>JARWIR010000018.1:22627310-23827310 GCA_029959085.1 Nemophila menziesii | reverse complement strand
ATCAACGAACTTCAGAATCAAAATATTGCTTAGGAATTATATATATATATATATATATATATATATATATATATATATATATATATATATATATATATATATATATATATATATATATATATGAGCATACTTTTAATTTGTGATAATTATCTCCATAAATATGCACATCAACGAACATTAGGTTCTTGAAAATTTTGTAATCTTGTTTACATAGCCAAGATCTTACGATGATAGTGATGAAAACATATCAATATTTTAGCATAATCATTTAGTAACATATTAATTAATTTTTATCACAGTACACATAAAATATTTTCTTGAACGATACTTTAAAAACACATAATTCTTTTTATTTAACAAAAAATAATTATTAAATATCTATAAAATCCATATGAATTTTTCGTCATATAACAATTATTGCTTTAAACCTATAAATTTGAATTAAGGTTACGAGTCTTTGTAATTCTTTTAAAAATTTGGCTCATAAAATTTAATTTAGGCTTCATGCCTTTACAATTAATATAGGTTTTAAACTTTTAAACTTTGAGCAACACTTCAGATATATAAATTGTGTTATAAATTTTAGGCGTATACAATTTGTTGTATGTTTCTGGCATACAAAATTCGATGTAGGATTCGAGCCAATAAATTGTGTCTTATACTTACGGCATATAAAATTTGATGTAGGATCCGGGACTATAAAATTTGTTATATACTTCAGGTATATAAAATTTGTGATAGATTTCGTACCTATAAAGTTTGTCATATGCTTCTAACATATAACATTCGTTGCAGGTTTCGCGCATATAAGTTTTCTTATATGCTTCCGGCATATAGAATTTATTGTACGATTCGGCCTATAAATTTTCTTATATGCTTCCGACATATAAAATTCGTCGTAAGTTTTGGGCCTATTAATTTTTTCGAAGGTACTTACAATATATATTTCAAATCATATGAACCAATTTCAGAATTTTACATTAACAAAAAATTTGTATCATACTCTTCAAAATATTAGTATAAATTATACAGAGATTATATAACACAAGTATAAGAATTATGTGTAACATTTACCAAAATACTTACCTCTTCCACAAAATCAAAAGAGAAGGCTCATGCTGATAAAGTGTCGTAAACTAATATGTAAGATAAGAGAAGAGAAGAGAGTATAGTATAATATGATTTATTTCAGTAAACTTGTAGAATTACAATGATAGGAGGATAATAAAATTTTAGGCAATATATGCTTGTTCATATAATACAAAAATAATGCTTAATAAGAAAATAAACGGGTTTGTAACTCATGTCTTAAATCTTAAAGGATATCTAATAAATAAAATTATATATTCTATGATAATTTTTTTCTTTTTAAAACAATGTTTCATTATTGACTAAACATTATAGGACCTTAAGGGTTTAGGGTTCAAGGGTCTTCATCTTATGAACCTTCCTTTTTTGGGCTAACATGCCCTAGAATTTAATTAATAAACCTGACTCTCTACTTTATAAGATATTAAAAGGAAAATATTTTTCATTATGTTATTCCTTTGAGGCTCAGATTGGGAGCACACACTCTTGGGGTTGGATGAGCCTACCGAATAGAAGAGATACAATGAAAAATGATGCCTAATTGAAATAGGTAATGGCTATAACATTAACTTGAGAACCAAAAGATGCTTTAGTAATATTGAGGTTGTAATAAAACCAAAAAAAAAGTTAGAAGGGTAGTGGATCTTATGATTACAAATGAAAGAAAATAGAAAGTTCAGTTAAGTGAGAAGAATTACTCTCCTGAAGTTAGTAATATCATTCTAATCACCTTCTTACCATACTCAAGGGGAAAGGATATACCTTATTGGGTTAAAAGCCGTGAAGGAAATTACTCAGTTAAAAAATGTTAACAAATATTGAAGGAAAAAAATGATAAATTTGAAACTGTGAAGTGCGATAGTAAGGCAAGATCATCCCACACTATCTTACCTAAGATATAGAAGATAACCTGGGACTTTAAAGTCGCTCCAAAAAATTAAAATATTGTTTGGAGAGTAATAAGAAACCTACTCCCTACAAATGAAAATGTATTTAAAAGGAATATTATCGATTCTCCAACTTGTTATATATGTAATAAAGCTATTGAAATTACTGAACATATGTTACTAGATTGTGAATGGGTAAGGGTTGTTTTGTTTGCTTCACCTTTTACTTTACTAACTAGCAACCAGTATTCCTATAAATTGGATACATGGATGGCAAGTATAGTGGAGAAAGATAAAAATGATATGCCCCATGCCACTTTCGTATATGAATAGATATGCACTTTGATGTGGCATATATGGAAAGATAGGAATGCTCAGAAGTTTAGAAACCTAAAACTTGAGCCAATTCTTATAGTTGGAAAGGCTATTAACGAATGGAAGGAATATGAAAACACGAATTATCTTAAGGGTGTTAATAGATTACTGAAGGACCTGTAAATAGTAATACAACAGATACAGGTGTGGGTAAAGCTGATAAAAGTAATAACAAATGGAATCCTCCTCCTTGAAATATTATAAAGATTAACTGTGATGCCTCAATGATTAATAATAATGCCTCAATTAAATGTGTGTCCATGGATTATCTAGGTAAGGTGTTGGACTGTAAAGCATGAAAAATAGAAGTTGATTCGCCATTAGAAGCTGAAACTTTAGGAGTCCTACAAGCTTGTATTATTGCTCGAGACTTGGCAGATTCACGAGCTATCTCGGATTCAAAATTTCCGATTTCCGACTTTTTCGATCCGATAATTCCAATTTCGGAACAGATTTTTAAGGTTCCGAAATTCCGATATTCTGATTTCCGATTTTTCCGAAAAAATTGGATTGGAATTGGAACTACATATAAATTTCTGTATTTTCCGATCCGTTTTTTATTTCTGAATTATATTTCTGATCCGATTTTATTTCCAAATTATTTTCTAAATTATAAATTATATTTCAAAATAATATTTCATAAGTATTTGAAGCATAAAAATTAATGACTTGTTTCTTTTATCCTTGAAAAGTTTTGGAACTTGAAAATCAACTTGGCTTCCATATATACTATTCAATTATATTTTCAAAACTTTTTCAAACTATACTTGTAAATCAACTCAAGACTTGACTAATCCAATAAAACAATTAAGTTTCTTCTGAATAGGTTCAACAATTAACTTCTCTCTTCCTTGTATTATTGATAATGTATGTAAGGAAACTTTCAACAGATTAATAGATTCATGCCTTTCCAACAAATTTTATATCACTGAAAATGCTTGTTGACATTGCTAACTACTTTAACATCCTTAACTGTTTTAATGATACTTATAATCTAAACAAAGACAATCCAACAATGCCTAGTTTGATCTTATTTTCAGAATGCTGAAGCAATATTTTCGCATTTTCTCTAATGAGTTATATAACATTGTTTTCGCACTTTTTCTAACAACTTATAGGAAATTGCAGGATCATTTTGAGACTCGGAGGCAAGACTTCTTGGGAACAAAATTGCAGGATCATTTTCCGAGATTTGTTTGCAATATTAGTTTTTTCATGTAATTGTAAAAGTAACAGTGGTTTAACATTGTTTATTTAACTACTGTTACTTTGTTACTTCATGTAAATTTTAAGTTTAATTTTTAACTATTGTTACTCTTCGTGTAAGTTTTATAACTTTAGTTTTTAACTACGGTTACTCTTCATGTAAGTTTTAAACTACTGTTCCGATTAATAACCCTTTGTTCCGCAATTTCTGAACCAAAAGCTCTGAAATTCCGAACCCAAAGTTCCTCAATTTCTGAACTAAAAGTTTCAAAATTTCCGTGCCGAAATTTCCGGAATTTCGGTAAATTCCGAAATTCAGAATTTCGAATTTTTTTCCCAGTTCCGTAAAATTGGATAGGAATTGGAATGAAAAAATCTATTACGGAAAAATTAGATTTTTTTCGAAAAGACCCTTTTTCCGACCAGTTACTTCCAATTTCCACCCCTACCTACAAGTAATGCAACCTTTGGAGAATGGGAAACAGATTGTTAACCCCTTGATTTGTAATATTATTAATAGTATTTACTTTATTTGGGAAACTTGTAAACCTATCTTCAAATGGATTAACAGACATATGAATAGACTAGTTGATTGGGTGGCTAAATATAAGCCGAATAGATATGGTTAGCACGTGTTTCGACACGTATCCAACTAGGCTAGTTGAGTTAATAAAGATGACTTTGTTTCTTCCAAAATTGAGTAATTTGTAATAACTTTAATTATTATTAGTAATATTTTGGACAAAAAAAGACTAACGCAACCATGATTAATTTTTAACCCTAATAGATAACTCACTTCCTCTTATATATACTACTATTGACTTGGCAAGGCACCTAATGAAAAATAGATAACCTATAATTCCTTACATATCGTGTATTTTATTCTATCATTAATTTTTTTTTTTAATACATTGGAGAGTCATTTTGACTCGGAGTTATTTTTTACTCCAATGAAATTCGATTCCATAACTTTTTGGTCTTTGCGAAGTAGTCTAACCATTAGTCTAACCATTAGACGAACTATCGATCTCTATTCTATCATTAATTTAACACAAGTATTTTATAAAGCATATATAGAATATTTTTTTTTAATTAATGACACGAGAACTTTAATAGCTAGAATTTTATATTGAAACTAACTAACCCGATTGACCTTCTATCATTCCTGTTATTATTGACCATTAATTTAATAATGCACACATAAATTATTAAATAGTAGATATGATCATATAATTAATAGAGTATATAATACTGTACTATTTGATTTGAATATTATAATTATACAAATATATATATATATATATATAAAAACTTTTTAATTGAAATTCGATTCGATTGAGATGTTATAATTTCTTCTATAGGGAGGCATAGCCATAGGGAGACATTTTTTCAACTGCCTCTAGTAGACTGGTACTCTTTGCTTTGAGCATGAAAAGTTAAGAGAAGAGCTTTTTCGGACCCTTATATGGTGGTCACACCCATGGACATGCTTGGTCCCTATTTCTGTTAACCTTTTTCTAGCCGCTTTTTACTCTAATATGTTTTTTTATTAATTAATCATATTTTTTCAAAGATTTGATGATAGCTACATGCACCACCACTACCACTACGACTATCCATAACCTAAAAATTCTCATATTTCGTGTTTATTATACTTAATGATGTCAATCACACGTAGTTATGACGTTTATATTCCAATCACTAACAATTTCATGGGATTTGTGATTAAAGTCTTTAGGTACCCTTTCTTATCCGATTGCACATTACTCATACAAATTATTCAATATAAAATTTAATCTAAGTTAAACAAAGTACTGTTACGCGCCCAAAAAAAAAAAAAAAACAAAGTACTGTCACCATTTTTTTTTCTTTTCTAGACACGTAAAGAAGAAGAGTCATTTCGTGATCTACCGATTCCAAGTCTTGAAAACTAGGCCTGTTGTGTTTTATTTGTATAAACCAGTAAAACAATATAGAGACTAATGCAGAAATAAAATAAAAGTAAATAATTAAATAACTTTACTTGTCGAGTATCGGATTAGATCTGATGTCTTTAAGGTATTTAGGCCACGTACAGGTGTCTTACGTTTGTTAGCTTCAACCTCCAGGATACAACGACAAAACTATTCAAAAGAAACTGACACACGAATTCTTAAGAATTTCAACGAAGCGAATAATGTTGCTTCTTTCTATCTCTCTCTTATAATTTTAATGCTTTAAAAAATGAATGAAGAAAATGAATTAGTTGGCCAACTATTTATAGAAAATGAAAAGGTGGCTTGCCAAAGGTTGTTATGTTTCATTTTGGAGTTACGTTGTATTAATTTAGGATACAATGTTTACTTAAAAGACCAAAAAAGTTGCGCTGGTCCAGATGGTATGAACCTAAGGCCCAAAAGCCCAACAAAGATGATGGTCCAAGTTCATACCCCACCTAAGGCCCAACAAAGGTATGGACCTAAAGCCCAAAATCCCAACAAAGCTAATGGTCCAGGTTCAACCCCTACCAGGCCTTTTATTTTTCTTTCTTTCTTTCTTTACTTTATAATTAAAAAAAATAACATATATTGTTTTTTTTCTTTTAATTTCTCCAAATTACATGACTCAATTTCTCATTCAATTTCAAATGATTTTAACCAAGTGAATATATTACGTTAATCTTTACAACTTGAATAAGCGTATTAATATCCGAATCATTTCATTAAATTGAGTCACCGACTAATATCGTAAACATGGTCAGCACTTGGGTAGAATCCCATTTGTCCAACAATCCATACATGAATGAAAATTGACTAACCACCTTAAAATATTATGCAAAAGAATGCTAAACACTTGAGAGAGAGAGGGAGAGAGAAGCGTAGAAGAATACTACATCGAGAAAGGTAGCTTTTGGCTTTGAACCTTCTGTAGTAAGAGCTATCGGATTTACTTGCTAACTAGTGAACGTGATGTCTTGAGCTATTCAGCTTTTGTGTAAACCAAGACAATAGAACTTACATAGTATACTTCCAAACATTATTTAATTCTCACGGTTGTGTCCATTTACGGCCTGGACAACTCCTGGTATTTCATGAATAACCGTCGGAGAATTTCGCCTTTAAAAATTCTCGTAGGGCGGCCCTACCCATGTTATTCATATAGGTGGTCTCTTGTCGATAGTTTTCTGCATTACTCTATCTTATGTTATCGAAGATACAAGAACAATTAAAAGTTTAACTTATCCTTCACTTTTACAAGTAGCATTGTAATGGTTTGGGGAGGTCTTCCATAGTGCGTCACACCAAGTTGCAGTTTCATGATTCAGTTTTCCCTTTGAACCTAGATTGTGGGATCTCTACTCTGCTAGGTAGGGTTCCCATCATGGCAACTCAGCTTTCGTAGGCTTAAGACCCATTCCCTTTTACAACACTCGCACTTGCTCTCTTTGTAGACTTTTGGTCAGTGGATCCGCTATATTATCCTTTGATCGAACATAATCAACTGTGATAACTCCGTTTGAGAGCAGTTGTCTAACGATATTGTGTCTACGACGTATGTGTCTAGACTTACCGTTATACATTTCGTTTAGTACCCTACCAATGGCACTTTGACTATCTCAATGTATGCAGATAGCTGACGCAGGCTTTTGCCAATTAGGAATATCCTCTAAGAAATTTCGAAGCCACTCGGCTTCCTCAGTAGCTTTGTCTAAAGCTATGAACTCAGATTCCATAGTGTATCTAGCTATGCACGTTTGCTTAGTGGATTCCCAAGACACGACTCCTTCTCATAACATGTAGACAAATCCACTTGTGGATTTTGAGTAGGTGGAGTCTGATATCTAGTTTGCATCACTGTATCCTTCTAGTACAGCTGGATATCCTGTGTACAACAATCCTTCATTCATAGTGTATCTAAGATACCTTAGAAATCTTACAATAGAAATCTAGTGGTTCTTCCCTGGATTATGTGTAAACCTACTTAGCTTGCTTACTGCATGTGCTATATCTGGCCTACTGCAGTTTGTTAGGTACACGAGATTTCCAATTACCGGAGAGTACTCCAACTGGTTGATCGTATCACCAGTGTTCTTAGCAAGATGTAAATTTACATCAACATGTGTCTTGGCAATATTTGTGTCGCCATTACTAAATTTGTTTAATACTTTCTCAATATAGTGTGACTGAGATACTATAATACCTTCAGATGTTCGGAGAATCTTGATACCCAAAATAACATCCGCAAGGCCCAGATATTTCATGTCGAACTTACTTGAAAGCATCCTCTTGGTGAATGTAATCACATCATTTTTACTTCCAATGATTAACATATCATCCACATATAAACAGACAATGACATATCCTGTCTCATTTCGTTTTACATAAACGGATTTGTCACATTCATTGATCTTGAAATCATTTGAGATCATGAATCTATAAAATTTGTCATGTCATTGCTTCGGTGCCTGTTTTAAACCATATAAAGATTTAACAAGCTTACATACTTGGATCTCCTTCCGTAACCCTCAAGTTGTTCCATATATATCTCTTCATTTAGTTCTCCATTTAAGAAAGCTGTTTTTACATCCATTTGATGAATTTCGAGCTTGTATATTGAAGCTATAGCGATTAGCATTCGAATGGATGATATTCTCGTGACTGGAGAATAAGTATCAAAATAGTCAAGTCCTTATCTTTGACTATAACCTCTTCCAACAAGGCGAGCCTTGTATTTCTTAATAGACCCATCAGTCTTTAGTTTCTTCTTGAATATCCATTTGCATCCAAGTGGTTTATTCCCAGGATGGAGATACACTAGTTCCCACGTATGGTTTTGCATAATGGATTCTATCTCACTATTTACCGCTTCTTATAGTAAGAGGCATCAGGGTTTGACATGGTATCCTTGAATGTTCGTGGTTCGTCATCTAGCATGTAAGATAGAAAGTCAGGACCAAAAGATGTAGAGGTTCTCACCCGCTTACTTATTCTTGTTTCTCCTTCATTTGTCAATGATTCTTGATCTTGATTTTTAGTTGGCAATGATTCTTGATCTTGCTCTTCTTGAGCTGTATCACGTGTTCTTTTCAAGGAACCAGATTCTGGTGTGGTCTTGTACGGAAAGGTTGTTTCAAAGAAATGTGCATTTTTTTTATTCAATCACCGTATTGACGTGATTGTCAACATGACAATATTTGTGTACCAGAAATCTATATGCAAAACTGTTGTGAGCATATCCAACAAAGACGCAATCAATGGTCTTTGGTCCTATTTTGACCATATTAGGAGCAAGAATTGACACCTTTGCCAAGCATCCCCACACTTTTAAATATTTGAAGGAAGGTGGATTTCCTTTCCATAATTCGTAAGGAGTTTTATCTTCCTTCTTGTGTGGTACCTTGTTGAGGATGTGATTTGCGGTGAGCAAATCCTCTCCCCACAAGTTCTGTGGTGACCTTGACTTAATGAGTAAGGTTTTCATCATTTCCTTCAACGTGCGGTTCTTGCGTTCAGCAATCCCGTTTTGTTGAGGCGAGTAGGGGGCCGTGTTTTGATGGATGATTCCATGGTTAGCGCAAAACTCCTCAAAATGATACACATATTCTCCTCCCCTATCTGTTCTAAGATTCTTAATCTTTTTATTTAGTTGATTCTCAACTTCAGTTTTGTATTGCATAAATGCTTCCAAGGCCTCATCCTCACTTCGAAGCAAGTATATTTGACAATACATTGTGCAATCGTCAATGAAATTTATGAAATACTTTTTACCAATTATAGTTTGCACAAATTTCAAGTCACATATGTCACTTTGAATTAGCTCTAAAGGTATCAAAGTCCTTTCTATAGATTTAAATGAGGTTTTATTAATTTTGACTCAAGGCATACTTCACATTCCTTTTAAGAATTGAAGTTCACATTAGATAGTAACCCGACGTTTACTAATTTATTTAATGAACCAAAATTAACATCTCCTAATCTATCGTGCCATAAATTAGGTGATTCAAGGATATATTACTTTCTCGGTTACATTTTGGTAGGTACTATGGTCATTACATTCATCTTAAATAAACCATCACATAGGTACCCTTTGCCCACAAATATCCCACCTTTAGTGAGAATAAATTTATCAGACTTAAATACTAGTTTGAAGCTATTCTTACTCAATAACGAACCCAAAACTATATTCCTTCTAATGTCAGGCACATGGAGAACGTTATAGAGACTCGACTCTTTTTCAGAAGTCATTATTAGAATAACGATTCCACTATCCAACTACTTTTGATGTAGAGAAATTTCCCATACATAAAGTCTCTTCAGTAGTTGCAACTTTGTATGTCTTGAACATACATGTCAGGTGGCCCCATTATCCACCCACCAGTGTTTGGTATTTCCAACCAAATTTACTTTAGAAACTACTGTAGTAAAATCAATCTTATTTGATCTTAGTCATGGTTGCTTGGCCTTATTTTCCTTTCATGGAATTGCCTTTACCCTCTGTGATTTCGGTCGTCTATTCCTTTACACAGATAGTCATTTCCATTTAACCTCTTAGACTTCTCAACGGGTCTATAAGAGTCGGGATCATGTCCCACAAATGTATTTTCCATAAGTGAAATTACTGATGGTATGTTGTTACCGATTCCATCATTTCTGGACATATTATTTATCTTGGTAGAAATCATTTCAATTACCAAGGATTACAAAATATTATAGATAATTCAAACAAACGAATTATTTAACCTTTCTCACTAAAAGACAACACAAAAACTTGATTCTTTCTTACGACAAAATGATTAAATTAATTTTAATTTCCCAAGTTTTTATATTCTTGTTAGTCCCCCAAGTTTTTATTCTTGTTGTAGAGGATCGAAGAAATTAAAGAGATAATCAATTCACGTAAAAGAAGAATCTCAATCAATTAAGATTTCTTTTAGCGGAAAATTTTCAAACCACAACATGGGGAACAGTGGAGGACGTCTTAGTCTGAGCAGGTAGTATTGCCATCCCTACTGACTTTGTTATACTTGAGTTTGATGCAGATAAGCAGGTTCCAATCATACTTGGACGGCCTTTCATGGCCACAAGTCAAAGTGTGATCAACTTCCAAGAAGGGACCATTACCCTTCATGCAAGGAATGTATCCGAGACCTTCTATGTCCTGGGTAAGAAACCAAGGAAGTTAGATCCCATCATTCCTGTCATCCACAGCCTTTCACATCACAAGGTCCCTCCTGAGAAGATCCACTTAAAGCCTGTGAACACTGAGCCAAACATTGAGTTTGGGGTTGACCATGAAGTTCTATGGAAAGCTCACAAACGCGAGAATAGGCCACGAAGTTTCAAAGACTCGTGGATGGGACCATTCATTGTCACTAAGGTTGTTTCCGCTAAGGTGATAGAAATTCGACCCAAAAGGGGGGTCAAGCGCAGATTAGTTGACGTTCATAGCCTAACTCGTTGTTGGGGAGGCTATATTCGCAAATCTTGATAGAGGTAACGCATCTAACTTTAAAAGACGTTAAATAAAAGTGTTGTACGGGAGACAACCCGCAATTTTTTTAAGTTTTTATGTCTTTTACGTTTTTAGTTTATGTTTAGTTTAGTTTTTTTAGTTGGTATTGCATATTTGAGAAAGGTATTAGTGTTTTTGATGCTTAGGTATTGGAGAAATCGAGTTCGGGAGGAGAAAACGAAGTTTTTCGAAAAATTCTGACCATCAGTCTGGTACACCAGACTACCCTTCCGTTACACCGCAGAGGAGAAAACCCGTACCACATGTAGGTAACTCGGGTTTTGTGCCGAGAAGAAAAAAATCTGGACTATCAGTTCGGTATACCGCGCCTCAAGCTCCGGTGCACCGAAGGACCAAAAAACCCGTGCTACGGGTAGGAGATGCGGGTATTTTGACGAGGATTAAAAATTTTGAGGAACAGAAGCTGCGGTACACCGCGCCCCTGTTCCGGTACACCGCAGGTCGCCGACTGAAGAGAGAAAAAGCTGCGTTTTAGGTTATAAGAAGCAAGAGGTGGGTACAATTCCGAATTTACAAATCCTTAAGCCTCTCTTTCTTCTCCAAACCTCTCCCAACTCCATTAAAGCTCATATAAACCTTCACCAATCATCAAAACACTACCCAATCATCAATAAAAACACATCAAATCTTCTATCCACCTCATTACAAAGGAGATTCAAGCACCCAATTCTCACCAAAAACATTCAATTTGAAGAATCAAAAGCTTAAATTTTCAAAATTCATCCTACAATATCTTAAATCCAAGCCAATCCATCAAGAATTCACCTTACCCACATAGAGATTCATCACCAATTCACCTTTCCTAAACCAAATCAAGCTTGTTCAACCAAAAATTCACAAGTTCAAATTTCAAATGTTGTTAAAGCATTGAGTTAGGGGACAATTGAAGATGACTAATAGAACATAAAAAGATCATGCATAGCCATCTTCGTTTCCTGGAAAGGATTATCCGGGTCAAGGAACTGGTTTTTGTGAATTGTTTTCACCTTATGTTTCCAAATATTTGAAAGCAAGATGAGTAAATAGGCCACAATAACCTTTAGATCCCATATGTCTGACGTGTACTCTTGAGCGACATAAACGATTAAGTCCCCTAGGCTTCATGTAATGTGTTCTCCTATCCCAATTTGGAGTGCTGAGACCGCCCATATCTGTCTGCATATTGAACAAGAAAGTAAAAGATGATTAATCGTTTCCATTTTTTGTCGCACCAGTTATCTGTAGCATAATGTCTCAACTTGAGGTTCTCCCTTATAGGTTATAATATTTACAAGCTTTCCATGCGAATATGTTAACCTTTGATGGGGCGTTAGCTTTCCAGATACATTCTACATACTGGTTATTCAGTACCCTTGATGAGATGTTTGTGGAGAGATAGACAACTGGTTGTTTGTGAGGTTTTGATACCCCAATTTATTGGTGTATTCCCTAGATCTGGTGTATTCCCTAGATCTGGTGTGTGTCCATGTAAAGGTGTCTTGCCTGTGTCTTCGAAGAGTCAAGATTCTCTCAATATCGATTTGCGCAGGTTCTAGGAAATTTGAGTCGAGAATCTCTAGGTCCCATGAGTCATCATCCTGTTTCATTAGTTCGTCGATACTTGCAATTTTGACTCCTTAGGTTTTCCTTAGATCAACCCTGATTTCGACCACTTATGTTTCCAAATCTTCGTGTTCTCCCCGTTTCTAATTTGAATGATTCCTTCTTGCCGCAAAAGGTCCCTACCTTCTAGTAGACTCGTCCAGGACCAAGAGCGGATTTGTCTCAATTTAACCATTTAAAATCCTTTTGGGGGTGATAAATTCCTATTAATACTCTTGCTGCCAGTGACTCTGGATCTTGTAGGAGATGCAACGCTTCTGCCGCTAACATGGACATATTCATTCTCTTGTAATCTCTGAACACTATTCCCCGATAACCTTAGCAATTGTCCTTTTCACCTCCACCATAAGTTTGCAATGATAGAAGTCACTTTTTGACAAAAAGTAACGGGGAACGAGAATATGGACATAGCTTAGGGTAGGATAGCTTGAAGGAACACCTTAATCAGGATCTCTTTCCCCTTCTAATAATAGCATATCCAACATCTTTGCGCTTTTGAGAATACTTTGTAGGCAATCCATGTAGGGGTTTGATTTTTGAGCGCTTATAAGACAGAGGAATTCCAGATATTTTCCCAGATCCTGGGTTTCCGTAATGTTGAGGAAACTTACCGTTTAATTTCTCGTGCGGTCCCGTAAGCCCTTACCTGAAAAAGATTGAAGATTTTTCAAAGTTAACCCTCTGTCCGGAGCTAGAACAATATGTTTCAATACATTCCTGAAATTTAAATATCTCTTGTCCTTCTAAAGTTAGAAAAATTAGTCAGTCGTCAGCAAATAAAAAATGTGATAGTCGAGAAGTTTCGCATAATCTGGATCCCTCTGATATCCTTTTGAGCCACTTTGTTTTCAATTAGACTAATAAGAGAGTCACGTCATCAGGGATAATAGAAAGTGAGAGAGCGGATCTCCTTGTCCACAACCCATCCTAGGATGAATTTGGGTAGTCTTTCCCCATTTAGGTTAATTTGAAAGTATACCGTTGAGATACAATTCAATCCATTGAATCCATGTCTGTTCAAAACCCAAAACTTCAAGAACGAGTAAAATGAGGTCCCATCTAACCTAGTCATAAACTTTTGCCATGTCTAATTTTACTACAACCAGGTGGTGTTGACGTTTCTTCTTGCTCTTCAAGAAAAAGGACATTTCTTGCGCTATAATACTATATTGAATCGCTCGTCCTTCAATAAATATTTATTGTGTTGGAGTTGTAATGTGTTCATGATCCCTTGCAGTCGGTTAACTAAAAAATCTGATATAATTTTGAACCCCAAATTAACATAGGAAATGGTCTTATAATCACCAACCCTTTCTTGAAGCTCGCTTTGCGGTATTAGAGTAATAAGAGTTTCATTGGGAAAATCCAGTGAAATGTTAAAAAGACCTTCACCATCACACAAACATCCCCTTTGATGATGTCCTGGTGCTCATGGTAGAATTTTATATCTGGTCTAGAGCTTTACCAACCCCCATATCAAATACTACTCTTTGGAATTCTTCCAAATCTGGCATGTAATTCAACATTTCGTTCATGTCCTCAGTCACTTTCGAGGTAGCTTATTTTACAGTCTCCTGCATATCTGACCCTCCTTTCTCAGCAAAGAGGTCAATGTAGAACTATGAAAAGTTCGACTGAATTTCTTCTTTTGAGTCCGTTCAATTCTTGTCTCTGTCCTTTATACTCATAATAATGCTATTGTTACTGCTCTAAGTGGCGATCACAAAATATATTTCATATTATTATCTCCAAACTTGATCCATTGCTGTCTTGCCATAGTCGTGAATTATTTTTCTTCTCTACTCCATGTTATATTAAGTTGGGTTCTAACAATTACTTCTTCGTCCTAGGGTTTGTGGGAGTAAGGTGCATTATTAATTTTCGATAATTTCTTCTCGAGTTCCATGACACACGCTTTATTATTTAGAAAACTGTGTTCACTCCAATTTTTTAGAGTTGTAGAGGTATCATTCCGCTTGTCCAAGAAAAAATACAGAGATTCAAGCCCTCCCTGTACTCCACAAGCCTTTTGTATCACATTTTTACATTCTTAGTGGTCCATCCAGAGGGTTTCAAATTTAAAGAATCTTTTGGTTCTAGTAATCTGACCATTAATAAAGAGTAATAAGGGGGAATGATCAGATCCTACAACAGGAGGTACGAAAACTACTGCATTGAGATATTTCGCACTTCAATCTATAACGGCAAATGCACAGACCAGTTTAGATTTTATTAGCTCGTTGTCCATGCCACCACTTGACCTAGTATAAATGTTCTCATAAGATTTTAATTCAAACATATAATTAGAAGCTATAAACGTGTTAAAATCAAGCATGTGTTGGGGATTAGCGGGGACACGACTATAGTTTCACAAGAATTAAGAATATCATTAAAGTCCCCAATAAGAAACCAGGGGTCGTCATGGACATATATTTATATTAATTAATAATTTTACTGTACCTTAACTTTAATAGCATTTTAGTCTTAGGTGCCTTTTTTTAAGTAAAAGTACTGAATGAACAGCTGAATAGAACTTAGGGGGTGTTTGTTTGAACTTAATGACCTCTTAATCTGGTTCATTAAGACACTGGATGAATAAGACGGTTTGCTTTTTCTGACCAATTCAGATCTGAATCCCTCTTAACTGGTCCGTTTCATTAAGATTTCAAACCGAGTCTGAATCATTCAGACACTGCCTCTTACCAGAATAAGTTCTATTCAGCTGTTCATTTAGTATTCAGCACTTATTACTTAAAAAAACAAACGACACCTTAATCTGTTAAGAGACAGTGTCTGAATGATTCAGACGTTTGTTTGCACTTAATGAGATCTTAATCTGGTTCATTAAGACACTGGATCAATAAGACAGTTTGTTTTTTCTGACCAATTCAGATCTGAATGCCTCTTAACTGGTCTGTTTTATTAAGATTTTAAACCAAGTCTGAATCATTCAGACATTGCCTCTTAACATAATAAGTGTTATTCAGTTTTCATTCAGCATTCAGTACTTATCACATAAAAAAACAAACGACACCTAATAGTTAAAAATCTTAATGAACCAGATCAATTAAGAGGCATTCGGATCTGAATTGGTCAAAAATAACAATCTATCTTATTGATAGAGTGTCTTAATGAATCAGATTCAGATCTCATTAAGTGTAAACAAACACCCCCTTAGCCTGTAAAACTTAACCTCATTCTTATTTTAAACCTTAATCATAATGTTAACCTTAACTTTAATCTTAATAATTAGAATTAACCTTAAACTTAACCTTAACCTTACCCTTAACAATTACCTTTAACCTCAATCCTTTAACTATTATCGTTAACCATATCCTTGACCTTATCATCAACCTTAATCTTAGCCGAACAAATTTTTTCTTGAGTGTCTTCATACACGGGCTATACATAGTGTGTGTGTGTGTGTGTATTAATGCATTTAGCGATGTTATTTTTTTAGCCCCTTAACCCATGTCGAGATCGAAAAAAATTATCATTTGTCAACATTATTCATTTATCGAGATTTAACAGTACTATGTATTGATCGAACTAAGAAAATTAATTTGGATCTCTGAAATTAAGCACATGGTCCCTGTCCAAAGAAAGGCAATTAGGTTCTTAAAAACAAACTATTAAGAGTTTAAGTTATATTTTAAAACATCTCAATAGGTGATATATATTTCACAAATTCTATTTTAAGAGATTTAGACAACATTTAATATTTAAGTCTCGGAAAAAAATATAACTTTTCGAATGATGGTTCTTGACCACGTCATAAGCGTTACTACAATTTTAAGGGTAAAGCCCTCGTGTGGCCCCTTAACTTAGGCTAAAGTGCACGGGCCGCCCCTGATCTTCATTTTTACCCTTTTACGCCCCTTATTTTCACATTTTGTGACACCGTTAGCCCTTTTTTCATTTTTCTGTCAGTTGACCGTTAGTCAACGCCACTTGGCGCCATGTCATCGCCACCCAAGCTCCACCTCAGCGCCAACTAAGCATTACGTCATCATCTTCCCTAACTTTTAAAAAAAAAACCTTTAAAAGTTTGAATGTTTGAATGCTTCAAACCTTCAACAATGGAGAAAAAAAAACATTCTCTTACTACCATGTTCTTTCATACCATTTCAACACCAAAAAGCCTAATCACAAATTTCTCTTCCTTTCTTAAAATGAAGTATGCTTTGTCCAAGTATGAACTGAGATGCCGAAGCATTGAAGAAAGGCTCAAGAATCTTATACGATAACCATAGCTAGCTTTGCAGAGTTAGCAAGAAGGTTTTTCCTCAACTGATTGTAGCACTTTTAAGCGTAGAAGGGAGGCTTAGTTTCATCCTTCACCATTTGAGAGATCCTTTTCGGCTGTGTCTGTGGGTCCTATCCACTCTCAAGTTGGAGATATTGGCATGTATTTGAATTAGATATATTATGATAATTAATATGAATAATTTCTAGTCTATGTTAATTTTTAATTTTGCTTTATTAACTCTGCGGAACAAATATGGAGAGCACAGCTTGAAATGATCTTGTAGATAATTAAGATATGCATATGAGTGCTCACCAATTCCACAAGATCTAGAAACTCAGTTTCATCTTCATCCAAAGCTTTCGGTGGTCCTAGAATGAATCAATATATCAATTAACCAATGAATCAAAACAAACAAATCCGTCTATCAATTAATAGAAGGAACGTACTATGCTTGAAACGTTCATTGAATTCGGCATCCTTTTTGTCCTTATTCTCCCTCAAGAATTTGATGGAAACCTGCACAGTTGATGTGCAAAGAGCTAAAGGGAGAGCTTTAAACGTGCCTTTAATATCCCCATTTACAATCGCTTCATCAAGACTTGATAAATTTGAAAATGTCGCTATTCGAATCGAGCTATGTAGTGGGTGTGTTGGATGGGGTGAGGCTCCAATTTTGCCTTTTATTACTGCCGAGAATCAGTATGTTAATTTAGCTGAAATTCTCCTTGGAGTTCTTATTGATTCATTTGGCTTGATTCTATGGCTATTAGTTGGAGAGCATTGTGAATGAAATAAAATATTGAAAGAATTTTTAGTTTTTTAGATTTTTCCTCCATTGAAGGTTTGAAGCATTCAAACCTTCAAACATTCAAAAGTTTTTTTTTTGTTAGGGACGATGCTGACGAAGACAGAGGCGGTGAGGTGGCGATGATGTGGCAGTGACGTGGCGCCATGTGGCATTGACTAACGGTCAACTGACGGGAAAATGAAAAAAGGGCTAACGGTGTCACAAAAGGTGAAGATATGGGGCGTAAAAGGGTAATTTTGAAGATCAGGGGCGCCCCGTGCACTTTGGGTATAGATAAAGGGCCACGGGAGGGCTTTACCCCAATTTTAATGGAATACCAACTTAACATGGGTGTGTCATTTAATCCCTTAAACTCGATTTTGGTCAATCTCGCAAGCCGGAGTAGCATCTTCATTCGAGTTTAATACATCAGTCAGTATTTGCTAAGTTTCACTTTTCTCAACAAAGAGTTTAATAATTTCAGCACATTTCTTATAGTCGGAGTTTAATAGTTTGTCAATGAATCCTCGTTTGTGATTCTCTGATACACATGAGCCTTCCCTCGAAATAAATTTTATAATCTGAATTGTCAGAAGTGATATTGTTACTCTTTTATCAATATACATAAAAGGAAAAAAAAAAGTTACTGCCCAATCTATGCCTGTCGGAAAAAAAAACCACATCGGTGCTCCGATAGTAATTCCAAGACTGTTTCTTTTTAAATTTTTCAGACGACATGGTAAGAATGCAGCCGATAGTGATAGTTTGAAAGGGAGGGCGTTTTTGAATTTCCAATGGTTGCTTAAATGTTTTTGATATTCCAGTCTGTTTTAAACAAGGATTAATGCCCAAGAAACACCTCAAATCAAAATTTAATGCCCCCTCACCCATGCCGCTCTCCTTTTGCCCATAAAAGGCACCTCTTTTAATTTTTATCCTATCCTACCCCTTTCTACCGCCGCCGCTCTCTCTCTCCACGAGTTCATAAACAAATAACTATGATAGCCGCTCTCTCTCTTTCGTTTAAATCATCAGCATATACACAAACACTGTAAATTATGAGAGCACCCATTAATGATGAATTTAGCAAGAAAAATAAAGAAACAGAGAGAAGAATAAGAAGAAGAATGAATAAGAGAGGAAGAATAGATGTTTTATTTCTTGTTACAGTTACAATGTACAAAACTAGTTTATATACAATCATGTCTAACTAGATATAGCTGTAATCTAACTAATTTTTATGTAGAAGAAACCATTTGCATTTTGGTCCCTGCATTATTTCTTTTTATCCAATTCATTTGCTGTATTCAAAGATAGATTGACATCTCCACTGAATCATGATATTTGAGTATTGGGAAAGTAAGAAATTATGATTGAATTGTGCGAAAGTTTGTATAGAATAAGTTGATTGATTAACGTTGAAAAACTAGAAAAAAAAAACAATTCAAATGAGTAATGGGAATCTCTCCCAGAACTCAACATTTAGTCCACAAGTACAAAAGTGTACTTGCTTAGCGTTTTCTGAATTCTGGGAATTTATCCCAGTACTCAACATTTGCCACAAGTCCAAAAGTGCACTTGCACAAGTACAAAAGTGGACTTGCACAAGTACAATTCGAGTTCTGAGTAATGGGAATCTATCCCAAAACTCAACATTTAGTCCACAAGTACAAAAGTGGACTTGCTTAGCCTTTTCCGAGTTCTGAGTAATGGGAATCTATCCCAGAACTCAACATTTAGTCCACAAGTACAAAAGTGTACTTGCTTAGCATTTTCTGAGTTCTGAGAATTTTTCCCAGTACTCAACATTTGCCACAAGTCCAAAAGTGCACTTGCACAAGTACAAAAGTGCACTTGCACAAGTACAAGAGTGCACAAGTCCAAAACTGCACTTGCACAAGTCCAAAACTGCACTTGCTTAGTCTTTTCTCAGTTCTGGGAAAAAATCCCATTACTCATTTGTCATTGGATTTTTTGTCCAGTTTTTGCACGTTAATCAAATTATGTTATACAAACTTTCCCTGATAAATCTAATAGTTCTTAAACTATTAGTGATCAATCTCAATTGATCATCAACATTCACAAGAATATAAAGCTTTGAACAAGAATAAAAGTTTGCAGAAGAAGAGAGAAGGAAATGAAGAAAGAGAGAGTAAAAGAGAAAGAATCTTTCTTGTTAGTTTTGAGTTACAACTCTCGTGTTATATATATACACGATAATGATCAAAGGCTAAAGTATAACAAACTAACTAACTAATTCGTCTATTTGCAATTTAGTCCCTGAGTTCTTCTTTTCTATCTTTTCCAGTTGTATTTTATCAAGTCTTGTACTCCAAGAGCCCCCCCTAAAGCTGAGCATGAATGTTAGAAATGTTCAGCTTGGACAAATTGTTATGAAAAATGAGTGAGGCCAATGGTTTAGTAAACATATCAGCAATTTGAAGATTTGAAGGAATGTGGAAAAGTTTTATTACTCCAGCTTGAATCTTCTCTCGAGTAATCTTACAATCGATGTCTACATGCTTTGTGCGCTCGTGATGTACAGGATTTGTAGACATAGCAACAGCAGACTTGTGGAAGAGATCGTTGGCCACAGCGCTGTTAAAGAAAAGCAAATTTGTGGTGAGTGGGAGAATCGGCCGGCAGCGCTGTTGAAGAAGAGCAAATAAGGGACAAGGGTATTTTTGTATTTTGCAGCAAGGTGTCTTTTATGATCAAAGGTGTAAGGTGACAGGTGTTTAATGGGCATTAACCCTTTAAACAAAGACACAAATACCGTTTTAGACAGAAAGAAGAAAAAAAAAAACCATGTTGGCTCAACTCCAATCCAGGAAGTATTCTCCAGTAGGATGGTGATAGAAGATATAAGAAAATCAAATTATATCTCTAAAAATAAATCAAAAACAAAAATATACAACATGATTGTTGTATAAAGAAGGTCAAATAGGATCCTAAAAACAACAGAGAGATATCACCTATCACCCACTGTTTAAAGTTTAAGTTTTTGAAAGAGGAAAATAGCTCATAAAAGAAAAGTAATTATATAATGAGACCATAAACAGAAAGATTACAAAAATAAATAGACGATAGAGTCTTATGGTTTATTTCTATATACAATCCAAATAAGTAAAATTTAGTGAATAAAATGAAGAAACCATTAATTAGTTGAGTCAAAATAAATTCCTTTCAAAATACATTCCTTTGAGGAATACAAGACTAGGAGTTAGATAATACGCTGGGGGTGTATCTCCACCTGCCTTGTCTAAAATTGTATATTTTTTGGAGTGAGGATCATAATCCAGTAAACACGAAGAGATATAAAAACGCAGTAGACCTAAATTCGGTGAGGTATATACATGTATCCGATAATAACTTGGAAAATCCTTGATAAAATCGAGAAGAATAATCTTTTCGTCAGACCAGATGTGTTTATTGTAATTCTCCAACACCCAAACATGAAGCTCTTTATTGAATATATACCCAATTGAGAGCTTGTCATTATCTACAATATACAGACGGAACATACTAGAGTGAAGACCTAATGGAAAAAATTCTTTTCCAAAACACCTAGGGGGCTTGATGTTCATGGAGCTTTTCCCATCCAAAGTAAATCGAATTATATCTATTATCTCCAATTTATACATGTGAAAATTCAAAGCGTAACCAACATCCTTGTGGCTTAAGGCACATAGTAAACCACACTTAAACGATAGTTTAACATCAAGGGATTGATAACTCAAACCATCACTTCCAATAGTTACCATCCTAACACCCAACAATCCATTTCCTTTCTCATTTAAAAACTCGGCTATATTAATTAATTTATAATTACCGGTTGATGAATCGAAACCCAGCAAGGCTTTACCATAACAATTAGTTACTGATTCGTCCAGTTTTAATTGAAGCACTTGTTTAGTGATTGGGTTTCTTATGCGATACTCATGTTTCTCATTATTAAACTCCAGTACTAAGCCATTGCAGCAATCCATGTAAACATAATTTCCACTTTCTGATATATATAAACTTTCACGGTGGGAAACAATTAGGGGGCATTTATTTAGCCTTTTCTGATGCTTCTCAATGAAAAACTTTCGCTGGGTAATTATTTTCCAGGACTTGCACACACATCTACATCTTAGTACAATTTTTACTTCTAACCGGCTCAAAATATCACCTATTAAATCATCTGGCATCATCATTAGTTTAGACCTACCGGCCTCCATATATGACATCTGTTAAATAACAAATATTTATCAGACAAAAAGTAACGGAATTAACTTATAAAATACTATATTAGATTTTAGAATTAACCAAAATAACAAAAAATATCACAGTACTGAGATTTATGAGATAAGAATTGACAAATATAAACCTTTTCCCGTTCTTCCAATAAACCTTATAATAACTTTATAATTCTTTAAGAATTTGACATGAATCAGTAATATTAACATTTGTAGATTAAATTAATATTAAAAATTGTGAGAAAAGAATCACTAGTATAACAAAATCATGACTGGAAAAACTACAAATCTTTAAAACAGGGGGCAGGGGATGATGGGATGGAATTAGTATATAATACTATAGTATAAAAAATTACTAAAGCCTCATAGGATATAGGAACTAATAGTACTAAATATCAAAATGATGACTAGAAAATTAGAAACCTTATCAACACAAACATATTTCATAAATAATAATTCATAAGTCATAACGTGAAACATACCAAGTATAGTTAATTAGGTAATGTTTTGTATTAGTTTAAAGTAAAAATAATTAAAAATATGAAATCCCTACAGATTTTCCAGAAAAAACAAAAACAGGGACAAGGGATGTTTACATAAGATAAAAGAATTATGACTTAGAATTTTAAACTTGTTTATCTTGATCGCTTAGTACTAATGGAGCGAGCTTAATTAGTAACGGGATGTGTAAAAAAAAATGTGGAAGAAAGAGTAAGAAAAACGGTACGAAAAAGTACTAAACTGTTAAAGTGGGCTTAAACACATAAACTCACGCACAAAGTTGCAAAGTAGTTTATAGATTTACCAAATCCCTCGTAAATCCAAACATACCCTAAACCCAGAATTTCATTTATAAATATTGCTGCATGATGTTTAGCAAAAACAAAATAAAACTTACATATAAATAATCATCAAAGTGACAAATGAGCAAATAAAATTATGTGCTAAAAATTGCAGGTGAGAAATTGACAATTCTAAACTACTTTTCGATCAACGTTAGATGATTGATATTAATTTATTAGAAAAAACAAATTATATTAAGAAGTGCATCTAAACTAATTACCAGAATAGAACGGGAACTCCTTTTAACGATATTCATTCTTCTAGAACCAGAAAATCTGTTAAACCTAATACAGTTTATAACTAAACTGAACTGGATATGGGTATCTGGGCTGGTCCGGTTACTTTTCTGTTAGGGGTAATGTAATGAGTTTATAAGGTCCCAAACCTATCAACAACACTCCTAAAGTCTCCAAGCTAACTACTAAGAGTAATGCTAGGTATCACCCAAAAAGGTATCACCTAAATATCACCTATGATGTGGCAATTAGGTGGTCCAATCATGGATTTTCTCTTTCCAAATTTACTTTTTTCTCTCTCTTCCATGATTGGACCACCTAATTGCCACATCATGGGTGATGTTTAGGTGATACCTTTTTGGGTGATACCCAACATTACTCAACTACTAATTAGTAGCCTAATTAAAAGGCAAAAAAACCTCAAAATTTCTTCTCTTCCCTTTTGATCATAGTAAAAACTTCAAACTTAAATCACAACCCTAATAAAAGGATCTACGTCCCCCTCCTCTTTTTCTCTTCTTTTTCAATTCTCTCACCAACCTACCATCACCACACCTCCCCTCCCCTCCTCTCCTTTTGTCTTCTTTCTTACTATCCTATCATCTTACCTTCCTACTCGAATCTCATCTTTCCACAAACAAACAGCAACCCTTCCTCCATTCAGCCCCTCTCCTACACAAACCATTCAGCCCCTCTTGTACAAACCATTCTCCAACCCCCCCTATCTTGTACAAACCATTTTCCACTATTCAGCCCCTCTTCTATACAAACGGTCGTTGTTCGCGGTGCACAAGAAAATCGTCGCTCACCCTCCACCTTCGCACCAAGCCGATCTCACTTTCTCACCAAAAAATCGTCGTCATTTGTGGTGCACAAGAAAACCGCTGCTCAGGTGCCGCCTGTGGTCATTCTCCACCATTCAGGCCTCATCTTCGTCGCCGTTTGTGGTGCACAAGAAAACCGCCATTCTCCACCATTCAGCCCCTATCTTGTACAAACCATTTTCCACCAGCCACTCTCCTATACAAACTGTCGCGGTTCGCGGTGCACAAGAAAACCGCAACTCACCCTCCACATTCGCTCCAAGTCGATCTCACTTTCTCATCAACAAACCGTCGCCGTTTGTGGTGCACAAGAAAACCGCCGCCTTGGTGCCGCCCGTGGTCATTCTTCATCATTCAGGCCTCATCTTCGTCGCCATTTGTGGTGCACAAGAAAACCGCCGCTCATATGCACAAGGTTAATGGTATTAGTGTAATAGTATTTTTGTTTTTATTCGAATAGTGATAAGTGTGCAGAGATTACTTGCACCCTGACTAATCTCATGGAAAATATACACGTCTCTCCATGCATCCATATTTATAGGTAAATCAGAGCTAGGTTACCCATGTTCAGAGAGGGGATTCGAACCCTGTACTTCTTATTTTATCTCCTTTTAAGGGATGAAAAAATAGTAAGTCTCTGTCCAGTTGAGCTAACCCAACTTCTTCTTTTTTTTTGCATTTTTGTTCCTATTATGCGAGTGTGATTGGTACAACTCAAGAACAACTCTGCCATGGGTGGTACAGCCCAAGAATCTGAACTTTTTTTTTCATTGGTGGGTTAGAAGAGATTTCGATTTGTTTTCAATTCCGTTGCAAGGAGTGTGAAGAGATTTTGATTTGTTTTTTGTTCAAGTTGGGTCCGTACCCATATAGCTATTTGTTTGAGATGCGTCCGTACACATACATCCATTGTTCGAGATGGGTCTGTACCCATCTAACTCTTGTTCGAGATGGGTTTGTACCCACATGGACTGTTACATGGACAGCTATCAAGAAGTTAATAAATTTAATAAACGAATTAATAAAATTTTACAAACGACACAGGTCTGTACCCATCATTGGTTAATTTACAAAAATAAGTGTGAGTGTTAATGAGTTTGTGCCCCCTGGAAAAACAAAACAAGTCTCTCTTCAAACCAACAAAGAGTATAAAAGTAAAAATTTATACCAAAAAATTAATATTAAGACTTTTATAAAATTATTTTTAGTTAGGAATTAAAATATAATTTTAGAGATTTTCGGGTCTTATTTTGTATATGTTTTTTTTTTTTACATTTGAAGCCTTTGAAGAATTTCCTACTATATTACTCATATGAAATACTCTATATAAACATTGTTTTTGTCGAATTGAAAATAAAATTAAGACTTAATACAACTTTGTGCTAGATGATTAATAATTCCTATTCTATCATAAATACAATTTATTTTCAGATTATCTAAGTTTCCGGGTTTCCTACACAATTACGCTGTTGCATCCGCAATAGTATTATATTCTTTTTTTATATAGATGACTTTCTATATAAACATTGACATAGCCTTTTTATTCTTTTATCTCTTATAATTTTTATTTATTTTAGACTAACTCCTATCTTTTATAATAACTTTCCATAAATTCTTTAAAGAAAACTTTATGAAATATTAAAAATAAAGATAGGTCTCATTAAAAATTATATAATCAAATATACCATCAATATTATGGTATAAATTGATGAGATAACCTAAAAAATTATTTAATGTATGGCCTGTGTATGGCCTGTGCATTGTTGGCTTAATATGAAAAATAAAATTTTAAAATAATGGTCTAAATGAAAAAAAAAATTGTAATATATGTACTTTTTTATCAAATAATCCATGTTAGAATAATCGATCAAGATAAAATATTGAATTACTAAATAGATCGAAAAAAATTAAAAATGATACCTCCTGTCATTGATATCTTTAGAAACTCTTTTTTTAAGTTTTATTCTTCCAAACTCTTAAGCATTAAACTACGGATGTAGTATATTTTTTGTGTGAATAAAAATGAGTTTAACGACCAAAAAAAATAGTTTATATG
Organism: Nemophila menziesii; assembly: GCA_029959085.1. Taxonomy (NCBI): domain Eukaryota; kingdom Viridiplantae; phylum Streptophyta; class Magnoliopsida; order Boraginales; family Hydrophyllaceae; genus Nemophila; species Nemophila menziesii. Next base: position 23,801,403 of record JARWIR010000018.1, on the reverse strand, counting down.
GACAAACTCCCATCTAACATTTTAATGGAAATGAGTTAGATGTTACCACCTTTCATTTGAAATAATTAAAAGAAAGGTGTTACAATTTTTCATTTGTATAAAATTAATGTAAAAGTCATTAAAATAAATTTAGTGGTTGAATGAATGATGGATCATGAAAAGACAAAAGTCATGAGTTTAGGGTCCGTTTGGAAGTGATTATTTTAGAGTAAAAAAACCTTTTAGAATAAAATTATAATATTTAAAAAATAATTAAAATAAATTTGAAATCTAAAATCACTTTAAGTACTTTTTTTAAGAAACACATATTTGGTGTATTTCCTAAAAGTGCTTTTCAAGGTCTAAACACTTTTAATGATCTAAAAGAACTTCAAAACGGGCACTTATTTTATTTAACAAATTAAAAATAGGAATTATTACCAAAAACATCCCCAAACCTTACTATCCCTTGTGATTTTCTTATTCTAAGTTACGACGCAAATAGGAATGTGTCAATCATTCTAGGAAGGTCATTCCTAGCCACGGGGCATACTTTAATCTATGTAGACACGGTAATTGGTCATATGAGTGCAAGACGAGGAAGCAAAGTTTAGTTTGTTAAAGGGCATCAAATTCCCTAGTCCACCAGAATATTGGGTTTGCATGAACACACTAAACCGTGAAGTAAAGAATCCAATCAATAGTATGGATACCTTAAGGTTGGAGGAGAAAAACTTAAAAAGAAACAAAAATTTGAAGCTCCTCCTAACCTCAAACGTGATCCATTCATTGATTATCTAAAGAAAACAAAGCGATCGCGAGAAAGGTGCCAAAGGTACCAAAAATATAGTGGAAAGAAGGTGAGTTTTTGGCGGGAGACACCGTAGTGAAAAAAGATCCTAATCCCCCAAACTCACCTAGCAAGCAGAAATGCAAGAGTTCGTGGAGTGGCCCTTACAAGGTCATTCGAGTTATTTCTAAAAGGTTAGTGCAGTTGGATACCAACGGAACGGTAAACATCGCTTGGTGATAGTCAATCGCCTCACCCACCGGGAAGGCTATGTGAGAAAGAATCAACCTTGAGGTAATACGTCAAACTTCAACAACGTTAAACAAAAGTGTTTTTTGGGAGACAACCCATGTTTTTATTTCTTTATTATTTTATATTTTATGTTTTTAGTGTATAATAGTACTGGTTATTGGATGTATATTATGTAATGAGAAAGGTATTTAGTGTTTTTGATGCACAAGTGAGTTAAAAATTGAGTTTGGGGTGCTTGTGCGTTGGGTAAAAACAGTAATTAGTTGCGGTATACCGCACCCTAGGTGTGGTGCAACACAGCCAACAAAATCGTGCCCACTACACCCCATGCTTGATTGATCAGGAAAGTTGAAGCTGATACATGACATGTGTGGTACATCACACAAGAGCTGCGGTACACCATAGTGCGAGTCGAAAACGCGATAAGGAGGCGTGGCGATATATTGTGCCACAGTATGTACCGCGATACAAACCGTGGCCATGATATATCACGAGTTCAAAGTCAGAGAGTTGGGATGGTACAACGACACCTGCGGTATATTGCACGATACCCACGGTGTATCGCGCCAAGCCTTTGAGAAAATAAAGATTAAACCTTGAGCTCCTGTTACCTAAACCTCCTACTTTTCTTCTTCCCAAAGCTTCCAACCTCCATTAGAGTTTGACCCAAGCTTCACCAAACATCAAAATATACTCAAACAACCTCTATTTCACCACCAAAACATCACCAAATCATTCCTAACACTAATAAACATCCAAAATCATTCCAACATCATAAGAAATCAAGAATCAAACCAAAAACTTCCAAAAATTCTTTCTTTCAATTTTTAAATTCCTTCCTATCGCACCATATTTCCTTCATACGCACATTGCAAAACATATTCCTTACACCATTTCACCTATAAATCTTATCTCAATCATTCGTTTAAGGAGAAATTTCAAATTGGGTTAAATTTTAGGTTGAGGTGAAGAAGATGATATTAAGAACCGAAATACTTCCTAGTGGGAGAGAGATGGAGAAGAATTCAAGCTTGGATTTGGGTGAGATTAAGAGTAAACAACCCAAGGGTAGTGTGAGTAAAGCAAAGAAGCAAAGGGTGGTTCGAGTCGTGTGGTTAGCGAGAACCCGATTATTGTGGAACCAATTGTTCACAAAGGAGTAATCGATATTCCAAAGAAGATGGCTTCACAACCTCGTCAAGCCAAGACACCTCCACCCAACGAAATAAGAGGTAATTCTAGGGCCCTAGAAGCCATTGCTATCAGTCTGTTACCTACTTTGATACCCATACATAAGCGTAAATTTCACGAGAATGTAGAGAAAGGAAAGTATAAGAGATTTCTTGAGATAGGGGGAAAATTAGGATGGAAGATTTTCATGATTGAGCATGTGAGCTTCAATATTGCATCAGCAAGGGAATTCTATCAAGGCCTCTTTAGCTGAGATAGTATGGGGAGAATTCCCATACGGGGTAAGTTGGTTCCCTTTATAGTTGAAGACATTAGAAACCATGTGGAGATGAAGAAATTGGTGGTACCTTTTAAGTATAATTTAGTTGTGAAGAACATCGAGAGTTTAGATTAGAATCAACTACATGAGATGGTGTTTAGTGAAAGATTAGTATTGTGTAATGAGAAAGATAAGTTGAAGACCTCTTGGCCCTACAAGTATCTTCAACCCTGGGCAAAAGTGTGGTACCATTTCCTTGCACCTTCAGCCCTAGGGAATGAACGAGTTGCAGATATCCTTCAGAAATCCTCCATCATGTTAGATTGTATAATGAAAGCGGAAGAAGTGGATATGGCGCAAATAATATTCTATGAGGTAATGACATTAATTGTTAAACCAAAAAAATTCTTTAACTTGAAATACCCATCGATGATTACAGGCCTAGTGATGAAAGTCGAGGTGAACATTGGAGAGAAAGAGAGATTGATTATATGATTGAAATCCATCCTAGATGATAAGTGGATCAGGAATATATTAAGAGGAGTACAATCAATGGAATCCCCTTGGCAAGAGAGAGTAAGTGAGCAACCTAAACAAATCAAAATCTCTCAAACCCTCTTTGCCAATGATGTGGCACTGATCAAGACTAATCAAATGCACATCATGACACTCCTGGAGCAGATAATCTGTGACACCACGAAGGATCCTTCTCATCCTACCTTGGATGATGAGCACGCGAGGCAATAGCCTCGAGAGTACATTTCTCTCTTCTCTACCCCTTTCTCTAGTTGTATATTAATTGTTTGTTTGTAAGATTACCGAGTCTGTTTCGAGTCGAGTCACGGTTAAACTTTGAGTTGAGGGTGGTGGTGTCGCCTAGGGTGTGATAAAAATATGATAAATAAGTAAGAAAAAGAATGCACTAATCACCCTAGACTAGCACGGTTCTGCAAGTATTACATGATGTATGCAAGTTTTAATGATAAGAAGATTCGTTCCTCAGGGACTTAAATGTGTTAGACGAATGGGTAAATAAATCAGAGTAGCAATTAATAATTAAAAAGACAGAAAATAAATACGATTTATTGATAGATTAATGATTAAACTAAATAAAAGTAAAGACAAAATAATTAAATATGAGAGAAATTAGATGAGAGAGTATAGCTTAGGTGTGTGTATGAATATTTTATTTTATGATATTATATTCGTTAATTTGTAATAGGGGACTTATAGTGCAACTAAAATAGAATGATAGGGACCTATACTGTAATTTATCATAGTATAATGGAAAATGGGGCATCCCCCACACCAAACACTAACAAAAAATATTTGTTCCATCTTAGACAAATGATTAAATCTCTTAAATTTGGTTTCACGGAAAATTGAGCAACTCGAGCAGCGTTTGAGTTTACATCATTAAATTGCCTTCTAACTTCTAATTGATGATACACATGGATACCAACCTATTGTGGAAAGCCATTTCTATATTGTTAATTATTTTTTCGTAGTGTCTTCAGACACGGGACGTATCTAGTTTTTCGATAAACTTTGATGCTATTTTTCTACTTAATTTAAAGGGTCAATGTCCCAAAAAATCAAAATAATATTATACTTGCCCCAAAGAATCATCCATTAACTTCCTATTATAAGATTACATATTTACCCTTACACCATAAGAACTATTCCCGTCACGGACGATTCCCGTCACATACGATTCCCATCACGGACGATTCCCGTCACGGACGATTCCCGTCAAGGACAGATTCCCGTCACGGACAGATTCCCGTCACGGACGATTCCCGTCACAGACAGATTCCCGTCACGGACAGATTCACGTCACAGACGATTCACGTAACGGACAGATTCCCGTCACGGACAAATCCCCGTCACGGACAGATTCCTGTCACGGACGATTCCCGTCACGGACGATTCCCGTCACGGACGATTCCCGTCACGGACGATTCCCGTCACGGACGATTCCGGTCACGGACGATTCCCGTCACGGACGATTCCGGTCACGGACGATTCCCGTCACGGACGATTCCCGTCACGGACAGATTCCCGTCACGGACAGATTCCCGTCACGGACAGATTCCCGTCACGGACGATTCCCGTCACGGACAGATTCCCGTCACGGACAGATTCCCGTCACGGACGATTCTCGTCACGGACAGATTCCCGTCACCGCGACGAGTAATGTATAACATAAGTAAGGATAGTATAGTCAAATAATGTATAAAATAATTCAATTGATGATTTTATTGGGCATAAATTTTGTCATTGATGTTATTGGGATGAAAATAATATTATTTTGATTTTTTGGGTCATTTTCCCTAATTTAAACGAGGTTAAATCTCATTTTTCTTTTTTTAATATACAAAATATACCCTTGTTTTTTGTTGCTGGTAGATTTTTTTATTTTTTTGTGGGTAAGAGTTGTAGGGTAGATAAAGTGTCTTTTCTTTATCTATTATCATGTGAGAGGAATAAATTTAAAAATCTTAGGTTGCTCCTGTCATGACAACTGGCTCTCAGCGCCCATTCTGGTTGTTGCCATGAAGAAACATGAGGCCATACTTCAAGAGCGCACCAAGCAATAACTATTTATGACAGGTAATACCATTGAATAGAAGAAAATGACTCATGCTAATAGGATCTGAATTCGGTCCGTTACCAAGTGGTATTATATTTTGTTGGCAAGTAAAAGTATTCATTTTCTTTCAATAAGTTTAAAGTTTTTTTTCTTTTTGGACGATAAGCTTAAAGTATTCCTTGAACTGTAAAAGATAGTATATCATCAAACTTTCAAATAATAGAAACCCTAACTAAAAAATTATAATTTATTTCACGTCCGATTTTTGTATTTGGTCTATATATCGCGCTATCCACATATGGTCTCTGTCCAAGGTCTATCATACTAGTGCAAATCTCCAAATCCTCTATTGGCTGTTAATGATTACTGTAGTTAGTATTCGAATAATGCCACTCAAGTAAATGTTTGGTGGGAGCCGGGAGCTGGAAAGCATTTCAGTTTGCCAAAACTTATGAAAAGTACGAAAACTGAAATTAATATTTTCAGAAACACGTCAACAATTTGTTTATGTTTTTAAATAATCTTGCTAGTTGGTGTTTGGCCAAGAATCTATACTGTCAAGTTGGTCGGATTTTATAATTTCACCAAAAATAGGAATTTAGTGGTTTTGCTACCAAAATCTGCCTGGCTAACGATTTTGTCGGTCTGGTTCGAATCAATTCTTATCGGTGTTAATGTTTATCGGTCCAGTCCGGTTTTCCAATCTTTCGCTGTCCAGTCTTTTTATTTGTTTTACTGAAAATGGAAACCGAACCGATAGGAAGAACCGGGTTAACGGTTCTAGACTAATAAAGGACATTTTAAGAAACTTAAGACATTTTTTTAAAACTTATAAAAGACATTTTATTTAATTCGTTTTGTTATTTTTATTAACTTATTTGAAGACCGGACTTAATTTTTTTTCTTGTATAATATTGAAATTTTATTAGTTTTTTCAATTCATGTGAATTAGTAACTAATTGAATACAGGTGTGTCAATTTTTGTTTGTAAGATAGTGAAATACCGCATAGTTATATATAAAAATTACATAATTTATTATATTTAACTAACAAATAAATTACAACTCACTAATAAATAAATTATTACAATCACCACCGAATAAATTATTACAAAGACTTATTAACAAATGAATATATTATAAATTATTACATTTAATCGGTACTAAGCCAACAAGACATAACTCCATTAGGCCGTAAAGGTAATTCAACCCAATATGCCAAAAATCTGATTCTGATATTCGACCCAAAGTTTAAAATAAATATCACCATCCATCGTAAACATCAATTGTAGTAATAAGTTACTCACATGATCAATATTAATATCATACTATACCTTTATTATAAAACTTACGGGCCAAAATTGAAAAGGATTTCCGAATACTCAAGACTTCTTTTGATGCAAATAATTGCAAATATCAGTTTTTTATCTTCGTACTCGAAAAACCGAGGGACTTATATGCAGTTACTTATAGTCTTTCAATTTAAAAACTTATACGAATTAAAATTTGTAAGGTTTCTTAAAAGAAACTTCAAGAAGTGGCAATTTAATAACACTTTGGGCTAACAAAAGTTTTTTTGAAACTTATAGGGACTTATGATGCAAATAATTGCAGATATTATACTTATTATCATCATATTCTAAAATGGAGTGGCTTATATGCTATTACTAATAGTCTCTCGGTTAAAAAGCTCATACAAATTTGAATTTGTATGGTTTTAAAAAATAAACTTGAAGAAATAACTATTTTATAACACTTTGGGCCAACTAAACATCTTGTGAAACTTATAGGGACTTATGATGCAAATAAGAAAGTTTTGAATATCAAAGAGACTAGTATCCGCCATTTTATTCAATTTTTCATGGCATAAACTAGCTTCTTCAACCCTCAATATACTGTTTTTGTAAATTTTGAATAACAAAGGGACTTAATAAACCAATTTCTAGTTACTCGGGGCATTATTACATTTAATTTATGCTCATAAAATCCAAATTTTGTAATCAATTCACCCATTTTTTCATTTTTTCATGTTACACACAAGATTTTCAACCAACTTATAACTAGATTTGCAAATTTCAAATATCACGGGGACTAGAACCAACAATTTCGAAATAAGCAAACAACATAGGACACTTATATTATGCATAAATCATCATAGACCCCACAAATTATAACTCATCCACCATTTTATTCAATTTTGATGTCATAAACTAGATTTTCAACCCAAAAAAATGTTTTTGCTATTTTCGAATAATAAAGGGAAAATATACAACAATTTCTAATAACAAAGGGCCTCTATTGCAATTAATTTATACAAAACACAACATATAGTGACTTAATCACCAATTTCGAATATCACAGGGACTAGAATCAACAATTTTGAAAATAAACAAATAGCATGGGGCACTTATATTATGCATAAATCACCATAGACCCCATAAATCATAACCAATCCACCATTTTATTCAATTTTTCATGTCATAAACTAGATTTTTTCAACCCACAAAAACTGTTTTTGCCAATTTTGAATAACCAATGGACAAATTACAACAATTTTGAATAACAAGTGTCCTCTATTGCAATTAATTTATGCAAAACACAACATATAATGACTTAATCATCAATTTCGAATAAAAAAGTGAGTTAAATCCATAACCTTAGCCAATTAATCCAAGCCACAATTGATCACTAATCCCTCAAAGATTCCCACAAAGCTTTTTCCATCAACAAATCCACAAAACATCACATGCACATGATATAATTTATATTAGAATAGTAATCTTCAACAAATATAAAAAAATGCAATAAACTTTGCCTTGGCTTACTTTTACGTGATGAAGGTTATAAGGGGACAGAAGGAGCTTTACATCAACCTCACTAACATTATACATTCAACAAAATCCCAAATTATCAATCACAAAATAAAGATTATCTTTATCTAGTAGAAAATTAGAAGAGAAACAGTTATCTTATAACAATACATAATTAACAACTCAAATTAGAAGGTTGGAGATGGGGCAGAAATGAATAGGTGAAAATGTGACGAGTCGGTGGTGAAGATGTGAGGAGTCGGTGGGCTAAGAAGAAGACATGTTGAGGTAGATGAGAGAATTGAAGACAATAAGAAGAAAAGAATAAACGGGGCGGTGGTTTGTTATAGCTAATAAATATAACATATATTAGAAATGTTGAAACAATATGTAAAAGAAACTAGTTGATGAGAGGTTATATGGAGATAAGAAGAGTAATTATTATATATGGATTTTCATCTTACTTTGAGGGATTGTACAAGCCCTTTATATAGGCAATATGAGACTATCCAACTACCCTACTAATTACATAATAAGTAGGATGTTACAAGAGATAAATGTGAAGGTTACACCACCCCACTACTCTATAATAATAATATCCACTAAATGATATTTCATAACACTCCCCCTTGGATATTATTTCAAATACGCATATGATGTTGCCTCGTTAAAAACCTTGCTAGTAAAACCCAATGGGAAAAAAACCAGTCAAGGAAAAAAGAGTGCAACGCGTATGAATTTCCCTCTGAATGTGTGGATAAAGTACCTTGATCATTAGTATTATTGACTTGTCTCATAAAATGGAATTATCTTTGCATAAAATTATCAAGTGCATCCATAAATTATATTGACATGATATTCATCTTGAACTTTACATCTTGGGCTTTTCTTGTGAACTTAAATTTGACCAAGTCGAGTTGCATATCCACCAATTTTTTTATTGATATGCCTCGTTAAAACCTTACTAGGAAAACCCTGTGGGACAAAAACCGAGTAAAGGAAAAAGAGTACATAATCGTTATCAATACGCTTTTAATTTTCCTCGTTAAAAACTTTGTCAGGAAAACCCTATGGGAAAAAACCTTGACGAAGGAATAAAGAGTGCAATACGTGTTATTCTCCCCCTCATGTAAATGTATATGTGATGATCTTCAATTTCGAATATAATCTCGATATTTAGTATCTTACACAATTTTATAATAGTAACTATAATTTCAAATTAAACAATATATGAAGTCATATCGTCATATAACACTACAATGATCCACAAACACAATCATGTGCAATTTAGAGTAATAAATATTTATGCACGTAATCATAAATAAACACACATTCTACTTATGAAATATAAAACAAATATATGGCAGATTACATGACAATATATAAGACAATTAAAGATTGATAAAGACAACAAAAGTAATACAAATATCATTCTAATATATCCCGGGATTTATGTATACGCGTTTTTAGTCTTCTAAAGACTTTCATGTAATTTTCGTATCACATGATACTTATTGGTAAATTTATTTTATCATAAGACGCATATGAAGTCCTACATGAAACTTTCAGGCAAATATTTTCCACCAAAAAAATACTTCATATATTCCCATTGACTGTGTGAGTATGATTATGCCTGACTGCGTCTAATTATATTTGGCCAATTAATTTTTCTAGTCGACATTATAGAATGGACTTCGATTCAAGATCCTCGTTTTCATTTAGTAACTTTTACATGATCATTTACACATATTATTTGATCATGATCAAGTTGTTCTTCGATTCCATATATTTCTGTAGTAATATAATTGAATGAGATACTTTTATCTCTATTTCTCAATACAGAAAAAATATTCAGGTGCGTGGTACTCTTTTTAGTACTATTCTTTATTTATATTTTCTACATAATCTCATGATAATTTTAAAATGCCAACTTTCTCATACTATTCTATTTTATGATATTTTAGAACCGACAGGTCGACCACGCTTTACGCGTTGCAATGTATTTTTTCCAAAGGAAATTAATTTGAGCATGATCTTTTCAAGCTGAATACGTGACTTAGTCACTTATGAATGCATCTGGTGTGGCCTAAGGTGTGATAAAAAGATGTATAAAATAAGTGCAAATACACACCCTAAACTAACACTGTACTGCAAGTATTACAGGACGTATGCAAGTTTTAATGATAAGAAGATTCGTTCCTCAGGGACTGACGAAAGTTAGAGAGAACTTATGCAAATTATCAAGTGCAGATATTAAAGATAGATAATAATACGCAAGTAGAAAGAAGAGAAAGATAGATATTTATTTGGTTTTCTAATAAACTAAACTACTAAACTAAAGACAATAAAACAAATAAAAGAAAAGAAAAGAAAAGAAGATAGTATGAAAGTCTAGCTTGAGTTATTAGCATGCAATCCCCACTAGTTTTGCCGTTCTAAACATGTAAGGGTAAATTATGTAGTATTTCCCTAATCGGTCCCAATATGCTATCGGTAGTTTAAAATAAGATTTACCTGTGTCAATAAGGCTTCCTAAGCAAACTTTTCCTGTAATTGGTAAAGAGTCACAAGACTCAACCATAGTGATTATCTAGATAGGTTGGGTTGTCAGATCAGACCTAATACTAGACGTTATGTGCTAAACATGCAATTAAACACCGTTGTCAATGGTGACCTAATTACTAGATGGTAATTCTATATGGGCGCGCATCCACAAGAACACAGAATATAAATTCAAACACATAAACAGAGAATAAAAACTATAATTCAATTTAAAACATTAAGTTCCCAAATTAGATAGATGTCAATCAAAACTAGGGTTCATACATATATGCTAAACACTCAAACTATAAAGAATTAATTCATACTAAGAAGAGAAGAGAAAAGAATTACAAAATAAGAGGTTGAAGGAGACATAGTTGTTGCACAGCTCCCTCCAGACTTCTTCTCTTGTGTTGCAGCTTCCTCTTGGCCTTAGGGTCTGGCCAAGGATGATTTAAGAGTGTTAAGAGGCTGTATTTATAGGTTAGAGGTTGACCTAATTCGTTTCTTGGAGATAACTTCAAGTAATGGGCTCCTGGCCCAACCCAAATTCGTAAGATAAACACTGCTGCGTTGTTTTGGTCATAACTTCTTCGTTATTGGTCGGATTTTGCTCTATAAGATACCAAAAGAATCGCAACAGAATTATCTAGGACCTTTAGAAGGAAATTACCAAATTCGGCCTATTTCTTAGGTAAAAACACCAATCTTTAGACGTGTTCTGCAGAATCCCAGATTTAGGCAGCTTTTCCTTTTCCTAATTGAACTCAGTTTCCTTCTATCTCCAATTTCCATGCATATCTCTTTCCATAAGTTGTAATCTTTGACTTGGACTCTAATTAATCTCCATAATTATCTTTAAAGCTTCACACTAAATAAACAATTAAACCCAATATGCTCTAAAAATAATAATTCTACAAATCAAGACTCAAAATAGGAAAGTGCACTAAACTAAGCTAAAATCAACCTATAGACTAATAAATAAGCCTAAAATGATGTCTCATGAGTGTATTTTACTATCACAAATGAGGAGACATCAAGACCCCCAACTCAAAGTTGTATCGTCCCGATACAATAAAAGTAAAGAACAGTAGGGTAGTCAAGAAGAAGAAGTAGGAGGAGAATAAGAATAGAACATAATGAATGATCCTAGAGCAAAAATCTAAAAAGTCTCATGTAGTAATGCTCAAGAAATAATGCACAAATATGCTTAATATACATGTAATCAACAATCCATAAATTCAAGTCCAGATTAATTTCGCAATGCCAGAAGGAGAGGATGATAACTTAGTTCAGGTTAATGGCTATAGGTTGTTCATAGGTCCCAAATACAGCATCCAATGGTCCACTTACCTACTACCTAATAGCTCAATTGTTTCTCCATCTAGTAGTTAGAAATCCTAAGGTCTTGGTTATAACTTGGCTTAAGGACGGGTGTGGTATATTTGGATAATGAAAAGTGAGCTTTTGGCTCTCTCCTCACTAGCCATCAACGAATCGCCCTAGAGCTTGAGTTTTCACTCGAAGATGTTCTCACTCAACCCAATTTATTGATGCTTTTTAATGTGCATCCCCAATAATCCTAATTAAAACCTTTGATGATATAAAATCCACTTTGCCGGTCCGAATATATATTTTCTTTTTAATTCAATTTTTCTTTTGTATAGCTATGATTCTCTTTTGATGTTGAGATATCACACTATTTTCTTTTTCATATATATATATATATATTCTTTTTATGCCCTTGTTGGCAAAATTAGCTCGTAGCTTCTTTTCCATTCACTATTACCCCGGCAAAGGGTTACAATAATAACAATTTCATCATCAATATCACGAAGATAAGTCCCAAATTCCAAAGTTCCCTAATAATGAAACCCACCACCCCAAACTCAAGCTCTAAAACGAGTTGTCTCAGGTTTTGCGATTCGAGTGCGGGTCATATAGATAAGTCCTACAAACTAAGGGTATGGATTATAATGTGTTTCAATAAAAAGGCTTTAGAAAGGCTTAGAGGGGCTAAGACGGATAATTAATAACAATATCAAACAAAAGGGTGAGAAAGTATAAAGGCTTCAAGTGTTTTATCATGAAAGAACTGCCTTAGTCATTTTTCTAACTACCGGATTTCGTTACTTTTTCACTAATAGTTCATAGACAAGTGGGTTTTCAACTAATTTTAAACCTCACATTCTACACACCAAATAACTATTCCTAAGTTTCAACATACTTCTTAGCATTGCTCATTAACTTTTCTATCCTTTATTTCCTGTTTTCATACATGCATCTAAACAAATTTATTGCATCTTTCAAAAACATACTACCTACTATCATTAACTTAATTAAATCATGCTCAATAGGTACATTCAAAGATATTCTATGCCTAATTCAACCCAAAAATTTTAAATTTTATGAAAAACACAAAGGAAGATGAGGACAACGAATCCCCACCCCCAACTCAAAAATGAGCCGTGTCCCCACGACTCGAAAAAGACTCAAGAAAAATAAAATTTAAAATTAGCATACATATTGCACATAAAGAAATGGTAGGGAAGAAAGAAAACATACTCTTCGAGGCTTTTACCTCGCCTAGACGATACTCGAATTAAATCTAATGTATCTTCTTCACCCATCTTCTTACTCGCTTTTCGATCAAGACACGTGATCATAATAGGATATTGCATTATATAACGACATGGGAGAGATCAAAAATTCGTATCACCTCCTCATAGATCAACTGTGCCACATCTTCTTCTTCTCCTCACACAAAACAATTCACAAACAACCCAAAGCATTCCAAATCTCCATGAACCTTCATGTATTCACCTTCAACTTCTTCTTCAAATACTTTCTCATAAGAAAAAGGTAGTTCCTTTAATTGTTGCTTCGGAGAAGCTATCAGGGCCCTTGAAGCTTTTCTCTTTTTCTCTTGGGTATAAGGTCTTTGATCTAGAGAGGTCGTGTTGTCTTCTTCACTAAATTTGGAACCTTTTTGCTCATTGAATCAAACACAGCTAGCTAACCTCTCTTCTCTTGACTTGTTTTACCCATTGAATTTGAACTAGGACTTGTCTCACTTGATTTCTTCTCAATTAAATCCAACACCTTGATTTCTTCATCTTCCATACAGTAGATAATGTTCATGTTCTCTTAATCATCTTAATTGACCCCCAACTCAAAGCTTTAACCACTCTTGAAATTTGAAACTCTTGATTATTGGTTGTACAAGCTTAATTTGGGTTAGGAAAGGTGAATTGAAGATGAATTTCTATGTGGGTAAGATGGATTCTTCATGGATTGGCTTGGATTTAAGAAATTGTAGGATGAATTTTTGAAATTTAAGCTTTTGATACTTGGATTCAAGGTGTTTTGGGATGATATAGGTGGTTGAATCTTCCTTGTAATGATGTGGAGAATGACTCATGGTGATTGGGTAGTGTTTTGATGATTGGTGAAGGTTTTGATGAGCTTCAATGGAGTTAGGAGAGTTGTGGAGAAGAAAAAGAGGGTTTGGGTTTATAAAATTCGGAACTAAAAGCTTAATACCTCCTTTATAATCAAATCCCGTAGGTTTTTCTCTCCCTTGCGGCGCTGCGGACTACCCCTGCGGACCATGGGGTGTACCGCGGGGTATACCGCGCCTCCTACGTCAAAAAACCCGTGGTAGGACCCCGTGGCACGTGTTTGTGCGGTGCATGGCGCGGTATAGGGTCCGGTATACCGGACCCATCAGCTATTTTTTTTTTTCGTTACTGGATAAAACCCGCGGTAGCAACCCGTAGTACGGGTTTTTGACCGCGCGGTGCACCGCGGCTGAGGTCCGGTGTACCGCACGTGACAAAAACCTCACCAACAGATAGATCTCGAAAAGTTATGCAGTTTAGGCTCAAAAATCACCTGATTCCGATATCCGAGCGCAAAGATATGACTTGCTGAAGTTTCTCCGTTCCGAGAACTTTGCTCGCTTCCCTAACTCGATTTCTCCAATACCTAATCATCAAAAACACTAATACCTTCCTCAAATATGCAATATCAACTAAAATTAACTAATCTAAACATAAATTAAAAACTAAAAACGTAAAAACATAAAAGAAATTACGGGTTGTCTCCCGTACAGCACTTTTGTTTAACGTCTTTCAAAGTTAGACGTGTTACCTCGATTAAGGATGACGAAATTTCCACCCTTTGCCTTTAATTCCCACGAACTTTTCAGCTCGATTCTTAATAATCATGGATGGTGCCATCCAAGATTTCGTGGGAATAGGTGGTAACTCAATTCCAAGTGTAGCATTACACTCCTCTAGTAATCCATTCATCTCGAATCTTCGTTTGTTAGAAAGAATGTCCTTCATGAATTGACCGTATTTTGACATTCTTGTGAGAGCTTCTACAAACGGGCTGCTGTTCTTTAATTTGTTCATCATGTCAACGAACTTCTTGAATTCCAGGTCATTGTCCTTTCTGACATGTGAAGGGAATGGTGGAGGAGGACATGTATTGGTTACCACTGGGCTCTCTTTCTTTTCTGGTGTCTTCTCTTGGACACGTTCTTGTTCAACTACCTCTTCGACCTTATCTTCTGTTGCTTCTTCCCCCCTCTGATCTGGAATAGGGACTGATTCTGGTTCTGGTCTTGATGGAGATAGTTGTTTTCCACTTTCTACTTCAACTGCATGACAAACTTTGTTTTCTGGAGCAGTAGTATCACTTCGGAGTTGCCTTTCTGCAGGGATTTGAGTTTCATTCATCGATTGTGATATTCTCTGCAAATTCTCCATAATCGCATTATGCAAGTTTTGGGATTCTTGCTGGCGACTCTCTATATTATCAAGTGTTTGCATCAGTCGAGCCAAACTTGAACTCAAACTCGAAGGTTGTTTTTGTACGGTTTGCTGCATTGAATAAGGAAGTGGTTCTTGATAAGCTTCATTATAAATCGGCGCTTCTTGATAGATAGGTTGTGGAGGATAATAAGCTTGTGGTCGTGGTTGATAATAATCATCATGATAATGGTTATCATAATGACATGGCTGTTGATCTCCGACCCAATTGTAACTCTGTGGGGGTTGATAGTCAGCGTAATTTCCTTGAGATTGATAATAACCATCATGATAATGGTCTCTTTGATAAGGCATGAAGGAAATTGAGGCTGGATTGTTCATGCAACGTCCCCACGAGTGATCTCTTGCTCCACAACTAGGACATGAAGGTGATGTATGTACTAGATTCCTCCGAGCTAGTTCTCGCGATTGTTCTTGTAATTCCTCAAGTTGTCGGCTCAACTCCTTGAGTTTTAGCGCTTCCATCACGAATTAGCGTCTTCAGGATCTAATAACACGAGACCCTTATCTCCTAATAAATCTGCTTTCGCCTAAAAAAAAATCTGTAAAACAAAAACTAAAAAGAAAAGCGTAAAATAGAACTAACTAAAATAAAAGCACAAGATAATTGCACAAGGACTAACGAGGTAGTCCCCGGCAGCGGCGCCAAAAACTTGGTGTGGCCTAAGGTGTGATAAAAAGATGTATAAAATAAGTGCAAATACACACCCTAAACTAACACTGTACTGCAAGTATTACAGGACGTATGCAAGTTTTAATGATAAGAAGATTCGTTCCTCAGGGACTGACGAAAGTTAGAGAGAACTTATGCAAATTATCAAGTGCAGATATTAAAGATAGATAATAATACGCAAGTAGAAAGAAGAGAAAGATAGATATTTATTTGGTTTTCTAATAAACTAAACTACTAAACTAAAGACAATAAAACAAATAAAAGAAAAGAAAAGAAAAGAAGATAGTATGAAAGTCTAGCTTGAGTTATTAGCATGCAATCCCCACTAGTTTTGCCGTTCTAAACATGTAAGGGTAAATTATGTAGTATTTCCCTAATCGGTCCCAATATGCTATCGGTAGTTTAAAATAAGATTTACCTGTGTCAATAAGGCTTCCTAAGCAAACTTTTCCTGTAATTGGTAAAGAGTCACAAGACTCAACCATAGTGATTATCTAGATAGGTTGGGTTGTCAGATCAGACCTAATACTAGACGTTATGTGCTAAACATGCAATTAAACACCGTTGTCAATGGTGACCTAATTACTAGATGGTAATTCTATATGGGCGCGCATCCACAAGAACACAGAATATAAATTCAAACACATAAACAGAGAATAAAAACTATAATTCAATTTAAAACATTAAGTTCCCAAATTAGATAGATGTCAATCAAAACTAGGGTTCATACATATATGCTAAACACTCAAACTATAAAGAATTAATTCATACTAAGAAGAGAAGAGAAAAGAATTACAAAATAAGAGGTTGAAGGAGACATAGTTGTTGCACAGCTCCCTCCAGACTTCTTCTCTTGTGTTGCAGCTTCCTCTTGGCCTTAGGGTCTGGCCAAGGATGATTTAAGAGTGTTAAGAGGCTGTATTTATAGGTTAGAGGTTGACCTAATTCGTTTCTTGGAGATAACTTCAAGTAATGGGCTCCTGGCCCAACCCAAATTCGTAAGATAAACACTGCTGCGTTGTTTTGGTCATAACTTCTTCGTTATTGGTCGGATTTTGCTCTATAAGATACCAAAAGAATCGCAACAGAATTATCTAGGACCTTTAGAAGGAAATTACCAAATTCGGCCTATTTCTTAGGTAAAAACACCAATCTTTAGACGTGTTCTGCAGAATCCCAGATTTAGGCAGCTTTTCCTTTTCCTAATTGAACTCAGTTTCCTTCTATCTCCAATTTCCATGCATATCTCTTTCCATAAGTTGTAATCTTTGACTTGGACTCTAATTAATCTCCATAATTATCTTTAAAGCTTCACACTAAATAAACAATTAAACCCAATATGCTCTAAAAATAATAATTCTACAAATCAAGACTCAAAATAGGAAAGTGCACTAAACTAAGCTAAAATCAACCTATAGACTAATAAATAAGCCTAAAATGATGTCTCATGAGTGTATTTTACTATCACAAATGAGGAGACATCAGCATCTTATTATTACATTGAGCTCATAATTAATTTGCGAGGATGAGGATGCATCTTATAAAATATTTTTCAGGTCTCCCCTTTTATTATGAAAATCTTGATTTATGCATAGTATTCCAGTATACATATTTTTCATATGGCAAACTAAAGATACATATCAATCATTGTAGATTGAAATAAATTCTCATATTTTTTCGTGATCTCATCTTTGTGCATAATGGTGGAACATTTATATTTTATGTTGCACAAGTAACAGTATATAGATGGATAATTTAGGTCTCTGACCAATGAGGGTATTCATGGTTTTTAGTTGGACTTTTTTTCAATATGATCGTATATATGTATAAAATTGTATGACGATAAGTCATATTAGGCAAATTCACAACCAATTGTCTAACAATTTTCTATTTCAAGAAAATATATATTCTACTAGATCATATTTTTCTCTCCCTGAAATTGACTATATATTGACTTCAAATAGTACAAACAAATTGGAGATATATAGCCTGGTAATATTTAGATTTAAAAATATTGATAAATATCGTATTAGTGGTTCTGGTTATAATAATGATTATATTCATGATAATGAATTTATATTAATAAACATGATGGAAAAGGTTAACATAACAAAATATTAGGATCATCAAACTTATATCACTTCATGTGATGGTTTTGACCGATTGGTCATGTTGATGAGTTTTTATTAAAGAGTAATATCAACTTTTTTTTTGTGCATATCGAGCATATGAAACATCTCAATACAAGATATTTTGTCACTCTATTTTTTAAAATTTAATCGAGTTGGACTCGCTCATATATTATCCTTTGTGAAGATACGATAAAGATTTAGTATCCTTCATAGAAGTATAAGTTTATCCTCTCGTAATTGATTTAATATTGGATTTATCCAAATGACATTCATCATAAAATAATTATGTCACATAATTTTGTCGAGTAAATTTTTTCACTTATGACATGATGATTTTTTGTTTTGTTCAAATACAAAAATGACATGATGATCGATTGGTCTAAAACAACATATCCAAGTATCCTCTTTGTAAGAGGGTGGTGGTTCAAATCCCACTTCTAACATTTAATTATCTTGTAATTAAAATGTCAATTTTGATCCTATAAGGATTCATTTCAGAATTTATCTTTCTTTTTGTTTTCATGATTCAATAATCATGTCAAATAATCTTTCGCAATTTCAAGTTCACGAATTTTTTTTGTGATAACATGTTCTTTTCAGGAATACGCAATTATTTCTCCAACCCCGTATGATTTTCAAAGTCAGTGACAAATATAATATATAATTTTATCAAACGAATTTTTGATTCGTGATAACTATATAAATCGTGCTGAGATAATGTTGAAGAAATATCATTTTTTTTCTACACAATCGTTCTTAGATGTGTTAATTTCTTCTCAAATGATTATTTTTCATTATCATTTGTGACATTTATATGGCTTTCAAGGTTATGTCAAGCGAATATTTTAACATTTAATATTTCATAATGTTTTTTTTTTCATGTCATCAAGATGTATTTGAGAATTAAAGAGAATTCATCTCAATACTTATTTGCATGATTCAATAAATCATTTTTTTATAAAATATTGAGACTTTAAGTCTATAATTAACGATATTATGATAAATGAATTCCATAATCTTTCACAGATGCTTTCCCAATTTCAATCCATTTTTTTTGTAGTGTATTTGGATTACATGTCCAATTTTTTTCATATAAGCCTTATTTTCTCACTTGATTTCAAATTCAAGATATATGACAAAAGTATTTCTCAATATATGAACGAAAAATTATTTCATTAGACTCATTTTCATGAATCATACTTTTGTAGAAAGTGGGCTTGAATAATTTCACCCATGAATCATTATCAAGTTGGACATTTCATAATGTCTTCATCAATTGTTTCTCAATATTCAAATTTTTTTCTTGATAAGTTCATTGAAATATTTTTGTTCTTTATAAACAACTCGAAAGTTATTTTTTTCATAAATAAGACGAGTTTCACATTGCTTTTAATCAATCATAATTTATAAATTGAAGTAAACATTCAGTTGCTTATTCTCGTCATTTTTTTCAATGATTGTAATTCTTTTCTTGAAGCAAACTTGTACGATATCAAGTTGAATCTTCTCTTTCAAAATTCTAGATTTGAATAGGTAATAGTTGTTGATGATTCTTTACTCTTTTGGAATATATTTTTAAATAGAGATGAAGTAATAAATTATATTATAATATAACATAAAAAATTAAAAGAATATATCTTACCTCAAGAATTACTTACCTCTATATAACAAAAAAATTATGAAGAGTCTCAAATCATATTAGCTCGGCTGGTAAAGTCGTGCTGATAACGTGTTGAAACAATATGTAAAAGAAACTAGTTGATGAGAGGCTATATGGAGATAAGAAGAGTAATTATTATATATGGATTTTCATCTTACTTTGAGGCATTGTACAAGCCCTTTATATAGGCAATATGAGACTGTCCAACTACCCTACTAATTACATAATAAGTAGGATGTTACAAGAGATAAATGTGAAGGTTACACCACCCCACTACTCTATAATAATAATATCCACTAAATAATATTTCATAACAAGAAAAAATATATATAAATATAATACTTGGGTTACCGGTCCGGTTAAGTCCGGTTCAGGCCGCTCCATAGACAATAATATTATTTTAAACCAGATCGATAACTACGAAAATGGTCTGGATGCTTCCCTCACTGTAGCTCCGCCTGGTTTCGGTTATGGAACCGGTACAGTGGTCTGGTCTAGGAACCGGTAAGGACCAATTCAGTTAGCAGGTTGATACCAAAATATGTTTGAGATAATATATTATATTAGAGTAATGATATTTTTACCCTTTTTTTTGGATAATTCTCAATTAATTACGAAACTTCAAATTCTTTTTCCAAAAAAAAGGAAGGAGGAAAATCCATTCTACTTACTCATAGTTTAAATGATTAATTCTCAATTAAACACGTTGTCATATTTACCTTCCACTATTACCTTTAATATCATTTTAATTATCTTTTTTAGTTTTATTACATAAAATTCATAATACTTTATTTATTTTCTTTTCTTTTTTTTAATTCTAAAATCCGATCACCGCCACCAACCACCACCACCACCTCATGCATTTACCTCCGACTATCACCACCACGTCATACATTTTTCACCGACCATTACCACCACTACAACCACCTTCGTCCATAACCATCACCACCTAATGCATCTACCACCACCTCATGCATCCACCACCACAACCACATGCATCCACCACCACCACTTCCACCACCATCTCATGCATCCATCACCACCAATCACCAATAACTAATCCATCACACTGTGCGTTTGTGAATATTTTTTAAAAAAATTCATAACTAATTTTAAAAAAATCAGAAAAATAAAAGATTTGTATTTTTGGACGAGATAAATTAATATTTACGCCTATGATTTTATTTGAATTTTTATTTTATTTTTATTTTAATTTTTTAATTTATAATTTCAATATTCCGTTTTATATGTTGATATAGCAAACAAAGATAGACTGTCAATTCCACCACACACAATATCAACGATTTTTTTTTAAAAATTTGGTCTTCACTTTTATGTGTTCCTACAATACACAAAATTGTATTATGTATCATAAAATCAATCTAAAACATTCTCTTCTTTAACAAAATCATTTGTTTTCTCTTTATTAATCGCATATACCCTAGTTTTATTAATTTTTAACTATCTTGATTTATTATCTTTTTGTCCAACCCTTTTTTGTTATTTTGTGTGTTGCTATAATACACAAAACAATCATTTGTGTATTACAGCAATACACAAATTCACATTTTCTCTTCCAGTCAAGCCCCATCCTATCTGTGATTTTGTATATCACACTAGCACACAAATCGACTGTTTTGTGTAATGATGTAATACACAAAAAATAAAAGAGAATGTGTAGATTTTTGGGTTATATGTTTTCTTTGACATGGGAAAATTACCCCGCAGATACCCGCTGTTTCAATTTTTGACAAATAAATATCCAAGTTTAAGTGATAAACAGGTACCCAACCATCTATTTGTTGCCTTTTGTTAGTTCTCATCGTGAAGTGTGTCGTTAAATGCCACGTGTCATTGACGTGACTACTTTTTTCTTCCAAAATAAAGTACCCAAGTTTACAAAGATGGACAAACAGGTACTTAACGTTCTTTATTTATAAATAGGACACTTGTATTATTTATTGACATGTGGTATTTAATGCTAAACTTCAAACAAAACTAAAAAACAGAATATTAAATACCTGTTTGTCACTTTTAGAAATTCAAATATTTATTTGTCTAAATTGCAAAATTATGAATATCTACAAGAGAATTTTCTACTGCATAAAACCTTTGGAGTTCCTTTGAACGTTATCTACATTGGTTAAAGATTTCGACGTTTCATACACTATTTATGGTTATTCGTTGAATTTTACCCAAAAAATCATTCTCTCCAATAAAACAAAACTAGTAGTAATTATTCATTAAATTTTACCCAAATAATTAATCTCTCCAATAAAACTAAAAGTAAGTTATGATACGCGCCTTCATCCTTGAGCCCATACAGGATATAATGTCACTGTTAGACCATCCTAGGACTGTAAATGAACCAAGTCGCTCGCGAGCTGCTCGAGCTCGGCTAGGAAAAAGCTCGTTCAAGATCGACTCGAATATAAACAAGCTCAAGGTCAAGCTCCATTTTAAGCTCGATAAGTAAACGAGCCTGCTCGAATTCGGCTCGTGAGCTCGTTAAAATTATGAATTATAAATTTATATATTATCAACTTATAAATATATTATTAAACCTTCAATATCAAAATGGATATTTTTAATTTCCTTATACATTTTTTTATTACTGTTATGTTTCATATTTTCATACCACAACCGTTCATATAAGTCTCATTTCATCCATAACAAACAAATTGTTCATGAGTAACTCGTGCTTGACTCTAAAAAAGATTGCTTTATAAGTTAAACAAACAAGTTCTAACATTTTTTATTTGGATCATTCGAAACTCGGGCTCGGCTCGTTTAAATTTGAGCCCGACTCAGCCCGACTTGTGTAAATTTGAGCTCGTTCGTCTCGAGAAATTAAACAAACAAGCTTGTATATCTAGTATTCGGTTCGGCTCGACTCGGTTCGTTAACAACTCTAGACTATCTCCATCAAAAGGTGAAAAATCTCTCGCCCAGAATAAATTTGAATTGCCTCTTGTTATAATTTTTGCTAGTAAAAAATATTACTTCACCCAAAAGTAGAGTGAGAATGAAATCAGAAATCATGTCAAACTAAGAGCAATTTTACCACTGAGTATTGTGGATAAGTTGAAAATAGAAAAGCATGAAGGAAGATCTCTGTGAATGGTGCGAAAGTGAAGGAGAAAATGTTTCTCACCTTATTCTTAAGTGTCTGTTTAGTAGGGAGGTTTGGGCCAAGTCTCCGCTTTAAATTAGAATTGATATGGCTATGCACAAGAACATGGCGGAATGGCTTCTTAAAACGGTCAAAAGTTATTCCAATAATGGGTGGGACAAGAAAGTTGTTATCGCGTACGTGCTCAAGTTAATGTGGAATATTTGGAAGGAAAGGATGAAATGCTTCCATGAAAGGAAACCCTGGTGTATTAATGATATCTTCTATAAAGTTAAAGATAGTATGAGCAGACTATTTGGGGACAAGTTGACTGTAGGTGCTAAAGATAAGGGGGCCAATGTAACGACGGAGAAAATTGTTGATAACCCAGCAATTGTTGATACTGCCGATATGATATGGATGGGTGACACATCAGTTAAAGAGGGATGTAGCGTCTCTGTTGTTGTTGCTATTGGGATAAATACGAGGGGAGATATTGAAAGAAAGATAAATGTGAGATGTAAAATTAACAAGGTCATCGAAGGAGAAGCGTGGGCCGTTTTGATGGCCATGAGATCATCGCAGGATCTCACTAGTCAGAGGGTCTCTTTTTACTCTGACAATCTTGAGTTAACTCAAGGAATTAAGAAGAAGACCGGACTTCACTGGAGCCTAAATCCCATTCTTTAGGAAATCGAAAGTTGGTTAGGTCGATGTCCAAAATGGGAAGTTAAGCATATTAATAGGAGGTATAACACCACGGCAAACGCCTTAGCAAGATGCACGAGGGAGAACATTGATTTATCTAGCTGGGTCGATCACTCTCTTATTAACTCTGATAGGCTACTTAATAGTCTTTGTAGAAAGTAGGGCGGTAATATGTTGTATTGAAAAAAAAAAAAAAAAAACAAAGCATGTAGGTAGACAAAGACACTTGCCAATTTCATAAACAATTTCACGTGAAAGCAACAAAAACACATCTCACTTTATTTCTTCTTCACACTTATCGATATATATGTTCATTACAAAAAGAACGTGTGACATCTAATCACATTGATGAACAAAGAAATCCACATATATTAATTGCACAAAATCAATGACAATAAATTACTATCAAAAAAATATACATAAAAAAATAATTCACATAATGTGTGACTCAATGAGTCATGGTATTGCACAACCGTGTCTCGAGAAACCGAGTCGTGACCGATCTTTATCAAACTCGAACACAAACCCTTGTTGCATTAAATTGCCAATTACCGAAAATCCGGTGCTAGACATGACTGGTTGTAGTGCCAAGCATTTGACATCTTGGGCAGTGTAGATGAAGTAGTTTTCGGGAGGTGGGGATAACACGGACCCACCAATGAGTTCGAAACTCATTCTAGGTAGATTAGGTATTGACCCGGTGGACTCAGTGGACACGTTAGCACAAAATTCAAAATCAGTTATTGGCTCGCTTGGCTTGGGTAGGTTCACGCGTTGCTTGAACTCAAGTATAATGCGATCATAAGCTAGTTGGGGTAAGAATGTCAAAGTTGTCCCCGAGTCCACTACCGTCCCACCATTGCCTAACTGGTCGATCGCCCACACCGAAGGGCTTATAGGTAATTTCACATCATCAATGAAAACACTTTGAATACCAATGTAATAAAACGTTGGAGACAAGTCATTGGTTAATAATGGAGTGTAGCTCAAATTCGAACTCTGAACGGCGTCGTTTTGAGTACTTCCACCTAGTATTAAAAAACTCGTGGGAGGTGGTGCTAGTGTATAATCCATGAGACAATACGAAAACTTGTGCCCAAACTTTCGACCCAATTGTGACGATAGTGAAATGGGCCCACGTCCCAAGCCCATAACACCTTGAGCACCATTAAAACTTGGGCCAGAAACACTCGGCCCAGAATTCTGAAACCCACAACCAAAAGACAGTTTCCGAAATTCAACTAGTTTATCAGAGCTAGTAGTAAACGTCGTCGTTTCATGTGAAAAAAACCCACTCGTAACAGACCCATCAGCATAAGAATACTCATAACGGCACGGGCTGTGGTGACGTGTATGGTTGCATGGTACGTGTTCAGGGTGAGGAACGAGTTGACACGCTGAGTTAAAGCAATGAAAAGGTGAAAATGTAGTTGAGTGACGAGCCAAGAAAGCTGAATGAGGTGGACGAGCTGAGCAGTTTCTACAGGCGGAGCAAGTGACCCAGATGAGATCACTGCCTGTATCAGCAACTAATAGGAGTGGTTGTGGTGGTGAGCCAAGGTGGAGGGTGATGAAGTATTGTCCGGATCCAAAGGAGGCTCCGGAGGTGAGTGGAAGTTGAGGAGTGGTATGGTGGTGGTAATGGTGGCGATGGAGGGAGGAGAAGAGGGTAGAGAGACGATGGGTATCGGAAGCGAGGGCTGCTGAGGGTGGAGGAGGATAAGGGCGGTTATAGAGGAGGGGAAGTTTAAGGTAGTCGAATGTGGTGGCGGAGGAGAGATCTAACAAGTAGATGAGAGAGATAAGAGAGAGAAAGTACAGTAACACCATTGCCATGTAATGTAGGTGAGAGAGTTAGAGAGAGTGAATGAGAGAGATTTTAATGTAAAGGAGAGAGAGAGTAAGAGAGACAGGATGTGTCACATTTTGTACTTAAATGTTTTGTTTTATTACCAATGTATGTAGTAGATCCGTCTGCATTTACGTCGATGTACTAAGTTTTGACTACGTATGTTGCTATTTTACTTACTTCGAGTTTGTTTTCTGAAAATTCGTCCAATAATCGTTACATTTTAAAGATCTATTATGCTTTTGAGTTTTGATACTTCAACATCAAAAAATTACAAATAACATGGTAGGATTCTAGTAGTATGGGATTTGGATAGTATTTTAGAAACAAAAAGTAATACGATTAGAGTTGATTATTTTATGAATAGTATGTTTAAAGGATGGAAAAGTGTGAATAACTTTGATCTTATCGAACATGGTAGGATTCTAGTAGTGTGGGATCCAGATAAAGTACAAGTGGAGGTTATTGAGAGAACATCTCAAGCCATTCATTGTAAAATCGTATGTAAGGTAACTTTCCTAAGCTTGTATACATCTTTTATCTATGGCTTAAATGATAAGAACTTGAGAAAAAACTTGTGGAAAAATCTTATTGATTTTTCCACTACTTTTGATGATTCATGGCTCCTTTTGGGAGATTTTAATAATATCTTAGCTTCAAATGAAAGAATAAGAGGGCAATATGTAACAGTCGGAGATTTTGAGGATTTTGCAGATTGTTGTAATATTTTATGCCTTGAAGATATACAATTTACCGGACAATTCTTTACATAGGATAATAACCATGTCCTAAGTAAGATCGATCGTGCTACCGAAAATTGGATGAATCCGATAACTATATTCAAGCGGAAATCTTACCTAAATTAAGTGTATCCGACCATCCCCCTTGTGTGGTAACTATTGTTTTACAAAATGTCACAAGAGTAGTTCCATTCCGGTTTTTTAATATGTAGGTGGAGCATGAAAGTTATAATCCAATAATGGAAGATGGATGAAATAAGACCGTTGTTGCGGGTACTAAACAATATATTCTGTGCCAAAAACTTAAAGCGTTAAAATTCGATTTGTGGAAGCTTAATAAGAATCATTTTTCTCATATTTCCGCAAGAGCTAAGCAAACAAAGGAGGATCTTGAAAAGGCCGAGGTACATTTTCAACAAAACTTATCTAATAATTCTTGCTTCGAATATTTAGTTGAGCTTCGGAAAAAGGCGAGAACTCTTGAGAAAGCCGAGATTAGTTTTCTTAAACAAAAGGCTAAGCTTGGTTATTATCTCAAGAGTGATAGATGTACTAAATTATTTTATGGGCTTATGAAGAGTAAACAAAGGGAACGCTTTATTCCTAATATCTTGTGTGCAAATGGGGAATTATCACATTTTAAGGCCCAAGTTTATGAAGCTTTTCTTAGTTATTTCCAAGACTTATTTGGGGTTAAGAATAATATAACACAAATAAATCCCGATGTGTTTGATATGGAAATATACTTTCTATTGAGCAAGGTGAAGAATTGTGTCGAGAGATAACCGATATAGAGATTAAAGAGGCTATTTTTAAAATAGCTAATGATAAAGCGCCCGGTCCCGATGGATTTTCATCTCTTTTTTTTAAGCGTTCGTGGGATATTATTGGGGAAGATGTCATTTTAGCGGTACGTGAATTTTTTAATTCGGGTTTTTTACTTTGTCAATTAAATACCACGATAATTGCTTTGATTACGAATATTGACGATCCAAAGTGTGTCGAGCATTTTCGCCCCATTTCTTGTTGTAATGTGGTTTATAAAGCAATAACTATGATAATGGTGGAGCGATTAAAACCATGTTTAAATAATCTAGTGGATAAATCTCAAAATGCATTTATGGAGAGAAGATCTATGATTGATAATATACACTTAATGCAAGAGCTTTTAAGGGGTTACAACAATCAAAGTAGCTCCTCGAGATGCACGATAAAGATTGACTTTAGAAAGGCTTATGATCGATATCTTGGGAATTTCTTCATGAGGTTTTAAAGGGGTTAATTTTTCGGAAAAATTTGCTAATTGGATTATGGCTTGTGTCTCATCTTTTTATTATTCGGTGGCTATAAATGGTGAAACACATGGTTTCTTTAAAGGCGAAAAATGCTTAAGACAAGGTGACCCTATTTCTCCTTATCTTTTTATTCTTTGTCTTAAATATTTCTCAAGGCTTCTAAAGAAAAATACAAGCGTTAATTTTAATTATCATCCGAAATGCGATAAGAAAAAGATTACACATTTAGCTTTTGCAGATGATTTAATGCTTCTTTCAAAGGGTGATAAAGGTTCGACTAAAATTCTCATGGATAGTCTAAAATTGTTTGGAGATTGTTCGGGGATCCGATTAAATGTTGAAAAATCGAATATTTATTATATTGGTGTCTCAAGTGATGATTTAGTAAATAGGGTAAAGCCAACACAATTTGAGAAAGGGGTCATGCCTTTTCGCTATCTAGGGGTCCCGCTTGGTTCATCCGTCTTATTATCAAGAGATTATAAACCTCTTTTTTGGAAAATTGGAAGGTTATGTGAGAAGTTGGAGAGCTTCCTCACTCTCTTTTGCCGGAAGATTAGAACTTATAAGATCGGTTCTTCAAGGGGTGATATGCTTTTGGTTTACTATTTTTCTGATCCCGGTTGTAGTTAAAGATCGAATCATTAGTATTTGCCGTAATTTTTATTGGGATAATAAACCACCCCAAGTTAGTTGAAATAATAAATGTGTGCCTAAAGAAGAAGGTGGTCTTGGATTGAAAGATTTAGAAGCGTGGATCAAAGCATTACTTTTGAAAATGCTTCAGAAAATTGTTGATAAAAAACTCTCACTTTGGATAAAGTGGATTCATGGGGAGTATTTTAATGCTTTTGGTTTTTGGGAATGACATCCTAAAAAGAGTACTTCCCCTCTTTTGACAAAAAATTTGAGCAAAAAGAAATTATCCGAGGATTTTTAGGAGAAGAAGGTAGAGAAAAAATCTTGGCTTTGTGGTTTACATCCGGAAACACGAGCCAACCAACATATGAGGTATCTAGTAAAGAGTTTTATGATATATATAAAAACCATATGATTTATTTTATCGTAAAACTTTTGTGAAGCCTTGGGCTAATATTATTTGGGACTCGAGTGTGTTTCCTAAGCATTCTATTATTGTTTGGATGGAATTGAGGGAAAGTCTTAAAACGAAGGATAGAATTACTTATATGGAGCTAGATCCGCTTTGTGAGTTGTGTGGGGAAGATTTCGAATCGAATAAGCATCTCTATTTCGATTATTCTTATGCAAGGTCAATTCGGTATTAAATCATGGCTAGGATTAAATAAGGAGATGAATACGATTCTTAGTGCTTTGAAATGGCTTTAAGAGGTTAAAGCTAGAGAAAATTGGAGGAGAAAAGCATGGAGAATCGGGTTTGGAGCAACCGTTTATTGCATTTGGAAAGCAAGAAATCACCTAGCTATGAGAGGTGATTCGATGAAACGAGAAACGGTTACCAAGGAAATCAAATGATGTGTATTTTTCATTTTATTTTCCTTGTTCCCTCGTCATTCCTTTATGGATGAGAATGGGAAACTAGCTTGTATTAGTTTAGTATGAGTTAGTTGTATTTTGTTGCTTTGTTGCTACCTTAAGCTTTTGGGTCTAGGTAGGTAACTCCTTTGTATAGTGTACAGTTTACTTTTAATACAACCGTTTACCCAACCCCAAAAAAAAAATTACAAAGAATTTTTGAATTATTATTTTTTCATTTTATTGTTAGTTTCAGTTGTAAATGATATCCTAAGTTTTTCTTAAAAATACTTAAGTATTAATATGATTTGGTGTATGTATATACTCATATAATATAAATATATATATATATATATATATATATATATATATATATATATGGTATAAATAAAGTAAAGAGTATATTCTAGTGGTGCAGTTTCAAATCGAGTCAATGACTCCGAGTCGAAAGTGACTCTCTTATGTAATAAAAAAAAGTAAATAGTGTATTTGTAAAGTGTTAAAGAATACTCTTATATTCTAACAATTTATGCTACACTTTGAGCGCACGATAGCATTTGCTGACGTTACAAGTTTTCGGTTTGCTTATTCGCCCCCCTCTCTCTGTAAATATTTATCTTTTCGTCTTCTCTCGTCATATATCGTAATTGGATTCTAACAAATTTTTTTTTCATTTCTCACCTCTTCAATATATTCTTTCTCTGAACTAATAAATCAAACACTTTGACCTCAACATACTATCGAAGTTGAAAGAAAATGCCAAAAACTAGAAAATAAAGCAAAACGGTAAGTTTAGGAGAATTTACTAATTTCAAACTACTAATCAATTCCATTACCTGGTAATGAGTGCAAATTTGTTGAAGAAATACATAGGTCTACAATATTATCATCTGTAAGTAAGAAAAATGGTGAGACGATGGTGGTGGCAAAGGTGTGATAAAATAATGAATAAAGAAAGATAATAAAATAACTAGTGTCGCCTAGGATGTGATAAAATAAGATAAATAATAAGTCAGAAAACAACACACTCTTACCCTAGACAGGCACAGTACTGCAAGTATTACAGGATTGATGTACTCTTTTTTCCTTTATCAAGTTTTGTCCCAATGAGTTTTCTTGATAATGTTTTAATAAGACATAACCTTTAGTGAATATCCAAGGGAGAGTGGTATGAAATATTTATTTAAGTGGATTATTCAACATACCCAAAATAAGTATGGTCTATCTTCAACAAGAATATACTGATGGTATTGTATGAGGATAATGTTGCTTGTACCACACATAATTAAAATTGCTACATCAAAGGAGACAAAACAAAACATATTTCACCAAAGACTTCTACACACACGAGCAACAAAAGAATGTGGATTTTGACACTCGGCATATACAATCACTCAAGAATTTTGCAGATTTTTCTTACGAAATCATTATCAACCTCAACATTCAAGAACTAGGTCCATAATATTGAAATATGACAACTCAGAGATCTCTTGCCAACATTAGGAGGAGTGTAAACATGACTGTACTCTTTTCTCTTTGTCCAAGTTTTGTTCTAATGGGGTTTCTTGGCAAGGTTTTAACGAGACAATGTTTCAAGATAATTAGTTCCATCTATATATACTATTTTTCCTCTGACCAAGTTTGAATCCCCCTGTGATTTTCTTGGTAAGGTTTTGACGAGGCATATTTCCTAATGGATGGATATCCAAGGGGGAGTATTATGAACATATTAATTTATTAATGGTGGATGTACAATGGCCAAAGATATTTTCCTATTTATTTCTTGTAAATCTGGCAAGTGAACGGTTTTAGATTATTCTATATATATATAAGGCTATTCTATTATAGAGTAAGTGATTTTTGAGAATACAAAAATAAACTATCTCTCTATATTGTATCTCTTCTCCTTTAGTTTATAACAATTTTCAATTAATCCTTTTTTTCCATTTTTCACTATATATTTGCAATCCTACTCTTAAGAAAATTATAATGGAGATATGATACCTTACATGGATATTGTCATAAATAATCTCATTAAGGGTGTTTAAGTTTTGAACAAAAAATAAAGCAATAAGGGTGTTTAAGAGTATTAGGGTTTGTTTGGATTGGGGGGGTTGAGAGGGATGAGATTATATAAAAGGATAATAACAATCACACCACTTGTTTGGATCAAAAAGAATTAGAGAGAAAAGTTAACTAAAAGGATTCTTACAATCCTTTATGATCCTATATATTCAATCCTTTCAATTCAGTGGAATTAGGAGGGAGAGATTCTTTTATTACGTTGTACTATCTAAATTACCTTTATTCTTTCTTTATATAATATTTTAATAGGGAGTATATAAGTCAATTAGTTATAAAAAAAATTCTTCCTCGTATTATTTTTTTCAATCCAAACACCGGATACATATAATTCTTTAATAAAATTCTTTCATTTCTTTTAATTCAATCCAAAAAAGATTAAATACCCTTCTTTTTATTTTTTTATTATACTTTTTTTTCTATCATTTACTAAAGAATTCCGCCTTAATCCAAACATACCCCTATAATTTTTGGCAAAAAAAAAAGTATTGTGGTTTTTTTTTTTTTTTTTTTTGTCACAAAAAAAAGCAATAAAGGATCATTATACTCAGGGGCGGACCCACCTTAGGCCCAGGGGGGGCTCAAGCCCCCCCTGAACTCGTAAATTTTAAAATACGTCAACGTAATTTTGACTCGAAAAATTATTAACTCTCACAGAAAATGTATCTGACATGTGCATGCAATAAAAGCATACAAGTCATTGTAGCTTAGTGGTTTATTATCTTTACATATTAAAATTTATCTTAGAAGGTCACGTGTTTGAATCATAGCTTTTGTTTTATTATTTTTCACAAATATACATGTAATGATTCGCAAATAAGTGTCGGATTGATTATTTTAGAGCTAAAAACGATTTTCAATTAAGATTTTAATCTTTGTACAAATATTAAAAATTATTTTGAAATCCGTATTGAATTTTATATTTGTATTTTGACATTATTAATTATATATTTATTTATCCTTTTTTTACCTTAAATTTTTTTGAAAAGCGTTAACCCCTAAATTTTTGTATATTTCAAGCCCCCTCGATTTAACTTCTGGATCCGCCCCTGATTATACTCCGATTCTTCAGCCGGTTTCCATCCTGTGCAGTTGTTCCGTCAACCGTGTCGTCTCTTCCTGATAATGTTTGGTTCCGTGTCTAGCGTGTTTCGCAAGATGGTCAGCCTGACTGTTGCTCCTCCGTGGAATGAACCTGAAAGATATTGGTCCTGCTTCTTCCGTATTGTGGTTTTTTTATAATGGTTTTTTTATTGTTGAATGGTCATATTTTGTATTTATCACTTATTTTGGAGTTTTTTTTATTACTATCTTATTTAAAAGAAATAATTACATGAATAACACAATTAAAAAGGTAATTACAAAAGTAGCTCCTCCGAGGAGCGCCTCTAACTTAATCAATAATTAGACAAGCCCATTAGCTTAGCCCGTTAATCTTAATACTGAGGCGCTCCTCAAAAGAGCGCCTCTATTTTAAAAATATATTTGTGTTGGCCAACGATCTAATTCCATCTTTTAATATCTCAGCAGGGCTTCTTTCCTATACAATCCCTAAAAAAATATAGGATATGGTTTCAATCTCTTAGATTGAGTAATTTATATCAGTAAAGTAAACTCGAATCCAAGTGTTGATCTACTATGTTTTTTTAAAATGGTAAAGTTAGTATTTAAAGTAAAAAGAAACTAGAGAAAGAGCACAGTAAAAGTTAGTATTTAATAGTAGAAGCTGCAAAGCATTTACCTGATGTAAGTTTAATACTTAAATTGGGATATTTAGAAAAATATAAGGACCAACAATGTAATTTTTGATAATATATGGATTAATGTTGCAGAAAATTTACCTAATGTGTTCTTTCTCTAGCTTGTTTTTTACTTCCAATACTAATTGCACCATGTTAAAGAAATATAATAGATCAACACTTAGATTCTAGTGTACTTTACTGATTCAAATTACTCAATCTAAGAGATTGAAATCATATCCTATATTTTTTATGGATAGTAGAGGAGAGAAGTCTCTGTTGGGACATTAAAAGATGGAATCAGATTGTTGGCTAGCTAATTTTTTTTTTAAAGTAGAGGCGCTCTTTTAAGAAGCGTCTCCTTATTAAAACTAACGGGCTAAATTAACGGGCTTGTCTAATTATTGTTTAAGTCAGAGGAACGTCTATACGCTACTTTCGTGATTATTTTTTTAATTGTGTTATTCATGCAATTATTTATTTTAAATAAGATAGAAATAAAAAAAACTCCTTATTTTGTATAGTTGCCTTGAAACGTGTGAAGTTTTTGTGGGCTCTAGGGTACCGTACTCTATGAGGGGTAAAGGCGGAAAGTTGTGTAGTTTCGATTGGTTGGGAGGTTGTAGAATCCAATGATGTCTGACTACGACGACAAGAAATGTAAGATAGTGTACCTTGAATGTCCGTATTCTCTCTCAACTAGTTTTGAGGCTTACAGCTGGCTGTTTCAGAACTTTGTGAACTTGGTTACCTTTTTTTTTTTTTTTTAACTTGCTTATTAAATTCCCTTACAAATTTATTTATTTTGTTCCAAATTCCTTTACAAATTTATCATTTGTGTTCTTCTTTTTCGGTGCGGCTATCCTCTGTTTGAGTTTTTAGTTGGCTGGGACGGTGAATTTATGGTTTGTTTGTTTTTCCAATGCAAACAAGTGGACTATTCTTTTTAACTTTAAAATAACATTTGCCAACTTACTTGAGTAGGACTTAACTCATACTACATTAGCACCACTAATTAAATACTAGACCACGTCTAAACGCTCAATATATAAAGATACAATCATTCGATAGCAAATTTGATTCTTTTTTTTTCGATAAGCAAACCATTTTATTAATCAAACCATTACATACATTGTGATTGCTACAGCTCTAAGCTGCAATACCAGGTAATACAATATAAAGCAATTACAACTATTTAAACACATTACATAACCCCCAACTTTCTACTAATTCCTTACTATTACTAGTTACATTATACTTCCTACAATCACAAGACTTGATGTATAACAAATTTTGTATATTATGAAATATCTCTTCTTCAGTCTTGATCTTTCCATTGTGCAATCTCGCATTCCTGTTCAACCATATGTAATAAACAAAGCCTGTAAACCAACCACCATAAATGAAGTTTAGTAACTTGGTTTGAGCTTTATCTATTATCAGCTCTATCAACTCATCCCAGGACTTGCAATCAGGCCATACTACCCCACACTTCTGAACACACCTGATTAATATCCTCCTCGCAAAAGGGCAACCAATAAACAGATGGTCCCTATCTTCCACTGCACTTGAGCACATATCACAATTACTATTCAAGTTCAAACCCCACTCACTCATTCTATACTTTGTTGGCAGCCTATCTAAACAAGCTAACCAAGTGATGAACTTACACTTAGGTACATTAGTTTTGTACCACACTATTCTTGACCACTCCAATATGTTACCTGTTCCCCTAACTGCTTGCAAGGTCTTCTTGAAGGAGAATTTTCCCCTACAGCTAGCAGACCAGCGAATCTTATCCATACCATGACTGAGATTTGGAGCTATCTCACTCAATCCTCTTAACTCTCGTGGAAAATTCCATCTCCCTCTGTTATAACAGGTGTTAACTGTTTTCTCAGCCCACACACTCCTAAATTCTAAGTCTCTTTCTAAAGCCTCATTAACATTCCTCCTTCCAATCCATCTATCCCAATACAAGAATGTACTCTCACCATTCCTAATTTCATGGGTAATAAACTCATAAGCCTCACATCTAATCTTTAAAACTTTCTTCCATATCCAGGCCATTTCTTGCTTTTCAGATATTCCCCAAATACATCTACCTTTTAATATATTACTGTGAGCCCAACAACTAAGCAGATTATCACTTTTTGTGTAAATTCTCCAAAATAGACTGAGCAAGCATACCTTATTTAGCACCTCAATATTAGGCACATTTAAACCACCCTCAGCTGTAGGAGTACATACCTTATCCCAAGAAACCTTAGCACCTCTAGCCCCTTCCAAGTTGCCCTTCCAGAGAAAACTTGCGATCTTTTGGTTTAGTTTATAGATCACTTGCTTAGGAAGCAAAAAAACTCTACACCAGTAGAGTATTTTACTCACTAGAACCACCTTTATAAGTGCTAGCCTACCTGCATAAGTCAACATTTTATTGCTCCAATTATTAATATTTTCACAAATCCTTTCAACTAATTTATTAGCCTCTCCCACACTAATCTTTTTAGTACTTAGAGGTACCCCTAGGTACCTAACTGGGAGTCTACCCTCCTTAATTCCCAAAATCTGCACAATCCTCCCAATATCTTCACTTCTGACTCCACCAAAATATACTTCACTTTTAGTGCTATTAATTCTTAAACCAGACATTCTAGAAAAAACCTCCAATCCTTCCTTAATTACCTCAGCTGAACTAACATCTGCCTTCATGAAAATGAGCAAGTCATCGGCAAACATCATGTGGTTAAGTTTTAGGTTCTCACATCTCGGATGGAATGAAAATCTCCCATTTTTACCACAAGCATGGAATATAGCTGTCAGGACTTCCATACTTAGCACAAATAGATAAGGGGACACAGGGTCCCCTTGTCTCAAACCCCTTCTACCTTGAAAATACCCCACCATCTCCCCATTTATTCCAATAGAATAGCTAGGTGTTGTAACACACATCACTATCCATTCAATGAATATACTAGGAAGCAAATTTGATTCTTCTTCAATTTTCTTCTATAGAAAATGGTTCGTCAATTGGCAATACATTCAAGCAATCAAAATTTTTGGTCTACGCCACTAGCAATCAGCTTGTTTATTTCTGCAACAATTTTGGTAGCTTTATGTGCAAAGCATGTAAGGAAAAATTCAAAAAAATGTGCTAGAAAAAGTAAATCTATTCCGTTGATTGATAAGAAAAAGATTATCAATCAAGATTGTGAAGCAGCGGGAAGATTTGCTGAGGAAGGTGGTTTATGGCAAAAGGAAATTTTGATGGGTGAAAAATGTCAACCTCCAGAATTTGAAGGGATAATCTACTATGATTTGCGTGGAAACAGGGTTTCTGAGGTTTCAAGGTCTCCTAGAAGAACTCATCAATCCTCATTAAGCTTTTCTGATTTTCTTGTCGAAAGAGATTTAAACTAGATAGATGTTGTTATGTAATCTACATAATTTCAATTTGTTTATGAATAATTTGTCTTGTTTCTTTTGTGGTACGTAATTGCTTATATGAAATGTAATTTAATTACATACTTCCTAAATATATATGTGGTGAATATAAAATTTGATATATGATAATATGATATGATGATAAGCTTTTGGATTGTTTAAATTCAATAGTAGTGTTCTTTTTTTTTTTAGTTAACTCAACAGTATTTGACTCGTTTAATCTATTTGCTCACCTATTTCTGCTGATGATTATCAATGTAACTATTATTCAAAACAACTTATTATACAACAAAATGAGGGAAGATCGAAATATAAAACGGTAAAAAAAACTAGAAAAGAAAACTCTTTCAAACCAAAGAGAAAAGGGTAAAAAATATTTAAACGCCTTACACTATTTCGTTTATTAAATTAAAGGGTAAATGAGACATATGGTCTCAGAGACTAGATATTCGTCCTACAACTAGTGAAAATTTTATTTATTTAATTAGATTTAAAAAATGACCAAATACTAAGATACCCTTATATAATACAAAAAACTCAAAAAGACAACAAAAGTTGATAAGTGTTGGCAATGTTCATCTCCGGCCTCTGGCCACCAACCACAACCCACCGTCGAAAAAATTATAGAGAATCGAATAAAGTATAGAGTATCAGAATTCAAACAGTAAGTATCGAAATATAACACAAAGTAATATATTTAAAAATAAAGAGTACTCCACAAAAAAAAAAACAGAGTACTCCATGAAAAATATTGAGTATTATTAAAACACAAAGAGTATTACTAAAAACAATCATTTTTATTTAAATCAAAGCAGCTACAACTACTAAAAAAACATAAGCAATTCTCGCAGCTACAACACGAAATTTTTTTACAGCTAATACATAAACTAATACATTAACAAGCCTTTTCAACTTAACTATCACAACGTATAGTAACAGGACTCCTATTATCGCTTGAGAATCCTAAATGTTCAAATTAACCTTGTAACCAAACAACCTCTTGAACCACAGGTGAGCATGCTACAAATTTAGCTTCCATTGTGGAAAAAAATATACAGGTTTGTTTCTTGCTATTTCAAGAAATTGCGCAATTATTAGACAAAAATACATGACCTGAGGTAGATTTACGCCCATATATATCACTAGCCCAAACAGCGTAATATATCCTCCTAGGTGTAATCTATTTCCTTGAAAGTATAACGCATGATCCATAGTGCCTTTTAGATATCTTAATATCCTTTTCATACCTTTCAAATTCTCTTGTTCCGGGTTCGATTGAAAAATGACTAACTAAATCTACCACATAACATATGTCTGGCCTAGTTCACATCATAACATATATAAGACTATCCATGGCACTAGAATATGACATTGTATACATTTTTTGTTTCTCTTATGGAGTACTAGGACACATGTCGAGAGTTAAGTTTATTCAATTTTCTATAGGAGTGCCAATGGCATTGCACTTAGTCATACTAAAACACTCAATTATATTCATGACGTAAGGTTCTTGAGACAAATATAATAGTCTTCTAGACCTATCTCTATTAATCTTAACACCGAGAATATGATTTTCTATCAAATTGAGAAGCTAGCCACTCCTTATTATATTGAATAAACTCTTTATCATCCCCTGCTAATAGGATGTCATCCAGATATAGAAATAAGATTACAAAGTTTCTCAGAACATTTAACATAAACAAAGTTGTTTTCACTTATCATCTCAAATCCATTTGATGAAATGACTTCATGAAATCTCAAATTCCACTGTCTCGAGGCTTGCTTAAGACCATGGATTGATTTTAACAAACTACATACTTTATTCTCTTGATCTTTTGTAACAAAACCCGAGGGTTGTTCCATGAAATTGCCTCTTCTATATCTCCATTTAGAAATGTAGTTTTAACATCCATTTGATATGCGCCACAATAGCTAAACTAAGACGTATTGAGGTAAATCTAACACAAGGAGAAAAAATTTCCTCAAAATCTATTCCTTCGCGTTGAGTATAGCCTTTAGCTACCAAG
Organism: Nemophila menziesii; assembly: GCA_029959085.1. Lineage (NCBI taxonomy): Eukaryota > Viridiplantae > Streptophyta > Magnoliopsida > Boraginales > Hydrophyllaceae > Nemophila > Nemophila menziesii. The sequence goes on along the minus strand of JARWIR010000018.1, from coordinate 23,763,196 downwards.
CGAGCTTTATACCTATCAATAGAATTGTCATGTTTCATCTTTATTTTGAGAACCCCTTTATTCCCGACCGTCTTACGTTCTTTCAAGAGATTAACCATTTCCCATACATGGTTTTTCTTCATCGACTCCATTTCTTCTTCCATTGCTTTTTACATTCAGTCTTAGCAGGATATGAAAGTGCTTCATTAAATGTTCGAGGTTCATCTTCGTCTTATGTAGTTATCATAAAGACTTCTCCTTCGATTTCAAACCGACCTCAAGGAACTAAAACTCTAACACTTCTCTTAGGTTTAGAATCTTGAGAAATAGGATTACTAGATAATGTAATGGTTTTTTTCGTCTTAAAATGTATAGGAGTGTTCGTCTCCATTTCTTGAGTATGTGTTACCTCATCAGGTGTCACATTTTTTTGCATATCATCTTCCTGAATCTCATTTAATTCACATAAAATAGAATTTCTATTAATCTCATCTCTCCTAGGAAAATCATTCTTTAAGAATGTAATATCTCGTGATTCAATTTCAGTAAGACCTCCATTGTTATGTTGTCAAATAAACACATATCCTTTAGAGTGATCTGGGTATCTAATTAAGATACATTTATTGCCCCTTGGACCTAACTTCCCATATTTATGAGATAGATGATGAACATAGCCTACCAACCCCAGGGTCACAAGTAGTTCATAAGGAGTTTGATGGAACAGTATTTGTGGGTACTTGGTTAAGTATATAACTAGTGGTAAGCAAGGCATCTCCCCAATAAGATATTAAAATATTAGCTTGTGCCATCATTAGACATAACCATTTATAGGAGAGATTTTCCTTTTTTCATCACACAATTCTTTCAACTGTTTGAATATATATTCACGTCCACGATCAAGGTTTAAGGTTTTTCACCTTCCTATCTAACTGATTTTATACTTCATTGAAATATTTCATAAGACATTTCAATGCTTCAGATTTATGAAAAATCAGGTAGACATAATCAAACCTAGTGATATAATCTATAAAAATAATGAAATAATGCCCCCTTGTATATTGGGTCACAGACGTCTGAATGAATTATTTGCAATGGGTACTCGACTCGTTTAGCCTTTTTAAAATGGTTTCCGTTTTGCTTTACCTGCTAGACAATTTTCACAAGTTGGCAAGTTGACTTTAGTCAATGAACCCAAAAGGTTCGCCTTAGCCAACAAATTCATACGGTCTTGTCCAATATGACCTAATCTAGCATGCCATACATTTTCTTCTACGTTAGAGTTACTAGAAGAAGTAGTAGTAGAAAAGCAACTACTTACATAATAACTATTAAACGAGATATCTTCATCTAGTGCAATTGAACCATGCAAAATAAAACCAGAATCATAATACCTAGCATCATAATAGATATCTACCTGATTGTTATGAAAATGCATATTAAAAAGTAATCTTAGAAGAACAGTGGCCAAGACCAAATTCCTTTGATTTCATGTGCGTAAAGTGCATTATGCATTTATAAGGTTTGACTACCTTGCAAGTTCAACTGCAAGTGTCAAATTCGTTGACTTCAACCTTGTTGTTGTCTCCTAACATATATCCATCACGTTTCCTCTGGAATTAGATTGTACTTTACATATGCCTCTCAGTCTTAGACTAAATGGTCTGTCGCTTCTGAAACCACAGTCCACAAAGGATTAGAATCAGCTAGAAATACAATACTGGTAACATAAGTAAAGTTACAAGAAGTAAATAATATTGCTATCTTTATCTGCACTCGTGAGCGAAGTGACCCATCTTGTCACAATTATAGCATTTAACTTTACTCTCGTCTTTCTTAAAAAAAACATTCTCTTTTATCGTTACCACCATTCTTGTTTTTCTTGGAAGCATGCTCATTTTTGTTTCTCTTCTCACTGTTCTTGCACTTAATGCCAGAACCTTTGTGGGAACTTGACTCAGCAATATATAAGTCTGACCCTGAGACTTAATTGCATCAAGACGTTCATCTTCCACCGTCACATGACGAGCAACATCATCAAAAGTTATGATATGGTCATTTTGAGTCAAGTTTATCTTCAAATGCTCCCACTTATTTGAAAGAGATCGGATCACAGCTTGAACTTGATGTTCATCGGTAAGGTTATGACCTGCAGTCTAAGTTCCCTAATCATATTAGACATCTCCCAAAGATGCTTGGTTTGATTAGGCTTCCTCTTGTAAGTGTCAAACTTAGTGGTCAATTGACTCAACTTAGTCATAGTTGTACCCTTGTACTTTTCATTAAGAACGTTCCATATCTCGTGAGCAGTGGGTTATTATTGACCCTCATATACAAGATCGTCATCCACGGAGCTTATCAAGATGCCTCTTGTACAAGAATATCTCTTTTCTCACTTCTCAAAAGCCTCCATGTCCCTTTTGTTTTGAGGTGTGTTGTCTTCTTCGGGCTGAGCCATGACATTTTTAATAACCTCAAGAACATATTGTACCTCTAGAACATAATGTATTTTGAGTTTATCAAAAGTATAGTTCTTACTATTCATTATGTCTCCTTTGAGATCATCAATGAGGGTTTTTTTTTTATGTCATTTTCTTATAAAGTAAGAGATTTTCATTAGCATACATACAATTATTTAACTATACAATGCTATTAATGCAAATATAATGAACAAGAAAGAAAACAAAATAAGTGATAAAGAAAGTTCACTATGTTCCAATCATGAATCACCATAATTTGTTCGTCTTAACCATTCATTTATTTCATTAACTGCAAAATAAGTTCCACTAGAACTCCCACTTACTCTAAAATTAATAGAGCAACATAGTATGAAAAACAACAAAAAAAACATTTACTAGATTGGAATGAAAATTCAAGAATTGGGCCTTCTTACTTTCTGATTAAAATGGATAGAAGGAATCTCTTTTGCTATCTAGTCGTAAGTTTAATTACCAGAACTAAACTCTTTATTTTCACCACCTAGATGTCTCAGAAGTATTTATTATGTATTCTTGATTTAAAGAGAAAAAAATTGTACGTTCTTTGTTGTGAGATCTTATCCGCTGTTGACTGTTGTTATTTTGTGAGAAAGAGAGGCTCTATTTATAGAGGTTGAGAGTTGGTTTATTGTCGGTTAATAAACCACTCTCCCACTTTCTCAACTCTCTCCACCATCTAAGTGGAAAGTTATCAATACGCTCATGTTTTTCCCATCACGGATGACATGGAATAAAATTTAATTTTTATTTCTTTCATTCTAATGAAGATTTCAGCTCTGATAAACTAGGATATAATCCTTCATTGGGTTGTAAATCTCTCCTTAAAGACTGAAATGCTTAATTAATGATACTTACTAGTAAATAGAAAATGAATATGATGTCAAAATTTGGGAGGATACTTAGGTTGATGATGAAAAGCCTATTCTGAACCTTAATAATTCATCTCTTCAAAAGGTATCTGAACTATTTTATGATAATACAATTAGATAGATTTTTTTTTATCCCTAACACTTTCCAACTTGACAATGCAAAAAAACCCCGCATATTACTACTCTTACATAAGAAAAATATATTATGCGTTGGAAACTCTCCAAAATTGGTTGTCTTACATTAAAGGATTTCTATTATAAACTTTTGCTTACTGAACAAAAAGAATCATGGAAAAAAAAGTAACCATACCCTCATGCTCCTTCTCTATCAACACAAATTGGTGGAATGATATTTGGAAGTTGAAACGGCCTCCTAAATTAAATAGTTTTTGTTGGAAACCCTACCTAAATGCTTTACCAACTCAAAAGTCTTTATTTGGTTGGAAGTGTTCCTTTAATACTCTGTGCAATGAAAACATTAAAACTATTAAGCATATTTTTTTTGTCCTAGTTCTTGAGGTACTTGGTTTGCAACTTCACTCTTTTTCTTAATTATCTGATACATCTGTTACTTTTAGGTTAATAATATTTTAAGCTTGTTAATTATGAGGATAAACAAGGCAAGAAAATTGTTTGGGATGGCAACTTGGGTAGCTGGTTTATCTGGAAAAATAGAATTAGGTATATCTTTAAAATACTTTCATAAAGACCTTTACCTTAGGCCAAAACGCTTATATTGTCTTTGATGAGTTCAACATTATTAAAGAAAATGAGTGTAGCTCTGAGATAAATAAAAATGAAAATGGGATTCTCTCAATAACTCAAAATAAAATGCTCCATTTAAGGTAAGTAGTACTAATACTTATGATTTACTAAACTTAACATCTCAAATTACATAAATATATATATGTTGATGCATCATATATTTAAGTAACTAATGATGCAAATTGTTGCTTGTCTTTTTAGTGACTCATATGGTACTCATTTTTATGGCTAAGTGTGGAATTTTGTAGGCATATTCCCTGAAGAAGACAAAGTAGTGGGAGTTCGAAAAACAGTCTTCAAAGCTATAGCTTATCCAAAACACAAACTTATACTAAAGAATGATCATGCAACTAATTTGGAGCCTTTTACTATGAAGAAAAACTGTATTCACAGACATCTAGAGACCCTTATTGATACGCAAATGAATTCCGCGGCGGATTGGCTTTCCATGCGATGTTTAATACATCGAAATTGGGTGTTTTCACCTCCTATTCTATCAGTAAACGATCTTAAGAATGATAATTATCTATTGGGGTTTGATTAACTGACTATATGAACTTATTGTATTTATTGTATTTATACTCTCATTTTTAATCTAAATTGTTTTCAAATTATTCCTCCAACAACTCTTGGGAAGATTTCATTAAAATCCAAGGGTAATTGACCTATAAAGGTCCATGCATAAACGCCAAAGATTACTGAATTTGGATTCTAATTATTATATGAATAATTACATGTATTGTTATTTTCCAATTCAATGAATTAATTAGCTCTATATTTTTTATTTTTCTCATAATATATAAAAAGTTTATTTTTAAAATTGAACTCTTAATTTTTATTTGTCAAAAAACTAAATCTAACAATAAATTTTTTCATGACTTTTATCCAATATAGTCTAATATTCATGTTACATATCACTAAATTAATATAATAAATTACTTACTTTTGTAATTTAAAACATAAAGTATTGATACAATTAGTATTAGGATCATCAGAAGATTTTTCCTAAAAGAATCCTTATCCGACCAAAAGAAGAATCCTTATAACTGTTCTATACATGAGTTAAATATTATATAAACCTTTGAAAGTGTCCGGATCAGAACATCTAATCTCCAATTCTTTCGTTTCATATCCGAGAAAGCTATATCTTTCGTGTTTACGAAAAAACAGTCTTGTATGCGTTTAAGCTTTACAATCAGCGTAGTAATCAACATAGAGCCGCTGCAGAATCGGAGGTAAACGAATGAATTTTTTTTCCCTTTACATAGCAATTACATACAATATCATTAATTAGTTGTTTCTTACATTGATTGAAAATCCTTGATATGATTATGATGTTAGTCAAATCCTTTTTGTTTATATGCCATTACCAACCAAGTATTTTATACGGAAACCTTTTTTGTCCTTTTTTTTATTTTCTAATAGCTTTCATAACCTTTTTTTTTTCAATAAAGTAGTTTAAATAGGTATATTGTGCACCTGAGTGATGTAAATTATGAAATAATGTACGTTCTATCATTTTTTTTAATTATGTGCACTATACAGTTTTAATATTAGATTTTTGTAGTGATCATCACAGGTATCGGAAATACCTAGTGAAATGGGATCATTAATAGTTTCGAAATCGTTTTTCATCCCGGAAGATTTGATACGAGAAATATTATTGAGGCTTCCCGTGAAGTCTTTGTTGCGTTTCAAGTGTTTGAACAGGTTATGGTGTGATATTATCTCTAGCTCGGATTTCATATCAACGCACATTAACAAATATGCATCAAATTACATGTTGATACGGACATGCGGTTTTATTAATAAGAACGATTTTTTTAATAGAAAAAGTATCTTCTCTTTGCTCTCGCCTAGTGCAAATGCATATACAGCCATAAATGTGAAATTACCGTCCAAATATCCAGAATCTATATACTCGGTTTTGGGTACACGTAATGGCATATTTTGCTTACAAAAAACTCGTGATTATAGTTTTGAAGATGATGTGATCATTTTATGGAACCCAGCAACTAGAGATTGTAAGTTACTCCCACAATCTAATATCAATTATAAGAAGACTTTCACAACAGGAGGATTTGGTTTTGATTCTAAATCTAATAATTACATGGTACTACAATATGTTTATGAGTCAAGAGATTATGCGTTATATAGTTTGTCTAGTGATTCTTGGAAAATTTTGCAACCTTCTGATTACGTGATGGATATGATTCAACTCTATTCAGTTCAACATAAATGCACTAACCTTGCACTTGAAGAAAAAAACATTATTTGCTGGTTATTTATGGTTGTTAATATGTGGGAGATAATTTATTTTGATTTTAGTAATGAAAAATTTGATTTTGTACCATTGCCTCAAGATATTGCAATTTTAGTGGAAGATAATCATGGACTTCTTTTCCCAATCAAAAACTCCTTAGCTCTAATCACTTCTCCTCGGTATTATAAACACGAAATATTGGGTTTATTTAATGTATGGGTGAATGAAGATTTCTCTGGTGAGCGTTCATTGTGGACAAAATTGTTCAGTTTAAGTGCTACTCATGATATTGGTTTAACTATAACGCACTTTCCCTTCAATGGATTGGCTACTCAAGTTTTTGGGAATGGACAACTCATTTTTGTAGATGAAGATTTGAGTTATATTTTCTATGATGTTCTTACGTCTCAGAAATTCAGGCTTCAATTAAATAATTACGAGGCTTTAGTGTATGATTTTAAGGAAAGCTTAGTTGCAATTTCTCAAGTGCAATTTTATTATATGTCAAAAACTACTAATTCTTGTAAGCCTTGATTTTTCACATATTACATTGTATTGCTTCTTTTTGATTAGTTAATTATATTTATTTTCCCTTACTATTGATGATATTCTAATCCACTTTTGTTCTATCTCGTCTACTATGAAAAATTTCATCAAAATTTGATCCTCACTAGGCGCTCTTCCACCATGTGGTCTTGAGTTTCTCTCACACTAAATAACAGAAATGTAATAAACTTGCTTTTACACTGTGATATACGATAAACATAAAACAATAAGCTCATCCCATGAAAATACAGTGTAATTGTAACCACACTTATTACCGAACAGGCGAACACTACTGCATAATTCTATCAGTAAAACTCAAGCGCACAGTGAAAGATTTTGTGTTATTGTGATTTATCTTGAGTTCAATTTTCCCACGCTGGTAGTTTAAGTAATTTTAAGCTTTTGGTGGGATTACTTCTATTGCATCATTGGTCTCTCTTGGTGTGCAAAAATCGATTTCAGTGGGGACTAATAGTGCGAGGTAGTTATATTTTTAGCCAGTTACATGGATTGATAAATTTAGGGTTATAAGACTTTTTACTTAAAATTAAAATATTTATAAAAAATATTTTAACATCCAAAATCACATATTTTTTCAATAAGCACTAGGCAGATATAGTGTTGTAGTGTATCTGATATTGAACTATGTCCAGGTTCACATAAAATAGAACTAGTTGTATGTCACATTGTCTTCTCTATAAAAAAGTTCTTCCATGTATCAGAAATATAATAAAATTTTTGTTTAGTTTTCCAGTTTCTTTTCTCAACTCTTTGTCTCTTTCTTAAGTCTCATATTTCAAACTTCTTTGACTATCAAGTACAATTACTCTCTTTAGGTGTAGGTTCGAACCAAGCCAATAATTTTGAATCTAAAATGGTTCTCTTATGTAAAAAAAAAGTTAATAAAAAAAATTTGATTAACTAATGGCAATAAATATTCCGTCAACCATCCCCTCAACCTTAAAATTACTTGCCCACATAATTTTTTAGGCTAAATTAATTAGTGTTAGTGATATTGGACTCACAATATCCATAAAACGGTTGTTCAATTCAAATTTTGAGGAATGGAATTTTTTTTGTTGTTTTTAAAACATGCTTAATATACATAGAGTTTAAACTGAACTATTATTAATGACAATTCTTCAACCGATTTCTCTAGAAATAAGAAAACTTAACCTAAGACGCATTAATTGGGAAGCTGGATTAATGACCCAATCATTCGACGAAATACCTAATAAATGTTATTTCATGACCCATCATCAGCAATACAATTTTTTTCATATTATCCCCATACAACCTCCTTAATATCCCTATACAATCTGTATATGCATATTCCATCTTCATCCAATTACGCCTGCAAGCAGGGTCGTCCTTAGATTTTCCGAGGCCCTAGGCGAAATTAAAATTGGGGTCCCTTTTATATAATTTTTTTTATCTCAAATCTATTTTTCTAGCTTTTTTAGATGAAAAAGTACTCATTAATTCTTTATAGTCTAGTTGGTCTAACATTTCTTTTTCAACTGATATAGTAGCTAATCCGCTTAATCTTTCTTGTGACATAGTTGATCGTAAGTATGTTTTTATAAGTTTTAATCTTGAAAAACTTCTTTCCGCTTATCCAACAGTAACTGGTATTGTGAATATTATTCTGTAACAAATACACGTATTAGGATAAGAATGTATTACTTTAATATAATTAAGGACGTCCAAAGGTTTATTTATATGGCTAGGTTAAACTTTTATAAGTACTTTCAATTCACAATATAAATCATAGTTATCAATGTCTGATATAGAATCATGTTTTAAAGCATTTTCAAGATTAACACAATTTTCTTTTAAACTTTGATCATTCAATTCCTTTAACTTTATTACATTCAATAAAAATCCAAAGTTTTTTTCATAAATTGAAAATTGATCAAATCTACTATTTATTAAAACAATTGCTTTATCTATAACGTATAAGAAATATTCAATTCTAAAAGATTCTTGGGCAGATCTAATAATATCGTCATTTTGACTCTCATCAAATTGTTTTTTCCTAATAATTTCCCGTTTTGTACAAAATGTAGGTTCAATTCCCATTTTTATAGCAGTTTCTTTAGCATCATTCATAGCAGAATCAAATCCGTTTTCTCTAAACTCTTTAAGTAAGTTTACAAGACCTTTTAACTGATCTATAGCAGAATCAATGTGCATATCTTATGATTGTAAATTTTTGCTAACGCAATTAACATAAGATAGTATATGAAACCAAATATTCATACCAAGTGAAAATTCAAAATTTCCAAGCTCATATTTTGCTAAACCATTAGCCTCACTTTTTATCTTAGCATCATCACTTAATTCTTTCAATTCTAACAAAGCATTTCGTATATCAAGCGGTTGAGTTTGAATTGCTTTAACACTCTCAATATGACTTTCCCATCGTGTTTTTTTACGGTTAACTTTTTCACATTATCTGTTAAAATTTTCCATCTATTTTTAGAACTAGAAAATAAAGTATATATACGTTGTATAACTCCAAAAAAAGATATAGCTTTGGGACAAGAATTAGCTACATCACATAAAACTTAATTAAGACTATGACTACCGCAAGGTGTGTAAAATGAACTAGGATTTATATCTTGTAGTCTTCTCTGCACACCTTATTTTTTTCCCTTCATATTTGATCCATTATCATACCCTTGTCCTCTCACATTATCAATATCAAGTTCATAATTTTTAATTACATTTAAAAGTTCATCAAAAATACCTTTACCAGTAGTATCATCAATTTTTAAAAACTCTAGAAAATAATTCTTCAATCTTAACTGGGGTAGTAGAGATATCCACACATCTTAAAATAAGTGACATTTGTTCTTGAAGGCTCGTATCTGGGGTATAATCAAGCAAAATTGAAAAATATTTAACTTCCTTAATTTTTTTGATAATTTTATTTTTTATTTCAGATGATATAATATGTACCAATTCATTTTGTATATTATGTCCAAGATAGTGTGTATGTGTTTCACCATCTTTTATACGCCTAAGGTGTTCTTGCATTATGGGATCAAATTCGCAATCATTTCTACTAAACTCAAAAAATTTCCATTGTTAGTTTCATAAATTTTTTCATTTGTTCTCCTAAAGCCAAACTATTTTTGGCCAAAGTTTAAATAATTGCAATTATCCTCTTCAATACTTGTTTCCAATGTTATTTTTCTTTATTTATACTTTCTTGGATAGCATGATCAATTGTCTTTGATTTTTCTAACCCCGTTTTTAAAATCATCCAACTACTCATATTATTAATATGCTCAACATATATCTCGTGATTTTTTAATATATCACCTAGATTGCTACAATCATTAATTCCTTCGGTACAAAGTTTACTAACACCAACTCTAGTACTGAATAGCTTACAGGCAAAACAAAATACTTTATCAACACTTTTTGAATAAATAAGCCATTTCCTATCATGTTTTTCATGGTTAGATAAACATCGAACATAACTCTTACTTGAAAAACGTCTACCTTTGCTATTTTTTGGAAAATCATTGCCAATTACTCTCGTAGGACCGTTCTCTACTAAAAAATCTATAAATTTTGTATCAATAGTTATCGAATTAGCTGGATCAAGTATATCAATAAATCTATCATCTTCTTTAGGATTTTCATTAAAGAGATTATTTTGTTCATTAATATGTTTGTCATTTTGTTCATTCACAAGATTAATATTTTCATTGTTATTTAAATATAAGTTGTTTTCATTTGGTGAGATTATGTTTCCAATTTTAGTAAAATCTTCATTTTGGACAAGATTATTACTTGAATTTTTATTTTTAGAAGTAATAAATTTATCTAACGCTCCTTTTTTATATTCAGTTTGTACTAGTATTTCTCTTTTTCTCTTTCTTTTCTCACATCCAGATTGTTGTTTTCTATTCGACATAATGTTTATAGAATAAAAAATATAAAAGTAAACGATGAAACCTTGAAAGTAGCAATTAGAATAACACGTCCTCTTCTGTATTATCCCCTGTTTTCTATCTTTGAAATAATATAATTTAGAACTGTATAAAAAATAGAAAGTGTCATTCATGATTTCAAATATACAATAAGATTATGACACGTCCAGATTAGCTATGCAATTTACATAAACCTCACTTTCGCTAAACCGACGATCTCTACATATATTAACAGTTTAACACATCTAAAAAGGATTAACTCTTGAGTAATATAGTAGCCAATAATGAATTGAGATTAGATTTCATGGTTGTTTATCTAATCCGAAATCCGACACAATCCACCTGATTTTAATTAAATAAAAACTTTATCTGTTTTTCAAAAAAAATTGAACAAGAAATAAGAACGCTTATGGGAAATTGGAACCATTTGATAAATTTTGGTTGATTTTATAACTTTGAACAAATCATATATTGAAACAATTTAAGAGAAAAGTACATATAATTTGCATTGTAATTTTGACTGCCAAAGCAATATCTCAATTTACAAACTCTAACAAAAAATAATAAATAATATATATGGAGATGTGAATTACATACAAATAAAATGGAGAATCAAAGAAAAGAATGTTAATTACCTTAGAAAATCTGGGAAATTAAAGTTTTGAGAGGAGATATGAACAAATACCCTAATTAAATTTATAAGTGAAACTGGCAATTTAAATGTAGGAGTGAGCAATAAAATTGAATTTCTGAACAATGTTATAAGTTTATTGAACTAATCCAAACAAGATATATATAAGGATTTAGAAAAAGAACCGTTGAATAGAATGGACTCACAAAATGTGGCCGTTGAAAAAAGATCTGTTGTTTATTTTGTTCAAGATTTCTGTTGGAAATGAAAAATTATAGAAAATTTACTTGTTTGGAGAAATTTTGGCCTAAAGAGTCCGCATCTTTGTTCATCGTTGCCATTTTTGCTTCTTTTGGAATTGATATTCCAACTAACGTGTATCTGCGCTTCTGTTGTGCTCCTCCCTAGAATTTGTTTTTTTATGTTATTTAGGCATTTATTTAATAAAATTGTTGGGCTTAAACTTGGGGTATCTATTTAATAAAATTGTTGGGCTTGAACTTGGGCTCTGTTTTTCTTAACTAATTTGGACCTTGTTTTTTTTTTAAAGAAAAAATTGGGTCTGATATATATATATATATATATATATATATATATATATATATATATATATATATATATATATATATATATATATATATATATATATATATATATATATATATCATATATATTAGTTATAAATTTTTTGGTGCCCCTTTAGATTTGGGGCCCTAGGCAACGACCTAGTTTGCTTAAGGGAACAGTCGGCCCTGCCTGCAAGGTGCGTACTCATTACAAATCTACTACCTATTAGCAAAACCTAAACCCCAATATTTATGGTTTTTACATTAACCATCCTTAATCTCATCATACAAGACATAACTCTCGAATTAATCAACATTTAAACTACGCTTTGGAGTTTTTTACCGTACTATAATATGACCTTTCTAAACGCAAACAACAAGCTAGGGTATGTTCCCACCTCCCACTACCTATCTAGATATCGACAGTTTCTCCTAAGCTAATGGACCCTTTCGATGACATGATCACACAAAACACCCGCCACGTATTCTATTCAACAACCTCTTTAGGAGTATGACTTACCTTGATATTCTTCACGGAAATGAACAGTAGAACACCTCCCTGCTGATATTCCGCTTCGATTTGAAAGAGGTTTTGAGCGTACTTCTTAGAAGAGAGAGAACAAGTGTATGTGAGGGGAGAGGAAACGTAAACCTTTCCAATATATGTCTCGGCCTTTTATTTTGTCATCATAAGGCTAAGTCCAAAACTACCACATATATATGGAGTATTTGCTAAAAGAAGCCTAATAAAAGTGTCTAATTGTTAAATTAAGTGAAAGTCCTAGAGGGGGTGAATAGGATTACTAATAAGATTAATGCCTAATTAAAAATCTTTTGGACAATAATAAGTTTAAGTGAAAACTTCTAAGTCAACTTAATATATCAAACACTTAGGATCATGCAAAGGGTAATTAGGAGGTTCGATATATAAGTAAAACAAGTAAATTGACAATCCAATATCTTACTACTCTAGAAGACTATATGTTAGATAAACTAGATAAACAATATCACAATAATCATGCTAGCATATTATCAAACATATAAAGTGCGGAAAGTAAATAGAGTAGGGATAGAAAGATACACGCGATTTATAGTGGTTCGGTTTCCCTACATCCACTACCTAAGGAAGCCTCCTTAAGATTTCAAGCTTTTCACTAAGCTCCCGTGTCTCTCTTAACCGGGTCGAGAACACAATAACCCTTACAACCTCTTCGATAACACGAAGGATAAACTCTTGTGTAATCACAACACAAGGACACCGAGTATACTCCCGATACTCAAACACTTGTGCTATCTCAACACACGGATACCAAGTATACTCCCTATACTTGAATTCTCTCTTAATCTATCTATTACAAGACCTAGACTTAAGAGGATAGATAAAAAGTGTTTAAAGGGGTGCAAACAACTTTGCTAGATAATCTCCTAAAGAGTAGATATGACTATAAGCATGTAAACTCCTCTTGAGTAGATAATAACTTTGAAGCTTATTGGTTTAAGCTCTTGATCAAGCTTGGATAATTAACTTAGATAGCTTGTGACCTCTAACTTTGTAGGAGAATTATATGTATGATAGTTGAAGTGTTAGAGGTAAGTTTCTCCTTCAAAGAGGTCATATTTATAGCACAAGAAAGTCCCCAACGTATATAAAGTTGGTGGTAAGCTTTGTTCCAAACCGGGTTCCCGGTTTCCCAAATGCGGGTACCCGGTTTCAATTGCAACGGCTATAAAACGGCTATAAGGACTTGATGTTGACTTGAGCTTCACCAAATGCGGGTGCCCGGTTTTCCCAAATGCGGGTACCCGGTTCTTACTGACTTGGAGATTATGATATTTTGATTCGTTGCTCGGATGGAAAAGTTTTCTTCACGAGAGTTGTTGTAAACATCATTTTAAGAAACTTTGTTGTTGATCATGAAAGCTAATTCTCAATGTACACATAAGATAAGGTTAAAAGTACTGGTATGAAAATTAGCTACTAAGGATATGAAAATAAGGCTTAGATCAAAATGATGTTAATTGTGCTTTTTGATGAATTAGAGTGCAAGATAATACAGTGAAATTAGCACACTAAACAATAGAGGATTTGTCACATTAAAACACCTAATCGATGGGGGCAATATGCCAACATTAAGCCTTCAATAATTTATTCCATAATGTCTAATAGAAAGATTATTTATAGAAAACACCCCATTTATATTTTTTATACCTTTACTACCCTTATTATAAAATATATTATTTTATTTTTAATACAATATTTATTTTTAAATATTAAACAAATAAAATGGTACTTCCACCACCATCAACCCTACCCCCACCACCACACTACCACCACCACCACCACCACTACTACTACCACCACCACCACCACCACTACCATGTATTTAACCACCACTACAGCCACCACAACCACAACCACCACCACCACCACCACCAATACCACATACTACTAATTTCATCACACACACGCGCGTCCGTGATTATTATTTTTTTAAATCGTCATAACTAATTCTAAAAAAAAAAATCTGGATAAAGCTAATTAATATTTACGTTTATGATTTTTTTTGGATTTTTTTTTGTTTTTTTTAATTTTTTCGCAGACACGGAATTTCATTTCATGTTTTAAACATGAAATTCACTGTTTAAAACATGAAATTCGCTGTTTGAAATAGTGATTTTTTTTCGCAAACATGAAATTCATTGTTCAAAACATGAAATTCAATTTTTAAAACATGAAATTCCATGTTTGCGAAAAAAATTCAAAATAATCAAAAATTCAGAAAATCAAAAAAACCCAAAAAATCACAGACGTAAATATTAATTTGTTTTATCCAAATATATAAATTTTTAATTTTTTTAATTTTTTTAGAATTAGTTATGATGATTTAAAAAAAATTCACATATGCGCGCGTGTGTATTAGTTTTTGTTTTGTTTTTTTTCTAATTTATTTTTTCTTTACTATTTGTAGGGTTTTTTTTAGGATAGGGCTGTTTTTAATGAAGAATCTTATTTTAGGTACCTTTTTATTAATAGTTTTTTTTAATAGGTATTTACTGATTATTGACTCTTTTCAAAATTATATCATTTACTTTTTTAATAATATTAGAATTGATCATTTTCTCTTTTTTAATATATTTAAAAAAATTATCGAATATAAATAAAATTGAAAGGTAAAGTGAATTTTAAAAAAATAAAGATTAAAGATATATAAATTGAATAAAAAGATGGAAGTTAAAGATATGTGAATCATATTTAAAAAAAATATAAGTCAATTTAATAAGTAAAAAAAAAGTGGACTAGATCTTTGCAAAATAAATTTAAAACTAAAGAAAAATATAGCTAATATAATGGATCATAGAAATAGAAAAAGGAGGCATATCCAATATTTGTAAAAAAAAATTAAAAAAAAAGTACGTAAAATATACTCCATAAAAAGGAAAAAGATGTAGCTTAAATTCTCTTGATCGGGATGTGAATAAAAGTCTGCAAAAAATTGGAGTTTAAATGTGAGATTACTCAATCTATTAAACGAAATCCTATTGGACTCAATCTAATGGTGCATAGAAGAGGAAGAATCTGAAGTTCCATGTAAGAGAGAGAAAAGAGGGGTATTATAGTCTTTCTACTAACTAGCAGGACTTTAGTTTGAAAAAAAAACAACAACAACTAGGAAGACTTTTATTGTAAAGTAAGGCGTATATTTATAATTCTTTCTTTTTCAATCATCCGTGTAAAAGTACTATAATTTTCTTAGGCAAATTATCTTGTTTTACAAGCCAGTTTTGCTGATTTGAATGAAAATTGGAGTAATAATTATTATATTGATGTTCATAAATATGTGAAGTCTTTGTTGCGCACTTTGTTGTTTCGAAGTTTGTTTGATGGAATTTATTTTAGAGATTGTAATGGAAAGCCTTTCCTTCTTGTTGAAGGGTAGACAACAAATTTGAAGATGAACGTTGAAGTAAAATCAATTCTTTTCTTTGAACAAATAAAAATTAAATTCTTTGTCAAATTAAAAAAAAAAACATATTTTTTACACTTTTATCCTTATTTTAACAATCAACATTAATTCCTTAACCAAAAAACACGTTTAATGACAAGTATGTCATGAAACGATAATAAACTTTACAATTTATCTTTACAATAAATTACAATAATTAATCGTTCATGATCTAGACAATATAAGTTGTTTCAAAATAATTTAGAATATAAATAAACACTTCAAACTTGAGTTTTTGAAAAAAGAAATCTCATCTTAAATTTAAGAAATTGATAGTTCAAGGTTGTATATTTCACGATTATGAGGACATTGCGTAAATATACAAAGGCATTACGTAACAAAAAAAGTATACGAGGACATTATGACAGAGTGAACCCATAATTTATTTCAATAAACCTTAAATTTAGCAAATATGTTTGAGTTCTTGTGCAATGCCCCTCAAAGTGAATTCGTGTTTAATGGCGGACTTACCTTGGATTTCGGGGGGCTCAAGTCCACCCAAATCTCGAGATTTTTTAAAAATATGTGTGTAATTTTTTTCGAAAAAATTAATTATCCTCGAGCATTAAGTAATAATCTATGTTCAAAATAAACCAATATCTTTATTAGTATAGTGGTTAGATGAAGGCATAGATTGTAGGTTCAAATCTTGATGGAAGATTTATTTTAAAGTTCGTGATTTAAATTAGCCCCTCCCTCGAATATCGAAAAAGTAATAATGAGATGAGGATTAACTAAGTAAGCCATTTAATCATTAATTAATTAATTAAACAAGTTGTTAAGTAAAATTAATAGGATATTCTACAATATCTACTTATATAATTGAAAGTTGACATCAAAATGGAAGGTTTTAATCGAAGATATGATAAACTACGTCTTACTTTTACAATAGAGATGGAACAAATCTCATCATGGTTTTACAATAGATATGGGACAAATCTCATTTTAGTTTTACAATAAAGATGAGACAAATCAAATCTCAATATTAAAATAAAAATGAGATAAATGTCAACTCAATCTTAGAATAGAGATGACACAAATTCCATCTCAGTCTTAAAATTGGAGATGAGACAAATCTCATCTCAATCTTAGAATATAGATAAGATAAATTTAATTCTCAATCTTAGAACCCACTGATAGTAACCTTGAAGAACCCACTGATGAAGAACAATGGTGAAGAAATTTGAATTTTCAAATATTCTCCCGTATGATAAAAACCCAGGCTTTATGCTGATGTTAAGATGTTTGATAGGACAGCATCGTATTGTTTAATAGTTTTGTTTCAATAATGAGAAATAAATGAGACCGCTATTAAATGAAAAGAATCACGGTGGGGAGAGTGTTTTGTTGTCAAATAAGAGAGGGGTAGTATAGTAATAGGCCAAATGTTACTTTCTAACCGAAGGACTTAAAAATGGATCTTCTTGTGACTAGGATTTAAAAAAGGAACATCCCAAAAGTTAGGACGTGTTTTGTATTTTCTTTTTTTTAAAATCTAAAAAAGTTGGAAGCGTGTTTGTAAAGGATATTTTTTATCTTTAAATCAGTTAGGATTAGCTCAATAATCAACACCTTGGTCATTTTAATGGTGTAATCAAATGACTTCAAGTTCAAAGTGGCTCCCTAATATTAACTTTTTTCGAACGAGGTTGTCTTACACATGACACATGGCTAATATTCTTTTTATTTATTAGTACCCTTCTACTATCATTTATCACTACAATTCCTCTCACATCTATATCTATTGACAACGTATGAAACATAAACCACAATTCAAGGAATAAGTTGATCTTTCTCCCTAACTCAAAATTTCTCCCTTTTGCTTCTCAAAATTCATCACGGATCATAAAACTCATCTCTTCATACGACCATTCGAACAAAAAACAAAAAACGAATCGCTTCACACTCACCTTCCTACCAAGCCACTCTTCTGAACAAGAAAATCGCCGCCACTCGGAGACCAACCTCCACCATCATCATCCCGGTTTGGCGAAGAACCCAAATTAAGGTAAAAAATTATTTTTTACCATTATCATAGATGATGCTCCTCCACCTGTGAGTAATTGGATTAAAATTGGTGTTGAATTGTGAAAAGTGTGGATCTGAATTTTGGTGCAGGTTGGAAGGAGTATAATTTGCAGTATTCAAGTTTTGAAGCGAATTTACTCAGAGAATTACGAATAGAGGATATTAGCTATAGGGGAAGGCGTGTGACCATGACGAAGCAAGTTAATGACAAGGTAATTGAGTTTAATCTTCATATATTTGCACAATCCATATAAGTGATCTTTTGCTTCATTAACGATAAAGTTTGAATCTTTTTTACTTTTACTAATAGGAATTGCGTTTACTTTTTCCTTTTTTTGTTGTAATGGGTGTTTAATTTTCTCCTTTACATAGCAATTACATACCAACAACTCCAGATTATATATATAATAAACTATATTTATAAATTTTCTTATAATATTGATTTTTGAATTTTTGTAGTTATCATCACAGGCATCGGAAATACCTAGTGAGATGGGATCATTAATAATTTCGAAATCTTTTTGCATCCCTGAAGATTTGATACGAGAAATATTATTGAGGCTTCCCGTGAAGTCTTTGTTGCGTTTCAAGTGTGTGAATAGGTTATGGTGTGATATTATCTCTAGTTCTGACTTCATATCAACACACCTTAACAAATATGCATCAAACTACATGTTTATTAATAGAGAAAGTATCTTTTCTTTGGTCTCGCCTACTTCAACCAAAAATCTGGAATTACCGTTGAAATATCCACATTCTATATACTTGGTTTTGGGTACACGTAATGGCATAGTTTGCTTACAAAAACTGCATGATTATAAATATGAAAATGATGTGATTGTTTTATGGAATCCATCAACTAGAGATTATAAGTCACTCCCACAATCTAATATCAATTATGACAAGACTTTCACAACAGGAGGATTTGGATTTGATTCTAAATCTAATAATTACATGGTACTTCAATATGTTTATGAGTCAAGAAATTATGCATTATACAGTTTATCTACTGATTCTTGGAAAATCTTGCAACCTTCTGAACACGTTATGGATATGATTCAGTACTATTCAGTTAAACATAGATGCACCAACCTTGCACTTGAAGAAAAAAATATTATTTGCTGGTTATTTATTGTTGATAAAATGTGGGAGATAATTTATTTTGATTTTAGTAATGAGAAATTTGACTTTGTACCATTGCCTAAAGATATTGCAATTTTAGTGGAAGACTATTATGGACTTCTCTTTCCACTCAAAAACTCCTTAGCTCTAATCACTTTTCCTCAGGGTTATAAACAAGAAGATATGGGTTTATTTAATATATGGGTGAATGAAGATTTCTCATGTGAGCGTTCATTGTGGACAAAATTGTTAACTATACGTGATATTGATATTGGTATCACTATAATGGACAATCCCTTTAATGGTTTGGCTGCTCAATTTTTCGGGAATGGACAACTCGTTTTTCTAGATGAAGATTTGAATTATGTTTTTTACGATGTTCTTACGACTAAGAAATTCAAGATTAAATTAAATTACGAGGCTTTATTGTATGATTATAAGGAAAGCTTAGTTTCAGTTTCTCAAGTGTAATTTTATTTTTATGTTAAAAACTACTAGTTCTTGTAAGCCTTGAATTTTTCACATATTACATTGTATTGCTTCTTCTTGATTAATTAATTATATTTATTTTCTCTTACTATTGATGATATTCTAGTCCACTTTTGTTCTATCTCGTCTATTATTGTGTGATTAGTTGTTCTTCATCTCAATACTTTCAAACTTGTGCCATGTGTATTAGATGAAATTATCTGCAAAAGAGTCAGGCTTAGGCTTTAGATTTGTCTGACAATCCGTGAATAGAATCATTCCTCAAGCTTCTTTTCTTGAGGAGAACCTAAAGTTGCTTTATTTCATATTTGTAATTTATGTGAATAATTTACTTGATCTCTAATTAATTAAGCCATCAATGGGATAAAAAGGTAGAGACATATTGAGCACAAAGGAAGATAAGGAACCTATTTTTCACAAGCAAAGGGGCTGTAGGAATCAATTAAACCTCGTTAGGTACTATTCTTCTCGCGGGCCTGCAGGTGCTAAGTTTAGGAAACCAGGGACCAGCCGTGCAATTATCAATTATAAAGGTGCTCCTGCTGCTTCTTTTAAAAACACAATTCTAGGGCTTCTGTTAATAATGCTGTTACTTGGGTGGTCAAAAATTCAAGGACCCAGCGGGCAAATAATTCTGAATTCGGCTCCAAAGATACTCGGCCTCAGAAGGGCACAGGGACTGATCTGCAAAATTCGCTAAATTCCCCCCCCCCCTGATGAATATAAAAAGTCAGCATGAAGGCCCGATGAAGAATTTCTTGTAAGCCGAAAGAGCACTAGTTCAACAGATGGTTAAAGGTGTTTTCCGTCCTGGTAGTTCAAACTTGAAGCAGGTTTATAACCCAAAACATGTTCGATTTAAATATTGTAATACCGAAGAGGACAAGATGATAGGTGCGATTAGAGAGGAGAAACCGTTTACTCTCGTCAAAAGGCGAAAAACTAAAAAGAGAGGCGAATTCCAAGAGGAAAGTTGGGCCGCCTAAAATCCTATTTACACAAAGAAACAAACCATATGATCAAAAGGTGTAATAGTTCTCTTCAATTCTTCAAAATTTTTGTACATATTATAGCTAACTGCTATTAAAAAAAAGTATTATACATGAGTCGTGACTTATGTTCTGGCCAGCTAAGCTAAATCATTTAACATAATCAAGTGGCAATAGGATGCATTTTAAGAAGCTAAGATTAATGACAAACAACTATAGATTTCAGACTGAAAGGTATTAATTAACTATATCTGCTAGAGGCAAGAAAAATACAAAACTAATAATAAAACCTTTCAACTAAAGACAGTTATTTGAAACATCAAAGGAAAAACAAAAAAGACCGAAGAATTAATCAAAGAATATGAGCATGAAAGAATACTAACAAGTTATTCTTTTAAAAGATAATAAAGAAGCACCTCACAGCAAAACATACCAAATAATAAATCTTAGTGGTCTTAACTACCCCTTTTTGATTTCACCAAAGTAAAAAACCAAATACAACAAAACAAACAAAAAAGTTTATAAAGTTTATATTCAATGGCCTATCAAAGAACCTGCAAATTTTTATAGAACATATTTATCATAATCAATGAGCTCAATCAAGCAACTTGGTGAAACAAGTATTCTTATTCGATATAAGCCAATTCAAGTAAGATATTTCCATTTTTTCACTTATTTATTAGTATGAATATTTTAATACCATGAAAAGGTCCCTCAACTAGATGGTGGCATTTTTCATTTATAAGATCTGATTAAATTTGATTACCATAATTAGGAGAGGCTATACAGAGACTTAATGAGTGAATGAAACCATAGTGATGAAGCTCATCATATGAATAATTTAAAAAAATTAACTCTTAGTATCGTAGAGTATTTGGGCAAGTAAATATTAGCATGGGAAATAGTGAAAGGTTGACTAAAATGACATGATTAACGACTCTGAAGCACTTCTAAAACCTGAACCTAAAAACCATGTAACTGGCTAAAAATAATACTACATCGAAATCGATTTTTGCACACCAACAGGGACCAATGATGCAATATAGGTAATCCCACCAAAAGCTTAAAATTACTTAAACTACCAGAGCGGAAAGATTGAACTCAAGATAAATCATAATAATACAAAATCTTTCACTGTGCTCTTGAGTTTTGCTGATAGAATTATGAAATAGTGTTTGGTAAAAAGTATGGTTATGATTACATTGTATCTTCATGGGATGAGCTTATTGTTTTATTGTTTATCTAATATCAGTGTAAAAGCAAGTTTATTACATTTCAGTGTCAAACAGGAGTACCTTAATTTAGATTTACATTAATTTATTTACACTAAAACAAATGTGTGAGATTGAACTAAACTTGGAAGCGTAATCATCAGCTTTAAATGTAGCCAACATTTTCTTCTTTATATGCACAACATTTGAACTCATTTAACTCAAAAACAGAATAACGGGAATAAATAAAAAACTAATCGAAGAGAGACCAATATTTCCATCTCTAATCCTGATTTGGATATAAGACTTAAAATTAACTTGATTAAGATTTAAGTTCAACTTGAATATCCATTTTAATATTTTCCTAACATAGAAACTCATGAATATTAAATAACAAATGTTTGATGTTGAATAAAATAGAAAAATGAATAGTTAAGCTTTATTTATGACTTGTCTTCTTCAGCTAAAATAAACCCTAATTAGATCTTTAAAGCCTGTACAAGTAAATGTTACGATGAAAATTACTGAAATGACATGATCACTGATCGTATCTTATTAATATTCTCTCCCTTCTTCCAACTCATCATGCTGTTCAAACCAGCTTGTTATCAACTAGATGGATATTTTTATGGAAAAACATCCATAATCTTCTCTCAATGTACCAAACTTGGTTTCTCTTCCAAATCTTCTTGGTTTCAGAGCTTATATCTAGTTGTTCATCTCTTGAGATTCACTTCATAATCTCTCACAGATTCACTTCAACAAAGTGAAAAGGATTTGAAATGACATGATCAACGACCCTATCCTATTGACCTCCTAATTATGTAGATGGACCTGTGTGCGATATATAAAAAAAGTTCAATATTAATGATAACTCATTCAAACTAAATAAGCATCAAATCTATGTTGTTAACAAGTTTTCTTATCCGTAATCATTTACA
The DNA here is from genome assembly GCA_029959085.1 of Nemophila menziesii. NCBI lineage: Eukaryota > Viridiplantae > Streptophyta > Magnoliopsida > Boraginales > Hydrophyllaceae > Nemophila > Nemophila menziesii. Next base: position 23,740,351 of record JARWIR010000018.1, on the reverse strand, counting down.
CTAATTGACCAATTAGTTTAAATCTATCTCTTATGTTTCTATTTAATGCATGGATTACCTATATGCATATATTCAGAGACATGTGCACAACTGTATGTTATAGAAAATGCGAGAAAGTCAATTAAAGGAACTAAATTTATTAATATTACTCACATGTTCAGGAAGGAATTTTTATTGGGGCACCACCGAGTTTTTGTGTGTTAATTGCACTACAATCCCTGTTTTTTACAAAATTTTCATTATAGGTCCCTATTTTTATAAAACAAAATGTATTATAGTCCCGATGTTAAGCAAAGTAACCTATACTCTGAATTAATGACATTACAAATCCTACATTATTCTGTACAATAACATAATTGAATCCCTATATTATGCAAAAAAGGTGAGTTATAAATTCGAATTACCTATCGGGAGGGATGGAGGAGCTATGTGCCGGTGCGTGTGGGTCATGACTCATGAGCGGTGGCGGAAGTGGAGGCGGATCCGGAGGAGTGTATTGAGAACCGAAAGACGACGCCGCCGTTAAGCCGACAGCCTTAAGCCGTGCGAATCGTGAGAGTAGCTCCGAAGTAGATGTGATTTTGCGTTGTGAGATGTAAAGTGAGAGAGAAATAGTTTAGGTTCAGCTTTTTAAGGGAAGGAAATGTTGTTGTTCTTTTTTTTTCTTTTTTTTTTTCTTTATTTCTAAATTTTCCTCGATAATATTAAAATAAAATAGGTATAACCTCTTCATACAAAATTTCAGCTAATCCTCTAAGTATGCTATCTAAAGGGGTGTTTGTTTGCACTTAATGAGATGAATCTGATTCATTAAGACACTGGATGGATCAATCAGACTGTTTGTTTTTCCTGACCAAATGTCTCCTAACTGATCTGTATCATTAAGATTTTAAACTAAGTCTGAATCATTCAGACACGGCCTCTTAATAGAATAAGTTCTATTCAGCTGTTCATTCAACACTTAATACTTAAAAAAACAAACGACACCTAAGTCTTTGAACAAAAAAAAATGCTATCTAAGTTTAGGCTAAATAGGTTGCCATCAAGCTTACATTTTAGCTACCCAATTCGCTGCCCTATTACAACCTCGATTACACCACTTAAAAGATGGTTTACATTGTTCAGAGATCATGTAGATGCTACTAATAATATTAAGAATAGTGTGATTAGAAAATTACATACAACTCTCAAAGGATTGCATAATAAGAAGACTATTACTCTCTACTATCACCATACACTTTGTTTCTCGGGCTAGTAGACAAGCTTTAAACACCCCTAATGCCTCCACCTCGAGAGGAGAGTCCGCTGAAATATCCCACACATTGTAGCTTCTAGTATTTCCAAGATGGTCCCTGGGAACACAAGAAATAGTAGGTAGGTTATTTTTAAAGGCTGCGTCACTATTAATTTTCAACATATTCACAAGTGGGGGTTCCCATTTACTTCTCCTTTCTTTCATATTTTCACTGTTCAAAGTCAATTGAGGGGTATCCCTTAAGCTATTTTCATATATAGGGACAGTTAATCCCTTCAGTACATTAGTATCATCCTTAGGGATGTTAGCACTTTCATACTCCTTTCAAATTTTGTATAGCTTTTCTCATTGTTATCTCAGGGTCAATTCTTATATTGCTATATTTATAATCATTCCTATCTTTCTAGACCTTCCAGGCAATATTGCAGAAAATTTCCAGTGTCTGTATACCTGTATTCAGTTTCTTATTTATGTGTATTTCATAAATATTAGCCATCCAAGTATCCATGGTGTTGGAATACTGGTTGCTAGTATATAAACTGAGAGGTGAGGCATACCAAACAGCCCTAACCCAATCATAATCCATAAGTAAGTGTTCCACATTCTCAGTTGATTTATTACAAATATCACAAAGAGGTGTATTTAAAACTTTTTTTCATACTGGTTTTCATTAGTAGGAAGGATATTCTTGAATACCCTCCACATAAAGTTTTTAACTCTAGGGGAAATATTAAGATTCAATATAATTTTCCAGATCTTAGGGTCTACATAGTGAGAGGTAGACCTTTTATTGTTACATTTACAATTTATCTCAATACCCACTTTGATTTTTAATATCTGATAACCTTTTTTAACTTCATAAATTCATGTTTTACCTTTAGTCCAGACAGGAATGTCTTTACCACCCGAGAGAGGTATAAAAGTATTCAATATAAGTTTTGTTATTTCAGGTGTAAAGTTAGCACTAATAAGCTCAATATTAAATCCTCTTTTATTACTAAACATTAGGTCTGTAACCTTCTTTATATTGAGATCAGAGGGGGGTAATCCTATCCCAATTTGTTATCCATTTCTGAGTATGTAGACAGATATTCTCCCCATTTCCCATTTCCCACTTTCCACTTAATATCATTAATAATAGAATCCTTACCAGTTATTAGGCTTCTCCATCCCCAAGACGGAGAGTTCCCAGTTATAGCAGCAGAAAGTGAGGTATGGGGAAAGTACTTGCCTTTGAGCACTTTATAGAGGAGGTATTCACTATTATTAAGCAAATTCCATGCATGCCTGTTTACTAAGTAAAGCTACATTCATAAGGTGTAAGTCCCTCAACCCTAGGCCTCCACTATACTTTCTCTTAGTAAGGGACTCCCAAGAGCCCCAGTGTATGTTTTTATTTCCTTTACTACCCCACCAAAACCTTGCAATTGGTGATGAAATCAAATCACAAATTTTCTTGGGTATAAGATAAGAAGACATATAATAGTTAGGCATACTAAGTAAAACTAAGGATATCCTTACCCGCATTTAAAAATATAAGTTCTTCCAATTCTCAGTTCTTTTCAGAGTTTTTTCCGCAAGAGTATTAAGATCCTTCACTTTTGATCTTCCCCATTCAGTGGGGAGACTCGAGTAATCACCTAAATTATTGGTAATTTTCATACTCAATTTATTAGCAAAAATGTTTTGAATATAATCAGGAGTATTAGTACTAAATTTAATCCCACGTTTATTATAGTTAAGCTTCATACCAATAGCATAACCATATTTGTTAATAATATCATTAAAACTTTCTACTTCAGTTATAGTTAAGCTTCATACCAATAGCAAAAAGCAGGTGGGTAATACTAGGGGTATTTCTAGCTATTTTAATACCCTTCATGAGATTCTTATCCACCTTATCTTCAATAAATGCAGAAAGTAATTGGGTAACAATAGTGAATAGAAAGGGTGATAAGGGATCACCCTGTCTGATCCCTCTTTTAGGCTTGTTTAATATGTGGGGGCTACCATTAATAAGAACCGAATAAGTAACCGAGGTAACATATCTCATAAGTTTATTAACCCAGCTACTTTTAAAGCCTATTTTTAGTAAATATTTTCCAAACAATCTCATTCCACATTTTCATAGGCTTTTTGTATATCGGCTTTAACAGCTATATGGAAGGTTTTAGTATATTTGCTCTCTTGAACATAATTAATGACTTCATAGTCAATATAAGTGTTATCTTGGATGTGCCTACCAGGTATAAATGCAGATTGGTTCTCATCAATCAAAATATTCATGTAAGGTTGCATTCTATTAACCAATATTTTAGCTATCATTTTGTAAATAAAGTTTGAGCAGCTTTATATTGTTTGGATTTTTTATCTTAGGTATAAGAGAAATAAAGGTATGATTTAAATCATCAAGTGTACCCCCATTATACCAATAATTATTGATGGTTTTAATAACATCCAGCTTTATAATATCCCATTATTTTTTATAGAAGAAACCTGGATAACCATCAGGTCCAGGTGCCTTATGGGCCCCTAACTCATTGATGGCTTTTAAAATTTCCTTTATTTCCAAAGGTTTATCCAAGTTTTCATTCATAGTTTTGTTAACTTTACATTGGATCAATTCAGTAATATGGCTAAAGTTTCTATTACCAATAGTGTCAAAAATACTATTGAATTAATTACAAATTTCATGTTTAATTTCACCTTCAGTTTCAATCCAGTTACCATATTCCTTAGTAATTCTCAAAATCTTGTTAATTTTTCTCCTTTCTTTTGTAGAAGCATGAAAGAAAGAGGAGTTTTTATCACCACTTTTAAGCCCATAATCCTGGACCTTGAAGCCCAGTAATCCTCCTCATCTTTCCAAGCTTTTTCAATTTTTTTTAACCAAAATATTATACTCATCCCAGTTAGTAGTTTTAGGATCATTATAAATAGTTTCAGTTTGGTGCATACATGTGTCAATAATTTTTTTATATTTTTTATATTTATTTTTACTCCAAATACTAAGCAAGACACTACATTTTCTACGTTTCATATTAAGGATATTTTTTACACTATTGGGGTTACTATTTCTGTACTTCCACTTTTTTTTTATAATATCATAACACTCTTTTTCTTCTTTCCAGTTATTCTCAAAGTAAAATCTTCTTTTTCTACTATTTGTATTATCTTTCATATGTAAAATTTAGTGGGAGTGATCAGACCCTACAGCAGGTAGTAGGGCCACCCAAGCATTGGGAAATTTTTCATTCCATTTTTTATTACAAAAGTCTCTATCTATAAGTGATTTAATCATTTTGTCACCACTTCTTTTATTAGACCAGGAATATTTAACTCCTTTAATCTCAATAATTTATTATGTTTTATAAAACCATTAAATTGTTTCATGGATTTTTTACATTTTTCATTCCCTCCTTTTTTATCAGATAATACTCTAATATTATTAAAATCACCTAATAGATTCCAGGCCTTATTTTTTTTTTGGGTTACAGCAGCTAACAGTTTCAAGGCAAGCCTCTTTGTTTTTATCAAGTGGGGCTCCATATGCAAAAGTAGTAAAGAAATTCTCATTTTCATAATTAATCTCACAATGTATATGGTTAACATTTTTATTAAGTACTTTAATATCAATTCTAACTTTAATAAAAAGGGCAAGCCCCCCCACCAATTCCAATAGGTTAAACCGTGTCAATAAGGGTCATAATAATTACTTTTTCTAATTTTTTAACATTTTTATACGGATTTTTTGTTTCAGAAAGGAATAATACCTGAGTCTGGTATTTGGAAATAATACCAGAAAGGGTCTGGACTGTCAGGATTGTGCCAATACCCTGACAGTTCCAGGGTGTTTGTATCATTGAGCTTCTTGCGGTTGATTTGAGTCAACCTCGCAAACCTTTTCAGTAATTTCTGCCATTTGATGTTCAGCATCGATAATAGCTACTTTTGATTCAACTAAATGCTTATTAGTTCTTGAAGCCCAAAGGGTTTTTTTTTTCTCTTAGCATTTGACGGAGTTGGGTTATCCTTCTTAACTTTCTTCCTTTTAGCTTTGACAGATTGTCTCACTCCGCTTTCTTTTTTTCCCATTTATCTGTTACCCTTAGACGATCTTTTACCATCAACTTCATCATATATCTCCTCGACTTGAAATAAGCTTTTAGTATCAAATCCATTTCCATTTATACTTGAGTGACTTGGAGTTTTATAGTCTTCAGACTTATAATTATTTGATAGATACGTTTTAGGCGAGTGAGGATTTATAGTGATGTTGGTTGATTGAGGTGTTGTAGGATCTTTGTTATCAGGTGGGGAGGATTCGAAAAGGCTAGGGTACGAAGGATTGGGGGTCTTCTAAGTGGAGGGAGAAGATAGAGTTAAAGGGTGGATAAGAAGGTCGGTTTGTTGAGTTGAAATGTTTGACTGATCCGTTAATTGTTTTGGGCTAAGTTTATTATTCTGATATATTACCATGTTTGGGCTCGGGCTTGGACTTTCAAAAGACCCGAATAATAATTCCTTGTCTTAGGCCAGACTTGTTTTAAATTTTTTTTGCCATCTCTTGGGCCACCTTAGCCAGCCTTAACTCCTTTTCTAGAAAAAGTCGGTCCCTTAAAGCTTTATCTCTCATATCAGATGGAGACAAAACTCGTACAACACCGCCTTCATCGTCCTTCTCGTACACCTTCTTTTTGTCGCTTTCTATAGCTCCAACTGTACCACTACCACTACCACTATATTGCTTACTACCTTGTGTTGTACCAAATTCAAAAACTCCATTAGTCCCTTTAACACCATCATCAGTACCGTTATTTTTTATCTTGAGTTGGGTCTGAATCAGATCAGCGACTCAGTAACTTGGTGGGTCCTTGTGTGTTATAAAATAATGCGGATAAAGTAGAGGAACCACTAACTGCAAGTGTACAGTTGTCCCAAGTAATATATGATAATCAAGTTCGTTCTCAGGGACTGAATAGGTTGACTCTAATGTTATCAAATAGTGGAATAATTGCAAATACGAAAAAGTAAGAGATATGATGTTTGTTGGGGTTTTTAATTAACAACTAAAGTGCAAAAGTAATTTAAATACTAAATTAATTAAACTAGAATGGAAATAACGCAAGTAATTGAGGTAGACGCGAGAGAAAAGTAGTACTTGAGTCACGCTAGGGTTTCACCGCAAACTTTCCTAATTAATGTTTTCTTTTAAGGGTTGAGTTAATATTATTACGCTAGTCCGGATTCTAAAATCTCTTAGCCCCCATCAGGGTGGACCTAAAAGCTCTCCTACGGACTTCTAAACCCCGTCAGGGTGATTAAAACCACTTTCGGATGATTAAAACTTACCACTTTGGCTATTGGCTAGTCAAGCATGTCAAGGACATTGGCGGATACCAACGGCAAATACCTAGTTCTATACCCAAACCCCCCGTCAAAGTGATTCATACGCCACTATATGGAATAGCCTAGGTACTAAAACTTATCCCTAGTTCATGACTCTAAGGATAATAAATGAGCATAAAGTAAAAGCCAACGTAAAATAAAAACTCAAATTAAATTATTCTATCCCAAATTGGAAAAACACTAATTATTCAAGAATGGGTTCAACCAATGTTGCAATTCTCAAGTACAATAAAAACTTAGCTCATAATTGAAATTAAAACGAAAGAAATAAAATTAAGGGAATTCATGTTTAACAGAAAGAGAATAAAATAAAAGACCTAATTAGGATGTTGGATTTGGCTGTTGATTTGGAGATGTTGAAGTCTCCAGCTCTTGACTTATTCCTTATTCCTTGCTTCTGTCTTTTTCTCTGATGCTCTGACTTTGTAGAAATTGAATTGTTTGTAAATTTCAGCTCTATACTCATTTAAATTTGTTGTCTCTATCATCTAGCTTCCATCTCAATATCCTTGGCCAAGCTTTTGGCTTTATTTCAGTCCCCAAATTTGTGTATTTTTACAACCAACAGGGCCGGAGCTGTGTACAAGGAAGGGGGGGTCCATGGCCCCCCTGATTTAAAAAAAAAAAATTTATAACTATCTTAAAAAAAAAAATTATAAGTAAATAACCCCTAAATTTTTTAAATATCTTCATTTGGCCCCCCTAACTTTTAACATTTATTTTATTAAGCTTTAAATTATTTTACTTATAGAATTTTTTTTATTTTTTATAACAAAATATATGTTATTTTGTATTAAAAAAGGAACTTATAGCATAATTAATTAGAAAAATCAATATCGAGATTTATATTGCAATCTTTACACAATATAGAGACCTTTTAGTGCAATTTCTCCTAATATAGGGACCTATTTTGCAATTTTTGCATGATATTTTGACTTATAGTGCAAATAATACCGAAATTTTTTTTCGGGGGCGGTGCCCCCGAACCCCCTTGGCCGAAAAAAATTCAAAAAAATTCTGAAAAAAATCATAGACATAAATATTAATTTGCTTTATCCAAATATATAAATTTTTTATTTTATTTTTTTAGAATTAGTTATGACGATTTTCAAAAAAAAAATCACGGACGCGCGCGTGTGTTCATTAGTTTTTGTTTTGTTTTTTTCTAATCTCTTTTTTTTAATTGTTAATTATAAGGGTAGTTTGGGATGAGGCATTTTTCTATAAAAAATCTTATTATAGGCACCTTTTTATAAATAAGTTTTTTTAATAGGCATTAATCTCTAATTGGCTCTTGAATTAATGTAATTGGTTAAAATTGAAAGAGTTAACTAGGGACGAGGATGGTGGATAATTATACATTTCAAAAGTGAGAAAATATTAGGCCCTGTTTGGTTTATGAAAACATTTTCTGTTTTCGTTTTCAGAATACATTTTCATAAAATGATTTTCGTTTTCAGTTCCAATATTTTTTAGAAAATATGGAAAACGTCAATTTCACGTTCTCTAATATAGCACTGTTTTCATTTTATTTTCCTTTTTTTTTTTGTCAGCCGGATACAACAATACATTCCATATTGCATTTAACCGATGCCAAGTCTACCAAAGTCCTGCACCAAGGTGAGATTCTGGTGCTGATCATGCTGCCCTTGCTGCCGAAGCCTAGCATTCTGCGCGGCTCTGTCAGCCCATCCATTGAGGCGTCTCGGGAGATGTCTGTGGGACATCTGTCCATGAGATTCCGCTAACTGCTGAATCTGCCCAACGAACGGTCTAATCTTCCACCACGCTGCTGGCCTCTGCTGGATACCTTGAATAACTTCAAGGTTATCAGAGTATATGAGGACCTGTTGACCTGTGTCTTGGTATGCCATTTTAGTCGTTTCATGTACCGCCATTGCTTCCGCTTCTGTTGCCGAGTTTGCCCAAATGGGTGCTGAAAACACCTGTCTGAATCCGGATCTACAATCTCTTCGAATTATCCCAATTCCGCTTTGTGCCATTACTGATTTGAATGATGCATCACAGGTGTAGATTATTTGTATCTCTGGTGGTACTGTTTGCGCCTCTGTATTGTGATTTATGTGGTTCTCATTTTGTTGTACTGTAGGTTGTTCCTGTGCCCAATGCTGTCCGAAAAGGTCAGTCATCGTTATGTGAGTTAAATGTAATACCGTGTTAACGTTTGGTGTCCCTGTGTCATGTAAACATTTCATTTTTTGTTTCCAAATATTCCACAATAACAATAAAAGGTATGCCGTCACAGTTTGTTGGTTCCAAATGGCTTTATCAATATAGTTGAGTATTTTAATGATCCAGTCACCCATATTATTGGGCTCGTCTTCCGGAATACGTATCTGGATTGCTGAGCCTGCACATACCTGTTTACAAAAAGTACAAGTTAGTAATAGGTGCGAAACTGTTTCCTTTGTCTCCCCGCACCAAGTGCAATGTGAGTCGTCACTGCATTTTTTGTGGAACAAGTTAAGTTTGGTTGGTAGGATATCCCAACAAGCTTTCTATACAAAGTTACGAACTTTTGCAGGTACGTTTGATTTCCAAACTGTTGTCCATAGTCTTGATTCGCGGATATGTGCTTGTGCTGATGATTGTGTGCTCCTTCCTTAGTGTTCCTTTGTTAATGTAGCATACCCAGATTTGGTAGTATATGTTCCAGACTTGGTGTAAGGCCATAAGAAGGTATCTTGTGCGGCTTTATCCAATATCGGTATTCTGTTAATCTCTTCTTTAACCAGCTCTGGTAAATTGGATTCAATGAGATCCCGATTCCAGCTGTTGTCATTTGGGTGCATTAATTGGTCAATTGTCTTCAGTTCCGTCTCAGTCGGTTTATCTTTAATTCTCCCAGACATAAGCCATTTGTCATCCCAAATCCTTGTAGTCACCCCGCTTCCTATCTGGATGATCCCATGTTCAAATAAAAGATCCCTTCCTTCGATTAAACTTGCCCATGACCAAGAACGGCTTTGTCTGAGCTTGACCTGTAGAAAATCCTGATGTGGAAAATATATACCTTTCAGTAGTCTAGCGGCTAGAGAGTTTGGATGCTATATAATTCTCCAGGCCTGTCGTCCTAGCAGAGCAGTATTTGCTCGTTTTAGATCTCGAAAACCCATACCCCCAATCATCTTGGCTAACGTCATTTTTTCCCAGTCCATCCAATGTATTTTCCTATGTCCCAACGAATTCCACCAATCGTCGTTAGTTTCCTGCAAAAACCAAGTGGAAAGGAGAAAATTGACATTGCATAGGTCGGTATTGCTTGTAAGACCGCCTTAATTAGAACTTCTCGGCCTCCTTATGACAGTAATTTAGCCACCCAACCTCGTGCTTTGTTAAAAACCTTATCCGCAATCCATTGTAATGTCATTTTCTTTAGCCAAACACATTTTCAGTAGCATTTTGGAAAATATAGAAAATGAAAACAGAAAACACCTATTATTTTCATGAACCAAGGGGCCTTAATTTTAGTTTTTATAATTAAGGTAATCTAGCTCAGATTCAGTGTTACTTAACAGTAAGGGAATTTTGCAGAATTTTTTTATAGTAGACGAGATAGAACAAAAGTGGATTAGAATATCATCAACAGTAAGGGAAAATAAATATAAAGAAACAATCAATCACACCATAATAGCCGAGATAGAAGTAAAGTGGATTTAAATATCATCAATAGTAAGGGAAACTAAGCTAAACAAAAATCTGTATATAAATTTTATTAACAATAATAATAAAAAAAAAAGTAATACATGACAAATTAAGCCTTAAAAGTTACAAGAAGTAGTAGTTTTTGACATATAATAAAATTACACTTGAGAAATTGAAACTAAGCTTTCCTTATAATCATACACCAAAGCCTCATAATTTAATTGAAGGTTGAATTTCTTAGACGTAAGAACATCATAGAAAATATAATTCAAATCTTCATCTACAAAAATGAGTTGTCCATTCCCGAAAATTTCAGCAGCCAAACCACTAAAGGGACTGTCCATTATAGTGATACCAATATCAGTATCACGTATAGTTAACAATTTTGTCCACAATGAACGCTCACATGAGAAATCTTCATTCACCCATATATTATATAAACCCATATCTTCTTGTTTATAACCCTGAGGAAAAGTGATTAGAGCTAAGGAGTTTTTGAGTGGGAAGAGAAGTCCATAATAGTCTTCCACTAAAATTGCAATATCTTCAGGCAATGGTACAAAGTCAAATTTCTCATTACTAAAATCAAAATAAACTATCTCCCACATTTTATCAACAATAAATAACCAGCAAATAATGTTTTTTTCTTTAAGTGCAAGGTTAGTGCATTCATATTTAACTGAATAGTACTGAATCATATCCATCACGTATTCAGAAGGTTGCAAAATTTTCCAGGAATCACTAGACAAACTATATAAAGCATAATTTCTTGACCCATAAACATATTGAAGTACCATGTAATTATTAGATTTAGAATCAAAACCAAATCCTCCTGTTGTGGAAGTCTTCTTATAATTGATATTAGATTGTGGAAGCAACTTACAATCTCTGGTTGCTGGGTTCCATAAAATAATCATATCATTTTCATTTTTATAATCACGCTTTTTTTTTAAGCAAACTATGCCATTACGTGTACCCAAAACTGAGTAATTAGATAATGGATATTTGGACGATATTCTCACATTTATGGCTGTATCTGCATCTGAAGTAGGCGAGAGCAAAGAGAAGATACTTTCTCTATTAATAAACATGTAGTTTGATGCATATTTGTTAAGGTGTGTTGATATGAAGTCAGAACTAGAGATAATATCACACCATAACCTATTCACACACTTGAAACGCAACAAAGACTTTACGGGAAGCCTCAATAATATTTCTCTAATTATATCTTCAGGGATGCAAAACGCTTTCGAAACTATTAACGATCCCATTTTACTAGTTATTTCCGATGCCTGTGATGATATCTACAAAAATTAAAAAATCGATACTATAAGAAAATTTATTATATATAATCTGGAGTTTATTTTTCATCAACACACTTCATTATATATTCTCTAATTCACAATCAAGATTCATTATTAGTGACATTGTTCAGGTGTACGATATACTTATTTAAACTAATTGACAAAAAGGGCTTCCTTTGAAATACTTAGTTCGTAAAGCAAAAATAAACCTGCCCCGTTCAATTTAAATATTCAGGGCAAGTTAAATATTCAAGGTGCTTCGATTTCAATTTAAACATCTCTATTTCCCTGCCCCGTTCACTAAATTGATACAAATTAAGTTTATTAAGGTTAGTTGTGCATAATCAAACATGTATGATATATGAAGATGATTAAACTTAATTACCTTGTCATTAACTTGCTTGGTCATGGTCACACGCCTTCCCCTATCGCTAATATCCTCTATTCGTAATTCTCTGAGTAAATTCCCTTCAAAACTTGAATACTGCAAATTATACTCCTTCCAACCTGCACCAAAATTCAGATCCACACTTTTCACAATTCAACACCAATTTTAATCCAATTACTCACAGGTGGAGGAGCATCATCTATGATAATGGTAAAAAATAATTTTTTACCTTAATTTGGGTTCTTCGCCAAGCCGGGTTGATGATGGTGCGGCTTGGTGGGAAGGTGAGTGTGAAAGCGATTTCTTTTTGTTGTTGTTTGTTCTTTGTTCGAATGCTCGTGTGTAGAGAAGAGACTAGTTTTATGTCCGTGAGAAATTTTGAGTTTTTAATGAGGTGAGGATAAAAGATCAACTTTTAATTCCTTAAATTGTGGTTTATGTTTCATACTTTGTCTATAGATATAGATGTGAGACGATTTTTAAAAAAGAAGAAGTTAGGAGCACGTTCGTGAAGGAGTTTTTTTTCTTTTTCGAACGAGGTTGTCTTACATGACACATGGATAATATTCTTTTTTATTTATTAGTATCCTTCTATTATTTTTTTTTTTTCAATTATCATTACAATTCCTCTCACGTCATTGACAAAAATAAAAAACTTAACCCTAGCCGTCGATACTGCTTTCTCCTCGGGTGAGGATCCTCTAATTCATCGAGAATTATTCTAGGAACGGATGGGATAGAACATTGGTTACCGCTACGATTTTTGTTACGATTTGGAATAGATGGAAAGCTAGAATAAGCGATTTGTTTGAAAAAAAAGTCTTAGAATATTATTGAAATTAAAAAACAAAGGAGCTGCTAAAATATTTATTTTCCGATAACATCGACAATAGGCGAAAAAGAGGAAAAACGGAATTAAATGAAGACGCTACTTCAAATTTGTTTATTGAAGATAAGGCGGATATACTTTGGATGAATGATGCATCCTTCAGTAATAGTTGAGAACTGGCAGGCATCGCTTCGATTGGAGTGAATAAAGAAGGAAGGGTAGCTCATAAAGTTATTAAACGCGCAAGAATTAATTCAGCACTGGAAGGAGAAAGTTGGGTCGTTCTTCAGGCCATGAGGTCTGCAGCAGACCTCCATCTACAGAGTAGTTCCTTCTACTCTGACAACCTTGAAGTTGTACAAGGTATCGTTAAGGGAAGTGTGTTAGTTGGAAGATACGTCCAATGATCAATGAAGCACTCGGATGGATGAAGAGATTCCCGAATTGGAAGATTTTTCATATTAAGAGGGATTTGAATCAAATTGCAGATTTAGTCGCTAGAGCAAGCCGGCGGGGAATTGATGTGTCGGGTCACCCGTCAAATTCTATTACTGAATTTTACAATAGTTTAGCTAATATTAGGTTGTAGTAATTTTTCGTTTCCTCTTGTCAAAAAAAAAAGGATCCTCTAATTGTTCTATCTAATGATGAATAGGTTTTAGCAACAAATTTTATTTTAACTTTTTTTAGTTTAATCATTTATTATCTATGTAGTAATTAAAAAAAAATTCTTTTATGTTGCTCATTTTTTTTGGTTTTTTTTATCATTTTACTTATTAAAAATCCACAAATTTTTTCTTTATTTTTTTTAATTCTAATAAAAATTGAATTATACAATAATCTAGTTTCAGGGCCGGCCCGGGCCCAAGACAACCAAGTTTTCTTGATAATTTACCCTAGGCACCGAGTCACGAAAAACTTAGTACAAGGGGTAAAATATTATGAAAAACTTAGTACATGGGGTAAAATGTAACGACAATTTGCGCACGTGACCAACTAACATTGATTTTTGACGGTTTCGTTAACAGGGGGCATCGAGTCACGGAAACAAAGTTTAAGGACCATCCAGTTGCAAAAAATTGATTAGGGGGCAATCTGTCAAAACGTGTATAGTTCAGGGGTAGAGCCGATATTTACTCAAAAAAATATGACAAACCTTGATAGACAGAGGGAATACAATTACTCTCTATATTTCCCCGTTAATCTTGATTTTTTTAAAAAGTGTTGATTTTATTACATCGAATTAATCTGATTAATTAATGATGTATTGCAGGGGGAGCAAAACAAAAGGCAATAAATATTTCGTAAACTACCCCCTCAACCTTTCCAAATAATTTTTGAGGCTAAATTAGTGCTAGTGATTCTGGTCTAGCGATAATGTACAATATCTGTTTCGGTTGTTCTATTCAAATTTTGGGAATGGACAATTTTTCTTTTTTTGTCAAAACACGCTTAATATAAGTAGAGTTTAAACCGAACTATTACATATAACAACTTCTCAATTGATTTCTCTAGAAACGGGAGAACCTAACAAAAGACACACTAATTGGAGAGGTTCCTCATCAAAATTCCATTCATTTCTTAAGATGTGTTTTCCGACTAGGTTCCTGATGGGGCCTAGGGTGTGATAAAATAAGATATAAATAAAGAGCAAATAATCACCCTAGACTGAGCACAGTTCTGCAAGTATGCAGATCGTATGCAAGTTTTAGAAAATAAGTAAGATTTGTTTCGCAGAGACTACGAAGGTTAGGGGAATCTTATGTAAAAATCAAGTGCAAATAATTAAAGCTAGAACAACTAAACGCAATAAAAATAAGACAATAGATATTTATTTGGTTTTCTAATTAAACTAACTTAAAACTAAGAATGTAAAGACAGAAAATAAATACGAAAAGAGAAGTAGTATGAGAATATAGCTTGAGTTATTAGCATGTAATCCCCACTAGTTTTGCCGTTCTAAACATGTAAGGGTGAATTATGTAGTATTTCAATAACCGTTTTCAATTACGCTATGTAGTTTTAAATAGGATTTATCTGTGTCAATAAGGCTTCCTAAGCAATCTGTTCCTGTAATTGGTAAATAGTAACATGTACTAAACCACAATGATTATCTAGTTAGGTTGATTTGTCAGATCTAAACCGAATACTAGACGTTATGTGCTAAACATGTAATTAAACACCGTTGTCAACGGTGACCTAACTACTAGATGGTAATTCTACATGGTCGCGATCCACAAGAACACAGAATATAAATCCAAACACATAAACAGAGAATAAAAACTATAACTCAATTTAAAATATAAAATTCCCAAATTAGATAGATGTCAATCAAAACTAGGGTTCATACATATATGCTAAAACTCAAGCTAAAGAAATTTAGTTCATGAAAGAAAAGAAATAAATTACAAATTCAAAGGTAGAAGAAGACATTGTGATGAACAGCTCCTTCCAGACTTCTTTTGTTGTGTTGTAAGCTTCCTCTTGGTTTAAGGTTTCACCAAGGATGATTTAAGAGTGATAAGAGGCTGTATTTATAGTGTATAGGTTGACCTAATTCGTTTCTTGAAGGAGAGGTTAAGTAATGGACTCCAAGCCCAACTCAAATTCGTATGGAAATAAAGATAATTACTGCTGAACTGTTTCGAGCATATCTTCTTCGTTATTGGTCGTTTTTTGCTCCACAATATACCAAAAGAATCCTCACAGAATTATCTACGTCCCTATGAAAGGAATCTTCCAAAATCGGCTTTGTTTTGGAGTTATCACCACTTCTTTAGGCGTAGCTGCAGAAATTCAGATTTAGGCAGCTTTTCCTTTTCCATGATTTTAGCCTTTGTTTCCTTTATCTCCAATTACCATGATAATCTCTTTCCATATCTTGTAGTCTTTGACTTGGACTCTAATTAATCTCCATAATTATCTTTAAAGCTTCACACTAAATAAACAATTAAACCCAATATGCTCTAAAAATATTATGTTACCAAATCAAGACTCAAAATAGGAAAGTGCACTAAATTAAGCTAAATTCGACCTATAAACTAATAAATACGCCTAAAATGATGTCTCGGAAATAGATTTTATTATCACAAATGAGGAGACATCAGTTCCACGTCCCTTTTCAATGAATCAGTCGATCATCATCCTTATTTGTGCAAGTTGAGACACACATTGAAGCCATATTTCTTATTAGTAATTTTCTCTTTTAAGCCCCATGATTTTTTGATCGTTTTTCTCAAGAAGTTTAAACTCACGATTTTGTTGCTAATGATCTTAGCCATGAGTTTTGGTTCTTCAATCGTTGAGTAGATTGAGTTTTTGTAGGATTTTAAGAATAAACCTTTCTTCTTTGAAAGGTTTAGTGTATTGATTTTGTTTCCATGATTAACAAATATGAAGTGATTGTTTGAAGTGGTATAGGTTTCATAGAAAATGACAAAAACGAAGCGGGGATGCAAGAAGAAGCTGAAGAAGAAAGGGAGAAGAAACATAACTAACCTGAAAAAATCAAGAGATTTTTACTCAACAGGTCTTGAAGACACCCCCTATGTCCCTTTTCAACCCCACTTACCTCCTCTTCTTACTAAAGATCTCAAATAAGATTTTACACTATAATCTAAAATTCCAATTACAGTTTTACCCCCTTTTGTTTTTTTATTTTCGTATATATACTATTTTTATTTCGGAATTTATCTAAACCTAAATATATTTCTCTTTCCTCCTCCCTCTCTCTCTCTCTCTCTCTCTCTCTCTCTCTCTCTCTCTCTCTCTCTCTCTCTCTCTCTCTCTCTCTCTCTCTCTCTCTCATACGCACGAAACATTCTCCAAAAAATAAATCTATTCTCTCTCCAAAAAAACAAATCTCTTCACGGCCAAAAAGCTTCACGACGAGGAGCTATTGATGGAATACGCCGAAGGAGCCAAGCTAGAGCGCAACACTGCCGAGCTCCACCGCCGAGAACCACAAACACCGCCTAAGACCTTCACCTGCAACACCTAGAACTTTTTCTCGGCAGAAACGAAAGCCTGACCAGGTAGATCGTTCAAGAAACAGGTTAATCCGCCATGGTTGTTTGCGAAGCTTCGGCGCATGCTTTACCAAACGAACGAACGCCAAAACTCTTTCTCCGGCGCCAACAATGTTCATGGCCGGAGTTTGAAGCTGCCGAAAGAGGTTTTGAAGCTCATCTTGAGGTGAAAGGTTCGTGGAGCTTCATGAAGGGCTTCGAATTCAGATCCAACCAAGCTTCACGGAGAGCTTGGCTGCTCCTCCATCCCCGTTGATCTGTGCTCAGGCGAGTGGTGAGCTTCGAACCATCTTCTCGTCGACAGTGAAGCACGCGAGCAGATCTGCCTTTTTTTGTATTTTTTTACGAAACTAACTAGTTTGTTTTATTTTTCTAGTTGTAATAGTGTAGCTTGTTCGAAAGTAATTAGGCTTCTTTTTTACTGTTGTAACAGTGCATTTTGTTTGAAATCTCAATATAATATAACGTTATGGTTATTACTCTTGTGTTTTTTAATATTAGTCATTAATTTTTATAGAGTACTCCATATTTTTGAATTTTACTCTATGCTTTTTGATGAGTACGTAACGATTTTTAACTGAGTACTCGACAATTTTTATGATACCCACTGTCTTTATTCCGATACTCACTGTTTTAAATTTGATACTCCATATTATCTTTGATACGCTATATTATTTTTCTGATACTCTATTTTTTTACAATTTGAGTACTCTGGAAAATCAATGAGTACACCATTGGTGGCGGGGTGGTCGTCGGAAATGAATAATGCCAACACTCAATAAATTTTTTGTCTTTTATAGTTTCCTGTATTATATAAGGTTATATTAATATCTGGTCATTCTTAAGTTCTTTTTAAAAATATAAGATGCCTACTATTTCTTATAGGACAAAAATGTTATTTCCAAAACATTATATATCATTCGTCTGAAAATAAAGGAAAAAATCTTTATAGATGCATCCCTTTCTAAAATTGGCCAAGTAGTGGGCCATTTATGTCCTAAGGCCAATGGCCATCCCCTCTTTATAATATAAAGCCAACATAACTAAACCCGTTAGAAGCTAACTAATAGCCTAAAAATACCTAAACTACCCTTCTAACCCCTTTATCTACAATGAAAAGCATAAAACCCACCCATCCCTATTAACTATCTAGAACCCAAAAACAACCCATTACCGTCCCTCTCTCTTCACCCTCCACTCACCTCTTCTCTTTTCTGTATCGCCTCCCCTCACCTCTGTGACCCCGCTCTCCTGCACTAGCGGCGCTGGCACCACCAACAACAGCAGCTACCAACAGACGCTCCTGATTTGCAACTCCACCACCACCGTGCGCAACACCGATCAAGCGGCTGTGCTATTGACCTCCACTCTCATCTTGCTGCCGCCATTCTCTAGTAGCAGATTTCACCATGGAAGCCAACTTCTGCAGAAGCAAAACCAGTAGCAGCTCCTCCGTTGTGCTTCTGTTCGCTCTCACCACAAAGCTCAAATCCAAGCCCAAATCGAAGCCAGTTCCAAGCCCAATCCAAGCCCTTTGCCACCCCTCACCCCGTTCGGTGTGGGTCAGATTCGCACCAACAAACCCGAAGCCGCTCTCTGCACCCCCACGAATCTCTAACCTCACCGCCTTCAACACCATCTGAAACCGTACCCCCATGGGTCCAGCCCAAGAAAAACACCATCGTGGGTACAACCTGTCGTGGCAAGTCGAGAAATAGGGCCAGCCCCACCGGGATCGACGTCAGGGAGATCAAAGCGTCATGGGTCCATCCCGTTTTCATTTTATTATTTTTCAAAAAATTCGAGCGTGAAACTGTGTTTTTTTTTGTTCTGTATTATTAAGTTCTGATTCAGTAATCGTATTGTGAAGAGACTATGTTTTGTTTAATCTTCCAGAGATTAAGTTATGTATTATTAAGTTCTGATTCAAAAAAATCATCTGTTTTTGTTGTTTTATATAGTATTGAATTTGAAAAAGATTATTGTTGATGTGTTATTGGGTTTTGTTCATCTTGGGTACAACCCTATTAGATTTATAGCTGCAATTTTGATGTTAATTGGCCATGGGTACAACCCATCTTATACATAATGGGTGTGGTTTGATTGCTTGTGAATTGTTTTTGTATCTTGATGGATACATACCAAAAAGGAGAATCTGGATTGTAAAGGGCCATGGGTACAGCCCGTCCGTTCCTCGTGGGTCTGTACCCTCGTAAAGATGGACTGAATGGGAGTATAATGGTAATAGCCCTTCTATCAAATTGTACCTAAAAACCTTAAAAAGTAGGTTTTATTAGTTTGATGTTAAAATATAAAGTTAGCCGAAAATGGCTCCAATAAGTATTTTTTCTTTTTTGTTACATAGGAGAGCCACTTTGGACTCAGAGTTATTGACTCCATTCGAACCTACACCACTAGATTAAACAGTGTTCTAAAAATCGGCCTAGGCGGCCGCCTAGGCGGCGCCTAGGCGCTAGAAGGTAGTTGAACTTCCAGAAATGGCCCAGGCGGGCGCTAGGCGGGTTTAGGCGGCGCCTAGGCGGTCTGAAGCTAAAAAATTTAAAAAAAATTTATTTTTTGATACAAAAAATTTAAAAAAATTATTTTTTAACACAAAAAATTATATAAATTTATTTTAAAAATTATATAAATTTAAAAAAAAATATTTAAATAAATATCAAAACCGCCTAGCAAGAAAACGCTTAGGCTCCGCCTAGGCGCCCGCTTAGTACCCTGGGCGCTCGAAGGTGGTCGACCGCCCGCCTAGCGCCTAGCGCCTTTTAGAACACTGAGATTAAATGACCAAGACTCTAACCAATAATGAGCTAATCCCAACGGGTTCTCAATAAGAATTTTCCTCCACCACAAGTTTTAATATCAAAATAATAATGGAAGGAGCAATCGGGTAGTTAAAATATCTAAAGGGGGTTCTCTAATATTTGACGGAAGGAGTTGTAATTTCATTTAACCCCAAAAAATTCCCATTTGTTAAAACCCTACCAGAAACAGAGAGTGTGCGCAGCTTCAGAGAGAGCTCTCAAAAATGGATAAATCAAAGATGAAGAAGATGAAGAGTTTACCAGAAGATTTAATCATATCAATACTAGTGAAGTTACAAGTGAAACCATTAATGCGTTTCAGGTGCGTTTGTAAATCGTGGTATCATTTAATCAAAAGCCCTAATTTCATTAAAATGCATCAGCATTCAACTCAAAATAAGAGAAATGAATGTATCCTAATTAAACGTGTGAGAAAAGTGGATCATAAAACAATTTTGTCATTTCATTCCTATGAATCGCTCAATGAAATTTCACCTCATATGGAGGTACCTCCCTTCACTGACAACGTTAATTATGAGGTTTCATGGCCTTGTAATGGATTATTGCTTTGTGTATCCATTGATGATGGTGTCTCAGTGTTATGTAACCCAGCTACTAGAGAATCTAAACTTCTCCCTCCAAATCCTTTTCATGTAAGTAAAAAGAGATCTTATGTACGCTTAATTGGATTGGGTTTTGATTCAAACCAAAACGATTACAAGGTGATTAATGTCGGATATGATAATAAAACCTATATCTACAATCTGAGTACTAATTGTTGGAGACAAATTGAGCATGTCATGCCAAATCACAATTGTAGTAGTGGAGTACTATTTAATGGAGCATTGCATTGGCCTGCCAATAGAAATGGGATTAATATTATTTTATCTTTTGATGTAAGCACAGAGTTGTTTCAAGACATAAACCTTCCTAAAATTATAGCTCATGATAATGAAGAAACTGGTAAAACTGTCACAATCATAAACGAATGTCTTGCCATGTTTACATCTAACATAGTGTGGGACAATATGTTATCATCGTTTGTGGAAATATGGGTAATGAAGATGGGATCTTGGACAAAACACATGAGTATTAATGGACTCATCAAACCTCGTTTATTTTGGAAAAATGAAACCATAATTTGCGATAACTATTATGATCATGTGTATCGGAAACTGAAATTGTGGGCCCTCGATACTCAAGAAATGACTGAAACAGGAATATCTAGCTTTATTTGTCAGGCTTCGGTCATGCTTTACAAGGAGAGTTTAGTGTCAGTCATGCCTTTTAGTTAGTTACTTGGAGTATAATTTACTAAAATTAAAATACATTGTTATTGTTTATCTCTTTTATTGGCTTCAATTCACAATTTGTATGTACTTTATATTTGTGATGACAAGATTGTTAGTATTATTCTTGTTAATTAATATGTATGCAAAGTATGAAGAATTCAAGAGTGTTATTGATACTATACCTTTTGATCATATGGTTTGTCACTTTGTATAAACAGGAGTTTTAGCAGTTATAGAACCAAAACAATTTTTAATAAGAAATTGAAACTAAGCTTTCCTTATAATCATACACCAAAGCCTAGTTATTTACTTAAAGCTTGAATTTCTGAAACGTAAGAACATTGTAGAAAATATAACTCAAATCTTCATCTGCTATATACCCATATCTCTGGATAGGTATATACTCATATAGGGACCTATACTGCAATTAAACTATATCTCAGAACTGCAGAACCAAACAACTAAAGTGAGTGCAAGGCTCCAGACTTATAGTTTAAATTGGTTCTGAAAAATACAAGCACTAAAAATATTACGATTTATTGAAAACATGAGACGTGTTAGCAAAAATTCCCAATCAGATGTGTTAACTCAATTTGTCATGTTTGATGAACCAGTGAATCATGTCCTCATGAGCTTCATTAGCGATTGTCACAACTTTTGCATATGTTACATTATACCTTAATGCAAATCCATAAACCACACATGGGAAGATTTTCACTTTGTTGTCAATCTTTACATGGGTTTTCTTTTGTATCTTGTTTTCATTTGAAAATGGATTAGGAGATGATACAGAACCATTATGATTCTTGTTATATTTTTGGTGGTTTTCTCAGGCTTAGCGTATTCCTCCAAAGTACTAGGCTTTGGTTTTATTTCGTGTAAATTTTATTTTTTAATTTATGTTTTTGATTAAACAAAAATACATATTATCTTAATGGGTTTCTTAATTAGAATTCATAAAATGAAAATAAAAATCCAGCAATAAACTTTAATTCAACATTAAAAGGAATCTTTATCCGACCAAAAAAAGAATCCTTATACGAATAAATGTCCTGACTTGTCAATAAAAACAAACTGTCTTTTAAGCGCAAAAGCTTTACAATCATCGTGTTAATCAACCTAAAGCCGCTGCCGAATTGAAGGTAAACTAATGAAATTCCTTTCTCCTGTACATATCAATATTTATTAATTAATTCGTTTTTTCTATCGATTGAGAATCCCTAGCTTATACAATTGTGAAGTTAGACAACTCGTATAAAGGGTTGATTGGTTTATTTTTCCTTTCCGAACAGAGTATTTCAAGGGAAGCCTATTTTGTCAATTAGTTTAAATAAGTATATCGTACACCTGAGTGTGTGATAAATTATGAATCTTAATTGTGAATTAGAGAATATATAATGAAGTGTGTTGATGAAAAATAAATTCCAGATTATATATATATAATAAACTATATTGATAAATTTTCTTAAAATATTGATTTTTAATTTTTTGTAGAGATCATCACAGACATTGGAAATACCTAGTGAAATGGGATCGTTAATCCTTTCCCAAACGATTTGCGTCCCTGATGATTTAATACCAGAAATATTATTGAGGCTTCCTGTGAAGACTTTGTTGCGTTTCAAGTGTGTGAACAAGTTATGGTGCAATATTATCTCTAGCTCGGACTTCATATCAATGCACCTTAACAAATATGAATCAACCAGCATGTTTATAAAGAAAGATGATTATATTAACAGAAGAAGTTTCTTCTCCTTGCTCTTTCCTACTTCAGATCCAGATTCACCCATAAATGTAAAATTATCGTCTGAATATCCAGAGTTTGAATACTCGGTTTTGGGTACACGTAATGGCATAGTTTGCTTAAAAAAATTACGTAAAAATAGTCATGAAGATGATGTGATTGTTTTATGGAACCCAGCAACCAGAGATTGTAAGTTACTCCCACAATCTAATATCAATTATGAGAAGACTTACACATATTTAGGATTTGGTTTTGATTCTAAAACTAATGATTACATGGTACTAGAAATTGTTTTTTCGGAAACTAGGAAATTTGCGTTATACAGTTTGAATAGTGATTCTTGGAAAGTTTTGCAACCACCCAATTACGTGACAACTATGGTTAAATACTATTTATTTAATCATAAGAGAACTAACATTTCGTTTAAAGAAAAAAACATTATGTGTTGGTTATTTATTGGTAAAATATGGGAGATAGTTTATTTTGATTTTAGTAATGAGAAATTTGACCTTGTACCATTGCCTCAAGATATTGCAAATTTAGTGAAAGACCATCATGGAAATCTCTTCTCACTCAAAGACTCCTTAGCTTTTATCACTTCTCCTAATCATTATAAACGCAAACGATTGAGTTGTTTATTTGATGTATGGGTGAATGAAGATTTCTCTTCTAAGCAATCTTTGTGGACAAAATTGTTAACTTTAAGTGATAATGATATTGGTATCACGATAGTGAAGGATCCCTATAACGGTTGTTTAGTTCAAATTTTTGGGAATGGAAAATTCACTGTTTATGATAAAGATAATAGTTTTATATTGTACGATATTATTACCACTCAGAAAATCAAGCTTCTTCAATTAGAAGATGATGAGTTTGTGTATGATTATAAGGAAAGCTTAGTTGCAATTTCTCAACTGTAATTTTATTATATGTCAAAACTACTTGGTTCTTGTAAGGATTGATTTTTCACATATTGTATTACTTTTTTTTTTGATTAATAAAATTTATATACAATAATGTTGTTTAGCTTAGTTTCCCATACTATTGAAGATATTCTAATCCACTTTTGTCCGAGAATTTGATCTCCCCAAAGAGTAGTTATATTATTTTTGTTGACTGGAATACTTTAAGCTCCACATTTCCGTGTATTTATATTTCAGTCTTCAATATATGAGAATCTCACTCGAGTTTGTAAGATGTTATATAGCTATTACAGAAAAAGAATTAGAGTTGTACAAAAGACACATTGCACTATATGGCAACATTTTTGATTACTTGAAAGCCATGCGAGAGAGCTAAAAAGGATTAAAGATAGTTGCATGCAAAATAAAATATATAATGTCACTTTTACAATCAAATTGTAATCTTAATCTTATGCGATTAAGCCGGAACAACATGTAAATTAAAGCCTGACTCTTTTGCAAACTATTTCTTCCAATGCACATGGCTCAGGTTTAACAGAATTGAGATGAAGAACAAGCAATCACTCAATATTAGACGAGATATAACAAAAGTGGATTAAAATAATATCAATAGTAAGCTATTCAACGTTATTGTAAATAATTCTTTAATAAAAAAGAAGCAACAAGTTTTGACATATAATTAAATTACACTCGAGAAATTGCAACTGAGCTTTCCTTAAAAATCATACACCAAAGCCTCGTTATTTAATTGCAGCCATAACGTGAACCCAAAGTCGAGTAAATAGATTCTGTTATATTGGACGATAATTTGACAATTGTGGTCGTTTTTGAAGTAGGCCAGCACAAAGAGAAGACACATTTTCTATCATTAAAATGGTTAAAGTGCGTTAATAAGAAGTCAGAGCTAGAGATAATATCCCACCATAACCTGTTCAAACACTTGAAACGCAACAAAGTCTTCACTGAAAGCCTCAAAAATATTTCTCGTATCAAATCTTCAGGGATGAAAAACGATTTCTAAACTATTAATGATCCCATTTCACTAGGTATTTCCGGTGTCTGTGATGATCACTACAAAAATTTAAATATATTAAAACTGTATAGTGCAATATTATTCGAAAAATAATGATAGTACATTATTTCATAATTTTATCATCACTCAGGTGCACAATATACCTCTTTAAACTACTACTTCATTGACAAAAAAAGGTTTCCGTATAAATACTTGGTTGGTAATGGCATATAAGCAAATCAACCTAGGGATTTGACTTACATCATAATTAAGCTAGGGATTTTCAGTCGAGGTAAGAAACAACTAATTGATCATTACCGTTTGTAATTGAAATGTAAAGGTGAAAGGAATTTCATTAATTACGCTGATTGTATAGCTTAAACGCATACCAGACTGGTTTTAGAAAAATAAATGATGCTTTCTCGGCTATGAAATGAAGGAATGGAGATTAGATGTTTTGATCCGGACACTTACAAAGGTTTATATGTAATTTTA
Source organism: Nemophila menziesii (assembly GCA_029959085.1). Lineage (NCBI taxonomy): Eukaryota > Viridiplantae > Streptophyta > Magnoliopsida > Boraginales > Hydrophyllaceae > Nemophila > Nemophila menziesii. The sequence goes on along the minus strand of JARWIR010000018.1, from coordinate 23,715,187 downwards.
CTCATGTATAGGACATTTACTCGTATAAGGATTTTTAAGAATAAGAGATTACATCAAGAACAAAAGGAACTTATTAACTATCTAGTACAACCCTATTAGTTGCACACTCACTCCTATCTCTTGGAATCAATCTCCAAAGAAAATCTGGTGGATCATTAAGCACCTCCGGTTGAGTATTTAATAATGCCCCTTCTCTTGCTAGTCTATCGGCACAGAAATTAGCTTCACGATATACCTGCGCCAGCTCAACTTTCGGGAATTTACGCAATACTGCACAACACTCACTTGCTATCGAAACATACCGACTACCTAAGCTCCCACCGCCCTTCACTAGCGCATGGAGCTTCCCCGAGTCCATCTCAAAGTGAGAAGAGCTCCCACCGCCCTTCACTAGCGCGTGGAGCTCCTCCGAATCTGTTTCAATAACCAATCTGAGAGCAAAGTGTAGTGCAAGTAATTTCAAGATAACGGGAGAAACAACATCGCAAGAACCCATGAATCCCGCAATATATGTACCATACCTATCTCTTATTATACCGCCAATTCCAGCTATTCCTTTTACTTTATTGAAGCTCCTATCAATATTTAACTTAGAACCTCTATCTGGTTTAACCCACTTTACCATAACATTATTATCTAGTTTAATTAATCCTCCATCTAGCGACTTTCCCCATGCAAGAATGACGCTACTAGCTAGAGATAAAATGTCTCGCTTGAGCTCTAATACTGGGGGTATTTCTTGCCCCTTATTGAAAATAAATGCATTTCGTTTTACCCAAATTGTCCATAACATGGCGACGAACACAAAGGGCCAATCCAAACCGCAAAAGCGCGCCTTAGACTGAAGGTGCCCTACCATCCAATCTTTAACACCCCCGGGTGGGGCTGGCGTGAATTCTGCAACGGAAATCCGAGCTGCAGCAGTCCCTGAGCTGTCCCAGTGTTGCGCTCCCCTTTGTTCACGGAAAACAGCATGCAGGTCGCTCCTGGTTCGCATCCAGTTGCTGTTCAGCATCTTCAAGCAGCTCCTGTCCGAGGTCTTCATCAAATCAGCATCAGTAGCTCGCTCATCCAGCACTCCACTTCTCGCAGCAGCAGGTTCACACCTTCCAGCCGCGACAGCAGCTTCAGGTCCCCCGAGACTCGCACCAGCAGTACCTACAAAATCAGGAGAGCAACCCACTAATTTCCATACCATAACAACTATTTTGCATTTTAAAAAGACATGAATAGTATCTTCCCTTTCGGTTCCACAAATAGCGCATGCTCTAGACTCTAAGATATTCCTCTTGTAAAGATTATCCGCTGTGGCAACCCGATTTAACACAATTCTCCAAAGAAAAATTCGAATATTTTGGGAACACTTTAGCTTCCATATCAAATCCCACTTAAACGAATCATCTACACTAGCCTCTTCCGAGCTCATAAATGCTGACTTTACCGTAAATATACCCGAGTTTCCAAATTTCCACTTTACTCTTGGACCCTCATCTTCATTCTGAACAATAAACCCATCACGAAACGCTTCCACACCCGCTAAGATAGCTTTGCAAATTGATGTCTCCTCATTTGTGATATATTTATGTTAGGATGAGACATCATTTTTAGTGATTTAGAAGTCTTTCTAATCGTTTTTCTTGAGAAATAGTGCACTTTCATATTTTGAGTCTTGATTTAGTAAAATAATATTTTTAGAGCATATTGGGTTTAATTATTTATTTAGTGTGAATCTTTAAAGATAATTATGGAGATTAATTAGAGTCCAAGTCAAAGACTACAAGATATGGAAAGATATACGCATGGAAATTGGAGATAAGGAAACAACAGCTAAAAATATGGAAAAAGAAAAGCTACCTTAATCCTGAATTTCTGCACCTACGACCACAAATCAGCTTATATCTCAAAAACGGTGTGAAATTTGGAGAAAATGTCAAGAGCAAAGTTGAAGATCTTTCCGAGACGATGAATTTGGTGTACTCATACGCGTCAAACGGATGAATACTGAAGCTGATAGGACCAAAAGAAAAACGGGTCTGATTTCATGTTTTAGGGTTACGAATTTGGGTTGGGCTTGGAGTCCATTACTTAACCTCTCCTTCAAGAAAACGAATTAGGTCTTCTAAACACCTATAAATACACCCTTATATCACTTGTAAATCATCCTTGCCTCATAGTAATTAGTTTTTAAGGTTTTATTCTTTCAAGTTATTGTAGAGAGCAAGACGATGTCTTTTATATTTCTTTTAGTTTATTTCCTTCAAGTATGAACTAAACTCCCCATAGCTTGGGTTTTGCATCATGTATAATCTTTGAATTCTAATTTCTTTCTATCTAAGTTTCTTTGGGAGTTACATGTTTTAATCTGATATTAGCTTCTTACCTTTATATTTGTTTATGTGTTTTGATTTATTGCCTGTCCTAGAACTGATCACTTTAGGCTTTCTTAATAGGAATTAGATGATCACCTTAGCTGGGTGTCTAATTATTGAAACACCACATAACGTCTAGTGTCGATATTGGTCCTGACAACACTCATTCTAACTAGATAGTCATTAGGGTATAATTTAATCATTATCACCATGTATGGAAATTGATTGCTTAGGGCCCCAGTAGCGCAGGTAAACCCTATTTGAACCAGCCTCGTGGTGTGTCTGTAGCCCCCTTAGTCGCTCTCAAGGTCTAAGGTATGGGAATTTAGAATCCTGACTAAATATACAAGAGCTAATTATCTCCCTTATTAACTAGATTTAATAGAAAGAATTAGAAGGATTAGTGCATACTAGCAAAATCTAAGCTATACTTCTCATCTCATATTTCTTTGTATTTAATTTACTGTCTTAAATTTTCCTTAGTTTACTTTAGTAATTTCGAAATTTATTCTCTTTTTATTTTCTGTCCTTTAATTATTTACTTCTTACTCGTTATTGCTACCCGTTCGACTAGCACACTAAGTCCCTGAGAACGAACTTTCTTATCATTAAAACTTGCATACGTCCTGTAATACTTGCAGTACTGTGCTGTCTAGGGTGAGAGTGCGTAGTTTTCTTGACTTATATTTATCTTATTTTTATTACACCCTAGGCGACACCAAGTTTTTGGCGCCGCTGCCGGGGACTTGTGTCTCGTTAGCGTGTGGATTATTTATTCCGAGTAGTAGTTTTTAATCAATTTTTATTTTTCAGTATTTAGTTTTTGTTTTTCCGGATTTACGCTTGTGGTTTGCTTTAGTCTTTTTCAGGTTTCACAGTGTTTAATTCTTGGCCTCCGTTGTCGGAGCCTGAGAGGAGCTTTAGACCTTATAACAAACGTGTTCGTGAGGAAAGAGTCTTAAGAAGAGCTATGGCAGGAGCACAAGAGCAGTTAGATCCACTTGGAATCCCACTTGAGGGGTTACAATATTATGCACCAGGAGGACCACCACCATTCATTCCACCTGGTGTACAACAACAAGGACGAGGTAACGGGCAAAATCGAGTTGAGCAAGACCTTCATGGTCTCCACGTGCCGTTCCATGTTCAACCAATAGGTTACCGTCCTCCAGAGATCCAGAATATTAAATTTTGACCTGATCCGGGTATATGCTCAGTTTATTTCAAAGTTATGGACTCTACAGTGGTACAACAAATCAAGATCCGGTAAGAGCGATTCAGAAGTTTATGCAGATTTGTGATGCTTATGTTACCCCATGCATTACACGCGAGCAACTGTATTGTCATATGTTTTCGTTCTTCCTGACCGGTAGAGCTATTGAGTGGCTAGATAGGCAGCCACCAGGGACAATTAATTCATGGACAGAACTTCAAGCCGCGTTCTTTAACCATTTTTATCTGAAGAGTATGAGACTCAAAGATCAAAGCGAGCTTGCAAGATTTTGTCAAGAAGATGGAGAAACAGTAGGAGAATCATGGACAAGATTTCAACATAAATAGCTAGATATCCGCTCCATGGTTATACCCCCTCTTTACAATTAGCTATATTCTATGAAGGTCTCAATGATCGAGGTAGAGAGAAGGTGGATAACATAGGAAAGGGAAATTTCGTGTCCATGAATCATAATGAAGCTTCTGAGGTTTTGGAAAATATTATTGAACAAGAAAGGAGTTGGCCTTCTACGCGAGCTCCTGTAGCAAAGACCCGAGGTACGCTTCGATTAGATGCAGAAACTGCAAACTCAGCTCAAATATCTGCATTAGAAAATCAAATCAAAGAACTTAAGCTAGAGATGCAGAAGAATTTAGCCGCAGCAAACGTAGTACAAGAAGCACAAGGTTGTCAACAGTGTGGGGTAGGTGTCGCGTAGGGTATGATAAAAATAAGATAAAATTAAGTCTAGAAAACTACGCACTCTCACCCTAGACAGGCACAGTACTGCAAGTATTACAGGACGTATGCAAGTTTTAGTTGATAAGTTGAGTTCGTTCTCAGGGACTTAGTGTGCTAGTCGAATGGGTAGCAATAACGAGTAAGCAATAATTAATTAAAAGACAATAAATAAAAGAGAATAAATTTTGAAATAACTAATTAAACTAAAAAAATAATGACAATAAAATAAATACGAAGAATATGAGATGAGAAGTATAGCTTAGGTTTTGCTAGTATGCACTAATCCTTCTAATTCTTTCTGTTAGATCTAGTTAATAAGGGAGAATATTAGCTCTTGTATACTTAGTCAGGATTATAAATTCCCATTCCTTAGACCTTGAGAGCGACTAAGGGGGCTACGGACACACCACGAGGCTGGTTCAAATAGGGTTATCAAGCGCTACCTAGACCCTAAGCAATCAATTTCCATACATGGTGATAGTGATTAAATCATACCCTAATGACTATCTAGTTAGAATCAGTTTTTTCAGGACTAATATCACTAGACGTTATGTGGTGTTTCAATAATAGACACCCATCTAAGGTGACCATCTAATTACTATTAAGAAAGCCTAAAGTGATCAGTTCTAGGACAGGCAATAAGTCAAAACACATAAACAAATATAAAGGTAAGAAGCTAATATCAGATTAAAACATGTAATTCCCAAAGAAATTAGATAGAAAGAATTCAGAATTCATAGATTATACATGATGCAAAACCCAAGCTATGGGAAGTTTAGTTCATACCTGAAGGAAATAAGCTAAAAGAAATAATGAAAGACATCATCTTGCTCTTTACAATAACTTGGAAGAATAAAACCTTAAGAACTAATTACTATGAGGCAAGGATGATTTATAAGTGATATAAGGGTGTATTTATAGGTGTTTAGAAGACCTAATTCGTTTTCTTGAAGGAGAGATTAAGTAATGAACTCCAAGCCCAACTCAAATTCGTAACCCTAAAAACATGCAATCAGGCCCGTTTTTCTTTTCGTCCTAGCAGCTTCAATTTATATCCGTTTGATGCGTATGAATATACCAAATTCATCGTCTCGGAAAGATCTTCAACTTTTCTCGTGACCGTTTCTCCAGATTACTCACTGTTTTTGAGATATAATCTAATTTGTGGTCGTAGGTGCAGAAATTCAGGATTAAGGCAGGTTTTCCTTTTCCATGTTTTTAGCTTTTCTTTCCTTTATCTCCAATTACCATGCTTATCTCTTTCCATATCTTGTAGTCTTTGACTTGTACTCTAATTAATCTCTATAATTATCTTTAAAGCTTCACACTAAATAAATAATTAAACCCAATATGCTCTAAAAATATTATTTTACTAAATCAAGTCTCAAAATAGGAAAGTGCACTATTTCTCAAGAAAATCGACTATTATGACTTCTAAATTACTAAAAATGATGTCTCATCCTAATATAAATCTATCACAAATGAGGAGACATCAGGGGTTAATAATCATACATGGGAAGAGTGCGAAGGAAATCCACAATCTGTCTACTTCAGATCCAACCGAGGAGGTTAGCAATTTGGTAACCGAAACCATCCGGGTATGCAGTATTCAAATCCTCAGGGGGCCGCTAATCCTGGTCATTATCAACCACGTCCCCAGACCAACTTTTTCCAACCAAGAGGTCAATATCAGAATAGACCTGCTCCCACTCAACAACCTGTTCAAGACACCTATACCGAATCGTTAGATTAGAAAGCTTTACCACAGTATCCGCAAGACGGATCTATGGATAATCAACAATTGGTAAAAGTCTTGGACCGTTTGACCACGACTATGAACGCTCAGGATGAAAAGTTAAGAGGACAAGATGCCGCAATTCAGATATTAGGTACTCAAGTAGAACAGTTGAACAAACTTCTAACGAATTTAATGGAACAAAAATAATTGAAGGCTATCGAAGGAGGTGATGACAATGTTGGGTTCGAAGCTTATAAGGCTATTTTCCTTGAAATTGAAGAAGAAAAGAAGGAAGTACCACATGCTTCCATTAGTTCCGTGGAGACTTCGAGTACCGAAGAAGAACCAAGCAAGTCTAGCCCCGTGGAATCTGACTGTTCTGAGGTTGATGTGGAAGACGATTCAGAAAAATCCGAGTTTATACAGCTTCTGAAGGATATGCAAGAGGAGATTCGATCGGTTATGGATTATCAAGCTGAGCTGGCTAAAGAGAAAGAGAAAGAAACCTCAAAGGAGGAGTCAAGAGTTGAAGTTGAAGTTGCACCTGCTGTGCAAGAAGAGAAAGAAGAAGAGAAGGTGGAACCGCCACCTGTTGTTCAAACAGTGTCATCAACTATTCCTGATACAAATCCTAAGGATGACACTGAACTCAAGACATTTGTAGAGGCATACACTCCTGAAAATATCAACGCCCAAATGCTCGAGATTGCGAAGAAAGGGCTTACACCGCAACAAGTTTTTACGCAAGTTATTCCTGAGAAAGAGGCGAGTGTAGAGATCCTAAGAGAGAACCTGAGAGTCTCAAGAAGAAGTGAAAGAGAGTTACCAACAAAGCTCAAAGATCCGGGAAGTTTTAATCTTCCTATTCAAATAAATGGTATGCTCAAAGTGAAATCTATGTACGATGTGGGTTCTGGTGTGAATCTTATGCCTAAGTCCGTGTTCGAGAGACTTGGACTTCAGAAATCAGAGAAAACTCCAGTGAAGTTGCAGTTCGCTGACAACTCAGTTTCCAGGACATGGAGAACAGTGGAGGAGGTCTTAGTCCGTGCAGGTAGTATCACCATCCCTACTGACTTTGTTATACTTGAGTTTGATGCAGATAAGCAGGTTCCAATCATACTTGGACGACCTTTCATGGCCACAAGTCAAAGTGTCATCAACTTCCAAGAAGGGACCATTACCCTTCACGCAAAGAACGTATCCAAGACCTTCTTTGTCTTGGGTAAGAAACCGAGGATGTTAGATCCCACCGTTCCTGTCATCCTCAGCCTTTCACATCACAAAGTCCCTCCTGAGAAGATCCACTTAAAACCTGTGGATACTGAGCCAAACATTGAGTTTGGGGTTGGCCATGAAGTACTATGGAAAGCTCACAAACGCGAAAATAGGCCACTGATGTCTCCTTATTTGTGATAGATTTATATTAGGATGAGACATCATTTTTAGTGATTTAGAAGTCATAATAGTCGATTTTCTTGAGAAATAGTTCACTTTCCTATTTTGAGTCTTGATTTAGTAAAAAAATATTTGTTAGAGCATATTGGGTTTAATTATTTATTTAGTGTGAAGCTTTAAAGATAATTATGGAGATTAATTATAGTCCAAGTCAAATACTACAAGATATGGAAAGAGATAAGCATGGAAATTGGAGATAAGGAAAGAAAAGCTAAAAACATGGAAAAGGAAAACCTGCCTTAATCCTGAATTTCTGCACCTACGACAACAAATCAGCTTATATTTCAAAAACGGTGTGGAATTTGGAGAAACGGTCAAGAGCAAACTTGAAGATCTTTCCGAGACGATGAATTTGGTATATTCATACGCATCAAACGGATGAAAATTGGAGCTTCTAGGACCAAAAGAAAAACGGGCCTGATTTCATGTTTTTAGGGTTACGAATTTGAGTTGGGCTTGGAGTCCATTACTTAACCTCTCCTTCAAGAAAACGAATTAGGTCTTCTAAAAACCTATAAATACACCCTTATATCACTTGTAAATCATCCTTGCCTCATAGTAATTAGTTCTTAAGGTTTTATTCTTACAAGTTATTGTAGAGAGCAAGATGATGTCTTTTATTATTTCTTTTAGTTTATTTCCTTCAGGTATGAACTAAACCCCCCATAGCTTGGCTTTGGATCATGTATAATCTATGAATTCTAATTACTTTCTATCTAAGTTTCTTTGGGAGTTACATGTTTTAATCTGATATTATCTTCTTACCTTTATATTTGTTTATGTGTTTTGATTTATTGCCTGTCCTAGAACTGATCACTTTAGGCTTTCTTAATAGTAATTAGATGATCACCTTAGTTGGGTGTCTAATTATTGAAACACCACATAACGTCTAGTGTCGATATTAGTCCTGACAAAACTGATTCTAACTAGATAGTCATTAGGGTATGAATTAATCACTATCACCATGTATGGAAATTGATTGCTTAGGGCCTTGGTAGCGCTTGATAACCCTATTTGAACCAGCCTCATGGTGTATCCGTAGCCCCCTTAGTCGCTCTCAAGGTCTAAGGTATGGGAATTTAGAATCCTGACTAAGTATACAAGAGCTAATATTCTCCCTTATTAACTAGATCTAATAGAAAGAATTAGAAGGATTAGTGCATACTAGCAAAACCTAAGGTATACTTCTCATCTTGTATTTTTCGTATTTTATTTTATTGTCTTTATTTTCCTAGTTTTAATTAGTTATTTTCGAAATCTATTCCTTTAATTTTCTGTCTTTTAAGTAATTATTACTTACTCGTTATTGCTACCCATTCGACTAGCACACTAAGTCCCTGAGAACGAAGTCAACTTATCAACTAAAACTTGCATACGTCCTGTAATACTTGCAGTACTGTGCCTGTCTAGGTTGAAAGTGTGTAGTTTTCTAGACTTAATTTTATCTTATTTTTATCACACCCTAGGCGACACCAAGTTTTTGGCGCCGCTGCCGGGGACTTGTGTCTCGTTAGCGTGTGGGTTATCTATTTCGAGTAGTAATTTTTAATTAAGTTTTTATTTTTCAGTATTTAGATTTTGTTTTTCCGAATTTACGCTTGTGGTTTGCTTTAGTCTTTTTCTGGTTTCACACTGTTTAATTCTTGGCCTCCGTTATCGGAGACTGGGAGGAGCTTCAGTCCTTATAACAAACGTGTTCGTGAGGAAAGAGCCTTAAGAAGAGCTATGGCACAAGAGCAGTTAAATCCACTTGGAATCCCACTTGAGGGATTACAATACTATGCACCAAAAGGACCACCACCATTCATTCCACCTGGTGTACAACAACCACAAGGACGAGGTAATGGGCAAAATCGAGTAGAGCAAGATCTCCCTGGTCTCCATGTGCCGTTTCATGTTCAACCAATAGGTTACCGTCCTCCAGAGATCCAGAATATTAAATTTCGACCCGATCCGGGTATGCTCAGTCAATTTCAAAGTCATGGACTCTACAGTGGTACATCAATTCAAGATCCGGTAAGAGCGATTCAGAAGTTTATGCAGATTTGTGATGCTTACGTTACTCCAGGCATTACACGCGAGCAACTGTATTGTCATATGTTTTCGTTCTTCTTGACCGGTAGAGCTAGTGAGTGGCTAGATAGACAGCCACCTGGGACAATCAATTCATGGACAGAACTTCAAGCCACATTCTTTAACCGTTTTTATCCGAAGAGTATGAGACTCAAAGATCAAAGCGAGCTTGCAAGGTTTTGTCAAGAAGATGGAGAAATAGTAGGAGAATCATGGACAAGGTTTCAACATAAATTAGATAGATGTCCGCTCCATGGTTATACCCCCTCTTTAAACCTTGCTATATTCTATGAAGGTCTTAATGATAAAGGTAGAGAGAAGGTGGATAAGATAGGAAAGGGAAATTTCGTGTCCATGAATCATAATGAAGCTTCCGAGGTTTTGGAAAATATTATTGAAAAAGAAAGGAGTTGGCCTTCTACGCGAGCTCCTGTAGCAAAGACTCAAGGAACGCTTCGTTTAGATGTAGAAACGGTAAACTCAGCTCAAATATCCGCATTAGAGAATCAAATCAAAGAGCTTAAGCTAGAGATGCAAAAAAATTTAGCCGCAGCAAACGTAGTACAAGAAGCACAAGGTTGTCAACAATGTGGGGTTAATAATCATACATGGGAAGAGTGCGAAGGAAATCCACAATCTGTGTACTTCACATCCAACCGAGGAGGTTATCAATTTGGTAACTGAAATCATCCGGGTATGCAGTATTCAAATCCACAGGGGGCCGCTAATCCTGGTCATTATCAACCGCGCCCCCAGAACAACTTTTTCCAACCAAGAGGTCATTATCAAAATCAACATCAAAATAGATCTGCTCCCCCTCAACAACCTGTTCAAGATGCCTATACCGATTCGTTAGATCAGAAAGCTTTACCACAGTATCCTCAAGAGGGATCTATGGATAATCAACAATTAGTAAAAGTGTTGGACCGTTTGACCACGAATATGAACGCTCAGGAAGAGAAGTTACGTGGACAAGATGCCGCAATTCAGATTTTTGGTACTCAAGTAGAACAATTAAACAAAGTTCTAACAAATTTAATGGAACAAAAAGAATTGAAGGCTATCGAAAAAGGTGATGACAATGTTGGGTTCGAAGCATGTAAGGCTATCTGCCTTGAAATTGAAGAAAAGAAGGAAGTACCACATGCTGCCATTAGTGTCGTGGAGGTTCCGAGTACCGAAGAAGAGCCAACCAAGTCTAGCCCCGTGGAATCTGACTGTTCTGAGGTTGATGTGGAGGACGATTCAGAGAAAGCCGAATCTATACAGCTTCTGAAGGATATGCAAGAAGAGATTCGATCGGTTATGGATTATCAAGCTGAGCTGGCTAAAGAGAAATAGAAGGAACCTCCAAGGAGGAATCAAAAGTTGAAGTTGAAGTTGCACCTGCTGTGCAAGAAGAGAAAGAAGAAGAAAAGGTGGAACCGCCACCTGTTGTTCAAACAATGTCATCAACTATTCCTGATACAAATCCTAAGGATGACACTGAACTCAAGACATTTGTAGAGGCACATACACCAGAAAATATCAACGCCCAAATGCTTGAGATTGCAAAGAAAGGACTTACACCGCAACAAGTTTTTACGCAAGTTGTTCCTGAGAAAGAAGCAAGTGTAGAGATCCCAAGAGAGAACCTGAGAATCTCAAGAATAAGTGAACGAGAGTTACCAACGAAACTTAAAGATCCGGGAAGTTTTAACCTTCCTATTCAAATTAATGGTATGCTCAAGGTGAAATCTATGTACGATGTGGGTTCTAGTGTGAATCTTATGCCTAAGTCCGTGTTCGAGAAACTTGGACTTCAGAAATCAGATAAAACTCCAGTGAAGTTGCAGTTCGCTGACAACTCAGTTACCAGGACATGGGGAATAGTGGAGGACGTCTTAGTCCGTGCAGGTAGTATCGCCATCCCTACTGACTTTGTTATACTTGAGTTTGATGCAGATAAGCAGGTTCCAATCATACTTGGATGGCCTTTCATGGCCACAAGTCAAAGTGTCATCAACTTCCAAGAAGGGACCATTACCCTTCATGCAAAGAATGTATCCGAGACCTTCTATGTCTTGGGTAAGAAGCCAAGAAAGTTAGATCCCACCGTTCCTGTCATCCACAGCCTTTCACATCACAAAGTCCCTCCTGAGAAGAACCACTTAAAACCTGTGGATACTGAGCCAAACATTGAGTTTGGGGTTGGCCATGAAGTACTATGGAAAGCTCACAAACGCGAAAATAGGCCACGTAGTTTCAAAGACTCGCTGATGGGACCATTCATCGTCACTAAGGTTGTTTCAGCCAAGGTGATAGAAATCCGACCCAAGAAGGGGATCAAGCGCAGATTAGTTGACGTTCATAGCCTAACTTGTTGTTGGGGAGGCTATATTCGCAAATCTTGATAGAGGTAACACGTCTAACTTTGAAAGACGTTAAATAAAAGTGTTGTACGGGAGACAACCCGCAATTTTTTTTAGTTTTTATGTCTTTTACGTTTTTAGTTTATGTTTAGTTTATTTGTTTTTAGTTGATATTGCATATTTGAGGAAGGTATTAGTATTTTTGATGATTAGGTATTGGAGAAATCGAGTTAGGGAGGAGAAAACGAAGTTTTTTGGGAAATTCTGACCAGCAGTCCGGTACACCGCAGAGAGGAAAAAACCCGTACCATGTGTAGGTACCTCGGGTTTTGTGCCGAGAATAAAAAAAATCTGGACCTCAGATCCGATATACCGTGCCTCAAGCTCTGGTGCACCGCAAGACCAAAAACCCATGCTACGGTTAGGAGATGCGGGTATTTTGACGAGGATAAAAAAATTCGAGGAACAGAAGCTGCGGTACACCGCGCCCTTGTTCCGGTACACCGCAGGTCGCCGACTGAAGAGAGAAAAAGCTGCGTTTTAGGTTATAAGAAGCAAGAGGTGGGTACAATTCCGAATTTACAAATCCTTAAGCATCTCTTTCTTCTCCAAACCTCTCCCAACTCCATTAAAGCTCATAAAAACCTTCACCAATCATCAAAATACTACCCAATCATCAAGAAAAACACATCAAATCTTCTCTCCACATCATTACAAAGGAGATTCAAGCAACCAATTCTCACCAAACACATTAAATTGAAGAATCAAAAGCTTAAATTTTCAAATATCCTACAATTTCTTAAATCCAAGCCAATCCATCAAGAATTCACCTAACCCACATAGAGACTCATCATCAATTCACCTTTCCTAAACCAAATCAAGCTTGTTCAACCAAAAATTCACAAGTTCAAATTTCAAGAGTTGTTAAAGCTTTGAGTTGGGGATCAATTGAAGATGACTAATAGAACGGAAATATTAGCTAACAAGAGGGAGGTGAAGAAAAGCAAGGTATTGGGTTCAATTGAGAAGAAATCAAATAGCAAAGGTTCTAGTTCTAAAGCAAAGGGTAAAAACGATGTTGAAGATGGAGGAAAGCTAGTTATGTGTGATCGTAGTGGTAAAAGGCTCACTTTTATTCAAAGGAGGAAACACAACCTCCACCCTACAAAGGTCCTACACCCATGGATAAAGAGGAAGCTTCAAAGTCCTTGAAAGCTTCTGCAGAGAAACAATTAAAAGAACTACCTTTTGCTTATGAGAAAGTATTCAAGGAAGAAGTTGGTACAGGAGAATACAAGAGATTCTTAGAGCTTGGTGCAAAATTGGGTTGGTCTACGTTCATGGTAAGACGTTCTGAATTATGTCATGAGTTAGTTTTGGAATTCTACCGATTAGAGGAAAGTTAGTTCCTTTCACAATTAATGAGATTAGAAACCACTTCAAGTTTAAGAAATTAATTGGATATTGCAAGTATGATGAAGCGGTTGCTAAACGAAAAATATTTGATGATGAACTCCTTTTTTAGCATGTTTTAGACAAGGAGAAAGTGCAATCACATAAGGGAGAATTGAAGGCACCTTGGCCTTACAAATATCTTCAACCGGATGCGAAAGTTTGGCAAAATTTCCTTATTCCTAATGTTTTTGGAAACACACGAACTTTGGATGTGACTAAAAAGAATGCTCTACTTTTGGATTGTATTTTGAGAGGAGAAGAAGTAGATGTGGCGCATTTGATCTATGAGGAGGTGATGCGATTTTCGGTCTCTCCTAAATCAGTTTATAATGTTAAATTTCCTACCATGATCACGTGTCTTGTGCGAAAAGCGAATGTTAAATTGGGTGAAGAAGAGAAACTAGAAATTAAGGAGAGTTATATTGATAATGCTTGGATCAAGGAAGTCTTTCGAAGAGCGAGTGCTACACAAGTCTCGAAATAAGAAAAGGAGAAAAGTTGGCAAGAGAAGATGGAGGAGCGTTTAAACAAATTCGAAGCAGCTCAAACTTCCTTAGCCAATGATGTGACACAAATCAACGCTAATCAAGTGCACATCATGAAACTCCTTGAGCAATTAACGAAAGATCGAGCAAATCCTACCTTGGATGTCAATAATGCGAGGCAATAGCCTCGAGAGTATGTTCTCTTTCTTCCTTACCATTTCTGTAAATGCTTTTATCTACTAATTTCAATTTCTGTTTCGAGTCTTTTTCGAGTCGTGGGGACACGGCTCATGTTTGAGTTGGGGGTGTGGGGATTCGTTGTCTCTCATCTCCATTTTTCTGTTTTTAGGTAGAAATTAAATTTTTTGATACATGGGAATTAGATGTAGAGTGTGTTTAATAGCTTGAAAGCATAAGCTCAGTGAATTGATGATAGTAAGTAGTATGTTTATGAGCTATGTTATCTATATGCTTTGAGTATTTGCAGGAAACACACATTGATAGTAAAGAAAAGATTAGTAAGCAATGCGATAGAAAGTATGTTCGATCTCAAGAAACCTTGAGAAGTGTGTAGACCGTGAGATCCAAGCTAGTTGACAAACCATTTGATGAAAGTGCAAGGTAAGAAAATAATGAAATTACATAGTGTAGAAAGTGATTAAGGCAGTTCGTTCATATTGAAGCCACTTGAAGCCTTTTTATACCTTCTCACCTTGTTATTTAATTTTATATGCTATATCCTTCTCAGCCCCTTCTAGCCTTTCTAAAGCTTTTTATTGAAACACATTATAAGCCATATCCCTTTAGATTATAGGACTTTTCCATATGACCCGCACTCGAATCGCGATGCGTAGACAGTTGTTTTAGAGCTTGAGTTTGGGGTGGTGGGTCCACCATTACGGGAATCGTTATTGGGTTGGGATTTTTGAGCTTATTAATTGTGCTCTGTTCTTTATATTGATGATGATTCACAGATTTTTATTGTAACCCTTTGTCGGGGTAATAGTGAATGGAAAAGAAGCTACGAGCTAAATTTGCCAACAAGGGCATAAAAAGAAAAAATATATATGAGAAAAAATAGCGTGATATCTCAACATTAAAATAGAGTCATAGCTTAAAGAAATTGATTTGTAAAGAAAATATATATATTCGGACCGGCAAAGTGGAATTTTTATGTGAACATCTTATGCTTTAATTGGGTTATTGGGGATGCTAAATTATGCATCAAGGAATTCATTGGGTTGAGTGAGAAACGTTTAATGAGAGTAACTCAAGCTCTAGGGCGATTCGTTGATGGCTAGTGAGGAGAGAGCCAAAAGCTCACTCTAAATTATCCAAATATACTATCATACCGTCCCTAAGCCTAAATTACAATCTTAAAGACATTTTGATTCTTTGCTATGTAATTGAGAAGTGATTGAGCCATTAGAGAGTACTTAAGTGGATCTTTGAATACTAGTGAAGTTCGATGAACAATCGATAGCTTTCCTGGAGAACTGAGTAAAGTCCCAATCCTTCTTAAATTGCGAAACTAATCTGATCTTGAATTCAAGCCGTGTTGACTAGGGATATGAGAAGTGTACAGATATGTACTTTATGAATATTACTGCATGAAATTTTATGAGTAATTGCTTTATGTCTATTCTATATAGTCTGCTATGTTCTTCCCATTGTGTTGAAAATTCCATAAGTGTGTATTTATAGACTTTCCTTTGTTTTTATCTTTATTGTCTCGGGACGATACAACTTTGAGTTGGGGGTCTTGATGTCTCCTCATTTGTGATAAATTTATGTTAGGATGAGATATCATTTTTAGTGATTTAGAAGTCTTTCTAATCGTTTTTCTTGAGAAATAGTGCACCTTCCTATTTTGAGTCTTGATTTAGTAAAATAATATTTTTAGAGCATATTGGGTTTAATTATTTATTTAGTGTGAAGCTTTAAAGATAATTATGGAGATTAATTAGAGTCCAAGTCAAAGACTACAAGATATGGAAAGAGATAAGCATGGAAATTGGAGATAAGAAAATAAAAGCTAAAAACATGGAAAAGGAAAAGCTGCCTTAATCCTGATTTTCTGCACCTACGACCACAAATAAGCTTATATCTCAAAATCGGTGTGGAATTTGGAGAAACGGTCAGGATTAAAGTTGAAGATCTTTCCGAGACGATGAATTTGGTGTATTCATGCGCGTCAAATGGATGAGTATTGAAGTTGTCAGGACAAAAAAAAAGGGGCCTGATTTCATGTTTTAGGGTTACGAATTTGAGTTGGGCTTGGAGTCATTACTTAACCTCTCCTTCAAGAAAACGAATTAGGTCTTCTAAAAACCTATAAATACACCCTTATATCACTTGTAAATCATCCTTGCCTCATAGTAATTAGTTCTTAAGGTTTTATTCTTCCAAGTTATTGTAGAGAGCAAGATGATGTCTTTTATTATTTCTTTTAGTTTATTTCCTTCAGGTATGAACTAAACTCCCGATAGCTTGGGTTTTGCATCATGTATAATCTTTGAATTCTAATTTCTTTCTATCTAAGTTTCTTTGGGAATTACATGTTTTAATCTGATATTAGCTTCTTACCTTTATATTTGTTTATGTGTTTTGATTTATTGCCTGTCCTAGAACTGATCACTTTAGGCTTTCTTAATAGTAATTAGATGATCACTTTAGTTGGGTGTCTAATTATTGAAACACCACATAACGTCTAGTATCGATATTGGTCCTGACAACACTGATTCTAACTAGATATTCATTAGGGTATAATTTAATCACTATCACCATGTATGGAAATTGATTGCTTAGGGCCCTAGTAGCGCAGGTAAACCCTATTTGAACCAGCCTCGTGGTGTGTCCGTAGCCCCCTTAGTCGCTCTCAAGGTCTAAGGTATGGGAACTTAGAATCCTGACTAAATATACAAGAGCTAATTATCTCCCTTATTAACTAGATTTAATAGAAATAATTAGAAGGATCAGTGCATACTAGCAAAACCTAAGCTATACTTCTCATCTCATATTTCTTTGTATTTAATTTACTGTCTTTAATTTTCCTTAGTTTACTTTAGTAATTTCGTAATTTATTCTCTTTTTATTTTCTGTCCTTTAATTATTTACTTCTTACTCGTTATTGCTACCCGTTCGACTAGCACACTAAGTCCCTGAGAACGAACTTTCTTATCATTAAAAGTTGCATACGTTCTGTAATACTTGCAGTACTGTGCCTGTCTAGGGTGAGAGTGCATAGTTTTCTTGACTTATATTTATCTTATTTTTATCACACCCTAGGCGACACCACAAATACTGGATTCGTTCCCATTTTGGACTCGATTTAAAAGCCCATTCTTAAAATATTTCTTTCTGAATACTTCCACCCATGCAACCGAATGCTCCTATTGAAAGACCTTCCACCCGAGCTTCGCTAACAAGGATAAATTATACCTCTCGGAGCCCCTTATCCCAAGACCACTATTCTTCTTTGACTTGTAAATCTGGTCCCACGCAACCCAATGCAACTTTCTCTCTGAAGCTGACGAGCCCCAGATAATGTCCCTGACCACTCTATCAACTTCATTACAGACGTACTTCGGTAGTTTCATAACTTGCATTTGGTATACAGGTATCGCATTCAAGACTGACTGGGCTAGCGTAATCTGATCCGCTAAGGAAAGAGTCTTTGTCTTCCAGAAGCTAGCTTATTTCTCATTTTCTATATTATCCCTTTATAGAACCCCTTTGGTAACCTTCCCGAGAGTATAGGCACTCCTAGGTAGGTATGAAAGGAAGTTATATGGTAAAACCCACTAGCCAACGCAAAATCTTTCTGCATTTGCTCCGGAACATTTTTTGAAAATTAGATTAAGGACTTCTCAGCGCTGATTGTCTGTCCGGCCTCTTTACAGAATCTATCCATCGCCTCCTGTATTATTTGCACCTGCAATAGAGAAGCCTCGCCAAACAAAATTAGATCATCTGCAAAAAATAAATGAGATAGCTTAGGACCTTGGTGACCGATCTGAATCTCTTTCCACTTCCCCGAATTGCAAAGCTCTTGTATTAACAAGGATAACCTCTCCATACACATAACAAAGATGTAAGGCGAGAGAGGGTCCCCTTGACAGGTACCCCGGTGGGGAGTAAAAGGAATTAGCGGCTCTCCATTCCAAAGGACTTGCATTTCGTTCTTCTTCATGCTAGACATAATGATCTTTCTTCGATGAGCTCCCATCTGATCTTATCGTAAGCTTTCGCGAGGTCAATCTTTACAGCCATGATTCTTTTTCTCCCCACAAGGTGACGCATCTTATGATCCACCTCCCGAACAAGCACTACATTACCCACTGTTGATCGACCTGGTAAGAAACTACTTTGGCAAGGCCCAATAATTTTAGATAGAATAGGCCTGAGTCGATTGACCATAGCCTTCATAATAAACTTAACTGGTGAATTAATAAGACTAATAGGACGAAAAAGGCGTACCCGGTTCGGGTCTGGTACTTTAGGAATAAGGTGTATAAGAGTACCGTTAAGACCCAAAGGTAGATGACCTGTCTGAATTGCTTCGCGAACCATATTGCAAACCGAGGGACCCACGAAGGTCCAGCATTTCTGATAAAACGCCGCTTACATACCATCTGGCCCAGGGGCTTTAGTTGGATTAGATTGAAAGACCACAATTCGAATTTCTTCATCCGAAAACGGGAGTTCAAGACCACTCTTAACCTCCACATCGAGGGGTCCAATCCTCGGAAGATTACACCCCACCATTTGATCCTCCAGTACCGCATATAAGGATTCAAAATACTCACGAACTAACTGTTTCAAAGCCACCTCCTCTTCTGCCCAATTACCAGCATCATCAAGTAGCTTAGTGTAAAAAGCCTTCTTCTTCCGAATTGACTCTGCAATTTGGTAAAACTTTGTATTCCTATCACCCGATTCCACCTACTTATTTCTCGATTTCTGAAAATAAATCGCTTCCTCTTGCTCTAGAACACTTTCACACTCCTTTGTTAATTGTATACCCATTTGTTGAAGCATGGAGTTATATGAAACCTGAAGCGATTTCTGAATGCCTCGGATTCTTGCACTTAGTTCCCCTTTCTTTCGATTAATATCTCCAATGACTTCCATTTTCCATTTATTTATCTGATTCTGAATAGAAACAATACCCTCCCCTACGCCCTTGTTATTCCCTTCCCAATTCTTGCTTACAAACTCAAGAAAACCTTTATGAAGACACCAAGCCGACTCAAATCTGAAGCGGCGAGGATTAACTTTCGGCCTCTGAGTTGGGCAAACTTGAATTAGAATTGGCATATGATCCGAGTGGACCCTTGCCAAGTGAATAACCCGAGTTTTAGGAAAAATTTCTTGCCATTCAACGTTACCATAAGCTCTATCAAGTCGTTCCATGATTCTTTGGCCGGAATTCCAGGAGTCACTCTAAGTGTATCTTGGTCCTTCAAACCCGAGGTCTATCAAGCCACAACTATTCCTCCATTCCTTGAATTTTTCCATTCTTCTAGAGACACCCGAAACCCCACCTCTTTTATCGATTTCCAAACCCACTTGATTAAAATCACCAGCGACTAGCCACGGAGATTGTATGTTATGAAAAGCACGGTAAAGCGCATCCCATAACACCTCTCTCTGTTTATAGTCCGGATTAGCGTATATAGCCGAGAAAATCCATGATCTGCACCTTTGCTGACTCACCTCTACATTTATGACTTGGCGACCGGCTGAAAGAACTTTAATATTTATAGTCGAATCATTCCAAATTAACCAAGTTCCACCTCTGTAACACTCAGAATCTACTCTAATCAAATTATTGTTTTGTAAAGAATTAATTACAGTATTTGCTGTCGACCCACTAATCCGAGGTTCAACAATCACCGTAAGCCACATGTTATTATTAATCATCAAATCACGCAACACTTGTCTAAACATAGGCTTAGCCGCTCCGTAGCAATTCCTTATCAAAATATTAATGGGATTTTTAGTTCTTTCCCAAGAATTTCCTGAAACATTCACTAAATTCATTAAATAAAAATAATAATTTAAAAATACCTCTTGGCGCCTTAAGAGCGAGCTTCCATGTCCATGTCATCATCCGAGTTCCGAGAAGTCTGCGCCTGTTCGCGCCTAGCATCAGTCCCTGATTCTGGGATTTGGTTGTCCAGCCATGACAAATCCTCTTTATCGCCGCAATCAGACTCATCCCAATGGGGGTCAGGCGGCATATCTACTGTACTGGTGTCCATTCTCTTCTCGCCTGGACAGGGGGGGTCCACCTCGGTAGACAACACCTCAATAGGCGCCCTATGCTGAGGCGTTGGAGGGCCTGTATCGAAGACCCCAAACTTTGGGGTAATTGCACTTTGGTCCCTGTGACTACTTTCACCCACTGTAATGTTTACATCTATCAGGCCTTCCATGCTATCACCCATACCAGCCCCAATCGAGGGCCTAATCCCCTCTTCCAACACCGAATTTTTCACACCAGCAACTTTACCCAAACCAGCTCGTGATTTTCCCCCATTCGCACCTTTCTTGCTCACTTTCTTGCTCACATTATTCGCTCCAATTTGTCCCACTTCAAGCCCAAAGTCGCTCACCTCAATGTCATCAACCAAGACCTGTCTTTGTTCAAAGTTCGGGGCAATTATTATCCCATGCCCTTTCGGACCCCCAACTTTTTTATTGTTCACATTAGCCCCTGAGATAGACTTTCCTTTGTTAGAAACCGACTTCCTGCCCGATGATTGTCCTCTATTCATTATACTTTGCGCATTAAATCTCATTTCACTTGGAAAATCCTCAACCCTAAGCGCATCAAATCGAGTTCCGGGATTTCTATTAGCGTAGGCCTTCAGAGCTTTATTCAAACTATTTCTCCCATTCCCTTTATTTCCCCGTCTCACCGTCATCCACTCCCCGTACTTTTCTTTCGGGGCTGACCCCTCTATAACCTCCTCCACCATAGCCGTCTTCCCTTCTACGTGGCCCGATCATCTTCCATACAAACAATTAAGCTAGACGGACAACTCTCCTTTTTGTGCCCAAACTTATCGCATTCAAAGCAAATCAAGTGAAGACCTTCGTACTCGACCTTACATATATCATTCCCTATTCTCACCTCGGGTTCTAATGGTTTCTTCAAGTCGAGCTCAATAGCTAATCTAGCGTAGATCCCCCTTAACCTCCCTTTTGTCATTGGATCAATCTTAATCGTTCTACCAAGTTTATCACCAATTTTCCTCAATATACGCGCAGTATAATTTTGCATACCAACGTTGGAAACCCTTACCCATGCAGTGGTCTTTGTTATTGAGTTTGATGCGGCATTAAAGCTGGGAGTCTATTCACAAACAATAAGATAATAATCCAAGATCATCCATGGACCTCCCAAAAGGGCGAAATCGAAATCACCTCTTTGCTCAAACTTAACCAAGTAGTACCCCTAATCAACATCCATGAGTTCAAAGTGACCTTTCGGTGCCCATATCTGTCTTAATTTTGAAAGCAAGTAAGAGAAACTAACCTCCCTCCCCAGGAGCCTAATCATATCCGAATTACGCCACAATCTAATCCCTTCCTAGATCTCATCTCTAGTCCTAATTACAATAGGAATTGAATCACATATTATACCTTCATCGCCATCCTCAATAAGGTCTTCTAGTTCTAAAAAATCATCCTCCCTCATGGAATTATTAATCCTATTCTCATCCCTATCTTCTATAATTGGGATAACAATATTATTTCCGGTTACTGTACCTTTCCACCCACCTAAACTGGGCTTAATGAATTGACCAGGAATGTTACCTTTAGGCGCTCCAGTAGTGAAAGCTGGGTTTGCTACATGTGTTGTGCTAATTCTCGGATTTGGAGTCGAATCATTCACTCTTATTGCAATTGGTCCTTCAAGGTTCGCACGCGACCTCTTACCCTTTCGTCCCTCACGATTTGCAGCAGCCAATTCCGGGAATTCATCCATTATGTGATCTTGATTAATACCCTCGTTGGTTTTTTCTGCCATGGAGTGGTTAGGATTAATCACAGCAATTTGTTCCGCCATGGGATGGTTCAGATTAGTCTCACTAGGTTGTTCCATTGTTTCTTCAGGTGGTTGCGCTGGAACGGGCTCGCCGCCGGCCACAGAAGGCGCAACAGCCATGAAAATGCAGAAGGTAGTTATTTTTTGAACGAAAAATGTGGAGAAAAAATAAGAACGTTAGAAGCAGTATGGTCTAGGATGTTCTTTTTCTCGGATAGAGATTCATTTAATGTTGAATTAATATTTGTTGTTGGATTCATCTTTTCTGACGAATTTGAATTAAGAAAACCATTAAGATAATGTTGAAATAACCTTTTTAGCTACTTGTAGGTAGTGAACTATAAACGGGTTTACGAGATAGAGCAAATTCAATTTTTAAGTCTTTATATTTTAAATATATTATTTTTAAATCAAACATTTTCAAAAGTATCATTTGTAAGTTACATACTATTTCTATGAGATATTGTATAACCTTTAAGCTAATTTGGACTTTAAACAGAGGTTTAATTTGTTACGTGGTTAAATAAAAATATAGTTTGTTTGAAATACTCAAATTATCCTAAAATTTGTGAAATATATCACGAAATTAGTATAATGATTTAAAAATAATATTTTTGAAATGTGTTGCTGAAAAGTAGTTTTAGGAAATAAGTAATTGCCTAAAAATGGATTTGCTCTACGAGATAGGTCACCTATGAAAATGATGGATTTTAATAGGGATGTAAACAAGGCGAGTCGAGCCGAATATAGGACACCCGATATTCAAAGGATAAAAATGTTCAACTAAGGATCTACAACCCTGTCTAATGGAAAGGTCAATGAAGAATATATAAATCCCCTACCCTGTAAAACTAAAGTAATCTCGTCTCAATGAAGGAAAGTAGATGAATACAATTCATTTTCTACCGTTATTCAAGAAAAAAGGAAGTAAAATGAAGATAAAATATCATAATATTTATATCAAGAAGAATATCTTTTTTTTTTTGATGACGAGGGTTCCCGGGCTTACACCCGACTAGTCCCCCGGGAGATATGACTGCCTCCCCAACCATACCTCCAGGCAATCAGAACTAGGTTGCCCATGTTCTGGGGAGGGTTTCGGACCTTGGAAACTTTCCAAACATAATAACTTTCTTCCACCTGCGGGATTCGAACCATGTACCTCTCACTTGAGAGAACTTTCCAAACTTTTTAATAACTTCTGCCGCCTGCGGGATTCGAACCATGTACCTCTCACTTGAGAGAACCATGTATCTTCTTTGTTTCTGAAGGTAATTAATGGAGCCAAACTTCTCAGATTTTAAAAAGCTATAAACGCCAACATAACTTCAAAGACTTCTCATATTACAAGAAGTTGTAAAGCCCGACACAGACTCGACCAGTTAGAGTTATCCAGGAGACCGACGTAGTCTTATAAAAACAGAGAGATCCGAAAGACTAGCGTAGACTCAACGTCCCTGGGTCATCCGACAAATCTACGTAGCCTCGACATAACAAAGTTATTTAAGAGACCGTCGTAGCCTTGAATTAATACTATTTTTTGAGAGACCGGCGTAGCCTAAGGAGCACAAAGTTATCCTAAATAATGACATAGCTTACATGACATAGTTATGTGAAAGACCGATATAGCCTCGTTAGAACATAGTTATCCGTAAGACTGACTTAGCGTCGACAAAATAGACTTATCCAAAAAGGATTGTGTAGCCTTTGAAACTAAAAAATAGAGAATTAACAAAAACCTAATATGGCTTTGGAATCCATTCCCCAGACACCCACGTACATGTGCGCTCGTTAAATATTGTTCCAACAGTTTAAGTAAAAAAACCTACAGTACCCATATACACTCGGCTACCAGCCTCATCGTTAAATACCAAAAAAATCTTGGCTCACACGATATCCGAAGAGGCCATCCTCGTATCAACTAAAGAAGAACATCAGTGATGAGTTCCTTCGTCAGCAACATAAAAGATACCGAACTCACCAATTCACATGGGTATTGATAAGACAAAATATAACGCTTATACTTGGCTTTATATGAAGGAATTTCAACGTACTCAAAAGTCAAGGAGTTATACCTGAATGAGAGATCAATTTGTGAATACTCAAGAAAACAGGCGACCCAACCCCAATCATGAACCAGTCTGTCAAGGTTGAATTACGTGCGCCAGCATCATGATGCTCTGTGATGCAACAATAGGGTAACTTCGGTTTTCCTTAAGTTTCATATTCTCCCTATGCGTAACTTACGCACATCCATTCTTTAACACATCTCCCTACATATCTAAATACCCCGCTTCAACAAAAATGTACTCGCTAGTTACTCTTTCTGTCTCTGAAATGGCTATGCATAAAATACAACCGGTTAATCTCCATAGCTTCTCGGGTCAAGTCAATGGGAAAGGAGAAATAAAAAGTAGAGCGTCGGAGTGTTATCAAGACTGCACCTCCCTTTGGCCCTGACCTAGTGTTTGGTGTCAAGAGGTTTGTGCTTACGTTGTAGATCCTCGAACCTTTATCTAGATTCTGATAAGAGACTACACAGAAGCTCATTGCTTGGTCATCAGGTGCAAGATACTAAGTTATTCAATTCGCCTTCGCGTTTAATTCTCCCTACTCTCCATCTGCCTACACTTATGGTTCTTAGTCGTTATGTTCTGTGTCTATTTGTAGTAGGTGGTGATGCTGATGGGAATGTGGTTTGTATATTCTATTAGTGACAAACAAAAATTAGACGTATAGATAATAGATCATAGATCATTTAGAATTTTTTTTAAATGTATTACTTGAAGGTAATTAATTTTTAGGATATGTCCTATTAATTTTACACCCAGTAAAAGAATTTTATTTATAAATCAAAATCCACAAAAATATTATATACATTATCTATTTTATTAATTATATGACACATAATTATAAATATATTGTAATTATACATGGATCCTTTAATGCTATTTCTTATAATATCAATGTCATAAAAGTATATTAATTAGTATACATTAATAGCTAACTTCTATCACATTAAAAAATAGTAATAAAATATGGATAATACGTCAATAAATATATGTCATATAATATTTTTAAAATTATTGCAATTCATAAAAACTTATTTTTGAATCATGGTCTAAAATTGTCATCATTACAAAAAGAAAGTTTATTCAAAGTGTTACATCATTTTATCTAATTAGGATAATATTTCAAGAAAAATCCATACTGATAGCCAACAAAAAATATACATTTTTTGAATGATGATACATGACAAAATTTATCATTTACATTCATAACATCTTATTTTATTTTCAAACAATTTCACTACTTTAAACAATAAAAAACTAGTCTAGTATAATGGTTAACTATGAACTTGAACTAAGAATTATATGGTGATATCTACATCATCTTGGATCCAAGCAAAGCGCGTAGGAAGGACCATTAAAATAAAATTTGATAGGACCAATAAATTGAAACATTCTATAAGGATTCTAGTACAAAATTCATTTGAGCATATATTAATATTAGAATGTTAAGGCTATTGAATCTATTTTTGATATCAGCAATGTCTAAATCGTATAGTTCAGAAGCAAAATTTTCACATTCATGCATTTTTTAAATTTTAGAGGATACGAATTTTCTCATCCTAATAATATATCGTCCTTGCATTCTACAGTACCAAAGGTCAAAAGCCAGATATTCAAGTGTTTTAAACCTATAACAATTAAGATATTACCCATTGGAGTGTTTATTAATCAATTGGATAATTTATAATGTCTTGTCTATTCTTAGTATAAACAATGCATCAATCTTTTCTAGGTGGGTTTCTTCTTAGATACCTATTTTAATGGAGATGTATATACCATTTAACTCTTGAATGTATGCATATGATTATTTAATAACTCTTAAATTGCTTCATCATTCCAACTTGTAAGTGTGATGAACTATCTCTGGCACCGTTGATCCCAGATTTATGTGGTTGGAGTTTAGGAACATAATAACCACCACCACCACCACTTTCTAATTCACCTCTTTTTTAGTTGTATTCGTAGTTGGAGTTGAATTTTATTCATCAACGCAAACTTTGCATGTCTTTTTTTCTTTTGCACATATGAGCCAAAAAAAATTTAAAAACAATTATTTTAATACGGGTATTTGAATGTTGTATTAATATTTCTATTAATATTGTATCATTGTCATGTAGACTACAATCGTGTCATGCTAACCTATAACCTATGCTGTAGATATCGCCGCCTAGGCGCGTCTAGGCGCCGTCTAGGCGTCAACTCCCCCCTCAACCGCTTACGCCTAGTAAAAATGCTAAGCATTTTCACCCAACGCCTTAGCCGCCGTGGAAGAGGCGCCTAGCCCGCCTAGGCACCGATTAATGGTAAAAACTTGCCGCCTAGGCCCTCCATTAAATTTATTTTACTCTCGGAAATTCTTGAATTGATATCATAACTCTGATTTTAGTATTTTTCATATTCAATATAGTGGTGTTAGATGAATTTTATGACTTAAATAGATAAAATTATCATAATTATACACGCGTATTACTAAATATATAAAATTACATAGCAGGATTCAAAACCGCGTAATCCCGCCTAGGCCCCGCGTAGTCCCTCCTAGGCGCTAGGCCCCAGTCGACCGCCTTGGCCGCGGAACCGAGATCTACAGCATAGCCTATAACACATAAATAATTGATTGATTCGGCTGGTAGTCTTTACATTAATTTTATTATAGCCTTATTTTGGTTTGACTTGTTACGTGCGGGTAGAACCCAACCCCTAGCGATATTTAAAGATGTGGGATAGTGGAAACTGATGTTGGGTTTATTTTTCCTTTTTGTGGTAGGGTGCAAATAAATAAACACACCTTAAACCCATCTCATTAAAGTTCATAGTTATGATGAAGAGGAAGAAGAAGAAATGAAAGTTAGATAATTTAAATTATATTACATGAAAACAGCTACCATAAAATACAATAATCTTGTTAATTCAAATATTATTTAAATAATTTCAAAATATAAGGATTAAATTGAATAAACCTATAAATCAAAATTCAGTTGAGGCTTTTTCCTTATATTTTTATAAAAATCAATTTCTTTATCGACGAAATAAAATACCAGAATAAATATTTATGTAAATTGTATAATTAATGAAAAAAGTTACGTTTTTCCATATTTTTTATACAAATCAGCATTTTCTATTTATAAAAGTTATCACCGTCAAAAAAGAAATATTAAAATTAGTATTTGTGTAAATTGTATTTATGCTAAAGGTTAGTTAATGAAAAAGGATAACAAAAGTTATTGATTTACAATTAAGAAAAAAGGTCAACAAATTAAATACTTCTATTTAAGTTGTACAATAAATATAAAAGTTGACAATGAATACTGTTATAGAATGTATTTGTCACCTTTCTCAAATAGCATCCCATTACTTTCTCACATTCTCCCTATGTATACGGTCTCTGTCCACTCATACCTCCACATTCAAGATATACATACACACTATACATATATCTTGACCAACTTTCAGTTTTTTTGTTTTCTACCATTATGACTTACAAAGCTGTATGTAATAATTTTCTAAAGATAATTAAGATCTAAACATAACACTAACAGAGTAGTGCAGGTGTCATCACAACCACCGCCTCAAGTTCCAGCACCACCATACCATATCATCTCCTCCGTTAAGAGGCCAAGGGGCAGACCAAAGAAGGTCGATCTAACTCAGTCATCATACCACCATCTTCACGCATTCAGAAGTAAAGCTCTGGTGGAGTGTCTTTTTTTTCATTTTTTGTATTAATGTTCTCTTCTTAAAAGAGGTTCTCACATTACGGTAGTTTTCATTTTTCATTTAATAGAATTTTTATTTAATAATTAGTATATATTAAAACCTTGAATTATATATTTATTGCACATCTATCCTTGTTTTCAATGTTTAATACAATAAATAAATAAAAAAGGCATGCCACTGGTGTTCTAATTCTGAACATGTGCTGGTGGTGGTGGTGTTGCCTGAGTTGGGGTAACCTTCTTAGGTCGGCCCCTTGGCCTCTTGAGGAGGAGATGATGTGGTATAGTGGTGGTAGCTGTTCTAGGACTGGAGGCGGTGGTGGTGACGCTTGTCCCTTTCTCTTTGAGGCAGAGGCAGTCTGAACATTATTATATACAGTGTTGTAAGTCATAATGGTAGAAAATAAAAAACTGAAAGTTATTTTAGATATGTTGTATAGTGTGTATGTATATGATGAATATGGAGGTACGAGTGGACAGAGACCGTATATAGGGGAAAGTGTGAAAAAGTACTAGGATGGTATTTGTAGAAGGTGACAAATACATTCTGAAAAGAGAATTTAATGTCAACTTTTTCATTTACTATACTACCTGAAAAGAAGGATTAGATTATTGGGCTTTTTTCTATAAATGTAACTCAATAACGTTTATTAACCTTTCATTAATTGACCCTTATTATTAATTCTAATTTACACAATAACTTATTTTTGTATGCTTAAAAACATCTTAAGATCCATTATAAGTCAAGGTGCCTTGAAGTATTACTCAGGAAAAAACAAAAAACAAGAAAGAAAAGAAAAGGGACAAAAGAACCATTACATATTAATTCATGAAGGAAAAATACAACTATAATCTATTATAAAGATATGCTATATCCAAAAAATAAAATGGAAGAGAAACAAAGCGAGATATCCTCTCTCGCCTCAGATACCGTCTCTGGACAATATAGGGAGAGAAAATATTATGACTCATCCCCGAGAATTGCAAGGAATACTTTTAGATAAAAACAAGACAACATGAAAATACCACATAGTCAAGAGGTTAGGCATACTTGTCGGTAGCATTATGGAGCGGTGAAGTCCACAAAAACAACGATATATATGTACATCTGAGGGGATAACCCTAGCATAATTGCCAATAGATAATTAGGCGGAAAAAACAACGTCTAGATATAAACACACCTAAACTTAGAAGTGATATGAGTTGGGGTCTCTGGAGGAGAGTCAAATTATCAATTGGCATAGCCGTCCTTAGCATAACTAGTAGCCTATTGCATCTGCATAACGATCCATAAATCTAACCTCGTTACACACCCTTATGTACTCAAACTCAAAAAGGATATGTGCTCAGGCTCACTAAAGAAACAAAAGATAGCAACCTTTGGCGAATAGAAAGCTTTGAAGCCCAAATTAGAATAACATGCCTCAGGAAAATTGTTAAGGTCTTGAGTATGGTAAGCTCGAGTGACGTAGAAGAAACAAATAAAGGGAAAGCACATTACCATTAAATAAATCATTTCTAGGTTTGGAAGATTTTGATCACCGTCGAAAGTACGACACCTGATAGTGAAAGGATAAAAATTATCAACCAAGGATCTCCTCCCCCGTTAGATTGAAAGGTCGAGGAAGAATATATAAATCTCCTAAACGGTCAAACTAACACTATAAGAAATAGTATCATTAGGGACGAGATTATTGCGGCAACACTAAAATGGCCTCTAATGATATTTTTAAACACTAATTTTCCACTAAAGATATCTTTAGGGACAAACAAATAGCGGCTATTAGCGGAAAAATTAAGATTTTTAGTGTTAAAATTTTTGCCGCTAAAGATACTTTTTCTTGTAGTGTAAAGTAATCTCATATCGAATAAGTAAAGTGGATGAATATAATTCATTTTCTATCGCTATTCAAAAAAGAAAGAAGGAAAATGAAGATAAAATATCATAATATTTATAGAAAGAAGAAAACCTTTTTTGTTTTGATGGTAATTAATAGAGGGAAACTTCTCAGATTCCAAAAAGTTGTAAAGGACAACATAAATTCGAAGACTTCTCATATTAGAAGAAGTTATAAAGACTGATGCAGTCTCGACCAAATAGAGTTATCCAGGAGACCGACGTAGCCTTGGAAAACAGAGTTATCCGAAAGACTAGCGGAGACTAAACATAATTGAGTTTTCCAAAAGATTTGTGTAGCATCGGCATAACAAATTTATTGGAGAAACCAACGTAGCCTGGAGAGCACAAAGTTATCCAAAAGAACGACGTAACTTCGACATAACAGAGTTATGCAAAAGAGCGATATAGCCTCGTCAGAACAAAGTTATCCGAAAGACCGACTTAGCCTCGACAAAACAGACTTATCCAAAAAATCAACGTAGCCTCGTAAAAAAGACTTATCCAAAAAGGATGGTTTAGACTTGTAAACTAAGAAATAGATCATTAACAAAAACCTAATATTTATTTGGAAATCCTTTCCCCACTGAAACAAATCTTGGCTTACACGATATCCAAAGAGGTCATCCTCGTATCAGCTAAAGAAGAATATCGGTGATGAGTTTGTTTGTCAGCAACTTAAAAGATACCAATCTCACCAAGTCATAGGGGTACTGATAAGACAAAATATAAATCTTAAACTTGGATTTATATGAAGGAATTTCAACGCACTCAAAAATCGAGGAGTTACACCTGGATGAGGAGATCGACGCACGAATACTCAAGAAAAAAGACGACCTGGACCCAATCTCTCAAAGGTTGAATTACGTGCGCCAGCATCATGATACTCTTTGACACAGCAGTAGGGTAACTTCGGTCTACCTTACGTTTCATACTCTCCCTATGCTTAACTTATGCACAAGCACCCTTTCAAACATCTCCTGACATATATAAATACTACCGCTTCAACGAAAATGCACTCTCTAGTTCCACTCTCTAAATTCACTCTTTAAATCTCCATAACTTTTCGGGTCAAGCAATCGGGTGAGGAGAAATAAAAATATTGAGTGTCAGAGTGTTATCAAGAGCGCACCTTTCTTTGGTCCAGACCTAGAGTTTGGTGTCCGAATGGTTGTGATTACGTTGTAGATCCTCAGACCTTCATCGAGATCCAGATAAGAGACTACATGGAAGCTCCTAGCTTGGTCCTTGAGAGCAAGGTACTAATTTATTCCATTCTCATTTGCGTATAATTCAATACGCTGGTACCTACTCTTCATCTTCCTACACTTATGGTTATATCGTTGTGTTCTAAGTCTATTTGTACCCTCGATCCAGAGCTGGCACTATAAGAAATAGTATTATTAGGGACGATGTTACTGCGACAACATTAAAATGGTCTCTAATGATATTTTAAACACCAAAATGACCTCTAATTATATTTTTAGCGGCAATATTAGCCGCTAAAGATAAAGTCAATAGAGACAAAAATAAATAATTTGCTACTAAAGGTATCTTTAGAGACGAATTTATAGGGACGAACAGTTAGCGGCTATTAGCGGTAAAATTTAAAAAATTAGTGTTCAAATTTTTGTCGCTAAAAATACATTTTCTTGTAGTGTGGTGCCGAGGCTGACCAAACGAAAATTTGACATATAGATCTTAAAATATAAATCATTTAGAAAATTCTTCTTAATTGTGTTATTTAAAAGTAATTAATTTTTGGGACATCTCCTATTAATTTTACACTAAGTAAAGTAATTGTATTTATGAATAAATCCACAAAAAATGTATGTACATTATCTACTTTATTAATTATATAACACACAATTATAAATATATTGTAAATATACATGGCTCTTTTAATGTTATTTCTTAAGGTAGTTGAATGATTTTTTTTATATCATATATTATTTGAGTAATGTCTAAATCTTGTACTTTCGGAAGCAGAATTTGTCCATGCATGCATTTTTTAAATTTTAGAGCATACAAATTTTATTATCCTAAAAGTATACTGTCCTTGCATTCTACATTACCAAAGGTCAAAACCCACATATTCATGTGTTTCAAACTTATAACAATCAAGATTTTACCTATTGGTAGAGTGTTCATAAATCAATGAGATAATTTATAATGTCTTGTCTACTCTTAGCATAAACAATGCATCAATCTTTTCTAAGTGTGTTTCATCTTAGATATCAATTTTAATTGAGATGTATATCACATTTAAATTTCAAATGTACGCATATGATCATTTAGTAACTCTTAAAATGCTTCATCTTCCCAAACTACAAGTGATGAAATATCTTTGACACCTTCAACCCCAGATTTCTGTGGTTGGAGTTTAGGAACATAATAACCACCACTACCACTTCCAAATGCACCTCTTTTTTAATTTCATTCCTAGTTGGAGTTGAATTATATTGATCAACGCATTTAAAGTTACTTTAATATTTGATCCTCTTGCATGTCCTTCATGAACAGACTTTGCATGTCCTTTTGTTATGCCATGCTTTTTTGCATATATTGAACATGTCATTATAACGACATGATTTTGAATCATTTGAAATGTTTCACCTTTTTCTTTTTAAAACTGTTTTACTTCATCGTTCTCTCTTCTTATTTACTTGTTTAATCTTTCAGAGTGTCTACTTTATTTGGGGGCACTAAAAGGTTATATGTTTAAAGGTAGACATATGATCGACCATCAACGAGAATTATGCTCTGCGAATAAGCTCCCACGTATGCCTTCTTGAAATAAATTTCATTCACATATGATTTTATTAATTTCTTATGGATGTGAATGGTATTATTTTATGTTCACACGGTATACCAGATAACTTCCACTGTCTACATGTGCATGTTATCTTATTCGAATCAACCATGTATTATAGACCATCACTTTATATTATTTGATGTGCCTTATACCCATGAAATGCTTCATTCTGTATCGATGTATGATATTTGTTGTGATTCATTTACTTGCCATCTTCGAGCATATATTAACCTTTCATATATTTTCATACCATTTAATTTTTGTTTGATTTTTCAAGTTGGTCATAATCAACTCAAGCTCCAAATTACTGGATTTGAATCTTGCTTCAAAAATCACAAAGTTAAAACTCTTAGAGAGTTTGTTAATAATCATGTAACATTTGGTTTTAGTTATGAAGTTAGACCTCTAAAAATTAGGGTTTTACCTTTTTGACTATTTAAATTCATATTCACGGATAATCTGGAATCGTTCCATATATTCTCGACAACTACATGGGTGATGTCTTGCTTGCCATCCACACCTTTAATTTTAGTGTGACCCATCTATGATATTTACTAAAATTGTTGTGTAATATCCTAACACAATGTCTATCTTCCATATTTAGAAAAAACTCACCAATTGAAAGCACCAATCTCCATAAATAAAAGGTTAAAAAAGTATTTTAACTTTTGAAAAAAATATCCAAAAAGTTTAAACTCAATAATGTCTACTAAATTTAAGGTTAAACTTGAAAAATGTATTGAATATTTTAAAATAATTTATTTATCCTTTTCTAGTCGTGCAAGAATGTCCAAACTTGTTGATCATAACTAAAATGTAGGGCGCGAATAACTAAATTCTCCCCTCATTGATATTCCTAGTTATGGTGAAGAGGAAGATGAATAAAAGATGAAAGTTAGATAATTTAAAATATACTACACATAAATAGTTACCATAAAATGTATTTATATTAGTTAATTAAGAATTATTTAAATAATTTAATAATATAAGGATCAAGTCAAATAAACCTATAAATAAAAAATTAATTGAGGATTTTTCCTTATATTTTTATAAAAATTAATTTTTCCTTTTATTAAATTTATTTATCGATGAAATAAAATACCAAAATAAATATTTGTGTACATTGAATAATTAACATTAAATGTCAATTATTGAAAACGGTATAGTTTTCCCTATATGTTATAAAAATCTACAATTTCTATTTATTAAAGTTATCATCATTGAAAAAGAAATACAAAAATAAGCATTTGTGTAAATTATAATTATGCTAAAAGTCAATTAATGAAAAAGAATAACAAAGTTATTAAGTCATAATTAAGGAAAATGGTCAAAATTCAATTCTTCTTTTTAGGTGGTACAATTAATAAAAAAGTTGATAATGAATACTCTTTTTATAATGTTTTTATCACCTTTCTTAAATTGCATCCCATTACTTTTTCACATTCCCCCTATATATACGGTCTCTGTCCACTCATACCTCCACATTCAAGATATACATACACATATCTTGACTAACTTTCAGTTTTTTGTTTTCTACCGTTATGACTTAGAAAGCTATATGTAACAATGTCTAGGTCTCCTCTGTATCAAAGAGAAAGGGACGTCCTTCCAAGGATCGGGTGTCATTGAAGACGTGCTTGTCTAAGTAGGTAATTTAGCTATACCTAAAAATTTTGTTATTCTTGATAGCATTGCAGATCAACACGTTCCATTGATACTTGGACGCCCATTCTTGGCGACAAGTAGCAACATAATTGATGTTTATAAGGGAACCATGACTCTCTGAATTGAAGAAGAATCTGAAACATTCCACTTTTTAGATAAAAAGCATGGGGAATCACGTGAAGTTCCAACACTCTAAGTTGTGACAAAGGAAGCTAAAAAAGAGGTCAATAGTAAACTCGTGAAGAAGAGAATCAAAAGTGAGTTTGGGGTTGGTGACGAGGTTTCTTGGAAATCCCCCAAGCGAGAGAATATACCACGGTAATTCAAGAATTGTGGATGGGTCTGTTTGTATTTACAAGAGTGGTTTCGGCAAAACATATTGAAATACAAGCTAAGAAAGGTCACAAAATTCATATAGTATATGTGCACATCCTTATCCACTGTTGGGGAGGCTATATAATCAAGAAAAAATCGAGGTAACGCGTCTAACTTTGAAAGATGTTAAACAAAAGTATTGTACATGAGACAAAACGTTATTTTTTATGTGTTTATGTTTTTAAATTTATATTTAGATTAGTTTTTTTAGTCGATATTTCTGTAATGAGAAAGGTATTAATGTTTTTTGATGTTCAGGTATGAAAGAAATCAAGTTTGGAGAAAACAAAAAGAAAAGAAAAAAATTGTGAAAACCAGACCATTCAGCCGGCATAACCGTGGATAGGACCAGCTTACCAGCGGGCCCAAACCGTTACCATGGTGTGTTAATAAGGTACAAGGCCGTATACCCACTGGATAAAACCATGGTCGTAAATGTCGGCACGGTACAAGACCGGCTAGCCGGCCGATTTCACCGGCATATACCGGTGGCCGCCGTCGGAATTTTTACCAAAAGGGTTTTGAAGAGAAGGTTAGTACTAGTTACGAGCTTTTAATCATTAAACCTCTCTTTCTTTCCAAAAGCTCTCCCAACTCTATTAAAGCTTCAACAAACCTCCACCATACATCAAAACACTACTCAATCACCATAATTTCACATCTGAATCCTTCCCTACATCATTATAAAGAAGATTCAACCACACATATCATATCAAAACACCTAAAATCCAAATCAAAAGCCAAAATTTCCAAATCTTATCCAACAAATTCTAAACCTGTCTCTACCATGCAAGAATCCATCATACACATATAAAGTTTGTAGTTCTTGTGGTGCGCAACGAATAGGATTACCGCATTAGAGATTGAAAAAAGTAAAGTGTTGGGATAAAGAAAGAAAGAAATTGCAGAAGGTAAATTTCTAGAGTTGTATGATTGATTGGGATGGATCATAAGAGGAGGTACGAGAATACGAAATTGGTGATACTAGAAGGTTACATACAAGAAAAGCATTGCATCCTATTCCGGGTATTGATCTTACGTGGCAATAGTCTCGAAGATTATGTTTTCTTCCTTCCCTACCATCTTTATTTACATGAAATATTTACTTGATAATAATTTATTTATTGAGTCTTTTTGAGTCGTGGGGACATGGCTCATTTTTTAGTTGGGGTTATGAGGATTCGTTGTCTCTCATCTCCATTTTTATGTGTTTTACTGTTTTTAGGAATAAATTAAAACTTTTGATAGAGGGGATTAGATGTAGAATGTGTTTAATGGCTTGAAAGAATAAAGGTAATGATAGAAAGTAATCTTCTTATGAACTATTTCATTTTGTATGATTTGAGTATGATTAGGAATCACACATCGATAGTAAAGAAAATGTTACTGAGCAATGTGGTATAAGTATGTTTGATCTTAGGGCATCTTGAAGAATGTGTAGACCGTGAGATCTGAGCTAGTTGATAAACCCATCTAATGAATGTGATAAAGGTAATAGAATGGCAGAATTTCATAGTTTAGAAAGTGAGTAAGACATTTATTTGCTAATCCCCTTGTTGGACATACTTCAAGAGATGGGTACAACTAAACATCTCAAATTTAACACCTTGTATGTAGAAAGAGGAACCAGCCAAAATATCTAGCATTAGATTGAACTTTATAGTTTGAGATTGAAGGAAACAGTATCGAGCATATCTAGCACTACCGGAATGTCAATTAACCGGAATCTCCCTTTCTTTCCCCTTCTGATATTGATTCTTAAATTAGTTTTGTACAATCGAAAGGGATCTATATACTAGTTGTATAATTTTAATGCTTCAAATCCACTCGTAGTAGTATTCCAAACAATAAACAGAAAATTTTATGCCTCACCAAACGGAAGAAGTTATTCTGACACAATGCATTTGATATGCTGAATCTTCTACCAAATAAGTGCAAAACAAATTATAGGAAAAATCACATAACTACATAAAGGAACAAAACATCGACAAGTCACGGCGAGAGACATCAATCAAGGTGTCATCTCGAATTTCAGATGCGCAAGCAAAGAAAATCTCCAAGTAAATTCGATTGAAAAATTAGAAGATAAATTATCCCTTTCAGTTTACTTAAAGTGTTAACAAACAAAGAAGACATCAGTCAGTATATTTAATGTTTCTTTGTTTGTATACACTTTAAATAAACTAAAAGTAATAATTTATCTTCTAATTTTTCAATCGAAATTACTTGGAGATTTTCTTTGCTTGCGGATCTGAAATTCGAGATAACACCTTGATTGATGTCTCCGCCGTGACTTGTCGATGTTTTGTTTCTTTATGTAGTTATGTGATTTTCCTATAATTTTTTTGCACTCATTTGGTAGAATATTTATCATATCAAATGCATTGTGTCAGAATAACTTCTTCCGTTTGGTGAGGCATAAATTTTTTTGTTTATTGTTTGGAATAATACTACTAGTGGAGTTGAATCATTAAAATTATATAGCTAGTATATAGATCCCTTTCGATTGTACAAAACTAAATTAAGAATCAATCTCAGAAGGGGAATAAAGGGAGTTTCTGGTTAACTGACATTTCGGTAGTGCTAGATAAGCTCGATACTGTTTCCTTCAATCTCAAACTATAAAGTTCAATATAATGCTAGATAGTTTGGCTAGTTACTATTTCTACATACAAGGTGTTAAATTTGAGATGTTTAGTTGTACCCATCTCTTGAAGTATTTTCAACAAGCCTGATTATATCCTTCTCACCTCCTTCTAGCCTTTCTAAAGCCTTTTTATTAGCCATATTTATAAGTTGTATCCCTTTAGATTTTAGGATTTTCCATATGACCCACACTCAAATCGCGATGCATAGACAATTTTTTTAGAGCTTGAGTTTGGGGTGGTGGGTCCACCATTATGGGAAATATTATTGGGTTGAGATTTTTGAGCCTATTAATTGTGCTATGTTGTATATTTGATGATGATCCACTATTATTATATTGTAACCCTTTGCCGGGATAAAATTAAATGGAAAAAAGTTATGAAAAGAAAAATATGAAAAAATAACATGATGTATCGCATCAAAAAGAGAACCATAGCTATATAAAAGAGAAAAAATTGATATGAAAAGATTGAATATATTTGGACGGGCAAAGTGGATTTTTTATGTGATAATCCTTATGCTTTAGTATTGGGTTGATTAGTGCGTCAATTCATTGGGTTGAGTGAGAATTTTTATGAGAGTAACTCAAACTCTAGGGCGATTCGTTGATAGCTAGTGAGGATAAAGCCAAAAGCTTACTCTAAATTATCCAAATATACTATCATACCGTCCCTAAGCCAACATTACAGCCATAATGACCTTTTGATTCTTTGCATGTGATCTAGAAGTAACTGAGCCGTAATAGAATAGTTAGTTGGATCTTTGGATATTAGTGAAACTCGATGCACTAAGTGAAGAACCTCTCCTTCTTGCATTGAGAATCTAATATAATCTTGAATTTGAGTCGTGTCGATCGTGGGTATTACAAGTGTACATGTAATCTAGTTTGTAAATAATATTACATTAAAATTTCTGAGTAGTTGCTTTGATTTTATTTTATATATTCTGTTATCTTCTTCCCATTGTGCTTAATTGACTTAGGTGTGTATTTAGATACTTCCCTTTGTTTTTACCTTTATTGTATTGGGACAATACAACTTTGAGTTGGGGGTCTTGATGTCTTCCTATTTTTGATATAATAATCTAGGTTGGAGACATCATTTTAGGTGTATTTGGTTAATTAAATATAGATTTTTATTCTTATTTTGATAAATTCCTATTTCTTGTCTTGAATTGATGATTTATTATTTTTAGAGGATATTTGGTTTAATTTGTGTGTAAATGTGAAGTTTTAAAAATATATGGAATATAATTAGATGCCAAACCAATTTTAAATAGATAAGGAAATAACATATGGAAGGAATCAAGAGATAGAAGGAAGTAGAGATAAAACAGGAATGGAAAAATTGCCAAGTAAATCTGAAATTCTGCAGTTACGTCCATTAAAGTGAAGATAACTTTAAATAGGCTGGGTATTTGGATGAGTAATCAAAAGTGAAACTGTATATCTTTTGCTAAAGTCATTTCGATATAAAGTAGTAAAAAATCGAATCAATAACGAAGCAGATATGACCAGAACAAGACAACATTGTTTATCCTCTCTCCTATATTTTATAGGAAACAAATTTGAATTGGAAAAGGAGTCCAATTACTTGCCTTCTACTCCAAGATTTCGACCTAGTGTCTTCTTAACACCTATAAACTCACCCTTTAATCATCGGAAACATGTCATTTCTCAACCTTTAAATATTATTACTCTTAGAAGTCATCCCCATAAGTAAGAAGACCTATAGAGAGGAAGATAAGAAGTTGGAAAGTAGCAAACTCCTCTGCTCCATCGTCTCCTTCTATCTTTAGGGTAATTAGAATTATATTGTTTAGCTTAACTTTGTTTCTAATTACTTTTATCCGTATTTTATTTTTATTTCTTTAGATATGAACTAATTTTCACATAGCTTTGGTTTACATATCTATAATATTTGATTTCTAATTCTTTATTTGCTTTTATATTAATAGTTTTATGAAAACCTTTTTAAATAGATTCTAGCTTCTTAACAATATTTTTTATGTGCTTTGATTTATTGAACGTAGTTCTTGCGAATTTATGCATATAGACTACCCCATTAATAGTATTTAGATGGTCACCCAGAAGGAGTGTCTAATTATTGAAACATCACATAAGCGTCTAGTGTGCGGTAGTGATCCGTAAGGGCTTTTGGTGGTCCTTTGTGTGTTCTAAAATAAAATGCAAATAGGGATAAGAGAACCACAACTGCAAGTGTACAGTTGTCCCAAGTAATATATGTGATAAACGGATTCGTTCTTAGGGACGGATTGGTTGACTCTAATGCTTATCGAACAGTAGTTAATTGCACGTAAAAACAGATAAATTGTTTTGAGAATGTTTGTTGGGTTTTTCTAAAACTAAGACAAATAATTAAAATACTAAATTAATGCAAGTATTAAGCTAGACGCAAGAAAATAAAGCAGTTTACGCAAGGTAGGTAAGGTAGTACTTGAGAGACGCAAGGATTTCACCTAATTATCATCATTTTCATTTATTGTTTAAGGGACAAATCGGTAAATATGTATTGGTCGGGATTCGGAATTCTCCTTACCTCCGTCAGGGTGGACTAAGGAGCTACTCTTGGGTGCTACAAACCCCGTCAGGGCGATTATAGTCCACCTTCAAGTGGTCAAGTCTACTCTACCCAGTTGGCCATAGGATTAATTAAGCTCGTCAGAGTCAAATAATTTCTATCCTACATTCGTTAATTAGTTATGTACCCAGACCCCCCGTCAAGGCGATCCATTCGCCACTAAATGGAATAGCCTAGATACTAAGTCTTATGATTGGTTAATTACGTCATTCATAGTAAATAAAAGAAAATTAAAGAAATATACAAATTACCAATTTGATTTCAATTATTAAAATCCCAAATCCAAACACATGAAATAAAATCAAATTGGGACTAACTCATTATGCGTTCTCAAGCACTATTTAAGTTTAGCTCATAATAATTAAAAAGACAAAAACTAAAGACATAATTGAGTTCATCATGTTTTACTAAATAAAATAAAAGAACCTAATTACGGAGTTGAATTGGTTGAGAATTGGAGATATAGAGAGTCTCCAGCTCTTGCTTCTTCTCTTCCTTGCTCTAGATTTATCTCTGGTGTCTGACTCTTAAGCGTATGTTATGTTATGAAAAAAAGTGTGTCAAGATAGAAGTCAAAAGCCCTTTTATAAGCTGAAATTCGGACTAGGGCTTTTCATAAGGATTAAATGAAAAATAGAAAAGCCCAAGTCCACTAATTAAGCCCAAATCCCGTAACTGCTGCACCACCTTCACAAAATTAGCTCTAAACGGCCCGTTTCAACTCGGATTGACCTCATTCCAGTTGCTAAAGTTCCGTAACTTAATGGGCAACATTTCCTCTACACAAGTCAGAGACTAAATCCACTCTTAGATGGCTCGAAATCAGCAATCTTTATCAACTTTCCAGATTTGTAGCCTACAATTCTTAATTCTTTCGGGATATTTTTTCTTGCTTTGACTTCATTACACGATCTTTGACTTTATTCTTGGATTCCTCTCATAGCTAGTATTCAAAATCTACAACTTTTCACTCAAAACAAACCATATTACGCGCAAAAGTTTAATAAATGAAAAATACTAGAATTAAAAGAGGAAAATCGATTTATTGCAATTTAACACCAAAAGTCTATCTAAATAGTCACATAAACACCAAAAATGATGTCTCCCAAGGGCATAAAATTAGAACATTTAGGGAGACATCAAGACCCCCAGCTGAAACCTTTGTCGTCCCGACAAAGCAAAACTAATAACACGGGGAATGAAGTAGATGCAAGAGTAAAATAGAAGCTAGTAAATACACCCTAAAGCAATGCTAAAAATAAATCTCATATAGCAAACATTAAGAACTAACATACACATATACTAATCATGCAACATCAAACACAAATAACTTCAATCATAAAATTAACTTTGCAATGCTAGAAGGTTACACTTGTACTTATCTCATTATGATGGCTATAGGTTGTTCCTCGATCCTTACTCGCCTTGAACGCTCCACTTAGTATACTCCCTATTAACTTACCATGTACCTAGGAATCACGAGGACTTTACGGTTTTAGCGTAGGCTTAGGGACGGTGTGGTATGTATATTTGGTAAATTTGAAGTGAGCTTTTGACTCTCTCCTCACTTACCATCAACAACTGTCCACGAGCTTGAGTTTACACTCATATGTTCTCACTCAACCCATTTGACGTGCTAATGTTGCGTCCCCATGTCAACCCAATTAATCTAAGATGATTTTTCCAAAATATTCCACTTTGTCGTTATTTTTAATCTTTCTTTATGTTTATTTTCTTTTTCATTTCTTTTCTTCTATTTTTTGTACAAGATACCCATGACCATCATTTTGATGTGAAAGGTCATGTCTCTTATAAACTTTTCTTTTCTTTTCTTTTTCTTTTCTTTTTCTTGTTCAAATCCCGGCAAAGGGTTACAAATAATAGTATCATCTAGATTTTTGTGCCTCAATACAAACACATATAATCCCCTCCCAATGTAAATTCCCAAATGTGGACCCTCCACCCCAAACTCAAGCTCGAGACAGGTCTCGAGATTGTGATTCAAGTGCAGGTCATTTGGTCGTTGGTGTCGCCTAGGGTGTGATAAAAATAAGATAAAATATAGGTCAGAAAACAATGCACTCTCACCCTAGACAGACACAGTACTGCAAGTATTACAGAACATATGAAAGTTTTAACGATAAGAAAGTTCGTTCTCAGGGACTTAGTGTGTTATACGAACAGGTATAAATAACGAGTAGGAAGTATTTAATTAAAAGACAAGAAATTAAAAGGAATAAAATTCGAAATTAAGAATTAAACTAAGGAAAATTAACGACAGTAAATTAAATACGAAGAAATATGAGATGAGAAGTATAGCTTAGGTTTTGCTAGTATGCACTAACCCTTCTAATTATTTCTATTAAATCTAATTAATAAGGGAGATAATTAGCTCTTAGATACTTAGTCAGGATTCTAAATTCCCATACCTTAGACCTTGAGAGCGACTAAGGGGGCTACGGACACACCACGAGGCTGGTTCAAATAGGGTTATCAAGCGCTACCAAGGCAGGCCCTAAGCAATCAATTTGCATACATGGTGATAGTGATTAAATCATACCCTAATGACTATCTAGTTAGAATCAGTGTTGTCAGGACCAATATCGACACTAGAAGTTATGTGGTGTTTCAATAATTAGACACCCGCTAAGGTGACCATCTAATTACTATTACGAAAGCCTAAAGTGATCAGTTTTAGGACAGGCAATAGATCAAAACACATAAACAAATATTAAGGTAAGAAGCTAATTTCAGATTAAAACATGTAATTCCAAAAAAAACTTAGATAGAAAGAAATTAGAATTCATAGATTAT
Organism: Nemophila menziesii; assembly: GCA_029959085.1. Classification (NCBI taxonomy): domain Eukaryota; kingdom Viridiplantae; phylum Streptophyta; class Magnoliopsida; order Boraginales; family Hydrophyllaceae; genus Nemophila; species Nemophila menziesii. The sequence continues at coordinate 23,672,645 of JARWIR010000018.1, read as the reverse complement.
ACATGATGCAAAACCCAAGCTATGGGGAGTTTAGTTCATACCTGAAGGAAATAAACTAAAAGAAATAATAAAAGACATCATCTTGCTCTCTACAATAACTTGGATGAATAAAACCTTAAGAACTAATTACTATGAGGCAAGGATGATTTACAAGTGATATAAGGGTGTATTTATAGGTGTTTCGAAGAACTAATTCGTTTTCTTGAAGGAGAAGGTAAGTAATGGAGTCCAAGCCCAACTCAAATTCGTAACCCTAAAACATGAAATCAGACCCGTTTTTGTTTTGGTCCTAGAAGCTTCAATACTCACCCGTTTGACACGTATGAGTATACCAAATTCATCGTCTCGGAAAGATCTTCAACTTTGTTCTTGACCGTTTCTCCAAATTCCACACCGTTTTTGAGATATAAGCAGATTTGTGGTCGTAGGTGCAGAAATTCAGATTTAAGGCAGCTTTTCCTTTTCCATGTTTTTAGCTTTTGTTTCCTTATCTCCAATTTCCATGTTTATCTCTTTCCATATCTTGTAGTCTTTGACTTGGACTCTAATTAATCTCCATAATTATCTTTAAAGCTTCACACTAAATAAATAATTAAACCCAATATGCTCTAAAAATATTATTTTACTAAATCAAGACTCAAAATAGGAAAGTGCACTATTTCTCAAGAAAACCAATTAGAAAGACTTCTAAATCACTAAAATGATGTCTCATCTTAACATAAATCTATCACAAATGAGGAGACATCAAGACCCCCAACTCAAAGTTGTATCGTCCCGATACAATAAAGATAAAAGCAAAGGGAAGTCTATAAATACACACCTAGGTAATTTTTAACACAATGGGAAGAACATAGCAGAATATATAGAATAGACATAAAGCACACACTCGGAAAATTTCATGCAATAATATTCATAAACAACATACCTGTACACTTTTCATATCCATAGTCAACACGGCTTGAATTCAAGATCAGATTAGTTTCACAATGTAAGAAGGATTGGGACTTTCCTCAGTTCACCAAGGAAGCTATAGATTGTTCATCGAACTTCACTAGTATCCAAAGATCCACTTAACTACTCTATAATGGCTCAATCACTTCTCAAGTACATAGCAAAGAATCAAAAGGTCTTTAAGGTTGTAATATAGGCTTAGGGACGGTATGATAGTATATTTGGATAATTTAGAGTGAGCTTTTGGCTCTCTCCTCACTAGCCATCAACGAATCGCCCTAGAGCTTGAGTTACTCTCATAAAACGTTTCTCACTCAACCCAATGAATTCCTTGATGCACAATTTAACATCCCCAATAACCCAATTAAAGCATAAGATGTTCACATAAAAATTCCACTTTGCCAGTCCGAATATATATATATATATATATATATATATATATATATATATATATATATATATATATATATATATATATATATATATATATATGTATATTCAAATCAATTTTTTTCTTTCATATAGCCATGACTCTCTTTAATGTTGAGATATCACGCTATTTTCTCATATATATATTTTTTCTTTTTATGCCCTTGTTGGTGAATTTAGCTCGTAGCTTCTTTTTCATTCACTATTACCCCGGCAAAGGGTTACAATAAAAATATGTGAATCATCATCAATATAAAGAACATAGCACAATTAATAAGCTCAAAAATCCCATCCCAATAACAATTCCCATAATGGTGGACCCACTACCCCAAACTCAAGCTCTAAAACAACTGTCTATGCATCGCGATTCGAGTGCGGGTCATATGGAAAAGTCCTATAATTTAAAGGGATATGGCTTATAATGTGTTTCAATAAAAAGCTGTAGAAAGGATAGAAGGGGCTGAGAAGGATATAGCATATAAAATCAAAATAACAAGGTGAGAAGGTATAAAAAGGCTTCAAGTGGCTTCAATATGAAAGAACTGCCTTAATCACTTTCTACACTATGCAATTTCGTTATTTTCTTACCTTTAGCACTTTCATCAAATGGGTTTGTCAACTAGCTTGGATCTCACGGCCTACACACTTCTCAAGGTTCCCTGAGATCGAACATACTATCTATCGCATTGCTCACTAATCTTTTCTTTACTATCAACGTGTGTTTTCCTGCAAATACTCAAAGCATACAAATAACATAGCTCATAAACATACTACTTACTATCATCAATTTACTAATCCTATGCTTTCAAGCTATTAAACACACTCTACATCTAATTCCCATGTATCAAAAATTTTAATTTCTACCTAAAACCGAAAAATGGAGATGAGAGACAACGAATCCCCACACCCCCAACTCAAAAATGAGCCGTGTTCCCACGACTCGAAACAGAAATTAAAATTAGCAGATAAAAGCATTTACAGAAAATGGTAAGGAAGAAAGAAAACATACTCTCGAGGCTTATTGCCTCGCATTATTGACATCCGAGGTAGGATTTGCTCGATCTTTTGTTAATTGCTCAAGGAGTTTCATGATGTGCACTTGATTAGCGTTGATTTGTGCCACATCATTGGCTAAGGAAGTTTGAGCTGCTTCAAATTTGGTTAAACGCTCCTCCATCTTCTCTTGCCAACTTTGCTCCTTTTCTTCTTTTGAGACTTGCGTAGTACTCGCTCTTCTCAAAACTTCCATGATCCAAGCATTATCAATATCATTCTTCTTAAATTCGAGTTTCTCTTTTTCACCCAATATAAAATTCGCTTTTCGCACAAGACACGTGATCATAGTAGGAAATTTAACATTAAAAACTTATTTAGGAGAGACCGAAAATCGCATCACCTCCTCATAGATCAACTGTGCCACATCCACTTCTTCTCCTCTCAAAATACAATCCAAAAGTAGAGCGTTCTTCTTAGTCACATCCCAAGTTCGTGTGTTTCCAAATATATTAGGGATAAGGAAATTGTGTCAAACTCTCGCATCCGGTTGAAGATATTTATAAGGCCAAGGTGCCTTCAATTCTCCCTTATGTGATTGCACTTTCTCCTTGTCTAAAACATGCTCAAAAAGTAATTCCTCATCAAAGATTTTTCGTTTAGCAACCGCTTCACTATACTTGCAATATCCAATTAATTTCTTAAACTTGAAGTGGTTTCTAATCTCATTAACTGTGAAAGGAACTAAATTTCCTCTAATCGGAACACAACCTTTACTATCTCGGCTAAAGAGACCTAAATAGAATTCTAAAACTAACTCATGACATAATTCAGAACGTCTTACCATGAACGAAGACCAACCCAATATTTCACCAAGCTCCAAGAATCTCTTAATACTCTCCTGTACCAACTTCATCATTGAATACTTTCTCATAAGCAAAAGGTAGTTTCTTTAATTGTTTTTCTGCAGAAGCTATCAAGGCCTTTGAAGCTTCCTCTTTATCCATGGGTGTAGGACCTTTGAAGGGTGGAGGTTGTGTTTTCTCCTTTGAATAAAAGTAAAGCCTTTTTCCATTACGATCAAACATAGCTAGCTTACCTCCATCTTCAACATCGTTTTACCCTTAGCTTTAGAACTAGAACCTTTGTTAATTGATTTCTTCTCAATTGAACCCACTACCTTGATTTTTTTCACCTCCCTCTTGTTAGATAAAATCTTTGTTCTCTTAGTCATCCTCAATTGACCCCCAACTCAAAGCTTTAACAACTCTTGAAATTTGAACTCTTGAATTATTGGTTGAACAAGCTTGATTTGGCTTAGGAAAGGTTAAATGAAGATGAATCTCTATGTGGGTAAGATGAATTCTTGATGGATTGGTATGGATTTAAGAAATTGTAGGATGAATTTTGAAAATTTAAGCTTTTGATTCTTTAATTTGATGTGTTTGGTGAGAATTGGGTATTTGAATCTCCTTTGTACTGGTGTGGAGAGAAGATTTGATGTGTTTTTATGATGATTGGGTAGTGTTTTGATGATTGGTGAAGGTTTGAATGAGCTTTAATGGAGTTGGGAGAGGTTTGGAGAAGAAAGAGAGGCTTAAGGATTTGTAAATTCGGAATAATACCTAATTTCATCCTTTCATAAGCTTGGAACACAACTTTTTCTCTTTCCAGCGGCTACCTGCGGTATACCGGGGCTATGGTCTTGTGTACCAGACCTTCTACTCTTCGAAATTTTTAACCCTCGTCGAAAAACCCGAATCTCCTTCCAGTGTTACGGGTTTTTGGCCTCTGCGGTATACCGGGGCTGAGGCGCGGTATACCGGACCTGAAGTTCAGATTTTTTTTCTTCTCGGCACAAAACCCGAGTCTCATACCCGTGTTACTGGTTTTCTCTTCTGCGGTATACCGGGGCTGAGGCGAGGTATACCGGACTGAAGGTCTGAATTTTCCAAAAAATTTCGTTTTCTCCTCCCGAACTCGATTTCTCCAATACCTAAGCATCAAAAAACAATAATACCTTTCTTAAATATGAAATATCAACTAAAACAACTAAACTAAACATAAACTAAAAATGTAAAAGACATAAAAACTTTAAAAAATTGCGGGTTGTCTCCCGTACAACACTTTTATTTAACGTCTTTTAAAGTTAGACGCGTTACCTCTATAAAGATTTGCGAATATAGCCTCCCCAACAACGAGTTAGGCTATGAACGTCAACTAATCTGCGCTTGATCCCTTTCTTGGGTCGGATTTCTATCACCTTGGCTGAGACTACCTTAGTGACAATGAATGGTCCCATCCACGAGTCTTTGAAACTACGTGGCCTATTCTCGCGTTTGTGAGCTTTTCATAGTACTTCATGGCCAACCCCAAACTCAATGTTTGGATCAGTATCCACAGGCTTTAAGTGGATCTTCTCAAGAAGGACTTTGTGATGTGAAAAGCTGTGGATGACAGGAACGGTGGGATCTAACTTCCTCGGTTTCTTGCCCAAGACATAGAAGGTCTCGGATACATTCTTTGCATGAAGGGTAATGGTCCCTTCTTGGAAGTTGATGACACTTTGAATTGTGGCCATGAAAGGCCGTCCAAGTATGATTAGAACCTGCTTATCTGCATCAAACTCAAGTATAACAAAGTCAGTGGGGATGGCGATACTACCTGCACGGACTAAGACGTCCTCCATTGTTCCCCATGTCCTGGTAACTGAGTTGTCAGCGAACTACAACTTCACTGGAGTTTTCTCTGATTTCTGAAGTCCAGGTCTCTCGAACACAGACTTAGGCATAAGATTCACACCAGAACCCACATCGTACATAGCTTTCACCTTGAGCATACCATTTATTTGAATAGGAAGGTTAAAACTTCCTGGATCTTTGAGCTTCGTTGGTAACTCTCTTTCACTTCTTCTTGAGACTCTCAGGTTCTCTCATGGGATCTCTACACTCGCTTCTTTCTCAGGAATAACTTGCGTAAAAACTTGTTGCGGTGTAAGTCCTTTCTTTGCAATCTCAAGCATTTGGGCGTTGATATTTTCAGGAGTATACGCCTCTACAAATGTCTTGAGTTCAGTGTCATCCTTAGGATTTATATCAGGAATAGTTGGTGACACTGGTTGAACAACAGGTGACGGTTCCACCTTCTCTTCTTCTTTCTCTTCTTGCACAGCAGGTGCAACTTCAACTTCAACTCTTGATTCCTCCTTTGAGGCTTCTTCTTCTTTCTCTTTAGCCAGCTCATCTTGATAATCCAGAACTGATCGAATCTCCTCTTGCATATCCTTCAGAAGCTGTATAAATTTGTATTTTTCTGAATCGTCCTCCACATCAACCTCAGAACAGTCAGATTCCACGGGGCTAGACTTGGTTGGTTCTTCTTCGGTACTCGAAGTTTCCACGGAACTAATGGAAGCATGTGGTACTTCCTTCTTTTCTTCTTCAATTTCAAGGCAAATAGCCTTACAAGCTTCGAACCGAACATTGTCATCACCTCCTTCGATAGCCTTCAATTCTTTTTGTTCCATCAAATTCGTTAGAACTTTGTTTAATTGTTCAACTTGAGTACCTAAAATCTGAATTGCGGCATCTTGTCCTCATAACTTTTCATCCTGAGCGTTCATATTCGTGGTCAAACGGTCCAAGACTTTTACTAATTGTTGATTATCCATAGACCCCTCTTGAGAATACTGTGGTAAGCTTTCTGATCTAACGCATCGGTATAGGCATCTTGAACAGGTTGTTGAGGGGGAGCAGGTCTATTCTGATACTGACCTCTTGGTTGGAAAAAGTTGTTCTGGGGACGCGGTTGATAATGAACAGGTGATGTCTCCCTTTTTGGTCTACATATAAGCCCTTAGGAGACATCATTTTAGGATGAAAATAGTCTTTTTATATTGACTTTAGTGCTTAAATGGCAATATTACACTTTCTCCCCTTGGAATTAGACTAATTGCATTTATAGAGCTTTTGTGCATTAATTTACTTATTTTTAGTGCAAAGTTAGTAGGTTTATGAATTTCATGAGAAACCAATCCAAGGAGGAGAAGTGAGAATTAAAGTCTTAGAATATTTCTAGTGTGCTTAGTCGAGTTTCCTAAATTTAAATTGCACTTTCTTATTTCTAGTCTTGATTTAATGATTTATTATTTTCAAAGCATATGCGGTGTAATTATTTATTTAATGTGAAGCTTTAGAGATAATATGGAAATAAATTAGATTCTAAATCAATTCTAAGGAGATAAGGAAAGAAGATCTTGAAGAAATCTGGAGATAGAAGGAAGTAGAGTTCAATTAGGAAAAGATAAAGCTGCCTTGTGAATCTGAAATTCCAGCCACGTTTTAAAGATAATTTCATAACTAAATATTGGCATGGATTCTGGACGAATGGTCTGCACCAATGGAAAGCTCTTTCCGAGACAAGCAGTTTCATATATTGGAACTCCTCAAACGGATAAGTATTGAAAATGATATGACCAAATCAAATCAGCTTACCTTTCCTAGATTTTAGGGTTACGAATTAAAGAGTCCTTGACTTGTCTTCCACTCCAAGTAATTCGACCTAGCACCTATAAATACCAGCTCTAAACCTTAGAAAATTATCCCTTGGCTGCATAAGCTTAATATACACAAATAATTAATCATAGAAGCAATCAAGAGGATCTAGAGGAGGAAGAAGCAAGAGCTAGAGCTTAACTACATCAATTCAGCACTTCTCCATCTCTATTCTTTGGTAAATTAGTATTAGATCTATTTTTTCTATGAGGTATTTCTAAGCTATTTATCTAAGAAGTTTTATTATGCATAATTTCTCTTTAGGATTGTAATTATATGAACCTTTGATTATTGTTTTTCTGTTTTACTTTGAATCTGGGATTTTAGTATTTAATTGAATTGGTTCTTAATTTCCATTGACTATATTCTTGTTTTAATTACTAATTTTGAAGTCATGAATCAAACTTAGCTCATAGTAATTAGGCTATTCCATATAGTGGCGTATGGATCATCCGACAGGGGGGTTTAATTACAGAACTAGAATATAGACGCGTGGTATCCGTTATTTGACCGACAGGCTTGACTAACCACGTAGCCAATTGGGTAAAATAGTATTCATCTGAAAGTAGCTTATAATCGCCCTGACGGGGTTTGTAATACCGTAGGATAGCTTCTAGGTCCACCCTGACGGGGGCTAGGAGATAGTAGATTCCCGACTATTACGAAATTTCCCATTCACCCTTATTCTTAGTAATCATAGATTCAATAGGATAGATTCATACTTGCATATCCTTATCTTTCTTGCATAATTATTAATTGTTTATTTTATTGTTTATTTTATTCTTTAGTTGATTAGAAAACAAACTCCCGTGCTATTTATCTTTTTATTTAAAACGATTAGAACTATCGATTCTGATCTTGAACACGAGTTTAGAGTAACTACTTAAATCCCTGTGGAGACGATAATCCCGATTTTACTTATCTATTACTTGGTACGACCCGTACACTTGCGGTCTGTGGATCCTTTATTCCTTTGCTTTTATTTCATTATTTTATAACACACAAGGACCCACCAAGTTTTTGGCGCCGCTGACGGGGATTTATTATAGTTATTCTATTGTGATTTGATCGATTTTAAAACCCTAGCAGCATCACCAAGTTTTTGGCGCCGCTGCCGGGGATTTATAGCGGTTATTTTATTTTGTGTTTAAGTTAGGTTGGTAGTTTTAGTTGTTTTCAGTTTTACGTTTGTTTTGTTTTAGTCTCTTTTCAGGTTTTTCCTTAGGTATGGAGATTTCCCCCTATCAAGAGCAAATTCCAACACAGACCTGTTATATACCAGTACAACAATTCATGGATCTAACACGCGGAAGCTTGATAGATCATTATAATAGGCTCAGGAAGTTGGAGGACTCCCTCAGTTGTTTCATGAAGGCCACAGAGGATAACATAATAAAGAGTAATGCGAAAATCGATGCTATCATATCATTAGTGCAAGTCATGCAACAACATCATCAATTAATGGAGCAACGAGTGACGCAACTCACAGAAACAATTGATCAATTGCAACAAGTACCATCTATGCAAATGGGCCAAAGTACAAATTTAGATGATGAAGCCATTCAAATTGATAGCGATGTTTGGTTCGATGTAGCTACAGAATTTAGCCTTCAAGAAGAGGAGGAAGTGGAATCGCCACAAGTTGCACCTAGTGAACTAGAGATTCCAACAATAGAAGAGTGAACCACGCTAAGCATAGATGAGTCAATTGTTGGTAATGGAGTCGAAGTTGAAATTAAATCTTGTGAAGAGACGATTGCATCCATGGAAAACCCAGCCAAGCCATGTTTAGAGGAATTAAATATTGAGGTCTTGGTTAGAAAAGAGATAGAAGAAGAAGATACTAGGCTGGATTCACCACCTAGTACTCCATTGATGTCACCTCCAAATCCAATAAAGACAAATCATTCAAACGGTGACATCGATAAAGCATTTGTAGAGGTGTGTAAAGACAAAACTTACACCCAAATGCTTGAAAGTAATAGAAAAGAAATCACACCGCAACAAGTATTCATAGAAGCTATTCCGGAAACCAATGAGAACGCGAGTGTAGAGATCGAGGTTGAAAGCGTGGACCTCATAACAAAAGAAAGTTCTGAAACATCCCTTGTTTTGGACAAAATTCTAGAGGAGGAGCCACTTGAGTTCCCCATTGTTCCAGAAATATCTAAAGAGGTTAAAGAAAAGGACCACCACCATGAACCCGTGAAGAAGAAAGCTAAAGATGAGTTTGGGGTCGGAACCACGGTTGCTTGGAAGGCCTCCAAACAAGAGAATAGACCACGAGGTTTCAAAAATGAGTGGATGGGACCATTTGTTGTTACTCGAGTAGTGACACCAAAATTTATAGAGATACAACCTTCGAGAGGTCAAAGAACGCGAATTGTAGACATACACAGCCTTACCCACTGCTGGGGAGGTTACATAATCAAGGAATAATGGAGGTAACCCGTCAAACTTTAAATGACGTTAAATAAAAGTGCTCTTGGGAGACACCCCAAGCTTTAAATGCTTTATTGGTTTAGTTTTTTTTTAGTGTTTTCATTCTTTTTAGTTGGTTTATGTGTTTTTGAGTGCATATTGCGTATTTGAGAAAGGTATTAGTGTTTTTGGTGTGTAGGTATGCAAGGGTTCGAGTTTGGGTGAAAAACTGGAAAATTTTCGGAGTTTTAAAGGTTTGGGACGAGGTATTTCGCGGTGTACCGCAGGTATCCGCGGTGCACCGCACCTATCAGCGCGAGAAATTTTTCAAAAACTTCGAACGGGCATAACTTTGCGCTCGGGTATCGGAATTCACTTTTTCTCGAGTCTAAACCGCATATTTTTTCGAGATCTATCCAATGGTGTGGAGAAAAAATTATTTGGAGGAAAAATAAAAAATGAATTTTTTTAGGAACATTGAAAGAAAAATTCAAATTTTAGGTTATTAAGAAGAGGAAATCTAGTCTAATCTGAATTATCCAATCCTTAAGCCTCTCTTTCTTCCCCAAATCTCTCCCAACTCCATTAAAGCTTAAACAAACCTTCACCTAACATCAAAACACTACCAGATCACCATGAATTCAAATCTAAATCCTTCCCTACATCGTTACAAAGAAGATGAGAAACAAGAGATTTCTAGAGTGTGATTGATTGGGATGGAGCACAAGAGGATGTAAGGGAAAGCGAAATTGGTGATACATGGAGTTTACATACAAGGAAATCACTGCACCCTATCTTGGGTATTAATCAAGCGAGGCAATAGCCTCGAAGAGTATGTTTTCTTCCTTCCTTACCATTTTCTCAATATGCACTATTTGCTATTTTTATTTTATTGAGTCTTTTCGAGTCGTGGGGACACGACTCATTTTTGAGTTGGGGGTGGGGATTCGTTGTCCCTCATCTCCATTTTTATGTGATTTACTGTTTTTTTTTAGAGAAATTTGAAAAATTTGAAATTTTTAAGAGAGGGATTAGATATAGAATGTGTTTAATAGCTTGAAAGCATAAGCTTAGTAAGTTGATGATAGAAAGTAGTATGTTTATGAGCTGCTTTATTTTGTATGCTTTGAGTATTTGCAGGAAAACACATTGATAGTAAAGAAAAGATTAGTTAGCAATGCGATAGAAAGTATGTTCAATCTCAGGGAGCTATGAGTGGTGTGTAGGCCATGAGATCCAAGCTAGTTGATGAACCCATTTAATGAACGTGCTAAAGGTAAGAGAATGACAAAATTGCATAGTTTAGAAAGTGATTAAGGCGGTTCTTTCATAAGCCCCTTGTTGCCTTTTAGCTTGCTGTCCATTTTATTATTATATCCTTCTTAGCCCCTTCTAGCCTTTCTAAAGCCTTTTTATTAGCCACATTATAAGCCATATCCCTTTAGTTTATTAGGACTTTTCCATATGACCCGCACTCGAATCGCGATGCATAGACAATTGTTTTAGAGCTTGAGTTTGGGGTGGTGGGTCCACCATTATGGGAAATATTATTGGGTTGGGATTTTTGAGCTTATTAAGTGTGCTCTGTTCTATATTTTGATGATGATTCACAGGTTTATATTGTAACCCTTTGCCGGGGTAATAGTAAATGAAAAAGAAGCTAAAAAGCTAAAGTTATGAAAAGGCATAATTTATGAAAAATAGCGTGATATCTCAACATCAGAAAGAGAATCATAGCTATACAAAAGAAAAAAAAATGAAATGAAAAGAATATATATTTGGACCGGCAAAGAGGAATTTTTTATGAACATCTTATTGCTTTAATTGGGTTATTGGGGATGCTAATTTGTGCATCAAGGAATTCATTGGGTTGAGTGAGAACGTTTTACGAGAGTAACTCAAGCTCTAGGGCGATTCGTTGATGGCTAGTGAGGAGAGAGCCAAAAGCTCACTCTAAATTATCCAAATATACTTATCATACCGTCCCTAAGCCAACATTACAACCCTAAAGACCTTATGATTTTTTGCTATGTAATCTAGAAGTGATTGAGCCGTTAGAGATTAGTTAAGTGGATCTTTGGATACTAGAAAAGTTCGATGAACAATATATAGCCTCCATGGTAAACTGAGTAAAGATCCTCTCCTTCTTACATTGCGAAGCTAATCCAATCATGAATTCGAGCCGTGTTGATTGTAGATATGACAAGTGTGCAGGTATGTAGTTTGTAAATATTATTACATGAAATTTTCTAATTAGTTGCTTTGAGTTTATTCTGTCTATTCTGCTATCTTCTTCTCCCTTGTGCTTCATTGATATAGCTGATATTTTAGAGACTTCCCTATGTTTTTGTTTTTATTGTATCGGGACGATACAAGTTTGAGTTGGGGGTCTTGATGTCTCCCTTTTTGGTCTACATATAAGCCCTTAGGAGACATCATTTTAGGATGAAAATCGTCTTTTTATATTGACTTTAGTGCTTAAATGGCAATATTACACTTTCTCCCCTTGGAATTAGACTAATTGCATTTATAGAGCTTTTGTGCGTTAATTTACTTATTTTTAGTGCAAAGTTAGTAGGTTTATGAATTTCATGAGAAACCAATCCAAGGAGGAGAAGTGAGAATTAAAGTCTTAGAATATCTCTAGTGTGCTTAGTCAAGTTTCCTAAATTTAAATTGCACTTTCTTATTTCTAGTCTTGATTTAATGATTTATTATTTTTAAAGCATATGCGGTGTAATTATTTATTTAATGTGAAGCTTTAGAGATAATATGGAAATAAATTAGATTCTAAATCAATTCTAAGTAGATAAGGAAAGAAGATCTTGAAGAAATCTGGAGATAGAAGGAAGTAGAGTTCAATTAGGAAAAGATAAAGCTGCCTTGTGAATCTGAAATTCCAGCCACGTTTTAAAGATAATTTCATAACTAAATATTGGCATGGATTCTGGACGAATGGTCTGCACCAATGGAAAGCTCTTTCCGAGACAAGCAGTTTCATATATTGGAACTCCTCAAACGGATAAGTATTGAAAAAGATATGACCAAATCAAATCAGCTTACCTTTCCTAGATTTTAGGGTTACGAATTAAAGAGTCCTTGACTTGTCTTCCACTCCAAGTAATTCGACCTAGCACCTATAAATACCAGCTCTAAACCTTAGAAAATTATCCCTTGCCTGCATAAGCTTAATATACACAAATAATTAATCATAGAAGCAATCAAGAGGATCTAGAGGAGGAAGAAGCAAGAGCTAGAGCTTAACTACATCAATTCAGCACTTCTCCATCTCTATTCTTTGGTAAATTAGTATTAGATCTATTTTGTCTATGAGGTATTTCTAAGCTATTTATCTAAGAAGTTTTATTACGCATAATTTCTCTTTAGGATTGTAATTATATGAACCTTTGATTATTGTTTTTCTGTTTTACTTTGAATCTGGGATTTTAATATTTAATTGAATTGGTTCTTAATTTCCATTGACTATATTCTTGTTTTAATTACTAATTTTGAAGTCATGAATAAAACTTAGCTCATAGTGATTAGGCTATTCCATATAGTGGTGTATGGATCATCCGACAGGGGGGTTTAATTACAGAACTAGAATATAGACGCGTGGTATCCGGTATTTGACCGACAGGCTTGACTAACCACGTAGCCAATTGGGTAAAATAGTATTCATCTGAAAGTAGCTTATAATCGCCCTGACGGGGTTTGTAATACCGTAGGATAGCTTCTAGGTCCACCCTGACGGGGGCTAGGAGATAGTAGATTCCCGACTATTGCGAAATTTCCCATTCACCCTTATTCTTAGTAATCATAGATTCAATAGGATAGATTCATACTTGCATATCCTTATCTTTCTTGCATAATTATTAATTGTTTATTTTATTGTTTATTTTATTCTTTAGTTGATTAGAAAACAAACTCCCGTGCTATTTATCTTTTTATTTAAAACGATTAGAACTATCGATTCTGATCTTGAACACGAGTTTAGAGTAACTACTTAAATCCCTGTGGAGACGATAATCCCGATTTTACTTATCTATTACTTGGTACGACCCGTACACTTGCGGTCTGTGGATCCTTTATTCCTTTGCTTTTATTTCATTATTTTATAACACACAAGGACCCACCAACAGGATTAGCGGCCCCCTGAGTATTTGAATATTGCATACCCGGATGGTTTCGGTTACCAAATTGATAGCCTCCTCGATTGGATATGAAATAGATAGATTGTGGAGTTCCTTCGCACTCTTCCCGTGTATGATTATTAACCCCACATTGTTGACAACCTTGTGCTTCTTGTAATACGTTTGCTGCGGCTAAATTTTTCTGCATCTCTAGCTTAAGTTCTTTAATTTGATTTATTAATGCGGATATTTGAGCTGAGTTTGCAGTTTCTGCATCTAATCGAAGCGTACCTCGGGTTTTTGCAACAGGAGCTCGGGTAGAAGGCCAACTCCTTTCTTGTTCAATAATATTTTCCAAAACTTCGGCGGCTTCATTATGGTTCATGGACACGAAATTTCCCTTTCCTATGTTTTCCACCTTCTCTCTACCTCGATCGTTGAGACCTTCATAGAATATTTCTAATTGTAAAGAGGGGGTATAACCATGGAGCGGACATCTAGCTAATTTATGTTGAAACCTTGTATGTGATTCTCCTACTGTTTCTCCATCTTCTTGACAAAATCTTGCAAGCTCGCTTTGGTATTTGAGTCTCATACTCTTCGGATAAAATTGGTTAAAGAAAGCAGCTTGAAGTTATGTCCATGAATTAATTGTTCCTGGTGGTTGTCTATCTAGCCACTCGCTGGCTCTACCGGTCAGAAAGAACGAAAACATATGACAATACAGTTGCTCGCATGTAACGCCTGGAGTAACATAAGCATCACAAATCTGCATAAAGCTCTGAATCGCTCTTACCGGATCTTGAATTGCTGTACCACTGTAGAGTCCAAAACTTTGAAATTGACTGAGCATACTTGGATCGGGTCGAAATTTAATATTTTGGATCTCTAGAGGACGGTAACCTATCGGTTGAACATGAAATGGCACGCAGAGGCCAGGTAAGTCTTGTTCAACTCGGTTATGATCAACATTATTTTGCCTGTTACCTCTTCCTAATGGATGTTGTACACCAGGTGGAATGAATGGTGGTGGTCCTCCTGGTGCATAGTATTGTAACCCCTCAGGTGGGATTCCAAGTGGTGGATCTAACTGCCCCTGTACGCCTGCCATAGCTCTTCTCAAGGATCTTTCCTCACGAACACGTTTGTTATAAGGTCTGAAGCTCCTCTCAGGCTCCGATAACGGAGGCCAGGAATTAAACACTGTGAAACCTGAAAAAGACTAAAGCAAACCACAAGCGTAAATCCGGAAAATAAAAACTAAATACTGAAAAATAAAAATTAACTAAAAACTACTACTCGAAATAGATAACCCACACGCTAACGAGACACAAGTCCCCGGCAGCGGCGCCAAAAACTTGGTGTCGCCTAGGGTGTGATAAAAATAAGATAAAATATAGGTCAGAAAACAACGCACTCTCACCCTAGACAGGCACAGTACTGCAAGTATTACAGGACGTATGCAAGTTTTAATGATAAGAAAGTTCGTTCTCAGGGACTTAGTGTGTTATACGAACGGGTAGAAATAACGAGTAGGAAGTATTTAATTAAAAGACAAGAAATTAAAAGGAATAAAATTAGAAATTAAGAATTAAACTAAGAAAAATTAACGACAGTAAATTAAATGCGAAGAGATATGAGATGAGAAATAGCGCGTCCCCTAAATGTGTTTTATTTTATTCAATTCAAATTCATGTTTTACATATATTATCTTGTCATATATGTATTTGCTATATGTGATGTGCATGAGATTGAAATTGCACGAATAAAATTAAGAAACCCTCCACTTAAAAGAAACTTGGCTCATATTAGATACAACTTGTATAAGTCGGATCTCGGGGATCAGCTTTACATACAAAGAGTATATAACGTGGTCTAAGTCTAAAGCTTTTGCCGAACCTTTCAAAACGAAGTTGTCACGACTTCCCCTATCTGGAATGGAACACCCCTAAGTGGACATATCTAGACTTGGAGAAGGAAGGCAATGGGACCATTAAGCTTTAGGGTTAGCCCATTGAACCCGTCACTAATGATCCAATCCAATAAGTTGGGTTTTAAATGGTTGCTTTTAAAAATGGAGTTATATGCTAGCCCATCGAAGCGACTCTACCGAGCATATAAAGTCTATAATGATAGACGCCAAGAGTTATATATGTGATATAATAGTCTTGTAGAACTTACCTATGGACTTGGACTATGAGGATGATTTCTTGTGCCACTTATACCCAAGCCCATTGGATCTTGGTCATACTTGTACTTTTGAGGGTTTACAGTATTTGTATATTATTTTCTCATCTGTTTAGATTTTATTACGGAATGTCTTTTATTTGCATATTTATCTCTTATTAGATGGCATCCCTCACTAAGAACTCACTCCGCTCTGCACTTGAGAAGTGCAAACTCAATGATGCTAACTTCAATGACTGGTCTCGGAATCTGAGAATTGTTCTCAAACATGAGAAACTGAAATACGTCCTTAGCACCAAACTCCCATCCAAACCTGATAAGGACTCTAATGAAAGTGTGTTCACTGCTTACCAAGTTCATGAGAATGATCCACTGGAAGTCCAATGTCGTATGTTGGCCAACATGGAACCGAACCTCCAAGTTTAGTTTGAAAATGTCTCGGCCTATAAGATGTATAAGAAACTGGAAAACTTGTTCCAGAAGCATGCTAGGAATGAGAGGTACGAAGTTGTCTGTACCTTGATTGACAGCAAGATTTCCAATGGACAACTAGCAAGTCCACATGTCCTCAAACAGATAGGTTTGATTGATAGACTCAAGTCACTGTAAATAGATATTCCTAAGGACTTCGTTGTGGATATCATCCTCAAATCCCTTCCTGACCAGTTTAGCAATTTTGTCATGAACTTCAACATGCATGACTTTGATAAGACGTTATCACAGTTGCATGGAATGATATCCAATCCTGAAGCAAGTGTCAAGAAAGGAAAGAGCTCTACTTCTTCTGTTCTAATGGTTTAGAACAAGAAACAGTTCAGAAGAAGAAGAAGACAGTGGAAAGTCAAAATCAAAGGTTGGAGTATCGACCCCAGCCAAGACAAATACTTCTCAAAAGAAGGGTCAAGGGTACTGACAAGTGCCACTATTGCCAGGCACCAGGTCATTGGAAACGGAACTGCAAAAAGTATCTAGCTGACAAGAAGAGTGGGACTCTTCCTACAAGTATTTATGTTATTGAAACTTTTACTATACTTCAAATAATTCTGCTTGGGTACTTGACTAAGGATGTGGTACACATATTTGTCAAAATATGCAAGTACTTCAGGGGATTAGAAGACTCCAAAAATGGGAAGTAGACATGCGAGTAGGAAATGGAGCAAGGGTTGCTGCAATAGCTATTGGCAGGATTGAATTGAAGCTACCATCTGGGATGGTTTTTCTTTTGAATAATGTTCATTGTGTACCCACTTTGAGCAAAAACATTATTTCCATTTCTGCTTTAGACATTGATGGTTTTTGTATTTCTATTAAAAACAATTGTTGTTCTGTTTATCGAGATAATATTTTATATTGCACTGCTTCAAATCAAAGTGGTCTTTACATTTTGAATGAAGACCACAAAGTTCTTAACATAAACTTGAAAAGGAACAAGCCAAATGACTTGAATCCAACTTACCTGTGGCATTGCAGGCTTGGCCACATAAGTGAGAAACGCATCAAGAAACTTCACACAAGTGGGATTATTGAGCCGTTTGATTATGTATCATAAGACAAATGTAAATCTTGCTTATTAGGAAAGATGACCAAGTCGCCCTTCACTGGAAATATTGAAAGGGCAAGTGATCTATTGGAATTAATACATACTGATATATGTGGACCAATGAGCACACCTGGAAGAGGAGGTTTTTCCTACTTCATAATACATACTGATCTAGCCGTTACGGTTATGTATATCTGATGAAACACAAACACGAATCTTTGAAAAGTTCAAAGAATTCCAAAATGAAGTACAAAACCAACTCGGCAAGAATATTAAGACTCTTCGATCAGATCATGGAGGCGAATATTTGAGCAAAAATTTTGAGTCTCATCTAAGAGATTGTGGGATTATCACACAACTCACTCCAGCAGGAACACCTCAACATAATGGTGTATCTGAAAGGCGAAATCGCACCTTATTAGATATGATGCGATCAATGATGAGTCGAACCTCCTTACCGGTTAGCTTTTGGGGATACGCGTTGCAGACTACTGCTCTCACACTTAATAATAGTCCAACTAAATCAGCTGAGAGAACCCCATATGAGATGTGGTATGGGAAACGTCCCAAGATAATTTATCTTAGAATTTGGGGATGTACTGCCTACGTCAAAAAGTTGAATGTAGACAAACTAGGCCCAAAAGCTGATTTATATTACTTCATTGGTTATCCAAAGGAAACCAAAGGGTATTATTTCTACCTTAAGCCTGAAAATAAGATTTTCGTGGCTAGAACATGACACTTTCGGGAAAATGATTTCTTATCCAATAAAGTGGGAATTGATAAAGTACAACTTGAAAAAGTTCAAGAAAGTGATGAAGTTGAGTTAATGAACTCATCTGGAGCACTACAGGAAGTATATCCACCATTCACGGTGGACACTCCACTGGACCCCAGATCCACGGTGGAGGAACCTCCTGAAGAAGTACGAACCCTCAGGCGATTGGATAAGACTCGTCATGTTCCCGATAGATGGTATGGGGAATCCTTCTTAATAGAAGATGACGAGCCAGCTACCTATACAGCTGCCATGAAAGGACCAGACAGCATGAAATGGCATAAGGACATGAAGTCCGAAATAGATTCAATGTACCAGAACAACGTCTGGACAATGATTCACTTGCCCGAGGGTGCTAGACCCATCGAGTGCAGGTGGGTCTTTAAGAAAAAGCTGGATAAAGATGGAAACGTCCATGTTTACAAAGCGAGGTTAGTGTCAAAAGGTTTCAAAAAAGTCCATGGGATTGACTATGATGAAACCTATTCACCAGTAGCTATGTTCAAATCTATTCGGATCATCCTAGCCATCGCCGCATTTCATGACTACGAAATCTGGCAAATGGACGTGAAGACTGCTTTCCTAAATGGAAATCTTGAAGAGGATGTTTATATGACACAACCTCCAGGCTTCACAAGTTCGAAAGAACCAAAGATGGTATGAAAGCTTCAAAGATCCATCTATGGACTGAAGCAAGCATCTCGCAGTTGGAACCTCTGTTTTGATAAAGCAATTAAGGAATTTGGCTTTATCAAAAGCAAAGAGGAACCTTGTCTCTACAAGAAGGTGAGTGGGAGAAATATTGCATTTATAGTCTTGTATGTCGATGACGTACTAATCATTGGAAACCACATACCATTGCTTGAATCTGTCAAGACATGGTTGTGTAAATGTTTTTCAATGAAAGACTTAGGAGAAGCACAATTCATCCTCGAGATTAAAATATATCGTGATCGAGCCAATAAGTTGATTGGGATGAGTCAGAACACATATATAGATAAGGTTCTACAGAGATTCGATAAAATTAATTCCAAGAAGGGATTATTTCCTATGGCAACTGGCGCTATTCACAGCAAAAGTCAGTGTCCCACTACTGATGATGAGAAAGAAAAGATGATTAGAGTCCCATGTGCTTCAGCCGTAGGCTCTATCATGTACGCCATGTTGTGCACACGACCAGACGTATCATACGCTCTGAGTGTGACTAGCCGATACCAAGCGAATCCAGGTGAAAGTCACTAGACTGCTGTGAAAGCTTTCCTAAAGTACTTAAGAAGAACTAAGGATAAGTTTTTGGTATACGGCGGGGATGAAGAGTTAATAGTGAAAGGACTCACTGACGCTAGTTTCCAAACCAATAGAGAAGACTTTCGTTCTCAACCAAGGTTTGTATTCTGTCTAAATGGTGGAGCAGTATCTTGGAAAAGCTCCAAGCAAAGCACTATTTCCGATTCTACTACAGAGGCTGAGTACATTGCAGCATCCGAAGCCGCTAAAGAAGCTTACTAGATAAAGAAGTTTGTGACTGAGCTTGGGGTAGTTCCTAGTACTGAGGGACCAGTTGAGTTGCTATGTGACAACACTGGTGCCATAGCTCAAGCTAAGGAACCAAGAGCTCACCATCAGTCCAAACATGTACTCAGAAGATATCACCTTATACGAGAGATGTTCGAAAGAGGTGATGTCAAAGTGTGCAAGTTTGATACAGAAGACAATGCAGCAAATCCACTTACTAAACCATTATCCTAGACAAAACACGAGTTCCATACCTCTGCTATAGGACTTATATGTATGTCTGATTGGTCTTAATCCAAGTGGGAGCTAGTTCAGTATTTATTATCTATTTTGTGACTGATGTATTGAATAATTTTAATAACTATTAATTCAGTCTTTGTTTATTAACTGTGATTGCATTTATATAAATTGTCGGTATTTTGTATGACAAATACCAATCTGGTTCCCAACGTAATCACAAGTTCTTGAGAGGAACCAATAGTTGGTCAAGAAACCCTCATTCGAGATAAGAGCTATGTTGATTACATTGTCCCTAGTTTTGTGCCCAAAAGATATGGAAACAGGAGTTAACTAGTGTGCAATGATTTTGTTGAGACCTCGTTTTGGGTCAAAAAGGATTGTCCGAATCATTGCATGGGTTCATAGTCGAGGAATTGTCCTGGCGTGGTACTGGATAGTGACCGTTGTGAAATAAAAGAAGAAAGTTATATCCTACGTGTCCTTTATTTCACACGAATCATATGATAGAAATTCTAAGACCTAGATGCATATCATTCTCGGACTTTGCGAGTTAGTTGCTTTGACTGCGTCAAGACCCATCCGTAACTGGTGGAAATTGCACATGTTGGGTATCCAACGTACAAGTGGTGAGATGTTCATTGATTCATGGTAGGTACTTTGTCCAACGTGGTATACAGGGAAGGTTTCTGGCCGCTCGGAGAGTAGACTGATTTGTGATCACCCGTTATTGAACGGAAGTCAGACTATCTCATAGACCGAGAAAACTATGTCATAGGAGTTGGCGACACGCTTTCTTGCCTTAGCCTACGACGAAGCCGTGGTCAAAGGGAATTGTGACCAGGTGTATTTGAACACCTGAGTCACTGGTGATTGTCCAAGGGCAAGTGGATGTGTTGGAATTCGAGATTCCTAGGTTAATGCCCATAGACTATTACACCTATCAATATGTTAGGTTTAATTTATTTAATAGTTAATAATCAATTAACTATCTGGTCCTATACTCGTAGGCAATGTCGGGGGTCATCGAAAGGCTGGCTGGGTCTTCTCTTTGACCTTCGGGATTTAACTATATGGTCATATAAGTTGATTCCCGAGGCTACCGTTGTGCAGGTCTATAAAGTCACACACATACAATAAGCTGCAAATTATTCGAGTATTTACTTGGGTTGATAGAAAGGATAACGATTGAATCGTTATACGAGTGAACTCAATTGACATTGAGTTGTCAATTCAATTGAATCTAATTGAGATTTTAATTTAATTGGATTGGGGATTAGGACATGGTTCAATAGGATTGTACCATGACCCATAAGCTTCTAAATATACTTATACTATATATAGACATAACATGAGAATATTTTGGAGACAAGACATTTCATTTTTCCAGAAAATATTTTTTGAGAGAAATCATGTTTCTCTCTTCCTTTTCTCTGTTGGCCAAATTTGAGGAGAAACAAAATTAGTTTTTTCTCTTCTCTTTTTCATCCCCATTAACAAACAATCTAGCCTAGAACTTCTATACAATTTGTGAAGCATTGGTGTGGACTAATTCATAGTTCAACACTTTTGTGAATCAAATGCTGTTTTGATTCATTTCTTGGAGTTGCTGTAAGCCGGAGGAAATCGGTGTACGCTTACAAAGAATCGTTCATAAGCTTCCGCTGAGGTAACTCTAATGTATTTTACAGTATATATGTTTTTCGCTCAATTTAAACGCGTTAACTATAGTGTAACTAAAGATCTTGAATGTGTATGTATATTTTTCATGGTAAAAATGTTTATACATATTAGATTCCTTCAGAAGCCACTTGAATCCTTTTAGCTTTCTCACCCTTTTATTTGATTAGATTATTATTTATCCGTCTTAGCCCCTCTGAGCCTTTCGAAAGCCTTTTATTAAACCACATTATAAGCCATACCCCTTAGTTTATAGGACTTATCCATATGACCCGCACTCGAATCGCAAAACTTGACACAAGTCGTTTTTCGAGCTTGAGTTTGGGGTGGTGGGTTTCATCATTAGGGAACATTGGGTTTGGGAATTTGTAATTGTGATTTTATTGATGATGAAAAAAGTTATTATTGTAACCCTTTGCCAGGGTAATAGTGAATGAAAAAGCTAAAAATCATGAATTGAAAAGAAAAAAAAAAAATATATATATATATATATATATATATATATATATATATATATATGAAAAAAATAGCGTGATATCGCAACATCAAAAAGAGAGTCATAGCTATACAAAAGGAAGACTAGCAAAGTGGAATTTATTATATCATCAAGAAAAAGGTTTTTACATGGGTTATTTGGGGATGCACATTAAGGCATCAAAAATTGGATTGAGTGAGAACATCTTCAAGTGAAAAACTCAAGCTCTAGGGCGATTCGTTGATGGAATGTGAGGAGAGAGCCAAAAACTCACTTTTCATTATCCAAATATACCACACCGTCCCTAAGCCACGTTATAACCGTAAAGACCTTAGGATTTTTAGCTACTTGGTGGAGAAACAATAGAGATATTAGGTTGTAGGTAAGTGGACCATTGGATGCTATACTAGGACCTATGAACAACCTATAGCCATTAACATGAACTAAGTTGAAAACCTCTCCTTCTGGCATTGCGAAATTAATCTGGACTTGAAATTATGGAATGTTTATTATGTGTATATTATATGTAACTGTGAATTATCTATTTAACATTACTACATGAGACTTTTTAGATATGTTGCTCTAGGGTCATTTATTATGTTCTATTTTTCTTATTCTCCTCCTACTTCTTCTTCTTTGACTACCCTATTGTTCTTATCTTCATTGTATCAGGACAATACAACTTTGAGTTGGGGTCTTGATTTCTCCCCATTTGTGATGATTTAATCTTAGTTGGAGACATCATTTTAGGTGTATTTTTAGAGTATAGGCCGATTTGCATATGAATTAGTACATTTTCCTATTTATTGTCTTGATTTGATTATTTATTATTTTTAAAGCATATGCGGTTTAATTATTTGCTAAATGTGAAGCTTTAAAGATATATGGAAATTAATTAGAGTCCAACTCAATTATAATAAGTAAAGGAAAGAAGATATACATGGGAAATTGGAGATAAATGAAAGAAAAATTAAAAAGAAAAAGATAAAGTTGTCAAGTAAATCTGAATTCCAGCACTTACGAACATAAACGTGATCATAACTCAAGATTGGATAGGAATTTGGAATAAAGGTATGGAGCAAAGTGTAAAGATTTCCGAGATGATCAGTTTCGATATAAATAACGCGTCAAACGGACAAGTATTGAAGGAGTTACCGCCAAAACAAAACAGCAACAAAATCTTACCTTTCCTATATTTTAGTGCTACGAATTTGAGTTGGACTAGGAGTCCATTACTTGTCTTCCACTCCAAGTAAAACGTGTTAGGGTTCTCTATACCCTATAAATACACCCTCTTATCATTAGAAAATCATCTTTGACAAACCCTAAGCCAAGAAGAAGATTACAACACAAGAAGAGAAGTCTGGAAGGAGTTGTGCATCAAAATATGTCTTCTTCAACCTTCAAATTCGTAATTGTTTACTTTTATTCTCTTAGTATGAACTAAATTATATTTAGCTTGAGATTTAGCATATATGTATGAACCCTAGACTTGTTTTACATCTATCTAATTGGGAATTATATGTTTTAAAATGAATTCATGTTTTATTCTCTGATTATGTGTTTCGATTTATTGTCTGTTTTCCTTGCGGTGTACAACGTATAGGATTACCTTAATAGTAGTTAGATGGTCACCCGGAAAGGGTGTCTAATTATTGAAACACTACATAACGTCTAGTGTCCGGAATTGGTCCTGACAACACCAGCCTAGGGTTTGTTTTAATCACCAATCATCAATTGAAGGAAAGGTTTGCTTAGGAACCTAGTGGCGTAGGACAACCCTATTTAAAACCACCTCGTGAGTGTGCGGTAGCCTTCCTATTCGCTATCCAGGTTAAGAGGAGGAATTTAGAATCCTGATTATTGCAATTCTACAGAATTAACCCTTTAGAATAAACAAGGCTAGTGGGGATTACATGCTAGTTTCTCGAGTTAAGCTCTCATACTATCTGTTCTTTACTTATTTATTTTTTTGTCTTTAATTTATTAGTTTAAATTTCTATTTCTATAAACCAAACAAAAATTCCCTTTAGTCTTTATTTCTTGCGTATTATTATTTCTAGTTTTTGTGTTTGCACTTGATAATTTGCATAATTTCTTCCTAACTTTCGTAGTCTCTGAGGAACGAATCTTATTTATCAGTAAAACTTGCATACGTCATGTATACTTGTAGTGTCGTGCTCAGCCTAGGGTGTTTATTTGCACTTATTTTATCCATTATTTTGTCACACCTTAGGCGACACCAATTACATTATGTTTAACTTAATTAAACAAGTCGAGTCGAACCGAACTCATATTTGAACGAATTGAGCCGATTAGAGCTCAAATTTAAACGAGGCGAACGGAAATCAATTTTAAACGAAACGACCGAACTCAAATTTAAACGAGTCAAGCTGAGTTTTCAACGATCCAAATCAGAGATGTTAAAACTTTCTCGTTTATCTTATAGAACAAGTTTTTTAGATCCGATCTCAAATTGCTCATGAACAATTTATCTTTTTATAGCTGAAACAAAAAAAATTCAATGAACGATTGGTATTTGATGGTGTTTGTGGTATGAAAATATGAAACATAATATTAATGTAAAAATAAAAGTTTAAAGAAATTAAATATATTCAAGTTGATATTGAAAGTTTAGTTATATATTTACAAGTGATTAATATATTAATCTATGATTCATAAATAAAACGTTCATGAACGAGTACGGGCTTGTTTATTTAACCTGGTTAATTAGAGTTTGAAATTGACCATATTTATGTTCAAACTGATCTCAAACGACTTTTTTTCCTATTCGAGTACCGTCCTAATTTTATAACGAGTAATGCTGGGTATCACCTAAAAAGTGATCACCCAAATATCACCTTCCTAAGTGGTCCAATTAAACAGTTTTATATAAGAGAGAGAAAAAAAACAATCAGGAAAGAGAAACTGTTTAATTGAACCATTTAGGAAGGTGATATTTGGGTGATCACTTTTTAGGTGATACCCAGCCTTACTCTTTTATAACATAGCCACTTATTTACCGCATTATATGCATTTAAAAGGGTATCGCATTCAATAGGAGATGCTACCCCCGCCTTATTACGTGCATCATAAACTCCTTGACATTTACTTCAAAGAAATAAAGTCTTCTACATTAATAAACCTCATTTTATATCATTATGAAGTTAGCTTAGTACCAATTTTCCAATTTTGCCGTGCCGTGACAACCACTCATGTTGCTTTGGAATTTCATTAGTAAATATAATCAAAAATCATTAATCATAATGGTTAATTTCTCATCCCCAATTCTATTGAAAACTAAATCATAATCGTCATAATTAAATTTTCTATAATCGAATTTAAATTCTCTTTTTGAGTACATGTACCCAAATATCGCGACATTTACATAGTCTAAACTAGGTTACAAGAAAATAAACTAGATTGACTCACACATATATCATTTTTTTCAAGTTCAATTACATATTCATATCATCTATACCTTAGTGATGCAATGGATTTGGACCGGTGGGTACTAGGCGTTTCTCAACGCCATAGCGTGGGTCAATTTCGTTACCTCGAGACCATGGCAACGCTGTAGCATCCGGTGAATGCTTTTGGTGGCGATGTTGCATGTCTTTAAAAAATGAAATGAAGTCATGCTTACTAGATAATGCTTTTCTATGGATGACCACATTGTGATGAGTCATGGTGTTGTTGATCTTGAGGTGCTTGAGACTATCGAATTCATGAAAGAGTAATAAAACTAGAGATAGCCAAAGAATGAGACACAGTACATAAGGGGTTTTTAAGGCCATTTTTGAAGATTATTGGAAGAGGAAGCATGGAATGATAATGGTTTGGAGATTGAAGGTACTAAAAAGAGAAGTACTTTTAATGGATTGAGGAACTTCGAAGTTTGACAGCTTGAATTTAATGGACAAGCACAAGATATGAGATGGGGGTTTGAATTTAGATAGGTGATTGCTTACATGTGAGACTTGTGAGTAAGTTTATAGGCTAATTAATGAAAAGCGGGAGAGAAATAGGGGGAGGGAGAGAGAGAATGGGCGGTAGACCCCTTTTTTCAATAAATGTTCCTTAGAATTTAAGGAACTAAAAGAGTCATTATGTGATTTGTTACAAACTTTAAACCATGAATTATATATTCTTTGATTTGTTAATAATTACAAAAAATTCTCATATCTTCGAGGGAATTCATTATATTAATATATGGATATGTAAAATCTCGCATACTCTTTGGTTTTTTTCTTTTTTTTTGAACAACACATACTCTTTGGTTGATTTAAAGTTTGAGAATAACCTGGGTTAGCTTAATTAGTTAAATTTTTACTATTTTTTATCACTTAAAAAAATATATAAAATAAAAAATATAAGATTTGATCCTTTTTCTAAACATAAATAACCTATTTCTAATTTATTTGGAAATATACATGATAAGACGTACATATCCTTCACAAAATTAGTGGTCATGCAAGTTAGCTCGGATCATGGCATATAAAATAAAGTTTAAGAATAATTTTTCGATATAACAAAATACAAATAAGGCTTGTAATATGTATTATTATGGGAAAAGAGGTTACACAGTTACTATACAAATTGGATATACAAATTATTATGGGGTATTTGTTAAAATAAATTTAATAAAAATATTTAATTATTAAATATAACTTTTAATAATTTATTTTATATAAAATATTTAATACAAATAATTATTTATAAAAAACATCTCTTCAATTTTATTATACTTTTACTACTTTTATTATTAATTATATTTTTTTATTTTTAATACAATATTTATTTTTTAATATTTAATAAATAATAGGGTACTTCCACCACCACCATCATGTATTTAATCACCACAACTACCACCACCTCCACCACCACCACTACTACCACTACCACCACCATCACCACCACCACCACCACCACCAGCATGTATTTAACCACCACCACCTACTATATATACTACTTTTTTTTTTTTGTTCCCAATCCTTCTTGATAAAACATAAACTTATTACAAATTTAACCAATTCCCGTAGGAACGGTTTCAGTTTTGATTATTTCTTCTAACCTAGATGGGTACGTGTCTAAACACGAGCCTTGCATATTGCCACTTAGCTTATACTTGGCTACCCCATCGGCTAGTCTATTCCTATCACGATTAATCCATCGAAAAATAGGTTTACAATCCTCGGAAACAAAATAAATACTCTTAATTATATTACAAATTAAAGGAGAATTAATGTGGTATCTAAGCTCTAAAGGTTGCATAATTTGGAGGCAATCATTCTCTATTATCACACTTTGAGGAGGGAACTCCTTAGCGAGAAGACAAGCCTTTAACACCCCCAAAGCTTCTGCCTCTTTAGCGCTTTCCACCTTAATCTCCCAAGCTTTGCAATATAGCACCTTTCCTGTAAAGTCCCTAGCAACACAAGAAATAGCTCCTTTATTATTTTTAATAGATGCATCACAATTAATTTTTGTAAAATTTTTAGGGGGAGGAATCCAATTAAGCTTTTGAATATTCTTATCACTTTCAATTACATTACTTACCTCCGGTTTAGTATTACCACTTTTAACTTTCTTATGCACTAAGTTTTTATTATCCTTCAGTTTAGAGTTAACATCATTAGGATAAATAATTTTTTGATATTCTTCCCATTCTTTTTTAGCATTGCTTAGACTTCTCAAGGGGTCAAGCTTTATACCCCTGTATTTAATCGCGCATCTTCCTTTCCATATATGCCATAGGATGGTACTAATACGTTCCATCATGAATTCAATATCAATTCCTGCCTCCTTACTCTTACCTCTTATACTTGCCATCCAAATATCTACTTTAGAAGTAGATTGGTTGCAAGTAAATAGGTGAAAAGGGGAGGCAAACCAAATGGCTCTAGTCCATTCACAATCTAATAGCATATGTTCTATTGTTTCCACTTCTTTATTACAAATATCACAAATAGGGCTCGCAATAATCTTCCTTTTGTATACATTCTCATTAGTAGGTAATAAGTGTTTCACTACCTTCCACATAAAGTTTTTAATTTTGGGTGTAATTCTTAATCCCCATATCATTTTCCATATACTTTTATCAACTTGATGCGAGGACGTAGCTTTATTAGAGCTACTATTTGACTCCTCTTTTTCTTTTTTATTTTTCAAAATATAGTAACTTTTTTTAACCGAGAAGTTACCTTCTTTATCATGTATCCAATATGGGGTATCTTTACCTCCTGATAAAGGTATAAAAGTATTAAATATAGATTGTGCTACCTCATTAGAGTAGGCTTGTGTTACAGTGTCTAAATTCCATTTTCTCTCGTTAGCAATCATAAGATCATTAACTTTTTGTAATTCTTTTTTACTAGGTGTAATAACCTCATTTACACTATTAATCCATTTATCAGTATGTAAGTTAATAGTATATCCATTTCCGAGTTTCCATTTAATATCATCTTTTATTGCATTTCTACCACATATTAAGCTTTTCCAACCCCATGAAGGTTTACTCCCTAACTGAGCTTCCAAAAATGTATTAATTGGAAAATACTTTCCTTTTAATATTTTATAAAGTAAAGTGTTATTATTATTAATCAAATTCCAAGCCTGCTTACTTAATAATGCCACATTCATAAGGTTAAGGTCTCGAAAACCTAGACCCCCATCACTTTTACTTTTGGTTATAGAATTCCAACTGCCCCAGTGGCATTTATTTTTTCCATTACTACCCCACCAAAAATTTGCTATCTGAGAGGAAATCAAATCACAAATTCTTTTAGGTATTAGGTAGGATGATAGAAAATAATTTGGTAGGCTTTGTAAAACAGCTTTTATTAAGATTTCTTTACCTGCGAGAGATAGGTAAAGATTTTTCCAATTTTCTATTCTTTTTAAGGTTTTATCTACTAATATATTGAGGTCCCTTATTTTGGATCTCCCCCATTCTGTGGGTAACCCTAAATAGTTCCCCAAATCATTAGTAATAGGCATATTAAGCTTCTTAGCCAATATATTTTGAATATAGTCAGGAGTGTTGGGACTGAATTTAACCCCACACTTGTTTAAATTTAGTTTCATTCCAGTGGCGTAACTATATTTATTGATAACCTCATTAAATCCCTCAATTTCCACTATGTTAGCTTTCATAAAGAAGATGCTATCATCAGCAAATAGTAAGTGGGTAACACTAGGGGCCAACTTCGCAATTTTTATACCATTTAATATTTGTTCTTCATTTTTATTAGAAATAAGAATGGACAACATTTGAGTAACAATACAAAAGAGAAAAGGCGATAATGGGTCGCCTTGTCGTAATCCTCGCTGAGGATTATCTAATTTTATAGGGGACCCATTTAGTATATATGAGTATGTTACAGAAGTAACACATCTCATTATTTTACTAGTCCATTTCTCGCTAAAACCCAATTTATCCATTATTGTTTTCAAGAAATCCCATTCAACATTTTCATAAGCTTTTTGTATATCAGCTTTTATAGTGAGGTAATGTGTTTTAGTTTTCTTTTGATCTTTAATATAAGTGATAACCTCATGAGCTACCATCGTATTATCTTGTATATGCCTTCCAGGTACAAATGCAGATTGATTTTCATCAATTATTGCATCCATTACCGGTTGCATTCTATTAACAAGGATTTTTGCTATAATTTTATAAATAAAATTTGAACAACTTATAGGGCGAAAGTGTTTTATCGTGACTGGTATTGGAATTTTAGGAATTAGAGAGATATATGTATGGTTAATTTCCTCTAAGCTACCTCCATTATACCAGAAATCATTAATAAGTTTGATCACATCACTTTTAATATATTCCCAATAAGTTTTATAATAAATTCCAGAGTACCCATCTGGTCCTGGGGCTTTGTTCAGCCCTAGACCATTTATTGCTTTAGTAATTTCCTCAATTAATAAAGGTTTGTCTAAAGAATCATTCATATTACTATTAATTCTTTTTTTGATAAGGTTCGAGATAGGGGAATAGTCTCTCTTTCCTACTGTTTTAAATATATTATTAAAATAAGTACTTATTTCATTTTGAATCTCAGTATAATTATCAACCCAAGAACCATCCTCTTTTGTAATATTTTTTATTTTATTAATCTTTCTTCTTTCTTTTGTAGCTGCGTGGAAATATGAGGTATTTCTATCCCCTTTTTTTAACCATGAGACTCGAGACCTATTAGCCCAAAAGTCTTCCTCTTTGCTCCACAAATTCTCTATTTCTTTTACAATACTATGATATTCATCCCAGTTCTGAGTATTTGGGTCATTATAGATATTTTCTAATTTTTCCATTTTCTTATCAATTTCTTTTCTGTTGTTCTTAAATTTCTTTTTACTCCACTGAGTAAGTAATCTACTACACTTTTTTAATCTATTATTAAGTGAATTTCTATACATACCAAATCTGTAATTTTTAGTATTCCAAACATTCTTAATAATTTCCAAGCATTCTACTTCTTCTGACCAGTGGTTTTCAAAGTAGAACCTTCTATCTTTATTAATATAGGTATCTTTCATAAACAAGATTTGAGGGGAGTGATCAGATCCCACAGCTGGAAGTAGTGCAATCCAAGCTGTAGGGAATAGATTACCCCAATCTTCATTGCAAAAACCTCTATCAATTAAAGTTTTGATCATTTCCTCATTACTTCTTTTATTAGACCAAGAATATTTGCACCCTTTTTGTACAATTTCTTCTAGTTTATTGTGTTTTATAAAACCATTAAATTGTTTCATGCTCTTATTAAATCTGTTATCCCCTCCTTTCTTATCAGATAGGTTCCTTATATTATTAAAATCACCAATCAGGTTCCAAGGTTCATTATTTTTAGGCTTACAACTACTTAAAAGGTCCAAACAAGCTTCTTTATATTGTTCAGTAGGGGCTCCATAAACATAGGTAGTAAAGTATTCATTACTATTATCATCTATTATTTTACAGTGCATATGGTTACTGCTTTTAGATATAATATTGATTTCAATATCACTATTAGCAAAGATAGCGAACCCCCCACTTAGTCCTATGGGTTCCACAGTGTCTATCAATTTCATATTTATTATTTTTTCTAATTTTTTAACAGTAGAGTAATTATTCTTAGTCTCAGATAAGAACAGTACCTGTAGCTGGTATTTTCTAACAATACCAGTAAGGGTCTGGACTGTCAAGGAAGAGCCAATTCCTTGACAGTTCCAGGCAGCTTGTGTCATTGATCTTCATGGGGTTGATTTGGGTCAACCCCGCAAACCTCATTAGTCGTAGGCATTCCTAGCTGCTCATCCTCCTTATCGCCATCTGAACGGTTATCAACTTCCTCTCCACCTGAGAGTTCAGTTAATTCTTCCATCTCGTCATTCTTTTTACTATCTTCTTCGTTCTGAATATCTTCATACCTTTCTTCTTTCTTAACAAGTCGGAAACTCCATAGTGTTTTCTGTCTTTTTTGATTAACTTGAGTGCTGAGGTAGTTCTTCAATTTGTTTGTTCTTAGCTTGACCGATAATCTACCTGAAGCTTCTTCATAAACCCTCTTCGCAACTCTCTTCTTAATTAGTTGCTTCTCGTTACTACAATTTTGGAAGAGGTTAATTGTAATCGGTGTAAGGTTTTGTATTTTATGAGGTTCAGAATTGGTTTGATTAGTAGCATTTGATGTTGAAGCTTGATTTGGGTGTATGGGTGTTGAAGGCGATTTAGGGATCGAGAGAGATTGGGGATTTTCATTTTCAGATATGTTATTTTGATAGGTTGAATCGTGTTTAGCTGCTTGAGTTAATTGGTTTGGGCCTTTACTTATTATCTTTGGGGATATTATAACGTTTGGGCTTTTGATAATATTTGATGGGCTTTTATAAGATCCAAATTGGATAGATGGTTGTTGGGCTGGAGGGGTTTTAAGTTGGGTCAACATTTGACTTGCCAGCTTGGCCATTTTATCTTCTTTCTCGTTACTAGACGACACATTTCCAAACCCCTTGTCTTTCTTCGCTCCTCCACTTCCATACGAACCAACACCATCGTCCTTGTTCGTAGCCACACCCTTCCCACTATCTTGTCCCTTGAGAGTACTTTTTTTCGTACAAAATTCAAATATAGTGTCGTTTTGCTTACCACCGTTGGCTGAGTCGTTACCGAGTTCACTCATTTCCACCGAGGACGACTCACCGCCTTTTCTGAGTTTAGGTAACGATTCTTGATTTCTCTGTACCAATTCTTGAGTTTTTTCAATGATTTTGCTGCTATCTTTCTGTTCTAACACTGGTTTTAAAGCAAATTTCTGGGTTGGGCCCCTATTTGAGATTTTGATCCACGCTCCAATTTTGGGGAAAACCTTAGGGTTCTTACAGTGTAGTTCATCGTGACCAAAAATTCCACATCCATAGCAAACTTGCCCAATATTTTCATATTTAAACTTTATCCATGATGATTTGAACTCGTTTTCCCAATAGTTGATACCAGCTATTAGAGGGTTTTTAATGTTCCAATCCACCCTGATTCTAGTAACCGAATTCTCATCAATTTCAAGTGAGGCCGGGAGCTCAATCTCGTGAACTTGACCAAAATAGCTGAACATGTGTTTGATACACTTGGTAGTTAATAACTTGACTGGTATACCTGTTAATTGTAGCCACATTGTTGTGTTCTGAACTTCTTTTTTCTCTCCATTTTCGTACTCATTTATTGCTAAATGTTTACCTTGAACTGTCCAGGGCCTTTGGTTCCACACTTTTTCTTTATCCTCAGCAGTTCCGAACTTGATGATAAAGGTATTATCACCACATCTTTCTACTTCAGCTTGTTTTTTCAAATCCCAGTACTTATTAATATGATTTTTGATAAAAATATGGTTAAACTTTTCCTTTTGTAGCAGTTTGACTAGAAGCTTATGTTCAAAAGCTACCCTGTATCTTGAAGATTCATCTGGTGTAACAACCAGTTGATTGTTCTTAGCAAAAGGGTGAGAGGAAGCATAAAAGTTCATGATGAAGATTTATGCGAAAGCAACAAAAGAGGAAAGGAAGAAAAGAGATTTTGATTGAGAAGAGGAAAGGAGTTTATAGCTTAAAGTTGATTTTTAGTAGGATTTAAGCTAGATTTTTAGGAATTTCACTCAAATCTAAAGTGATTTTGAGTGAAGGTGTATGTGTATGTGTATGTTTAGGTGTAGAATACGTGTTTGTGTTTGTAAGAGAGAAAGGGGACTAGAGAGAATTTCATAACTTGCTATCATGGACAGATCTAATCATATTGTCACTATATATACTACTAATTCCATCACAAACGCATGCGTCCGAGATTTTTTTTAAAATCGTCATAATTAATTCTATAAAAATCAAAAAAATAAAAAAATTGTATTTTTTGATAAAAAAAATTGATATTTACGTCGATGATTTTTTTCACAAACATGAAATTCACTGTTCGAAACAGTGATTTTTTCGCAAACATAAAATTCACTGTTTGAAACAATGAATTTCGTGTCTGCGAAAAAAATCAAAAAATATTAAAAAAATTATAAATGTAAATATTAATTTGTCTCGTCAAAAAATGAAATTTTTTTATTTTTCAGATTATTTTAGAATTAGTTATGACAATTTTAAAAAAAAAATATATCGAACGCGCGCGTGATATGAAATTAGTTGTAGGTGAGGGGTTGGTGCTTGTGGTGGTGGTTGAGGTTTTAGTGGTGGTGGTGGTGGTGGTGGTGGTGGTGGTGGTGGTAGTAATATGGTGGTGGTGGTGGTTGTGGTAGTGGGGTGATGGTGGTGGTAGTTGTGGTAGTGGGTGGTGGTGGTAGGATGGTGGTGGTGGAAAGTTGTAATAGGGTGATTAAATTTAAATGATAAAATAATAAAGTAATTAAAAAAATATTTTTTGTCAAGGAATATTTTTAATAAAAATTTTATTTGAAGATGTTTTTATTGTAAAATTTTTTAATAGATATTTATAAATTAATAGCTCAATTATTATTTCTTCTCTTCAACAAGCATTAAGGGGGTGTTTGTTTGCACTTAATAAGATCTTAATCTGGTTTATTAAGACATGATCAATCAGATTGATTGTTTTTTCTGGCCAATTCATATCTGAATGTCTCTTAATTGGTCTGTTTCATTAAGATTTCAAACTAAGGTGTCATTTATTTTTTTAAGTAATAAGTACTGAATGCTGAATGAACAGCTGAATAAAACTTATTCTGTTAAGAGGCAGTGTCTGAATGATTCAGACTTAGTTTAAAATCTTTATGAAACAGACCAGTTAAGAGTTATTTAGACTTGAATTGGTTAGGAAAAACAAACAGTCTGATTGATTCAATGTCTTAATGAACCAGATTCAGATGTCATTAAGTGCAAACAAACACCCCCTAAGTCTGAACATTCACATACTGCCTCCTAATGTAATAAGTTCTATTCAGTTGTTCATTCAGCATTCAGCACTTATTACTTAAAAAACAAACGACATCTTAATCTCGTCCAAATAAAAAAACAAGGATTAATCCTTTTTTTTTTTCAGAAAGGATTAATCCATGAGTTGTTTAAAAAAGGGAAATATGGGTTATAGTCTTTAGATGGACTGTGTCTACAAAGGGGAGGGGAAGATTATATATGTATTATTTTTGCACCGCAAATATTTAGAGATTCAATCAGGAAAGCAACTTATATACTATTATATGTGCAGTAAGTGACACCAAGAAGTGATCATTTGACGAAAGTGATATTGCACTCGGTATAATTACAAAGCATTCTCATTGTCACGTCTATAGCCAACATTTATGAGTCTTTTCTTTTCTTCTTTTAATATATATGAGAGCATACCATGCATATTCTCTCTTGTCAACTTTCTTTTCATTATTTCTAAAAATAATTATCCATAGAAAATTGTTTATTTACAAAATTAAAATACTTTTATTTTTTATATCATTTTTTTATGGGGTAATTAGAGATAAATGCCTCCTTAATGATGCCTTTCATTTTTTTAAGCCTCTAATTTTCTTATTTAGAGATAAATGCCTAATAGAACAATTATTTATAGAAAACATCCCCTTTATATTTTTTATACCTATACTATCCTTATTATTAAATATATTATTTTATTTTTAATACAATATTTATTTTTAAATCTTAAACAAATAATAGGATATTTCCACCACCACCACCACCACCACCACCGCATCCACCATCATAACCACCACCACCACCACTACAACCACCACAACCATCACCGCCTCCACCACCACCACCACCACCACCTACTACTAATTTCATCACACGCGCGCGTCCGTGAAATTTTTTTAAAATCGCCATAACTAATTCAAAAAAAATCAAAAAAATCGAAAAAAATCATATTTGGATAAATCAAATTAATATTTACGTCTATGATTTTTTTCGGAATTTTCTGATTTTTTTGATTTTTCTGATTTTTTTTTTTAATTTTTTAATTCGCAGAACATGGAATTCCATGTTTTAAACAGTGAATTTCGTGTCTGCGGAAAACAAATTCCTTATATCAAAACATGGAATTCCATGTTTAAAACATGGAATTCCATGTTTCCGTGTTTTAAACATGGAATTCCATGTTTAAAACATGGAATTCCATTTTCTGCGAATTAAAAAATTCAAAAAAATTCAAAAAATCAAAAAATTCAAAAAATTCTGAAAAAAATCATAGACGTAAATATTAATTTGCTTTATCCAAATATATAATTTTTTTATTTTTTTGATTTTTTTAGAATTAGTTATGACGATTTTAAAAAAATTTCACGGACGCGCGCGTGTGATTATTAGTTTTTGTTTTGTTTTTTTTCTACTTTCTTTTTTTTAATTGTTAATTATAAGGGTAGTTTGGGATGAGGCATTTTTCTATAAAAAATCTTATTCTAGGCACCTTTTTTTAAATAAGTTTTTTAATAGGCATTAATCTCTAATTGGCTCTTTTTTTATTAGACACTACAAAAAAATATTTTTAGCGACAAAAATTTTAACACTAACTAATAGCCGCTATTTGTTCGATCCTATAAGTTCGTCTCTAAAAATACCTTTAGTAGCAAATTATTTGTTTTTGCCTCTATTGACTTTATCTTTAGCCGCAAATATTGCCGCTAAAAATATAATTAGAGGCTTTTTGGTGTTTAAAAATATCATTAGAGGCCCTTTTAGTGTTGTCGCAATAACCTCGTCCCTAATGATACTATTTCTTGTTGTGCGATATTATATATATTTTTGAGGATTAATACCCAGAAAACATCTCAAGTTAGAATTAATTTCCCTTAATCTCAACCATCATTTTTTTGTCCATAAAAAGGCCACATATATTTAATTTTTTGATTTTTTTGCCCATAAAAAAGTCGTTTGAGTTATGGGAAGATTCCCATAACTCAACTTTTGAGTTATGGGACGGTGCCTTTTATGAGTAAAGGTGTAAGGCGGCAGGTGTCTATTGGACATTAACCCTATATTTAATAGGTTCAATGCCCAAAAAATCAAAATAATATTATACTTGTCCCAAAAAATCATCTAACGATTTAGTATGACTAAATTACATATATACCCTTACACTCCAATTTATTAAAATAAAAAAAATACACACAATATACTTTCTCACACACTAACACATACTAACACATGCACTCTCTCACGATAAAACTCACAAATTTTACACACACAAAAACAAACTGAAGATCACACAATCTGAACCTAATATAATCGATTGAAGACGAAGAAGCAAAAGAGATTTGGGCTTCAATTCTTGAGTTGAATATGGGATCAATTCTGATTGATGGGATTAGTATCAAAGCCCAAATTGATACTGTCCTACAAGCCTTTGAAGCTCAAACTGAAGCTGCTCGCTCCACCATCGATCTGCCCATATTGAGGTCAAGAAGCAGATAACATGTATGAAAGATAAAGATAATTTTTATTTCATGTCACCCATGATGGGAAAGACATGAACGTACAGAAAAGTTATCTTTGATAACTTCCCACTTAAATGGCGGAGGGAGTGGAGAAAGTGGGAGAGTAATTATTAACAGACAATAAACCAACTCTCCAGCTCTATAAATAGAGCCCCTCTTCCTCACAAAACACAACACGGTCAACAGCAAACAATATCTCACAACAAAAGAACGTACAATTCTTTTCTCTCCAAATTAAGAATACACAACAAATAATTCTGAGACATTTAGGTGGTGAAAACAAAGAGTTTAGTTCTAGTAATTAAACTTACGACCAGATTGCAAAAGATTCTTCATTCCAATACATTCATACAGCAAGAAGGCTTAATTCTTATATCTTCATTCCAATCTGCTGCGTATAAGGTTTGTTTGATAAACCTTCCTTTTATATTTTAGTGTAACAATTGGTATCAGAGCGTCTTACCCAATTGAATATATGATTGAAGTTCTATTTTTGCATTAATTTTTCTTTCGAACAAAAAAAAAGAAGAATCTTAGAAAATGTAATTTTTCTTTACTGTGTGCCGAAAGAAAGAAGATAAGAAAAATGATTTTTTTTTTCTTCGCTGGAACATTTAGGTTTGATTACTTTGTATATTTTCTTTTTTTGCTTTTGATCCATATAAATGATCTATTTCTTTTGGCCCTTTAAGCCCATATGTTTATATTAGGTTAGCAGCCTATGTAATGACAGGCCCGCGGATTAATTTTTTTTTTGGCCTTGAATCAAATTTTTTGGGCCAAATTTCTGGATTAACTTTTTGGTTGTACATATTTAATTAATTTTGGACCTAATTTTATTAAAAAAAATTGGCTTGGCTGCATTGGACCGAATTATCTGTCTACGGTTCGAACTCTAATCAACTCTACAAAAGACTAACAGTTTAACCAACTGTTCTATACAATTGTTGTTACTTATAAAGAATATATGATAAGTTTATATTCAATTTCAGAATTGTGTTAATTTTTAATTCAAAAAGGCGATGATTTATTTGCTCTTAATTTTTCTATATAGAGAAAAATGGTGATTACACGGTCCCAGGGATTACGAGGATCTAGACTCGACCTGTTGATGAACTACATGACTGACCACAAGAACATAAAGCATACCAATAATCCGAAATTAGTTTACACCTCCAAAGATCCTGAGTCAGATGGACAAAGGAAAGATTTGAATAACAAAATAATGACACTTTGAAATTATAAGATGAAACCATCACACTCTTTAATACAACATGTGAACATTGTAAACGATATGATACAAGGTGTCATCAGATATGCCTATCACATGAATGAGGATGACAAGGTTGATGCCCTACTTAGGACTTTGCTGAAAGACTTGAGGAAAGATCCCCTCGATTTATGGAGGAATGTGAATTCCAAAAATTATGTGGATAGGAGAACAAGAACATATGGTTGGATAGTATATACCTTCACTGAATCTCAAATGTGGAATCATTTTAAAAGGCCTACAAGATTTTCCAAATGGCCTTGTGAGATGAATTCGCCTACTAAGTATGATCCGATACATCTCTATATAAAATAGGGTTTTGAAAAGTCAATTCCTTTGAAAACGAGATACGAGTGATTGTCATATATTAGTTATATTTTTTCGTTAGGTAGTTTATTTGGTAGTTCGTTTCAAATGTTAGTCTTTGATTTTAATTCGGTTATTTGCTTATCGAACTTGTATTTTCATTATGTATGAATTCAACTTTTTTATTTGATTTATTTGATTTAAATGTATTAGTTGTTTATTTCCATACATTTTTGCTCTAGTTATGTTAGAGTAAGTGGGAGTTCTAGTGGAACTTATTTTGCAGTTAATGAAATCAATGAATGGTTAAGACGAACAAAATATGGTGATTCGTGATTGGGAACATAGTGAACTTTCTTTATCACTTATTTTGTTATCTTTTTTGTTCATTATATTTTCATTAATAGCATTGGGGAGTTAAATAATTGTATGTATGCTAAAAAAATCTCTTACTTTATAAGAAAATGGCAACCGTCATTGATGATCTCAAAGGAGACATAATGAATGGTGAGAACTATACCTTTGGTTAACTCAAAATACAGTATGTTCTAGAGGAACAAGATATTCTTGAGGTCATTAACAATGTCATGGCTCAGCCTGAGGAAGGCATCACAACTCAAAACAAAAGGGACATGAAGGCTTATGAGAAGTGGAAAAAGAGATATTCCACTGTAAGAGGCATCTTGATAAGCTCCATGTATGACGATCTTGTCCATGAGTGTCAGTAATACTCCACTGCTCACGAGATGTGGACCGCTCTTAATGAAAAGTGCAAGGGTACGACTATGACTAAGTTGAGTTAATTGATCATTAAGTTTTGACACTTACAAGAGGAAGCCTAATCAAATCAGGCATCTTTGGAAGATGTCTAATATTTTAGGGAACTTGGACTGCAGGTCATAACCTTACTGATGAACATCAGGTTTAAGCTGTGATCTTATCTCTTTCAAATAAGTGGGAGAATTTGAAGATAAACTTGACTCAAAATGATCATATCATAATTTTGTTATGGTGTTGGTCGTCATGTGACGTTGGAAGATGAACGTCTTGATGCAATTAAGCCTCAGGGCCAGGCTTATATATTGCTGGTGTTGCCTAAGGTGTGATAAAAAGATGTATAAAATAAGTGCAAATAAACACCCTAAGCTAAAACGGTATTGCAAGTATTACAGGACGTGTGCAAGTTTTAATGATAAGAAGATTCGTTCCTCAAGGACTGACGAAAGTTAGAGAGAACTTATGCAAACTATCAAGTGCAGATATTAAAGATAGAAAAGATAATACGCAAATAGAAAGAAAAGATAGACAAATATTTATTTGGTTTTTTAAATAAATAAACTAAACTAATAAACTAAAGACAGAAAATAAATAAAAGAAAAGAAGATAGTATGAAAGTTAGCTTGAGTTATTAGCATGCAATCCCCACTAGTTTTGCCGTTCTAAACATGTAAGGGTAAATTATGTAGTATTTCCCTAATCGGTCCCAATTCGCTATCGGTAGTTTAAAATAGGATTTACCTGTGTAAATAAGGCTTCCTAAGCAAACTTTTCCTGTAATTGGCCAATAGTCACAAAGACTAAACCATAGTGATTATCTAGCTAGGTTGGGTTGTCAGATCAGACCTAAAACTAGACGTTATGTGCTAAACATGCAATTAAACACCGTTGTCAATGGTGACCTAATTACTAGATGTTAATTTTATATGGGCGCGCATCCACAAGAACACAGAATATAAATCCAAACACATAAACAGAGAATAAAAACTATAATTCTATTTAAAACATTAAGTTCCCAAATTAGATAGATGTCAATCAAAACTAGGGTTCATACATATATGTTAAACACTCAAACTAAAAGGAATTAATTCATACTAAGAAGAGAAAAGAAAAGAATTACAGAATAAGAGGTTGAAGGAGACATAGTTGTTGCACAGCTCCTTCCAAACTTCTTCTCTTGCGTTGCAGCTTCCTCTTGGCCTTAGGGTCTGGCCAAGGATGATTTTAGAGTGTTAAGAGGCTGTATTTATAGGGTATAGGAAGACCTAATTCGTTTTCTTGAAGGAGAAGGAAAGTAATGGACTCCTAGTCCAACTCAAATTCGTATGGAAATAAAGATAAACACTGCTGGACCGTTTTGAGCATATCTTCTTTGTTATTGGTCGGTTTGAGCTCCATAAGATACCAAAAGAATCGCAACAGAATTATCTTGACCCTAAAGAAGAAAATTACCAAAATCGGCCTATTTCTTAGGTAAAAACTCCTATCTTTAGACGTGTATGCAGAATCCCGGATTTAGGCAGCTTTTCCTTTTCCATCTTTTTAGCTTTTGTTTCCTTATCTCCAATTACCATGCAAATCTCTTTCCATAAGTTGTTGTCTTTGACTTGGACTCTAATTAAGCTCCATAATTATCTTTAAAGCTTCACACTAAATAAACAATTAAACCCAATATGCTCTAAAAATATTATGTTTACTAAATCAAGACCCAAAATAGGAAAGTGCACTAAACTAAGCTAAAATCAACCTATAAACTAATAAATAAGCCTAAAATGATGTCTCAGAAGTATATTTTATTATCACAAATGAGGAGACATCAAGACCCCCAACTCAAAGTTGTATCGTCCCGATACAATAAAAGTAAAGAACAGTAGGGTAGTCAAATAAACAAGAAGAAGTCGGAGGAGAATAAGAACAGAACACAATGAATGATCCTAGAGCAAAATATCTAAAAAGTCTCATGTAGTAATGCTCAAGAAATAATGCACAAAGATGTTTAATATACATGTAATCAACAATCCATAAATTCAAGTTAAGATTAATTTCGCAATGCTAGAAGGAGAGGATGATAACTTAGTTCAGGTTAATGGCTATAGGTTGTTCATAGGTCCCAAATATAACATCCAATGGTCCACTCACCTATTACCTAATAGCTCAATTGTTTCTCCACCTAGTAGTTAGAAATCCTAAGGTCTTGGTTATAACTTGGCTTAAGGACAGGTGTGGTATATTTGGATAATGAAAAGTGAGCTTTTGGATCTCTCCTCACTAGCCATCAACGAATCGCCCTAGAGCTTGAGTTTTCACTCGAAGATGTTCTCACTCAACCCAATTTACTGATGCTTTTAATGTGCATCCCCAATAATCCCAAATAATACCTTTGTGATGACATACAATTTCCACTTTGCCGGTCCGAATATATATTTTTTCAAATCACTTTTTCTTTTGTATAGCCATGATTCTCTTTTTTATGTTGAGTTATCACACTATTTTTTCATATATATATATATTCTTTCTTTTTATGCCCTTGTTGGCAAATTTAGCTCGTAGCTTCTTTTTCATTCACTATTACCCCGGCAAAGGGTTACAATAATAACAATTTCATCATCAATAAAATCACAATTACAATTCCAAATCCCAATGGTCCCTAATGATGAAACCCACCACCCCAAACTCAAGCTCTAAAACGAGTTGTCTCAGGTTTTGCGATTCGAGTGCGGGTCATATAGATAAGTCCTACAAACTAGGGGTAAGGATTATAATGTGTTTCAAGAAAAGGCTTTAGAAAGGCTTATAGGGGCTAAGACGGATAAATAACAATAATCAAATAAAAGGGTGAGAAAGTATAAAAGGCTTCAAGAGTTTTAATCATGAAAGAACTGCCTTATTCATTTTTCTAACTACCGGATTTTGTTACTTTTTCATTACTAGTTCATAGATAAGCGGGTTTTCAACTAATTTTAAACCTCACGTTCTACACACCAAATAACTTCCCTAAGTTTCAACGTGATTTCTTAGCATTGCTCATTAACTTTTCTATCTTTTATTTCCTGTTTTCATACATGCATCTAAACATATTTATGACATCTTTCAAAAACATACTACCTACTATCATTAACTTAATAAAATCATGCTCACATAGGTACATTCAAAGATATTCTATGCCTAATTCAACCCAAAAAAATTTTAAATTTTATGAAAAACAAAAAGGAAGATGAGGACAACGAATCCCCACCCCCAACTCAAAAATGAGCCGTGTCCCCACTACTCGAAAAAGACTCAAGAAAAACAAAATTTAAAATTAGCATACATATTGCACATAAAGAAATGGTAGGGAAGAAAGAAAACATACTCTTCGAGACTATTACCTCGCCTTGTCGATACTCGGATTAAATCTAATGTATTTTCTTCACCCAACTTCTTATTCGTTCTTCGTTCAAGACACGTGATCATAATAGGATATTGCATTAAATAATGTCATGGGAGAGATCGAAAATTCGTATCACCTCCTCATAGATCAACTGTGCCACATCTTCTTCTTTTCCTCACACAGTACAATTCACAAACAACCCAAGCATTCCAAATCTCCACGAATCTTCATGTATTCTCCTTCAACTTCTTCTTCAAATACTTTCTTATAAGAAAAAGGTAGTTCCTTTAATTGTTTCCTCAGAGAAGCTATCAGGGCCCTTGAATCTTTCTCTTTTTCTCTTTGGGTGCAAGACCTTGTGAAGGTTGTGTTTTATCCTTTGCATAAAAGTAAAGCTTTTACCATTACGATCAAACAAAGGTATTCCACTCTTCTCAACTTTCTTTTTACCCTTTGATTTAGAACTAGAACCTTTGTCAATTGATTTCTTCTTGTTTAAATCCAAACCCTTGTTACTCTTCACCTCCCTCTTGGTAGTTAAAAATGTTGTTATATTAGTCATCTTCAATTAACCCCCAACTCAAAGCTTTAGCAACCCTTAACATTTGAACTTATTGATTAAACAAGCTTGATTTGGCCTAGGATAGGTGAATTGATGATGAATCTCTATGTGGGTAAGGTGGATTCTTCATGGATTGGCTTAGATTTAAGAAATTGTAGGATGAATTTTTGAAATTTTAGCCTTTGATTCTTGGATTCAAGGTGTTTTGGGATGATATAGGTGGTTGAATCTTCTTTGTAATGATGTGGAGAATGAATTGGATGTGTTTTCATGGTAATTGGGTAGTGTTTTGATGATTGGTGAAGGTTTTTATGAGCTTCAATGGAGTTGGGAGAGTTTTGGAGAAGAGAAAGAGGCTTAAGGTTTAGTAAATTCGGACTAATAAGAATCAACCCTCTTTTATAAGCTTGAAGACCTGTTTTCTCTTTCTCTGGCGGCGCGCTGCGGTATACCGCGCATATCGTCCGGTATACCGCACCTATCAGTGTTCAAAAATTTTCGCCTCTGCATAAGACACGTGTACGACCCCGTGGCACGGGTTTTGGGATCGCAAACCATAGCGCGGACTAGGGGGTAGTCAGCAGGGGTACTCCGCACCTCTGTAGCTCCCTTCGTCAAAATACCCGCGGTAGCAACCCCGTGACACGTGTTTTCTTCGTGCGGTGCATGGCGCGGTATAGGGTCCGGTATACCGGACCCATCAGCTATATATATTTTTTTTCTTTTCTGTATAAAACACGTGGCTGCTACCGTGGCACGGGTTTTCTCACCTGCGGTATACCGCGGCTGAGGTCCGGTATACCGCACCTCTGCTTCAGTTTCCAAAAAAATTTGTTCGCCTTCCCTAACTCGATTTCTCCAATACCTAATCATCAAAAACACTAATACCTTCCTCAAATATGCAATATCAACTAAATTTAACTAACCTAAACATAAATTAAAAACTAGATACGTAAAAACATAAAAGAAATTACGGGTTGTCTCCCGTTTAGCACTTTTGTTTAACGTCTTTCAAAGTTAGACGTGTTACCTCGATTAAGGATGACGAAATTTCCACCCTTTGCCTTTAATTCCCACGAAATTTTCAGCTCGATTCTTAATAATCATGGATGGTGCCATCCAAGATTTCGTGGGAGAAGGTGTTTCTGGTGGTAACTCTAATTCATGTGTAGCATTACACTCCTCTGACAATCCATTCATCTTGACTCTTCGTTTGTTAGAAAGAATGTCCTTCATGAATTGACCGTATGTTGACATTCTTGTGAGAGCTTCTACAAACGGGCTGCTGATCTTTAACTTGTTCATCATGTCAACGATTAAATTCCAGGTCATTGTCCTTTTTGACATGTGAAGGGAATGGTGGAGGAGGACATGTGTTGGTTACCACTGGGCTCTCTTTCTTTTCTGGTGTCTTCTCTTGGACACTTTTTTGTTCAACTACCTCTTCGACCTTATCTTCTGTTGTTTCTTCTCCCCCCGTTTCTGGAATAGGGACTGGTTCTGGTTCTGGTCTTGGTGGAGGTAGTTGTTTTCCACCTCCTAA
Organism: Nemophila menziesii; assembly: GCA_029959085.1. NCBI lineage: Eukaryota > Viridiplantae > Streptophyta > Magnoliopsida > Boraginales > Hydrophyllaceae > Nemophila > Nemophila menziesii. Next base: position 23,627,992 of record JARWIR010000018.1, on the reverse strand, counting down.
TTCAACTGCATGACAAACTGTGTTTGCTGGAGCACTAGTATCACTTCGGAGTTGCCTTTCTGCAAAGATTTGAAGCTTATTCACCATTTGTGACATTGTATGCTCGATATTCTTAAGCGCATTTTCTGAGCTTTGGAATATTTGCTGGCGAATCTCCACTTTTTCAGTTAGGTTCATTATCTTAGCCCTGATTGAATTCGAACTCGAAGGTTGTTCTTGGACGGTTTGCTGCATTGAATAAGGAGGTGGTTATTGATAAGCTTCCTTATAAATCGGCGCTTCTTGATAGATAGGTTGTGGAGGATAATAAGATTGTGGTCGTGGTTGATAATAATCATCATAATAATGGTTATTATGATAATACGTCTGTTGATCTCCGACCCAATTGTAACTCTGTGGGGGTTGATAGTCAGCGTAATTTCCATGAGATTGATAATAACCATCATAATAATGGTCTCTTTGATGAGGCATGAAGGAAATTGAGGCTGGATTGTTCAAGCAATGTCCCCACGAGTGATCTCTTGCTCCACAACTAGGACATGAAGGTGAGGTATGTACTAGATTCCTCCGAGCTAATTTTCGCGATTGTTCTCGTAATTCCTCAAGTTGTTGGCTTAACTCCTTGAGCTTTAGAGATTCCATCATGAATTAGCTTCTTCAGGATCTAATAACACGAAACCTTTATCTCCTAATAAATCTGCTTTCGCCTAAAAAAAATCTGTAAAACAAAAACTAAAAAGAAAAGCGTAAAATAGAACTAACTAAAATAAAAGCTCAAGATAATTGCACAAGGACTAACGATGTAGTCCCCGCCAGCGGCGCCAAAAACTTGGTGTTGCCTAAGGTGTGATAAAAAGATTTATAAAATAAGTGCAAATAAACACCCTAAGCTAACACAGTACTGCAAGTATTACAAGACGTATGCAAGTTTTAATGATAAGAAGATTCGTTCCTCAAGGACTGACGAAAGTTAGAGAGAACTTATGCAAACTATCAAGTGCAGATATTAAAGATAGAAAAGATAATACGCAAATAGAAAGAAAAGATAGACAAATATTTATTTGGTTTTTTAAATAAATAAACTAAAGACATAAAATAAATAAAAGAAAAGAAGATAGTATGAAAGTTAGCTTGAGTTATTAGCATGCAATCCCCACTAGTTTTGCCGTTCTAAACATGTAAGGGTAAATTACGTAGTATTTCCCTAATCGGTCCCAATTCGCTATCGGTAGTTTAAAATAGGATTTACATGTGTCAATAAGGCTTCCTAAGTAAACTTTTCCTGTAATTGGCCAATAGTCACAAAGACTAAACCATAGTGATTATCTAGCTAGGTTGGGTTGTCAGATCAGACCTAAAACTAGACGTTATGTGCTAAACATGCAATTAAACACCGTTGTCAATGGTGACCTAATTACTAGATGGTAATTCTATATGGGCGCGCATCCACAAGAACACAGAATATAAATCCAAACACATAAACAGAGAATAAAAACTATAATTCTATTTAAAACATTAAGTTCCCAAATTAGATAGATGTCAATCAAAACTAGGGTTCATACATATATGCTAAACACTCAAACTAAAAGGAATTAATTCATACTAAGAAGAGAAAAGAAAAGAATTACAGAATAAGAGGTTGAAGGAGACATAGTTGTTGCACAGCTCCTTCCAGACTTCTTCTCTTGTGTTGCAGCTTCCTCTTGGCCTTAGGGTCTGGCCAAGGATGATTTTAGAGTGTTAAGAGGCTGTATTTATAGGGTATAGGAAGACCTAATTCGTTTTCTTGAAGGAGAAGGAAAGTAATGGACTCCTAGTCCAACTCAAATTCATATGGAAATAAAGATAAACACTGCTGGACCGTTTTGAGCATATCTTCTTAGTTATTGGTCGGTTTGAGCTCCATAAGATACCAAAAGAATCGCAACAGAATTATCTTGACCCTGAAGAAGGAAATTACCAAAATCGGCCTATTTCTTAGGTAAAAACGCCTATCTTTAGACGTGTATGCAGAATCCCAGATTTAGGCAGCTTTTCCTTTTCCATCTTTTTAGCTTTTGTTTCCTTATCTCCAATTACCATGCAAATCTCTTTCCATAAGTTGTTGTCTTTGACTTGGACTCTAATTAAGCTCCATAACTATCTTTAAAGCTTCACACTAAATGAACAATTAAACCCAATATGCTCTAAAAATATTATGTTTACTAAATCAAGACCCAAAATAGGAAAGTGCACTAAAGTAAGCTAAAATCAACCTATAAACTAATAAATAAGCCTAAAATGATGTCTCAGAAGTATATTTTATTATCACAAATGAGGAGACATCAATTGCTGAGTCAAGTTCCCACAAAGGTTCTGGCATTAAGTACAAGAACAATGGAAAGAGAAACGAAAATTAGCATACTTCCAAGAAGATCAAGAATGGTGGTAACAACGTTTTTTTTTTTTGAAGAAAGACAAGAGTAAAGTAAAATGCTATAATTTTACTAGAAACAATGAACCATGAAATGTGTTTAGAGAGAGAGGCGTGAGTTGTGTGATTAGTATTTCTAGCATTATCTTTTTTTAGTAATATATATATATATATATATATATATATATATATATATATATATATATATATATATATATATATATATATATATGAAGAGTAATTCATGAAATTTTCAAGTTTCATAGTAATTGATAGATCTAAATCGTTGATTATAATATGTTTTTAGTTAAAAATAAACTTTACCCGCTTTTTATACCCTCATAGTCGCTTATATATATATTAACAGTTTTCAGTTATTCAGTTTTATTTTAATCTAAAATCATAGTCTAAGTTTTTTAACCATCTATTACACTATTCAAACTATAACCTAATGGTTTTAACCATACATACTCAATTTCTAAACGGTTCGGTTAACCATCAACTTCGGTTTAAAACCTAAGCATTGGCATCTCTAACCACACCACACCACTTTGCGCCTCGAACACAAGCTAAGTTGGTGCACGTTCCACTAGTAAGGGGTGACCAAAGAGTCTCACACTTATAGCAAATTAAAGGCTTATAAGCATAATCAGCTGAGGTTAGCTCAACCAGCCAGGACTTTGTCCCTCATCTACGAGGTATAGGGTTTGAATCTCCTCCCTGAACATGGATAACGTAGTTCTAACTTGTCTGGAGTTAGGTGTGTGGAAGCGTGCCTATCTTTCATGAGATTGGTCGGGTGTTTGCCTGAACCATCCACGTAACCGGAAAAAAAAGCGTATAAGCATCACATAATATTTTTGTATTTTCAATATAAAAAACAAAATCATATTATCTTAACTTATAACTTTGAGAGTTCAATAATTTATTCAATACTAAATAATTAAAAGTATTTTCATAAGTCAAAGTTATTTCGATACAAAGTAAATTATTTCCGGTCAAATATCCAACATAATTCACATTTTTTGGGGTAATTATATATTGAGTAATGCTGGATATCACCCCAAATCGCATCACCTTTTTATCGCCTCCTATGTGGACCAATCATAACGGAGAGAGAAAATAATAAATCAGGAAAGAGAAATCATGTGATTGGTTAATTTAAAATCCACATAGGAGGCGATGAAAAGGCGATACGATTTGGGGTGATATCCAGCATTACTCTTATATATTAAAGCCCCCGTAACATTAAACTAACAAACTAAAACCCAACCCCTATTACCAATTAACTAATAGTTCTGCCCTAACTAAAAAGACCCAAAAGCCCTCTTCTCCTCTTATACCCATTGTAAACCAATAAAATAAAAAAATAAAAAAACGATTAGAGTTTTTATTTCTGAATACCCTCCTCCCTCTCTCTACCCTCCTTCCCACCAGTTCCGCTCTCCCCCACCTTCCCACCAGTGCCGCCCTCCCCCACCTTCCCACCAATGCCGCGCCACCACCACTACCTTCTTCACCCACCCTCTTCTCTATTGCGAAATCCACCACCGCCACCTTCCCATCTGCGCTGCTGCACCACTGCTACCGTCCTCTTCCCTGTGACGAGCAAGACCCCACCACCCTGCTTTGACGAGCAAGACCACACAACCTCCACTGTGACGAGCAAGATCAAGACGACACTGTACAAGATCTGAGTCTCCAACTCTGTTCGCGATCTTCTCCATTACCATCAGCATCTGTCGCCGCCGTCGCCACCACTGTACAAGATCTGAGGCTCCATCTCTGTACCAGATCTGAGGCTCCATCTTTGTTCACCATCTTCTCTTTCGCTTCTTTTTCCATCGAAGAGCTGTTACTCTCGCCACCCAACCACCATCCCAGCAGCAGATGTCAGCAGGTTCCGTAGGTCCAGCCCCATTGCATCTGTAGGTCCAGCCCGCTGGTTCCGTATGTCCAGCCCTGCATCGAAGATGTTGTATTTTTTTTGCCAATTCTCAATGTCTTTGGGTCCAGCAGCTATTTGGGAATAGGTCCAGCCCATTTGGGATTTTTTTTTTAAATCTATGTCTCTTGGGTCCAGCAATTGTTGGTTGTAGTTGGACTAGGCTTGGGTGTAGTTGGCCTTAAGTGTGTGAGGGTGAATAAATTAGGCTTGGGTACAGCCCAAGGGGTACAGAGTTGGACAACCCTTGACTTCATTGGACATGCATCTGGACAGGCTTATGTACAACCCTAAGGGTACAGACTTGGAAAACCTTTGATTTCATTGGACATGCATTTGGACAAAACGGATTTTGGTACAGCAAAAACCAAAAATTGGGTACAGCCCTAAGTGTATTTGGACTATATAAAAAAAATTCACACAACTTTAAAAAACAAAAAACCAATATAAGTACGTATCTATGGGTACGGATCCATTCGCTAAATAGGAAAAAAATGAAATAATAAAAAACGAATTACTAGAAAAAAAAAAGGAAAAGGGTAGAATTAGGAAAAACCAACCAAAAACTTAAACTAGCCTTTATTTAGAACTATTTTCTAACTAGCTTTAAAATCTAAGGATCGTGAAATTTGGGCTCTAATTTGTAGAATCTTTTTTTTTTTTTTTCAAATAACATAATTCACATAATAATTGATGAAAATGGCAAATCTCGAAATCAATTGAACTGTTACATAGAATGGGCGGGTAAATCTACAACTTTGTTTCAGTGAGAGGATCAAACTAAAAATCTACATATTTGAAGAAACATGACTAATAAATACCGACTCTGGCCTAAATAAAAAAATTATAAATAACAATACATTAAAGCCAATGAAGGCTAAAAATATGACCAGGATAGTTAAACATCTGTCTCTCCTTCCTTAATCTCAAGTCTTCAAAGGACTAACTTAATTACAACAGTCTCAACTAATCTCTGTATAAAATACATTTAACTGTTATTTTTCCACTTTCTTTTTCTTTTCTTTCATCCTTTTTCCAACTTATCCATGGAGAAAAAAATGGTAAAATATACAATAAAAAATTAAAATTAAAATACATAATTTTCATGATTCTTGGTTGTTGCTTTGTGTTTGTGCTCGACTCCTCAATTCTTCAAATGCCTTCATACTCTCCGCATCAAATCCTCCAGCAAACTGAAAACACATTTTTTTAATTAAAAAAATTTAAAATAAATAAATAAATAAATAAACTTAATATGTAGAAAATACCTGGTGAACTCGGAAGGCAAAACGGACACCTTGTAAAACAATAAATTCTCTATTTGGTTCCTTTTCAGGTCCATCCATGGAGTCAAGCTCTGAAGCTACACGTTTCATGTACTTTCTTGCTAATTGTACTGATGAGAGTTTTATCTGAAAAAGTCCAAATATCATTAAATGTTTGAGGACCATTCGGGTAATTAGCCTATAGTTCAGGGACTTATATTTTTTGAAAAAACATACCTTGCCAATTAATCCAGAATCTTGCAACCAATCAACAGGAATTTTAAATTCTTTATATCTCGAAATAGCCATATCTCTTGTACGTAATAGTGCATAAACACTACTTTCCACCCTGGAAAATACAATATATTTGCTAAATATTTTTAAGAAAAAAAATAAAAAAAATTCTTGTTTTACGATTTTATGTAAAAAAAAAGACTTACTTTTCGAGCAATTTGTACATCTTTTTTAAAGCAGCATCACAAGGAAGATTTGGATCATCTACAAAAGTGGTAACTTGTTTCTCAAGTTTCACAATGTCTTGATATTCAAATGATGCTTCTCTTAATGCATCTGCTTTACCCTCAGGCCAATCAAAATGTTTAAGTACTGCTCTTTCATCAACCTATAAAGAAGAAGCATGAATAGATCAATATTTTAAGGGAAAAATCCCAAATGGTCCCTGAACTTGTAAAGTTACTCCAATGGTCCTTGAACTTCAGTTTTGTCCCCTCGTTAGTCCTCATATAGGTAAGTGCCACGTAGCAAAGACATTCGAGGACCAAACTGGTAAAAGGGGGATAATTCAGGGACTGTTTAGGGAGTTTGGAAACTTTGAGGACTATTTGGGTAATGAAAATTCATGTTGCCACATGGACTTTACGGTAATAACGGATTGAACTCAATGTCGGGACTAACAATGGTTAATAAACAAAGTTTGGGGACTATTTTGGTACCTTTAAAAGTTCGAGGACCCTTTGATTTACTAGCCTATAGTTTAGGGACCATTTGGGGAACCATCCCATATTTAAATGGTCCCTAAATTTTACGTCATTTACTGGCTGAAAACCTCAACTTTGAAAGTTACCCAAATTAACCTCGAACTTTGTTTTTTTTTGTCCACGTAGCAGCAGGTATTTCCGTAATTATAAAAAGAGAAAATTCCCCAAATTGTCCCTAAACTATCCTCTTTTACCAGTTTGGTCCTCGAAATGTCACTTGACCGTAAAAATTTGACGGGGGACAAAAATGAAGTTTAAGCACAATTTGGTAACTTTCAAAGTTTAGGTCACTACTAAAATAACCTATAGTCGGGGGACCATTTGGGCAAATTTTCCCACAATATGAAAAAAGTATATAATAAAGTGAAGCGATAAATCACATACCAAAAACGAAAGTTCTTCATCTAACCAATTAACAAACGCTACAAGCTCTTCAACATCTCCAAAAGAAGCTGCTCGTACTTCATTCGCTAACGATTGTACAAATTCACCTTGAGTTTCCACATCAGCTTTCACCTGGTAAAATTTACATAAATTATCGGTCAAACAAAAAACAATAAGAATTTTTTTTACGTACAGCTAATAAGAAGGATGATTTATTAGCCATCTCGCCCATCATATTACTCCTTGCATCCGAAGTATTAGACGAAGAAGAAATAACCGGTGAATTTTTCGCTTCACGTTTCATTAACGATTGATAAAACTCCACCACTTCAGGAGCTCTATATACTTTCTCCCCACTTCCACCACCTTTCGCACCCGATCCCGGTGGTGGAGGCGGACGCGGCGGACCGCCGCCGCCCGGAGGCGGCGGCGGTCTCGGCGGACCACCACCCGGCGGAGGCGGCGGCGGTGGTGGACCACCGCCAGCGCTTGTTGGTGGTGGCGGTGGTGCACCACCACCACCTTTCGAAGAAATCGGTGGTGGTTTAGGTACTCTAGGAGGTCTTTTTTCAATATGCGCTAGTTTCATTTTACTGACGGATTGTTCGTCAGTATTTGCATCGTTTGAATTCGCACTCGCGTCAACACGTGTGGTAGTTTTTTCTTTAATTAAAGTTAGCCTTGGAGGTAAAGAAGTATTTTTATCAAACTTATCATATTTATTATCAACTTTGAAACTCGAAGTATCACCAAATTTAACAGATCTAGCCTGTTCAGCTTTTTCCTTTATATTCTTTTCCCTCTCTAACGCGATCTTATGACGGTCTTTATACGCCGGATATTTCTCGCTTAACACACCCTCAACAGATTTCGACATTAACTGAAACGATGACGAAACATTATTAACATTATCAGAAATAGTCGGAGAATCAACTTCTTGTTGTTCATTCACTCCAAAACTAGTGATCGCTACACTATCACTAGTATTACGTAACATCAAAGACTCAAGTGGGCCCCGCGCTTTAAAACTCAAACTCCCACGACCCGGTGACGCACCACCAAAAGACCTCGCCGGAGAAGAAAGCGCGCTTGAACTCAAATCATCTTTATTCTTCCTCCATTTTTTCAATTTTTGTATCAAACTTGGTTTTTTACTAACACTACTATACTTACTAATCGAAGAATCAATCGAAGTATTATCAAAATCATCACTACCCGGTGAAGATGGTTGAGAGAAATTACTTTCTAAATCCGTATCACCTTGTCCACGTTCTGATCCCGCATATTCTAACATTAATTGTTTCGCTTTTTCTTGAGATTTCGGGCTTAAATTTTTGCTTAAATCACGGGCCGAGACTTTTCCTGAAGGTGTTTGATAATCGCGTAATTCGAATCTTAAACAAGCGTTAACCCATCGAAGATAAACTAACTCTTCAACTTCGCTAAATCGATTCATTTGAAGACCTTCGACTTGTTTTTGAAGATCGTCATTTATGTGTCTCATATTGTTTACTTCTTCTCGTACATTCGCTACCATCTCACTCTGAATCCCCATACAATACAAAACTCGTCAGAAATTGCACTTTAGTCCCTTATATTATGCAAAAATTGAACTATAGGTACCCAATTATACAAAAATTGCACTATAAGTCTATATTAATTTATTTATTTTTGAGTTACTATATAGTACAAGATTTGCATTGTACATCCCTAATTATGCAAAAATTATACTATTAATTCTCCACACATAGTTTGAGTTAATTGCACTGTAGGTCCCTATAATACGTGTAAGAATCCATTATAGGCCACTAAATTAATTTTTTGACTTAATTTCTTTATAAGTCTATTTTTCAAGTTAATTGCACTATATGTCCCTATATTAGTTTTTTTTCCAAGTTTATGATTTTAGAGATTACCCCTCTAAAATATTGAGAAATTTCACTTGGCCACTTCAAAGTTCTGAAAAACTCTGGAAGCCAAATACTTATTTCGCATTTTAATTAGAAATAACAATAGTTTGTTAATTTTAAATCTCGATCTTAGTTGAATATAAATCATTTTGCATAATATAGGGACCTATAGTGCAATTAATTCAAAAATATAACTTAATTTGCATAATATGGCATCCTATACTGCAAATTCGCAAAATGTAGGGACCTATACTGCATTTTTGTAAAAGACAAGGACTTATAGTGCATTTTTATAAAATACAGGGACCTATTGTGCATTTTTTGCTAAATAGAGAGACCTGCAGTGCAATTAACTTAAAAAAATTACCCCGTTTCCTCCCGAACCCATCAACATATAATACGAGAATACACCCCAAACAAAATAAATTGCGGACAAGTCCTACAAATTTTCAAAACATCAAAATACACCTCAAAACAGAAAATTTGTATAAATTTTACCTCAGTCATATTAGAAAGTGCAGTAACTTTAGCTTCAGCTGCATCAAGTTTGACTTTTAACTCTCTCTTCTCATATTGAAGCTCTCTATTTAATCTCTTAAGCTCCATTACTTCAACTTCTAAACTCTTCAAAGCTTTAAGTTTCTTATCAATATCACTATCTATTTTAACCGCTTCTTCTTCTTTACTTTGTAATCCAGTAACTTGTTGCTTAAGTAATAATAACTGCCCTTTCGTTTGATTAGCTTCAAGTTGAATTTGCCTCTGTAACTCCTTAATTTTACCTCGAGCAAAATCTAACTCTTTTTTAGTATTAGCAGCCATTGAAACTTCCTCTTGAAGCTTTTTTCTCTCAGATTGTAACGAATTTATAGTTACATTTAACATATCTATTTCAACTGTTTTGATTTTAAGTTGTCTTTGTAACTCTACTAGATCTGATTCTTGCTCTTTTAATCCGTAATATTCAAGTAATTCACCTTCGAGTTTTACTTCACGTTCTTGTAATTCACTTACAAGGCCACGTAATCTTTCTAATTCACGTGCATAATTCTCCATTTCATGTTCATATTTAGATTCGTAATTTTCGTAATTTTCATTAGGTAATGGAAAATCAATTTCACCGGAAAATAAGTCTTCAAATTCGGGTAAAATTTCATCTTCTATATCGGATAAATTTCTGAACGGTGGATCTATTAATTTAACTTCTTCTTTCTCCTCTTCTTCATCCTCCTACAATTTTTAAAATTTTATTAATTTTTATATATTTATATATGTAATTTACATGTATCGTAAAATTAATGTTTTAATGAAATACTTACGGAAACTTCTTTTGGACCATCAGACGAATACTTGAACTCCTCTTCGTCTTCTTCATTGAGTGGTTGTTTAGTCGAAGCTTCATCGTTTTCTATACCATATATTCATAGAAAGATTATTAAGAAATTAAGCATAGTAATAAAAAATAAAAAAAATTATATGTATGTATATACCTGGAGGAAGATTGGTTTCAGAAGCTTCAGAATTTGAAGGTTTAGGCTTAACAGTTATTTGCTTAGCAGCATAAGCTGCTATGGAAGCAGCTACAAGAAATCCTAACCTGACAATCATGTAGGTATTGTTGAATTTTCTACTGAGACAAACAAATTATCAAACACTTCTCTATCCATTTTTCGCCAACTCCATAGCTCATTGTTCAACCCATGAATCGAAGCTTGGTAGAGAAAGGTTTAATGGTGGGTTAATAATGAATGTTTTAATAGCAAAATCCAACTATGAATGTCCGAAGATCGCTAGTAAAGTAGTAATATTATCTCTTTATCATGTACAAGATACAAAATTATGAAGGTAAGAGGTACAGAACCACGAAAATTTTGTGGACAGTTTTAGTCCAAGAAGATTAAAATTCAACATATATATGGGTTGTGTGGAGGGTTAGAATTTTTTTCTAAGCTCTTAAGTGTGAGATGAAACGTTACATTGAAAAAGACTCGAACTACTACTGTACTACAGTAATTTTGGACTTAGGATTTTAGGACAAGTGACAGTTAGTTAAAGGTTGCAAGGAGAAAATTAAGTTGTCTTTAGTGCCATTTATGGGACATGTTTTTGTTGGCGGATATGCCAGCTGATGTATGGTTGCCTATTTTTACAAGTTTTTTAGACTTTTTTTTTTTAGATTTACTCCATCATAGATTTAAATTGAAACCAATGCATTACTCACTTTTTTTTTCAAACGTATTACCATAAATAAAAATTATTATAAACTAACCAATTTCCGGAAAAACGGAATCATCCTTAATTAAAAAGGCTAACTTATATGGGATATCGTGTAGAAGACACGAGCCAGGTATGTTGCCATAGAGTTTATGCTTGGCAACCCAGTCGGTCACCCTATTCCTATCTCTACTAATCCAATTAAATATAGGTTTACATTGTTCAACAACAAAATAAATACTCTTAAAAATATTACAAATAGTTGGTAAGGAAAATTGCAGATTCTTCTCAAGCAGATGCGTAATTTGTTGGCAGTCGCCCTCTATGATAGCTCTATGATGGGAGAATCTTCGAGTTTCTAGACAGGCTTTAAGAACACCAAGAGCTTCCGCTTCCACCAAAGATTCCTAAATGATCCCTAGAAACACAAAAGATAGTAGCTTTATAATTAGCAAATGCAGCATCGCAGTTTATTTTTATCATTTGATTTGGTGGTGGTATCCATTTTTCTTTCAGATTCTTTGTATCCGTATTAGCGGCACTATGCTCTATATCATTCATCATTGGCTTTCCATTATTGTATGTTGTTTTATTATCCTTCAGTTTATATTATCATTATTAGGATAGTTAGCTGCTTTAAACTCATCGTATTCTTTCATAGCCCTTTTTATTGTATTCATAGGGTCAATATTTATAATCATGTATTGATTAGAGTTCCTATCCTTCCATATATACCAAGCAGTATACACACCTTTTCCATTATATAATTATTTTTATAACCATCTTTTTTGTTTTTCTCAAGTATCACTATCATCCAAGTATCCACATTCATGGTGTTTTGGTTGAAAGTGTATACATTCAAGGGAGATGCAAACCAAACCAACCTAGCCCAACTGCACTAAAAAAGTAAGTGTTCAGTGCTTTCACTAGCCACATTACATAAATTGAAAATGGGGGGGTTCAATGATCTTTCTTTTGTGCATATTCTCATTTGTAGAAAGTAAATTCTTTGAAGCTATCCACATAAATTTTTTACTTTGAGGGTAGGGCTGTAAACGAAACGAGTCGAGCAGAATACTAGATGTGCAAGCTTGTTTGATAAGATTAACGAGTCGAGTCGAGGCGAGCTCAAATTTTAACGAGTCGAGTCGAGCTCAAATTTTAAAGCTTGTTAACATATCGAACGAGCTTTTTTCGAGCCGATCTCGAGTTAGTAACGAATAATTTGTTTTTTTATAGGTTTAACACTATATTAATTTATAATTAAAACATTATTTTACAGATTCTAAATTTTTAACGAGCTAATGAACGAGTTCGAACGAACGCGTTTTTTTATCGAACGAGTTCGAACAAACTTTCTTGTTCGTTTGTATAAACGAACGAGTTTGAACGAGCTTTTTCCCGGGTCGAGTTCGAGCTGTTCGCGAGCGGCTTGGTTCGTTTATAGCCCTATTTGACGGCAACTTTAAGATTCCAAAACAATTTTATACATTTGGGTCAATGTTATAGGAAGTTATTGCTACTCTTCCCAGAGTCAGTTTTATCTTTCTCAGCTTTCAAGAGTTGATATGATTTTTTAACCGAGTAGATTCCATCTTTATTATTACTCGAGACTATTATGTCAGTACCATATGATAGGGGAATGAATGTAGTAAAAATAACATCAGTTATCTCCTGGTTATATTTATTTAGTGTAAGTTTAATATTCCATTTTCTTTCATGTATTACTATAATTTTGTTGTATAAGTTTAATATTCCATTTTCTTTCATTTATTACCTTCAGGTCTTTAACTTTAACCAACTCCTTACTTTTGGGTTTAATTATTTCTCTCATATTTGGTATCCAAATATCTGAGTGTAGATTGATTTTATAGTCATTTCTTATTTTCCATTTTAATATTTTTAATGAGAATATCTCTTCCAGCAATTATACTCTTACATCCACAGGATGGTGAAGAGCCAATTTGAACTTCAGAGAAAGTACACAGAGGGAAAAAAATCCCTTTAAGTAACCTGTATGTCAGTGAATCATTATTATTATATAAATTACATGCTTATTTTCCAAGGAGTGCAAGGTTCATTAGGTGTAAGTCCCTAAAACCCATGTCTCCTGTAAGTATACTTTTTGTTAAAAGTACTCCAACTACCCCAGTGTATTTTCTTGTTCCCTTTACTACCCCTCCAGAAATTTATAATTTGGGAAGAAATCAAATCACAAGTTTTCTTGGGGATGAGGTCAAAGGCCATGAAGTAAGTGTATATACTCTGTAACACTGCTTTTATTAGTATTTCCCTCCCTTCTTCAGAAAGGAATAAGGTTTTCCAATTATCCATTCTCTTTAAAGTTCTTTCCACTAATAGATTGAGGTCTTTTACTTTGGATCTTCCCCATTCAGTGGGAAGTCCAACGTAATTCCCTAAGTTATTATTAACTTGCATTTTAAATCTTTTTGTTGTAGTATTTTGGATATATATAGGGGTATTGGGTCTAAATTAGCACCACATTTTTTAAGATTGAGTTTCATACCTGTTGTATATCCATATCTATTAATAACATCTTTAAAGCTGTCAAACTCAAAGTTGTTTATTTTCATAAAGAAGATACTATCATTCGCAAATAACAAGTGTGTTACACTAGGAGCTAATTTTGCTATTTTATACCTTCCATCTGACCATGCTCAATTTTTTCTTTTATTAACACACTTAGCATTTAAGTTATAATACTAAAGAATAGAGGAGATGGAGGACCCCCTTGTCTCAAACCCCTTTGCGGCCTGTCTAATTTATGTGGGTTACCGTTAATAAGAATGGAGTACTGATGATACACACTCCATGATCTTGCTAACCCACTTCTTATCATAACCCATTTTTATCATTATTCCCTCTAAGCAATCCCATTCCACATTTTCATATGCCTTTTGTATATCTTCTTTAATAGACATATAATATGTTTTAGTATACCCTTGATTCTTAATATAATTGATAATTATTCTTATTTCTAAAAATAATTATCCATAAAAAATTATTAATTAAAAAAAAACATTTTGCATATACCACTTCTATTCCTATTTAAATATTACAATTTATATTTCTAATAAACATTTAAAATATCAACATATTTTATAATAGAAATTTTAGTAATTACTAATATCATTTTTTAGTTTGGTGAAAAAACAAATATAACAACTTTCACCAATCTTTTTCTCTTTTCAGTTGAAGCATTTATACACTAGTCTCTTAGGTTTTTTTTTGTCAACTATAGTCTTTTCTCTTGGGTAGCTATTGTTAAGGTATGGTGTTTGGTGTTTGAATCTTATATAAGAAAATTGTTGGAAAAAAAAGTATAAAAATGAGAACAATAATATTTTGACGTGGTTTGGCCAACAAAGCCTACCTCCACAGAGTAATTCACTATAATTACTCAAACTATTATAACTTGGTTATTTATGGAAAATTCTGAAACCCTCACAAAAAGAAAGAATAAAGAACTCTCGCACTCGCCCAAGGCTCTAGCCACTATAGGATCGTTACACACTCACAGTTAAGTAATCTATATGATTCTTTTCTTTTGTATCTCTTGAGTCTAACTTTCATTTCTTTTTTTTTTTCCTTGTCTCTGTATTCAACTATCAACATAGGAAGCCTGTTTATATGACATCACAAACCAAGCAATCAATGAATCTAGCCACATTGGAAGACTCCAAACCCTTTCAGACTTCCAAGACAACCGTTAATTCCAAGACTACTTGGGTTTCCAAGACACCATTTAGACTTTTAATACACTGGTTCATGGATGTGGCCAAATCTCAACAATTCCTCTTGACGAGTATCCCCGAATACCTCGACAATATCGGAGAATGAAATTTTTTTTCTCGAGTTCCTTGACTTTTTTTTGGACAATTACTCGACACTCGATCACCCGCGCTTTTGTCACCAACTCAAACAGCACGAAACTCCAAGATATAGATATTTAGTGCATTGATTTTTCCACTCAATATGAACTGGTCATGTTTGAAAACTTTACATCTATTACCTCAACCGATGTATCTACATCCATGCGATGTCAACAACCCCAACAAAATGATGTTTGTTACCGCTCAATTGTACATATCTCACATTTGAAAAGGTTTGGATATTGCCATTGTTCAACTCCAAGCGGCAACGTCCAATTCCATCAACCTTTATCACCTTGTTGGTTGTAGGAATAACGTGATCGAAATACCCTTCTATATACAAAGTTTTAAACAAGTCTCGATTATTGCGCATATGCTTAGTATGTGTCGAATCTAAGATCCATTCAAGTTTCTTCAAATTAGACTTAATAAATTGTGTACTCACCCCCATGAATGTGACATCCTTTTAAGTCAGGTTCGAACTTGAGCCATCCCCAGTCTTGACTTTTTAATTTGACAATTTGAAATCTTTCAAGTACTCGATCATTTGACGATACCAAGTTTGTGACATTTCTTTCCACAATAGTAACTTTCTCGTTCGATATGGTCACGAAACCAAGAACGTTATCTTCCCTATTTACGCAGATCATTCTTCTCGTGACTCTATCGTTTAAATTAGTTTGCTTGAAAATTAAATGAAAACACTGCTATATTGGAGAACGTGGAATCGACTTTTTCCATATTTTCTGAAAATATTAAAAATGAAAACAAAAATAATTTTCTAACAAAATTTACTCTGAAAACGAAAATAGAAAATATCTTCACAAACCAAACCAAGCAGCTTTTTCATTTGATTTTCCTGAAAACTGTTTTCATTTTCTCTAGCCAAACACGTTTCCATTAGTATTTTGAAAAATATAGAGAATGAACGTAGAAAAACCCATTGTTTTCACAAACCAAACGGGGCCTAAGCAACACTGAAAACATTCTCCGGAAATAATTTTCCCAATCTTCAAGCTATCATAGATCCTAGGTATGGGTTCCATTTCACTGAATCCTTTACACATTCTTTTGGGTAAAATGATACGAGTTGGAACCGTGCAAATAAACATGTTACTCGAGTTATGTTCTTGTTCGAATAATATGGGTTGTTATCATTCTATATATAATCAGGCACAACCCAACAAACGTTGCATATATCCCACAAATTTAATAGGCACAGCCCAACAAACACTACCCAGTTATCATGGGTAACACAACCCACTACATAGTTGCGTACAAGCTCACCCCGTGAGTTTGTGTGTGTTGCCTTTACTAGGTTTTTAACGGGCTTGGGTACTGGGTCGGCCGCACGTCAAGAACGCCTATCTCCGACGAGACTATTGTCAACTGGGCTCACCGGAATGGACTTCGCCGTTGGCCAACTCTCTCTCTTCTTCATTCTGCAAAATTTTTAATTTTCTTTGATTGCAAGGTTGTATTGATAACGGGTGGACTGTTTTACATGTTCTGTGTTTTGCAAATACAGCGTTTGAACTCCCCTATGTGGATTTATAAAAAACTTCACTTGATCAACGCTTGTCTTTATGTTCAGGAAATGGGCTACCACTTTCAATTTATCACACGTGTGTGCATCACTAAGGGTATTACGAACCATGAATGTTCTTGAAGTGGGTTGGACCTGCTGAAAGAGGTTATTTGGGTTGTGACCCTTTTGAGTTAAAACCTATAATAATAATAATAATAATAATAATAATAATAATAATAATAATAATAATAATAATAATAATAATAATAATAATAATAATAATAATAATAATAATAATAATAATAAAATCACCAAATTTTTCAATGTTTTGGTAATGTAGTTTTTAACACTTATTCGGGTCAATCTCGGATTAACCTAAAGATAATATATTATTAATCTAAGGGTAATATTTCATATATTTTCTTTTAAAGTAAATTTCTCTTGGGTTGGCACATAGATACATAGATCTAATAACACAAAAAATAGTAATTTATTGAGTAACTAATCAATATTTTAGTGTGATTAATCAAACAAACAAATAAAAAATGATATAGATTACTACTAACTATAATAATACTGATATTGCTAACTCAATAATGAAAGAATTAATGTTGAATATTATTGAAGATAACACATTTTTTTACTGATCTCACCATTTTTTTTTACTTGATTTCAAGTGTTCTAAACTTATCCATAGTAGCAAAATTTTTGAAGTTTTCTTATCCACAACGAATATAGGCTTTATAAATTAATATTGTAGTGATATAGTACTCGGACTGGTCGAGTTTAACTCAAGCCTTTTAATCAAAAGATAAACCTATAGTAAGTAATGAGTTTCTGGTCCATATAATAAAAAGTTATATCACAAGTAATTTTGTATCTGGGTAATTTTAAGCTTAAACCTAGTCGAATTTACCCTTGATTTGGACTTATGTTCGATTTTACCCCGGTCATGCTATCCCTTTCTTTAATACTATAAATTGCCTCTCTCTACCATGGGCCCCTCAAGGTAACCTTGTACGGAATTTCTGAGGTGGGTGGGCAACTGGGCATTTTAAGATAAGGAGTAGAGACCAAGACCCGGGAAATACTTCCATGCAATAATGCGGCCGCCGTCATTTAAATTATGGTATTTACTTTATCATTTTATATAATCATGATAAGCTATAAAATGATAAAGTAAATAATTGAAAAAGTTTATTATAATTATGAACCTATAAAATGATAAAGTAAATACCATAATTTAAATGACGGCGGCCGCATTATTGCATGGAAGTATTTTCCCCAAGACCCGAATATTGGGTCCCATCTAGAACACACGGGAACAAAATGGTATCCTTGCCTACAAAATTGTTGTGGGAAAGGCAATATTGGCATTTAATTCTTGCCTTTGTATAAATCAGAACTTTTGTATGGTTGTAGATTATTTGACTTCTTTGCATCATTGCATGCATCTTATATATTAACCTTTTCGGTACTTTTTTTTTTTTTTGCATACAATTGAGGCTTTAAAAGCCAATAATTGAACTAACTAGTACAACTAAACCTCACAGAGGCTCTACCACTAATCTAGGCGCCATACACTCGTTCTTGTCTCGAGTGATAAAAATCCACAAATAATCTGGAGGATCCACCATTATGCAAGTTTCTTCATTCATTTCCGCCCCTCTTTTAGCTAACATATCCGCACACATGTTCGCTTTCCTATAAATCCACTTGATTTCGAACCCCGGATACTTGCTCAAAATCTCTCTACATTCACGTCCTATATGGCAATTCCAACTCGTAGATCTACCACCGCCCTTCACTAGCGCGTGAAGATCTCTGGAGTCAGTTTCGACATATAACTCACTAATGTTTCGATTCAAGACCCATTTTAATCCGTAATGCAAAGCTAATAACTCCGAAAAAGCCGAGGATTCCATAATACAGGGTCCGAAAAAACCAGCGATAAAAGTACCTTCCTCATCCCGTAATAAACCTCCAATCCCAGCACGGGCTCTCGCAATATCATAGCATCCATCTACGTTTAGTTTAAGTTTATTTTTAGGCTTCTCCCATTTAACTAACTCGCTCTTCGTTGCTTTTATAACGCCTCCATCGCGCTCACTACCCCATGCAGACACAAATCCACTAGCCAACCTCAATATATCGCTTCTAATTCCAACCAACCTAGGTGCCACGCCCGGGTTTTTGAACAATGTTTCATTCCGTCTAGTCCAAATAATCTCCACCGCCGCACTGAAAATCAATTTCCATTCTAAGCTACCATAATTCTGGTTCGAATTTAAATTGCGTTCAATCCATTTCTTCATGTTTATTGTAGCAGAATCATTCGCTTAGAGCTGCTCCATACCATTTAATAATCCTTCTGATATGTTGTTCAGTACCCTCTCACGTGAGCAGGGACTGATTTGCAAAAATCTGTCGCCAGCTGCATAATTAAGCTGGCCTCCATCACGCGGACAGGGCCTGGTCTGCAACGAATCCCCACCAGCTGTTGGGCCTGTAACGGGAGGGCCTGGATTTCGAGCTCCCTGGCCTGATACGGCAGGGACCATTCTGCAATTATTTTCGCCCTCCAATTCTGCGGAACCATTACCTGACCTGCTGCGCCACACCCCCAACTCGGACCACACTGTTTTCGCCATCTTACACGACAGGAAGACATGATAAATATCCTCGGATTCTGCTCCACAAATCTTACACTCCTTAGACTCAATAATTCTTCTCCGAAATAAATTATCAGCAGTAGGTAAACGATCTCGAACTAATCTCCATAGCAGTACACGAAGCTTTTGAGAGCACTTTAGATTCCAAATGCAATCCCATTTAAAAGATATATCAGGAGTTGCCTCTTCGATGTTTGCGAATGCTGATTTAGCGGTAAAATTACCCGAAGCTTCGTGATCCCATTTGTATTTCACTCCTTACTATCCGACTCCTCAATCACACCCCTTCTAAGTACATCCGATCCAGCTACTATAGCTTTACAGATGTTCGACTCAGTCACCTTACATTCCTTATGAAGAAGCCCATGTTTAAAATATTTATGCTTCAGCATATTCACCCAAGCAACCCCATGGTTCATAAGAATCTTCCATCCTAATTTGGCTAACAGAGCTAAATTGAAATTCCTCGCACCACGGAAACCTAATCCGCCATTCGATTTTGGTTTGCACAGCTGGTCCCAAGCAACCCAATGAATTTTCCTCGTCTCGTCTGAAGAGCCCCAAATGAAGCTGCGAATTATCCGGTCAATTTCCTCACACACATAAACTGGCAATCTCATTATTTGCATTTGATAGGTAGGTATAGCGCTCAACACCGATTGAGCAAGAGTAATCCGCCCTGCGAGAGACAGACTTTTCGCTTTCCATACCGCCAGTTTACTTCTCATTTTCTCCGTTATTCTCTTATAAAAACCCTTAGGAATCCGTCCCGAGCAAATAGGCGCACCCAAATATTTTCCGAAAGAGTCACTGAGGCAGAATCCACTTCTTCCAGCTAGCTCCTCTTGCAATTCTAAAGGAACGTTTCTGGAAAAATATATAAGTGACTTCTCCGCACTTACTGTTTGTCCGGCTTCTTTACAGAATATATCAAGTGTTTCCTGAATAAGATTAACCTGTGACAAGGTAGCCTCACAAAACAAGATAAGATCATCAGCATAGAAAAGGTGGGATAAAGTCGGACTCCCTCTTTCTATACCGATAGGTTTCCAACTGCCATTCTAGCACAACTCTTGTATTAGATTGGATAAACGCTCCATACATAAAATAAAAATATAAGGTGAAAGAGGATCACCTTGTCTTATACCTCGATGTGGGTTAAACGCTGGCAACGGTTCCCCATTCCATAAAATCCTCATCTCATTTTCTGCCATACTAGACATTATAATCGAAATCCAGCTTTCCGGAAACCCAAATCCCCTTATCGTATCTTCTATAAACTCCCACCGGATTTTATCATAGGCCTTTGCTAGGTCAATTTTAACTGCCATAATACCTTTTTTGCCTTTGATATACCGCATTCTGTGATCTACCTCTCTGACCAAAACAATATTATCCGTGGTTGATCTTCCTGGCAAGAAACTACTCTGGTATGGTCCAATTCTTTCCGCAAGTAAGGGGCGAAGTCTATTCACCATAGCTGTCATAATAAACTTAACCGGTGAATTTATGAGACTGATTGGACGAAAAGAACTCACCCTTTCAGGATCCGCCACTTTCGGAATAAGATGAACGAGTGTACCATTCAGATTCGGAGGAAGGTGACCCTAATCAAGTGCCAAACGAAACATTTCTTCCACCGAGGGTGCAACAGTCTCCCAACATTTTTGGTAAAACGCCGCAGACATTCCATCCGGCCCTGGCGCCTTCATGGGATTCGATTGAAAAACTGTTGTTTTAATTTCTACTTTAGAAAACGGCGCGCTTAATTCCTTGAATAAATCCTCTCCAACGAACTCCACTTTAGGTAAAGAGAAAATACCAATATTATCCTCTGGGGCCTTATATAATAACTCGAAATATTCCCTCACTAAATTTTTTAACCCGTCTTCCTCCTCCACCCACTCATTATTATCATTAAGTAACCTAACACACTTCGACTTCTTCTTCCTTATTATCCTTGAGAGGTGATAAAACCTCGTGTTACGATTACCATCTCTAATCCAAGTGTCTCTTGAATTCTGAAAATACATGATTTCCTCTTGCTTTAGCACACTTTCGTATTCATTCATTATCCTATTGCCCAACTGTCGAAGAGAAGAATTGTACAAAATTTGAAGAGCTTTTTGAATACCTCCAAGCCTGGCAGCCAAGAAGCGCTTCCTTTTATGTATGTTTCCAAAACTTTCGAATTTCCATTTCTGTAAATGTTTCTGTATTTCCTATACACCCAAACCGACTCCCATATTTCCACCAACCCACTTGTCTCGGATAAAATCTTGAAATCCTTCATGGAGACACCACGTTGCCTCGAAACGAAACGGACGTGGATGAGCTTTATGACTTTGTCTAGGACAAATTTGAATTAAAATAGGCAAATGATTGGAATGCATTCGTGTCAAGTGTAGGACCCGATCTCTCGGGAACAAGTCTATCCACTCCGAATTTCCATACGCTCTATCTAATCTTTTCAAAATCCGTTGACCCGTACTCCAAGAATCACTCCATGTAAACCGAGGACCCTCGAAACCCAAATCAATTAATCCGCAACTCTCTTTCCACTCTTCGAACAATTCCATTCTTCTCGTAACTCCTTCTACGCCTCCACATTTATCCTCTTCTTTGCCAATTTGGTTGAAATCCCCCGCGACTAACCATGGTATGGTTAAGTTATGAAATTCTTGGTGTAACGCATTCCATAGCTCAACTCTTTCTTTGTGTTGGGGTCGCGCATATATCGCTGAGAAAATCCACGGCATGCAATCCTTCTGACTCACTTCGACATTAATTACTTGTTTACCCGCAGAAACCACACGAACCGAAACATCCGAATTATCCCAAATAAGCCATATGCCTCCTCTATAACAATCAGAGTCAACCCGAATTGAGTTATCTTTCTGGAGAGAATTTATAACCCTATCTGCATTCGCTCCACTGATTCTTGGTTCGACTATAACTGTAAGCCAAACTCTGTGATTTACCATCATATCTCGAACCACGCGGCGAAAATTTTCATTAGCCGCTCCATGACAATTCCAAACAAGTATATTCATGGGTTGCGTAGAGCTTCCCGAATTGTTTGCTGCAACAACTCGTGTAGACATCAGTAAACAAATGAAAAAATAAGAGAAGGGGGATACCCGAAAAAGCTCCTAGTTCGAGGTTGTGGTCATCACCACATCCACGGTACACTGATTTTGCGCAGCAGTACATGACTCCTCGGCTGTAGCGGTGAGTTTAGATGAATTCGGCATGAACTGATCATTGTTCTCATCAACCTCCGTCTCTCTCGCAGGCCCTCGGTCATGCTCTGAAGATTCCAGGTTGCTCGCTAGTGTAGGACCCCTCGGCAAGGACCCAGCTCCGAGCTGTTGTGGTCCACTGTCTCGGCTATTCTAATATGAATCCACTACAGCAATTTCTTGAATATTATTGGAAATTGCTTTATGACCCCTTGACTTATCATTATTTACTCCAACCGCCCCACTTGTGATCCCATTCAAACCCACAGCCATGCTCCTTGTACCTGAACTCTCCTGTCCACCTGAGCCCTTACTTCCATGCTCCTTGTTCCCCAAGACTCCACCGTTAGCACCATTACTCGCACCATCTCTTTGGTTATCCAAGGTACCTGCTGTAAATTCCCTAACTTCGAGAATCGAGTGTAGTGATTTTTGTTGTTCGAAGTTCGGAGTTGCAATAACTTTATGCCCAACATTTCCGTACCCATTCCTTTTTGTACCATTATTCCCATAAGTTTTCTTACCCTTCGTGTGTTTGTTACCCGTTCCGGAGGATTGTCCATTGTTAACCGGTGCTTTCCCACTTCCCTCCGAGCCCCATACTATTTCATCAATTCTTAGTTCCTCGTAACGCGAACCCAAACCCTTGTTTGGAACTGTCTTTTTACTATTCTGCCCCGTGATTATCTTAGTCCTCCCATAGCTTCGATTGTTCCTACGCACGGTCATCCAATCTCCGTATTTCTCTATCGACCCCACACTCTCTTTCTCCGCTAAATTAGGCTCCTGTGCTGGGATATTCATAGAAGTAGTATCTCTATTCCTTGGTGCATTCGGAGGACAATTATCTTTCCGGTGACCGAATTTACCGCATCCGAAACAAATGAGGTGCAAACCCTCATATTCAACTTTGCAAATGTCAGAACCAATCCTAACCTCTAGTTCCAGTGGTTTGCTTAAATCTAACTCGACTGCGAGTCTCGCATAGTTCCCTCTGAGACGCCCTTTCGTTAACGGATCGATTCTAACGGTTTTACCTATCTTATCTCCTATTTTCCTTAAGATTCTAGTCGTATAATTGTGCATGGCTACATTAGAAACTCTTACCCAAGCTGTAGTCATAGTGATCGAATTAGTAAGTGCATTAAATGTAGGTGTCCATTCTCGCACTACCAAATAGTGATCCAAAACCATCCAAGGACCACCAGATATCGCAAAGTTAAAATCTTCTCTGTTTTCGAATTTCACCATGTAATATCCTTTACCAACATCCACTAGTTATAGTTTTCCAGACGGGTTCCACATTTGACGAAGTTTGGTAGATAAATACGTGAAACCAACCTCTCTTCCAAGTAATCGTACCACTACCGTGTTCCTCCATAGCCGGATTCCTTCTCTTATCTCCTCCCTCGTACGGAGCACTGTCGGAATGGCATCCTCCACCTCCATTTCATCATCCCACTAAGGCCTCCAGTTCAGTTAGTTCCTCCTCACCAGGTACCTTTCTCACTTTGTCCTCTTCCTCGTATATTATTATTGGAATCACAGAATTATTGCCCGTCACCAGTCCTTTCCACCCTCCCATTTTAACTACTTGATTAAAGCCTTTTTTCCCAGTATACTGACCTGCGCCATTCTCATTATTCGAAGTTCTTGTTGTAAACACAGTAGCAGCTTGTTCCTTGCTAGCCTCAGCAATGGTGCCTGCAGGTTTTTCCATTTCCGAAGCCCGTTGCCTCTTACCATGGCTAGGGGTGGAAATCGGAAGGAACGGATCGGAAAAAGGGTATTTCGGAAAAATTCCAATTTTTTTCGGAATAGATTTTTTCCATTCCAATTCCTATCCAATTTTTCGGAACTGGGAGAAATAATTCCTAATCCGGAATTTCGGAATTTCGGAACTTTTAGTTCGGAAAATTCGGAAATTTGGGTCGGAATTTCGGAACTTTTGGTTCAGAAATTGCGGAACTAAGAGTTATAAATCGGAACAATAGTTTAATACTTACACAAAGATTAACCGCAATAAAAAAACTAAACTTATAAAACTTACACGAAGAGTAAGTGTAGTTAAAAACTAAACCTGAAATTTCCATGAAGTAACAAAATAACAGTAGTTAAAAAAAGAAAGTTAAACGTCAGATACTTTTCCAATTACATGAAAAAACAAATATTGCAAAAATGTCTCAAAAAATGATCCCGCAATATTACATGTTTCAAGGACCAAAGAAACAAACCATTGATTTTCATGTTTCAAATACTCCATGCAATATTATTTTGAAATATAATTCATAATTCGAAACTAAAATCGGATCGGAAATATAATTCGGAAATAAAATCGGATCGGAAAACCCGGAATTTTCGGAAATTTATATGTAGTTCCAATTCCGATCCGATTTTTTCGGAAAAATCGGAAATCGGAATTTCGGAATTTCGGAACCTTAAAAATCTGTTCCGAAATCGGAATTTTCGGATCGGAAAAGTCGGAAATCGGAAATTTCAAATCCGATTTCCACCCCTAACCATGGCGCATCAACCCTACAGCTTCATGCAACGTAGGGAAATCTTCTACATTCTTTCCACGATTAAGCCGTCATCGGCTACCATATTCTCCGTAGCCCTAACCTGTTCTTGAACCGGTTGAGTTTCTGAGCGACTGTGGCCATCAGGCATGGCCGGCGGCGGTGGCTGAGAAGAGTCCATCCACGGCGGTCTCTTTTTTTTTCTCCTTTTCGGTACTTCTCTGTTATTGAGTTTGTTTTCTCCAAATAAGGTATATATTTCTGTTTTTACGTTCATTTGTGTCCATATATTATAATAAGATTATGACTCAAGGTCTCAACTAGGAGGTACAGGGTTCGAACCCCCTCAGCCTTGTTATTTCTTGAGCTCTGAAAGGGGGTAAGCAAGAGGTGCAAGGTTCGAGTCCCCTCCCTGAACATGGGTAACCTAGTTTTGATTAAATAGAAGTATGCATGAGGAGGCGTGTATATCTCCTATGGGAATAGTCGTGGTGTGCGTAAGCTGGCCCGGACACCTATACATCAAAAAAAAAAATTATGACTCAAGGCTTTTGAATATACTTTATATTTTCATTTTTAATTTCATTTTTTCCTTTTTTATTAAAAATCTCAAATTAAATTTTATATTATAATTCAAAAAAAAAACAATTACATTTTTACTTCATTATTATGTGTTTTATTTCTTATATATACTAAATATATTTATTCGAAATCCAAAAACCTTTCACTTTTTCGACAACTAATTCTTTCTCTTTCTACTCACCCAAATTTTTAAAACCCTAGAAAATCTCTCCTCCATTTCTCTTCAAATTGGCGCCCACCCTTCTCTGCAAATACGGCACCAAGCTTCACCATGGCCATGAAAAGCTGCTGCACAAGGATCCTACTCCATCTCTATTTATTTTGATGTTCTAGGTCGTGAGGTGTGAAGCTTTCACCATGGTCGGAGTCTTGCGAGTTATGGTTCAAGTCGACGGAGTTTCGTCGGCATCACTGCACCACCCTCGCCGGCCTCCATTTTCGAACGGAGTTACTGTGGAGACGTGAAGACCAGCTCAGGCGAAGACCAGCTCCATTGTCGAACCATGAGTTGTTTTCATGGCTCCATTGTTGAGTTGTTGTTTTCTAGCCTCCGTTGAAGACGAAGGGTACTCCGACTGTAATGGATTCTTAAAATTTTGTTGTTTTTTTTTAAGTTTTTGGGTCACACAATCGAAGGTTACTCTATTGCTCCATTGCTGAGTACTCCATGATTTGAAGGTTACTCCATTGCTGAGTACTCCATTGTTTTTTTTAATGTGCGTCGTGTACGCATAGATAGGTAAAGTAGGTGTCTTTTTGTTGACCAGATCTGGTCAACTATTTAGTTAGTTTAGTTTTTAGTTTTTTTTTGTTGTAATTAGTTTATTTCATTTTTTTCCTTTGTAATTAGTTTGAAATGGAATAGAATACTCATCGACTTTTTGGAACACTCATTAAATTTTATAGAGTACTCAGTTAATTTTATAGCGTACTCATCAATATAGAGTACTCATCAATTTTTTTAAAACTCATCAATTTTTTTCGAAACTCATCAAATTTTTTCGGAGGTGGGAGGTCGGTGGTCGGAGGACGCAGATCGGAGGTAGGTGGGTAGTAGAGAGAGATGAACAGTGACATCACTCCTTTTGTCTTTTAGTGTTAGTAAGAATATTTTAGTATTTGTTCAGGTTTGAGGTCTCTTTAAAGAAGTAAGATTCTCACTAGTTTCTATAGGCCAAAAAACTAGTCTCTAAAACCCTATGTGTCAATCACCCTGTTATGATTTGTGAAATATAATTATAATAATTGATTTGGTTCATTTGGGATTTTTTTTTAAAATAATTACTTAAAGTGGTTTTAGACGTCAAAATATTTTTAAATATTTATACAAATATTTAAATTTTAACTCAAAATAATCAATATCAAACAGACAGTAATTAGTAATTAGTATGAAGTATTTACTAAAAAAACATATTTAACTAAAACCATAGTTCGTAATTTGTTTTACATATTTTTGAGGTTGAATTAAAGAGTATAGATTTTACCGACCAAAAGGAAAAAGTATAAATTTTATCAATCAAATCATATAGAACAGGCAAATTAAGGGCCCGTTTGGAAGTGCTTATTTTAGAGTAAAAAAGCGCTTTTAGAATAAAATTTAAAATTTAAAAAAATTATTAAAAATAATTTTGAAATCTAAGATTATTTTAAGTGCTTTTTTTAAGAAGCACCTAGTAGGTGCTTCTCAAAAAAGTGCTTTTGAAAAGCAAAAAAACTCTTAAAATGCTAAAAGCACTTTTAAATGCTTCTCCAAAAAAGCACTTCCAAATGGGCACTAAATATTAATCATGGGGTGATCAATTTCGCTTTATTCCTGTTTAGCAGATGATCTATCCTTCCGTACACTCAAACATGGCAATTTCTTTTTCCGAATGAGCATCCTTCGAACTTATGCAATTGCTACATTTAACTGTGTATGTCTTTCGTCAAGATAGATAGTTTTGGGTTTCGCTATCACTTACCAAAGCCATCTCTATAATCTCTAGAGGTTTAGTATCTGGGAGCAATGGTTGAAACAAACCCTTAATTATAAGATATGTCATCTCAAGCATAGACAACAATCTCCTCAAACCGGATATCATTTTTGATTGGTTGTAATGCAAACTCAATCAACTGATTTTATAAGACTATAATTATAATTGAGTTACCCGAAACATTAGAATTATGTTTAATAAATATTAAAGACATAGTAATGAGTATCCTCCGTATTCATGCAAAAACATTCTTTAAGATTAAACATAATTCTAATGTTTCAGGTAACCCAATTATAACTTTAGTCTTATAAAATTGGTTGATTGAGTTCGCATTACATCCACTCAAAAATGATATTTAGTTCAAGGAGATAAGTGACTATGTTCGAGAGGACAGATCTTAGAATTGAGGGTTGTTTCAGCAGTTGCTCCCAGTTACTAAACTTTTATAAATTATAGGGGTGACTTTGGTAAGTGATAACGAGACCCAGGACTATCTATCCTGACAAAATGATACACGCGGGACATACACGGTTAAATTGGCAATCTTGATAATCACGATACTCGAGTTAATAGTGTTTAGTTCATAACAAAAGAAATAAAATCAAAGGATAAATGTATATGAATCATGTTTAGGATAAGAAACTAATACTAATTACTCTAAGAATGATGATGGAATGATGTAGTATGTCTCCAACTTCTTTCTTCTCCTTCACAGGCGTGTTATACTTCTCTCTAGCGTATTTTTGATATGTTATCAAGTGTAACCCTTTCTAAAATCATTGTGCTGAAATATTAAGGGTTTAAAATGTTTTTGGAGTTGCGGGCCCCTTTTAAATTGTCCAAGTCAAACCAAAAACGTTTTAAAGTAAGAGTGGACTAGTTCGAGACACGACAGCTGCAACTTTAATAACCCTTTCATCTTAACTACAAATTACAAACCGTCACCTCTCACACTCTTCTTCCTTCAAATGATACCATGAAACCAAAGGGCTCTCTTATAATATTAGCCAAGTGCACGTGGTGACTCTCTTAAGTCGATTTCCAAGTTTTATCGGTGAATGCTTTAACTTTCTAAAAGTGTATTTTTGGTCCTTTAACGCCATGACTCGAGTTTAACCTTGATTTCTCAACGTCTTATCCTCGTCTCGGGGTCTCATATCATCCAAGTACCTACGAACTCCACACTTAACACACAATTAACGCACAAATAGATCTACAAGTAATATATATCTAAAACGGGAAAAAATGTGAATATATTTAAATATAGAGAATAGTCCATTCAATAAGGTAAGATAACCCCTAAAAACTCTTGGTATACAATTAATCTATAATACAAAATCAGAAATCACATGGACTATATGTGGCAACCAAAAGGCTTGGCGGTTTAATACGTGATACAGAGGGTAATTGGATTAGAGGGTATTCTATGAAAGTAGTAGTAACTCATAGTTAATTGCAGAGTTGAAAGCCCTTCATGAAGGTCTGAGATTGGTCAAGCAGATTGGAGCGACAAATCAATGTGGATTGGTGGATGCTCAAGATGTCCCGAGGTAGTGGAAAGAGTAGCGCGAGTTAAGGACTTGAAACTTCATGAATTGAGGGGATTTGGACCATGTTGTGCATGAACGCATCCTTCAGAATCATGGGCATTTACAGGGAGGATAAATTTTGTGCAAATTGGTTGGCATATTGGGATTCATCAGCTCTCACTACAATTGATGTACATTGACCACGGGGCGGATTATGGTGACATGTCTCTCAAGATAGACGTGGTTGGGAAACAATGAGAGTTGTTTATAACCCTACGTTTAGGGTGGTGTAGTAAAAATACATAATTATCACTTACCACGTTCCTTGACCTCCCTTATATTTAAAAATAGGTTTCATTTCGGGCGTTTTAAGTTACAAAATACAAAATTGTTACTCTCGTTTTTTCCTTTTCCAAAATTAATTAATATATTACTAAAAACTTATTCAATCCTCCTGAATGGATAGTACATACAACAACGATACTAATTTAGGCATAGAGGAATGAACCCACAAATTAATATAACACAAACAAACTTTTGTTTAACTATTCAATCGCTTACACAGTTACGACCACACTTCTAAACATTTGTCTCAAAAAGTCCACATCAGTTTAGAGAAAACACACATGTGCAACCCATTAAAAAATACACGTACTCTATCAAAGAAACACACACAACATATTTAAAGAACACTACAACTTATTAACAACATGATCTTTGGAGAATAAAAAACTATTATACTCTTACAAAAAAAAAACTAGTTTAAAATTATGCACCTTTTGAATCGATATCACCTTAATTTTAGTAAATATATATTAGATAGTAAAATATTTATTTGTAATTCATAAATATAAACAACCAGATCACAATTTGACCAAAAAAAAAACCGATCACAAACTATCTCGTTTCTTAACGAATTTTTTTAGAGTTTAATTATATTTGTTTAAATAAACGAACGAGTTCAAACGAGTTTTTTACCGAAACAAGATCAAATTGTTCACGAACAGCTTGGTCTTTTACAATCTTAATTTGAAATATCTTTAATATATATATATTGATTTTTTTTTAATTTAGCTTTAGAAAAATCTAAACTGACAAAATTGAAAAATATGTTTTAGTTATAATTTAATAATTTAAAATATGTAAACTACATATCTATATTGTCCTCCCCGAATTGTTTTCAAAGATTGACTGCTATAGAATGTTCGCAGGATAAAGACCCGATATGACAAGTAGGGAAATGCAAGAGTTGAGTCCATTGCCTTAAATAGATGACAAAATATTATCTCAAACTTGTGTGGCTATTGCACATGAGCAATAAGTTGACAGGTTTGTATTCTTGACAAATAAACAAAAACAAAAATCTGGTATCAACAAATAGTAACTTTAGACTTTAGGCTAAGACTAACCGCTACTTTATATTTTTAGCCGGAATTAAAAATTAAACACCACTTTCTTTTAAATATCAATTTTGTATAATAACTTTGTTTTAATCGTTTTACTATTTCAATTTTTAATTTTAAAATTTTATATTCAAACTTAATTTTAATACTTTTTATTTTAATAAAATTTATTTATTTATATATTTTATAAAAATTATTTTTTATATACTAATTATAATTATAATTTTTTACACATTTATAATTTATAGAAATGTATTATTTTTTAATTGAAAATATCATAATTTATGATTTTTTTTAAATATAAATTAAAAATAAAACTTTATGTAGAAGATGAATTAAAAATAATTGAAATCAGAAATAACTAAAAATATTAAACTTTATATATTTATAATTTCTTTTTATACATTTATAATTTGTAAAAATATATTATTTTATTTTGAGTAAATAGCATTTTTGCCCCTGGGTTTTGACCCAATTGGCAGGTTGCCCCCTAAGATTTAAAATGCGACTGCGTGCTGGGCATTTTCATGTCACATTTTTTATTTTTTTTAATCCTAATTCTAATTAATCAATTAATTAAGTTAAACTAAGGGTAAAATAGAAATTTGATAATACTTTTAATATTATTAATAAAAATGATAAAATAAACCCCCCACCCCCACCGAGACACCCTACCCCCCTCCCCCCCCTCTTCCCCTTCTTCTTCTTCTTCTTCCCCGTTCTTCTTCTTCTTCTTCCCCGACGACACCTCTGGTTCTTCTAAAAAAAATTCTTGGTTTTGATTGATTCCATCGATAATCTTCTCATATATAGCATAAAGTTCTATATACTATTGATTTAAGTAAAGCAATGCATAATTCTGTAAAGGCAGAAACACCAATTTTTAGTTAGCTACTGAAGATGAACATCAACACATAATACATGAACACCATTCAAAAGAAGAAACAGAAAATTATTAGAACCTCCTCGATTTTACGATATCCATGGCCTTGCACCTTTGAATTACCTTTTTCGTAAATTAAAACTACACAAAAGATTTACTAAGCAAAAGAGTATTTGAGAATTACTTCAAGACATCCATTTACATGTACAAATCAGCTTCTTAGATCTTGCCCAAACCTCTATATTATTCAATCATGGGCAGCAAGGTGAAACAACCATTCATTAGACATAGACTATTTCAAAAGTAACAATTCAGAAGGAAAAAAATTTGCATAATTAATAGTAGTCCAAGAGGGCACTGAGCAGTGTGCAATTAACCCTAATTCAGAAAGAAAATCGGTGTAATAAAATAGCGGTGACTAATGGTGCAATTAACGTCAATTTCATACAAAGCTCTAGCAAAACGCACAGCTTCACGCCACCATTTCAGTCGCTGGAGTTGCCGCAGCCGCCACCGCCGCAGCCTCATGTAAAGTCAAAGACGAACAAATGGCCAAGACATATATGGTCGTTGCTTCAGCAGCTATGCTTGTTGCAGCACAATGTGTTAAAGCTGCTGAATCAATGGGAGCTGATCGTGATCAACTCAAACAGGTTGCAACATTCACCCATTTTTTTATAGAAGAACCAGTGTCGGGGAAGAAGAAGAATGGGGAAGAAGAAGAAGAAGGGGAAGAGAGGGGGAGGGGGTAGGGGTGTCTCGGTAGGGGGAGGCGGGGTTTTTTAAAATTATTTTTATTAATAATATTAAAACGATTATCAAAAATCTATTTTACCCTTGGTTTAATTTATTAATTAGAATTAGGATTAAAAAAAAGGTGACATGGAAATGCCACGTCACACTTAACGAAAAAATGGACGAAAAACATGACCAGAGGGTAACGGGCACAAGAGTAAAACTTAGGGGGCACGCAGTCGCATTTTAAATCTTAGGAGGCAACTTGACAATCAGGTCAAAACTCAGGTAGGAAAAATGCTATTTACTCTTTTATTTTTTTGAAAATATTATAATTTATGATTTTTTTCTCTTTAAATAATTAAAAATGAGATTTGATATAAAAAGTGAATTAAAAAATAATTGGAAAGAGAAATAATTAAAAATTAACTTTGTAAAATAAAGAATTAAAAAGCAAAACTAAGGTTCACGTATAAATGAATTGAAAAAAGAAAAAATTGTTAACATAGTAGTAACATGTTTCTTCAGCATGCAAAACGTAAAAGAAAAAAAAATGAAAATGTAGTTAACATTTAAACTCAACACATGTAGCTAATTTGACCAACAATATTGGAAGTTTAAATTGAGATTCCCAATTTTAAGGGATGAGTTTTAAATTAGAGTAGTCAACTACCCATTCTAGCTTTTTGTTAGAATAGGGGAGAACTTGGCCTAAGCCCTTAAGTGGTAAAAAGGAAAATGGTAAATTATTTAATTGTCTTATATATCCGTTCATGTTTACAAATAATCTCCATTTTTCAATTATCAATAGTCGCTTAAACTCTAAAGCTCCAATGTTTAGAGTATTTTAGGATGACCAAAAAGTTCAGATTCTTTACTGAATCGAATAATTTTGAGATGTATTAAAAAGTAAATATTCATGTTTTGATCACATAAGAAAACATTAACAAAGTAATAAACCAAAGTTTGTCTACATGTAAACACTAAATCCACGTGATGACTAAACATTTAATCTTGTAGGGATCAAAACATGAATTTTCCTTTGAATATTTGGTCGAATTTTAAAACTAACTTAATTACCATCTTGTTACAGATCAAATGAACCCGATGATTGACCTCTAAGAAATAATAGATTGACCATAAAAGGTTTGATCCTCCTAATGATAAATACCCATCAAAATTCAAAGAAAAACAATCCTAATTAAAGTGGCATGTTTTTAGCAATAGTTAATCAATTTTTAACATGACATTAAGAACTACCACCCAAGCACGATGTTATGCAGTATGCTTGTTAACTTGATGACAAATTATACCTTAGCATTAGAGGTGAAAACAAGGAGAAAGCTCAACAAAGTAGGATATATACATACAAAAATTGGCATAAAAGAAAATAAATAATCATTTGTAACTTCATGTCAACTAAGAAGACAACCATTTGTTTTTAGAATATACAATTTTAGTGTTTGGAGTATTCACCTTTGGTGAAACTGCAGTTAGTATTACAAAGCCGCTCAATATAACCAAACCGAGTCCTAACCCATTTACAACCATTGATTCTGTGCATCGTTTTAATACATGACCATTTGTTTGTAGGATTGTTAATTTCTCAAGAAGTCCAGTCTCAGCTGTAGCCACAGCTAAACCGTATGTGTATAGACCTAGAAAAACGTGCCATGGCAGTACACGTACCCTTGTCATTCGCACTTCAGCTCTGTTCCAAAAGGTAAGGAATCCAAATAGCCACTGCATTAAGAATTACACAAGAAATTATTATTATTTGGAACATCCATAGCAAGTGTTAAATATCAAATATCTTTTTTTTTTTTTAACTTGTAAATTGATGAAAAAGTAACCTGAGCGGCAAAAAGGAAGACACAAATGAGACCCATCCATGAATGCAAACTATAGAAATTAGCGACAATCCCATCTTGACTATGAAACTTTGTCCAAATTCCGAAAATCCCACAAGCTAAAGCTAGACCTTGAAGACTCAAGTGCACTGATTTTTTTAAATTTCTTGAACCAGGCAACCATCTATGCACCAAAATTGCTGCAAAATTTAATGGAAAAGATTGTGTTAGCTAACTAATGAAATTAGACGTATTTGCAAGCACTTTTAAGAGCCCCTTATATATGCAACAACTTATAGGCCTGAGTGATGCTTAATTTTAGAAATCAATGCAATATTATTTGCAACAATGGAACATTCAACTCCACCTTAGGAGAAGCACTACCTAACAAGAGCTTTAATTATATTTATGCTAACTCTTCCATTACTTTGTGAAAGCAACAATTTACTAGTTAGAGAAGCACTTTTTCTCATATTCAAGAAACTAATTTTTTTTTTTAGATGAATAGGAAATGTAACCACTGAGTTAATCTCTTTATACTCAATGTAGTTGTTCAGATTAATTTTTAAGGAGAAATGAGTACTAAAGTGAAGAATTATAAAATTTATAAAATGATTATTCTGAATCTCTGATAATTAATTCACCTTTTATCTACACATTGTTTTTTCTAAAAAGAGAAAAAGAATTTTGAGTACCTTCTCCACTAATAAGAATGAATCCAATCACCATTAACAAAGGATGAAGCACCTGCAAAAAGGAGGAAACAAACACACATCAATTTTATTAAAGAATCTCCCAAGTTCTTCTAATTACTAAAAAACTCTGCAAAGATATATTACAAAGAAAAGAAAGAGCATTTACAGCAAAAATAAGTTGTTCTTGAGAAGGAGAACGAGGAAGAAAGCTAGTCTGGAAATGAAGTGCCCAAGAGAGTACAAGAAACGCAACTATGCAACCTGAGATTCGTGCAAACAACAATAATGGAGATGTTTTAACTCTCCCAAGATTGGCCATAGTTATTGCTTAGCGAAAGTGAGACACTGTAGCGGTGAGTTATCAACCGACACAGTACTACTACTTCTATTATTATTGAACTAATAATGTATTTTATTACTACTATTTTAGCAATTTGACGTAAAATGATGTTTGTCCCAAAAGGTAATATTACTTTATTAAATTTTTAAATATTATTTGATGGAGCGGTCAATGTATACTTCTTTTCTTTTGTCAAATGGGTTTTTATTTTTATATTCATTATAAGCATCTTTAACAAAAACAATGTTACATAATAAAATTAATAACTAGTTGTTGGTGAATGGAATCGTTTGTGCTTTAGATGATTATTCTTTTTGAACGATAGTGCATTAGATGATTAAAGAAGTAAAAGTTATTACTCTATAAAGGACTAAAAGAAAAAAAGGAATACTGCGGGACCAATGATGATATACATAGGTATATATCAATATAGATTTAGAACAAAAAAATATATCAATATAGATGAATGATTTTACAAATTAAAGCCTATTTTATAAGAAAGAAAGTTTTTAAGACCTAATTAAAATATATTATTTTTTAAAGTTTAGTTTAACTTTTTGGTTAATTTTTTTATTTTTCTACCTTTTTCAATTTTTTTAATTCTTTTTTTATTTTTTTAATTTTTTTATTAATTTTTTTATTAATTTTTTTTTCTGAATTTTTATTACTTTAATTTACCTGATATCGGTACATTCACGAGGATACGTACCTACATTGTACAAACCTATATATTTTTTAACGTTTTAAGGTGGATAAAACGAATTTTTATACAAGTGTAGTTAGTGTTTGTTTATATAATAGTCCAAATACACGGGGGATGTACCCAATTCTTCGTTTTGTATATGTATAATGTCCCAGTTTTGTCCAAGTGTATGTCCAATAAAATCCAATAAAGTTCGTGTACCCAATAGTCTGTACACAAGTCCATTTTTGTCCATATCCATCCCAATGTGTTCAGTATTGTACCATAAGGGCTGTACCAAAATCCTAATAACTCAGTTTTTGTCCAATTATTTTTTATAAATAATAATCTCAAAGAAGTGGGGCTGGACCAACGTGGATATACACAAAGGGCTGGACTCAAGTGGCTATAAATTAAAAGTTTAATAAATTAAAACTTTTTTATTAGTAAATAAAACTAGAAAAAAAAAAAACAAAAAAAGGGGTTGTACCCAAAAATCTAATGGACTGGCCAAAAAAAAATGGGTTTTAAAAACAATTAAACAGGCTGGAAAGGTATGACTGGGCCTGCAGACAAGTTTTAAAAAAAAATGGGTTTTTGAAAAACAACGGACTATACCGGTATGCCTGGGCCCAAATGGGCTGGACCAGCATCCTGATCAGACCTGCAGGCAAGTTTTAAAAACAAAAAACAAAAGAAACCAGATCTGAGAAGAATGCTTCGTGCTGCGCTGGTGGTGCGGTTTTTTTGCAGATGCGCTGGAGGGGTCGGCTCTGAAGAAGAAGTGTCGGAGGAGACGCGCTGGAGAAGAAGCGTCGGATCTGGTACAGTGGCGGCGAACAGAGTTGATGGTGCAGTGGAGGAGTAAGGGCGTGGTCTTCTCCTCGAACCACGACATCTGCTGCAGCAGATCTGATGAGAGCGGTGCGGTTTGGATCTTCGGGAAGACGAACCGTGGCTGTGGTGGTGGTTTTCCTGTGCCAGAAGAGTCGTGTGGTGGTGGTTCTCTGCTTTTGCGCGAAGGGCTTCGATGAAGCTCTGCTACTGCGGTGGTGGTGTCTCGGAGGGAAGCTTTCGGTGATGGAGATCTGCTACAGCGGTGGTGGTGTCTCGGTGGGAAGCTATCGGTGATGGAGATCTGCTACAGCGGCTCGGTCTTCGATGGTGGTGGTGGATCAGCAGCGACAATGGTGGGAAGCGGAGTTGAGAAGGTGGGAAGGGGAAAAGTGTAGAGGGCTGCAATCGTGGGAAGGTTGAAAGAGGGCATCAGTGGTGGGAAGGTGCCGACAGAGAGAGACAGAGAGAGCTTAGAGAGAGGTTTGGATTTTCTGAAACAAAAACCTAATACGGGTTTTTGTTTTTGATTTTTTTGTTTCATAGTGTATAAGAGTGAAAGAGGGAGGGAGTTTTTGGGTATTTTACTAGGTTTTAGTTGGTATTGGATTACTAGTTAATAGAGAATAGTGTTTGGGCTTTATAATGTAACTTTCAAGTTGTTCGGGCTCTATTATATAATTGCCCCATATAGATGGTTTTGAGATTGTTCAAGAATTTCAAAGTTATTAGGTGATAGGTGAATCTGTCCATGACTCCACAAGATAGGGACTATGTAAAATCGAAATACATGTCAAACATTTGTCATATCTTCAAATGGTAATATGATGACTAATAAATTCGTTAGATTTTATAGGCACTGGTTACCTAAAAATTGGAGGGAGATTGATAACTTCACGAGGTGTTGAGATCCCATTAATAACGCTAATATTGCTTCTTTTTCTACTTGTAGTCTTCCTTCGTAAGGATACTAGGTATAGCCCATATGCCTTAAGATACTGTACAAAATTTGTTCTTTAATCTAGATCTAGTGTGTTTTATGGTTTAAGACTTAAGATCAATGGTTCATATTTCAATATTTTAAGATAAAAACGTCACGATTTATTATTTAAGATTTAAAGTTTATGATTTATAATTTATGGTCCGCGGGTCATGATTTATGGTTAAAATTTCATGGTCTATGATCCATGCTTGATGATTTGAGGTCCTTAGTTCAATTAGGAAGGCCATCTTCCTCAAACGTAATTTTGTGCTATGTGGGGGAATGAAAATAATATCATTTTGATTTAAATTGAATAATATCAACTAAAATACATAAATTTATTGAAAATGTCCACCAAGCGTTAAATATTTATTGTAGATAGAACAATTTTAAATATAAGTTTAGTAAAATCGATTACAACCTGATTTAGTGAAGATTTTTTTTCAAAGGTTGAGAAATCGATTAGTTCAATTACGATGGATAATATACTGACCTAAAAATTTATGAATGCTACCAACATGCCGGAAAGCCCTCATCCGGAAATAGGATGGGTCTACTTCTGTTGGCCCTTGTCATCTGTAGCATAAATTATCATGTCAATACGAGTATTTCAAAACAACCCTGCATAAAGAATAAAAAATGAGATCAACACTTGCAAGGAACCTTCTTTCTGAGTCTTTAGGTGCTACGATTTCAACAATAACCTCCTTCTTCAATGGTGATTCAAATGCAAGTTCAACTTCATTCTCGTGTTCTTTCTCATGATCATCATATACCCATCTTCTTTTTCACTTTCAATTTTTTGTGCATAACATTTCTGCTAAATTTTGAAATACATGGATAAATTTAAGCATTTCACATAACATATGGCCCATTGATGCAATTTACAGGTAATTTCAATCTCATTGCATTTTCGATTTTGAAATATACAAATCTACTAAAATTCAAGCCAACTATAACATCATTATATCCAACTTAATTTGATATGCCATAAATAGAACAAATATAATCACGATATTCATGAATATTTTAATTAAGAAAAAGAAGAATTCAATTTCATCTAATCCTATTTAAACCTCGATAGTAGACCTTTGCTTAGCATTAGTCTCTTGAACACTGATATCTGAAGTAGTAGGCTACAGACTTAGGCGGAGTAGTGGTGGCGTAATAATCATAATTGTTGTGGTATTCTAACCTAATGAAGATATATGGCTAGAGGCTAATTTGCCTATATAAAGGGGAAAATTGTCACTTAAGGCAAAAGTAAGGGATTGTTTGTGACACTTAACTTAAAACAAAGTTACCGAAACTGATATAAAAATAAAAATAGTATTAATACCTCTTAACCTAAAAAATGAACTCGGGTATATTTATATCTCACTGCCGCCTCTAACGCATAACACATCTTCTTCCCCTCTCACGTTCATTACTCAGTTCGTAACCTTCCCATTACACTATAGCCAACATAAATTTTTCTGTAACATCTTTACATGCGCTCACACATTGGATCAAACTCCGTTTTTATTAGGATAAGGTGGTTGGTCATGATATTTCAACAAAAAGCAACAAAAATGATGAATCAGGTAAGTCACACTCCTATATGTTATAAAATCACATTCTAATTTTTTAATCAGATCCATAATTCTTCATGTGTGACTAAAATTTGAAAGATTAAATAGGATGGCATGATATAATTGACTTTTTGCTGAGATAATTTCCTAATAACTCATTTTTATTTGAAATAGTAAAATAACAATTTCATTTAATTATTTTTTCCATAATCAACTATTTTTAAGGTTATTATACTTTTTTATTTTATTTTATTAGAAACATGTATTTTATTGTTTTAATATTCTATTTGATGTAATTTTTTATGTATATTTATTTATTGATAATAAAATTGGGAAGCAAAATTTTTAAATTGTAATATTTAGATTTTAAAATTTAAAATTTAAACTTAATTGAGGCATAATTAGCTGTTTAGATTGTTTAGATAAAAAAAAATTAAGAAAAGTTAGACTTATTTAAATTTTATCCTAAGCCATTCCCATAACAAGACTTGATCAATAAGTTAGGTCCTATATCATTAGACCAAGTTGGAGAGGGATACAGTAGTAAAAAGAAAACCAAACTTTATGAAGTCTAAACAATTTTATTTTAACTTATATATAGTTAAGTTTAATATGGAATGCACAAAATAAACAAGTAAATAAAATCTAGCTAAAATGAAGAATGAAATAAAAACGGTTAGAACAAAACTATAAGATATTGAAAGTATTGTACTTTGTATGATAAATTCAATTAATTTTGTAGGCCATATATAGGGTCGTTCATGACATGTTGAGAGTCTAAATTAAACTTTAATAAAAGGGTTGAAAAAATTACAAATTACATATAAAAACTTTAAATATTTACCAATATTTTTTAATTGTTATTGTGGTTTACAGATACATCCATAATGTGATATATTCTGGCATATTGTGCATCTAATTTCGGATGAAGAAGGTGAACTTCAGCCAATCTCGAAGCAAGTTGGACATACAAAATGCAGCGACTGTGGCATTGACGAGCAACTGTTCCTTCACCACATCAAGATAGTAAACTTGTTGTTGTATGAAGTAAGGTAGTAGAAACCGAGAATGTGTACTAAAAAAAATAAACCGAGAACACAATTATCAAAACTTGTAATAATTTTAGACTATAATCAAATTTTATAATGATTTCATCACATTTAAGACTACGTGCAATATGTTGGTCAATGTCAACCTTGGATTAAGAAATAAATTTGGATTAATTACTTTTTTTACTATACTTGTGATAAGCAACTACATGTGACAAAAAAAGTATACACGTATAATTTCAATGGGTTGAATCCCACCATCAACATGTAAATTTGATAAGACCCATTAACACTTGTCAAACAAGCAACCAGCCATAAGAAAAAAAAAAATGGTGTGCATGCTAATTTACC
This sequence comes from Nemophila menziesii, assembly GCA_029959085.1. Taxonomy (NCBI): domain Eukaryota; kingdom Viridiplantae; phylum Streptophyta; class Magnoliopsida; order Boraginales; family Hydrophyllaceae; genus Nemophila; species Nemophila menziesii. Next base: position 23,587,550 of record JARWIR010000018.1, on the reverse strand, counting down.
AACATATTAACGACCAAAAAACTCTGAGCAAATAAATATAATATTTACATCTTCAAGTGTATTCCTTTTGTGTGTCATATTTATAGCATCTCTAAGAAATTTAGTTATGTCATATCTCAAATTTTCTTATATTAATTTTTTCTTCTTTAGATTAAGTGATACTACATAAATAAACTATTATATTATATATAGACAACCATGTTAATGTGATTCATCCCATGAATACGTCAAAGGGATTCATCCCATCAACATAGTCTTCCTAGATATGGCAAAACAAACAAATATTAACAAGTTACAAATACCACATAACAAAGAACCAAAAGAACAAAACTTGTGTTCATGCTAATTCACCAACATTTTAACAACCAAACAACTCTGAGCAAACGAAAATAAAATGGTGATCAGTAATTTTTATTGAAACTTTTACATAAAACTATTATTCTAAGCAGACATATATAAGGAAAGTTAATTTGTTGTTCTTAAAATTGTTACTCAAACGAGCGTATCCAAGACAACATTGAAGTCGACTTGTTATAGTATGAAGGTTGTTTACGACGACCACACGTTCTCTTTTTCCAACTATATTCAAACTAGAAGAAATGTGATTCTTCTTTGTCCTTCCTGACATCTTATTGTATTGGGGAGGACAAACAAAAATCTTGCCAGGATCTAAATCTGTATCTTGAAATGTTGAAAGAGATGGAATGTTGTCGTCCCAAAGGTGTGATAAAATAACGATAGAAAAACATCTCTAGAGAACCGAGATAAACTTCCTGCAACTGCAAGGGTCATTTGCAAGTAATAAGTAAGTAAAACAAATATCAATTTCAGGGAATACGACAATCAATTGTATATAGTGTTCTTAGAAAGTGTGATAGAAGAGTTGCTAAAATAATACGTGAAAGTGTAAAAGATATTTGTTTGGTTTTTAGATTTGAAGACTAGAAGGAAAATACGATTAATTAACTAAAACTCAAATAAAGAGAAAAAGTAAATAACGAATGAGAAATTATTTGAGAGTATTATATAAGGGAGAATTGTGTGTTATATAAGTAATAGTCGGGACTCTAAATTCATCCTAACTCCACTCAAGGTAGCTTAGAAGGAAACCTCAACACTACTAGGGGACTTGGGTAAGGGGACCCTACGCAATGATCGATGGTGAAATCTAAACCTATTGACTATCTAGTTAGGCAAGCCCGTCAGGATTACAAACGAACACTAGATGATTATGTATTGTTTTATATAATTGACCCCCCTTGTTAGGGCGACACTCCTAATTACTAAAGGGGAAACCCTATACGTGTACATATAAAGGACTACAAACATAGGTTAGATACAAAAGACAAAGCAATCACAAGCACAATTCATTTAAAGTTAATCTTCCAAATTCAATAATCGCATAAGAATAAGTCAAGGGTTCATACATTAGTGTTCTTCTCAAGCTATATATATTTAGTTCATAAACAAATAATAAAAACTATCAATTAAGAATATCATATTCATGTTCAAAAGATAAAACAAAATAAATTTACTCTAATTATTGCTAAAGAATGATTATCACCTTGACGGGGGGTTTAATTACTGAATTGATTAATAAACGTGTGGTATTCGTCAATGATCATGACGGGCTTGACTAACCGCGTAGCCAATTGGGTAAAAGTCTCAATCATCTGAGCGTAGCTTATAATCGCCTTGACGGGGTTTATAATACTGTAGGATAGCTCCTAAATCTACCTTGACGGGAGTTAGGAGATTGTAGAGTCCTGACTAATATAGTATTATCAACTTGTCCCTTCAACAAAAGCACTAAATGTAAGAACTTAGGTGGATCCCCTAGCGAGACTCAAGTATACATCTCAACCTTGCATCTACGTCACTTAGTTGTTAGCTTATTTACTTTCAGTTTATCTTTAGTATTTTATTTATTTGCATCCAGTTGTTTATAACTCAAAACCAAACAAATATATGTTATCTTTTATTTTCTGTACTTGCAATTACTACTACTTATCTATTGAACACATTAGTTATACCAGTCCAATCCTTGAGAACGAAATCTTTTATATCTATCTATTACTTGGAACGACCCGTACACTTGCGGTTAGTAGGTCCTCATATCTAGGATTGATTTTTATCACACCCCAGGACCCACCAGTGATCATATGTATATTGATTAAGGGTATTTGTGTAAATGCTCTTTTTAATCCTTGTGCACCAAAACGGTGGACAAATAAAAATGGACAGAGAAAGTATAAGGTTATATCAAATTTCGGATATCCCATTTTTACACTTACAATGGGAAGAATGCTTATTTGTTTTTAGTACTTCCCCTGTTTCCAAAAAGTTGTTACATTTTTTTTACATAAACTAAGAAATGTCATTTAATTAATATAGGATTGCTAAAAATATTTCCATAAAGTATTTTGATATCTTGAATATTTATTGAAAATATAAATTATACAATTTAATTAAGGGTAGAAAGTTATAAAGAATGAATAAGTGGCTAGTTTTTCTAAATGGATAACCTTTTGTGAACAACTATTTTTAGTATTAGTGACAATCTTTTAGAGACGGTGTAAGTATAAGTTACTAAACGTGTCGTTTATATTTACCTTTTGTTTTTAAACCAAATGACATTATAAGTCAAGTATAACAAATACATAATATCAGTAGACGTAAGAAGATTACAACTCAATTATAATGGTGAACTTGAATTAAAAAAACAAGACATTCAATTCCATTGATTTGAAAATCATAATATTATACTAAAGTTTTGGCTATGAAGGGGACTGATCCAAATTTCCAACTACATAAGGGGTGAGACAAAATAGCCCTTTTAATTATGATAGGGTATATAGTTCATTGAGTGTATACCAAAGCAAAAAAGCTCGAGGATGGATCCCCAACTGATGGAAGGATTAAATAAAGATATGATCAAACATCTAGAATCCTCGAATGCTCCATATTGATTCGGTAAACTTTGATGGAAGAAACCTACACATGAGTAGTATGATCATATGTGTTCATCTTTAGCAAAAATTTATGGTTACCGCTATAGAAATAGTACGAAGAACTTTACTATTACGGTTATACTCTCACTCTCATTGTTAGTAGTAGTACGTTTACAATGATGGACTAAAGGTTGTATTTTGATTTATGATATTTTCGACAAAACATTAACTATTGAGTTATTTGGTCTTACGAGAGTATCGAGATTGTGTATAAGTCTTGCAGGTTCAAACCGACATGTAATTAATGAAAAAATAGGGACATCAAACCCCCGAAGATATGCAGATCGGACAACCAAACAAGACCTGGTGAAAGATGCAACGAAAGAGCTTAAGTCCGGTCCTTTGAGATGTTGTAAACTAGACTACCGATATCCATTTGAAAATGAAGTTGAAAAAGTTGAGGCATCGAACCTCCGAGCCATGGAAAATCTCGATTGAAAATGGACCAAAATGAATAAGGCAAGTAAGCCAAAGATATCGGACCTCCAAAGTGAAGAAATCTAGAATGCAAAAGAGCATTAGATGGGGAGTCAACAATGTTGAAGTTCAGGCCTCTGATCAAAGGCGCTAGGTACCCGACTTGGTTAATCATTAGATTTGAAGACTCGACTCCAAATGGATACGGTAGAGAAAAAGGCAGCTACCTGACCAAAGAAGCGTGAAAGACTACAAAGGACTATTTTAGGGTCGTTGGTGTAGAGATGTTTAGAGTTGTTAGAAGAACAAGAATATTTTCCATCGGTCATCCAGCCAAAAGGAGAGTGTTTATCCAACGAGAAGAAAATCATCCAATACGGAGCTGACATATGGATAAATCTGTTGGGTATATTATGCCTATAAATATAGAGTTTGAAGACAAAAGTGACTCTTTTCTACACTAAATTTTAAACTCTTAAAGAACATCTTCAAAGAGATACCCAAATCAATCCATATTCCATACATCTATATTTCTTTGTATCCTTAGCCCAACACTTTTTATTTATCTAGTTATTACAGAGTATAGTTGTTAGGCTAGGTAGATTAGATTCCATCTTAAAATCTAGGGTTTGATCAGGGTCTAATGACGAGGTTTGATCTTCCATATAATAGACACGAGTGGTTTAAAGCTTGTGGTGCAGTTACAAAGCTTGAAGGTTTCACAAAGTATGAATTGGTAGATCATGAGTGTAGATTGTAGACTTGTGCTTGTATGGTGATACATGAGTGGAAGGATTCATGGGATTGTGAAGTAGTATCTTGAGTGAAGATTGCATACTTGGTTGAATAATGTTGGTGATAACACTAGGGGTTTACCTGGAAGGCAGTTTTGAAGAGGTTGTAAAGATTTGTGGTATCACCTTTAAGAGACACAAGGAGATTTTGGTGGAGGAGTTTGAAATCCTAAGAAGCATATACCTTATGTTGTGTACTAGTCTTATGGGATTCGAACCCCTCTAAACATTGTTTGTCTGTTCTCCATTAACTCATTACTTTTGTTCATGTCATATGTTTGATATACTGCCTCTATATTGCTTCTATTTGTAGCCATAGTATTTTGCATACTTAGTGATTGTTAAATTATTTCTTTTGATCCTTGGTTAGTACTCCTCATTAAATATATACACCATTGATGTTATAGATTGTTACACTCTTATATCTCTTCTCTAGTATTTATTTATCCATTTTATCTAAAATCTTTAAATAGTTAATTTTGAATATAATCAAATGATCTGAATTACGTTAGATTTTAATTCCACATTGTCCTATTCACTCCCCCTATCTAGGATTATATTTGGGTCTCAATTGGTATAAGAGCCTATATCTAATATTGATTGTTCTTAACCGCATCTAAATCACTACGACATGAAATCTAATAAATCAGAAGGAACGAGTACTACTAGTCCTTCATCTTTTGTAGGTACAATTATATCATTTGAAAAAAGTAAGTTAGATGCAATTAAAAGATCACTTAGAGAATATTATCGAAACAATGATTAAGATGATCCTCGTACACATAGATATGACTACTCACTTATGCCACAAGAATGTGTTAATTCGAGTAGTCACTCTAGGAGAATAGAAGTTAAAGACTTGGAACGTCAAGATAAATGTGATTATTCCTCCAAAGTTTACACCTAGAAAGAATTCAATGAAGTATCTTGTATCCCCTGCTTTTCTCCAAATATCAGTGAAGATATTCGAAATGCTTTTGACTCCCTACATAAATATTTCTTTCTCTCCATAAAGGAGAAAGAAAGACTTATTAGATTTTCAAACTCGGGCAAATCTCTTTAGTAAATTCATTTTCAATGAAAGTGTACAAGATATCTCGATCGAGAAAAATTATTTGAAAAAGGATATTGAAGATCTCAAGATCATCATCTCAAAATTCACAAGAAGTCGGGATAGTTTAAACACTCTTTGAAATATACAAAGAATTCCCTTTGGAAAATAATAGAATTATATATGAGACTTTTTTCAATCAAATATTTTTGTAAAAGCTTCCCATTCAAACATTGAAACTTTAGCCTTAACCTCAAAAATCACAATTGTGAAGTTGCATGTGCATATTGCAAAAAAAAAAATGATCATGAAGCATATGCATGCTCTATTGAAAACATGGTGGAAAACGGACAAAAAGTTCAAATAGGCATACACCCAAATGGGTTTTAAAATGAAGGGACCAGATCCAAGAAGATAATTAAGGAGAAGGATTGAGCTCGAGTATGTATTCTAAAAGATCTCAAGGAAATCCAAGTTCAATTACAAATCTGGTATCTCAAAATACACTCTCTTTAGTTTTAGATTTATTTACTTATTTTTATTTGTAATGTAAATTACTAATTTATTATATTTCTCGGACACCCGCTAGTCATATTGCCGGACCCCATTTCTTAAGACTTTTTTCGTTTCTCATTTGTCTATATCACCTTGATATATGTCAGTTGCCAGAGAGTTTTGAAAGTCTTTAGTGCCTGGTCACTCTGGTTATCTGTTTATACTCTTATATCTTATTGCCTAACATCTTAGATAAATGAATTATTCTCCTCACCAATAGAGAAATTTTGTTCCCATCACATAGACAGTGGGCACCTAACATAGCGGGTGCCCGACTTCAAAAATTCTCTTTTGGTTGTAAAAAGGACACAACTTTATACCAAAACACTATTTGCAATTATCCTCGTCCTTTCTCGATTTAATATCACTGTATTACTCTCTTTATATCAAGATCTTATCATCTCTCTGAAACCTACATTTTCTTATCCTTTCCTTCATCAAAATATCCATGGTAAGTTTTTCATCACAAATCATGCTCAAACCAAAATCCACATGGAGACATCACTTTTGATGGTATTAGATATGGGGATATTTAACCTTGTAGTTCTCTTACCCTTGACGAGGTTTCTACTAATGTGCAAGTAGTTGAAGTAGACGGGGTCTTCAACTAATAATTGAAAAATATTGCTTATGTTGTAAAAAGTTGGCCATGTGATCCAACACCTGGGGGTCTTTGAATGTGATGGTGTCGACTAGGGTGTTATATAAATAAGTGCAAAAATAGACACCCTAGACTAGCACGGTTCTTCAAGTATATGGGACGTATGCAAGTTTTAATGATAAATAAGATTCGTTCATCAAAGACTACGAAAGTTAGATAAATTATGCAAATTATCAAGTGAAAATATAAAATCTAGATGAAATAGTACGCAAGAAAGTAAAAGACAAGTAGATTTTTATAAGGTTTTTTAAATAGAAAATTAAACTAATAAAGTAAAGATAGATAATTAAATACGAAGAGAATATAGTATGAGAGTTTAGCTCGAGAAACTAGCAAGTAATCCCCACAAGCCTTGTTTATTCTAAACATGTAAGGGTGAACTATGTAGAATTGCAATAACCAGGATTCTAAATTCCTCCTTATCACCAGAGAGCGAATTAGGGCGGCTACCTCACAATCACGAGGGGACTTAAGTAGGATGCCCATGCGCCACTAAGGTCCTAAGTAAGCAGTCCCTTACCGGCCTGCATAGACAAATAAGTTGCAATCACATTTTGTGTCACCAATACTTTTCTACCACGAAATGAATTTTGTTATTCAGAGTCTATTAAACTTTGCCTTAAGTTTTTCAACTCCGTAACTTTCTCCTATAGTCTCAGATAGCTTTTTCTCAATATCTTGCCAAACAACTTGTTTAAACATTGATGTTTGCATTTTTCCAGCTTTACATATTCATGTAAAATTAGTATAAATTCCAGTTCGTTTTTTGTTGACGAAGTTTATACTTCAATTCCCTTTTCAGACTTGCCCGCCATCTAAAACAACAACAAATTTTTACAGCAGCAAAGTAATCAAGGAAAATCTTAATTATATATATATGTAATTCTCTAATCATGAATTAACAATGAATATAATATCACAATAATTAAAGACACCCAAATACTATTTCAACAATAGCAAATTAAGCAATTATTTTAAAAAAATTAGTATACATAGGTTTTTATTCACAAATGAAAAAAAACCCTAACAAAATCTAATAATGATACTTATATAATATATATTTTAAGCAATTGTAAAAAAAATTAATCGCGTACCTCAAAGTGAAGATGTGATGAAGATGCAAGAAGAATTACAGAATTTTGCTGGTGTGGTAGAACGGCGAGTATAGACAACAGTATATTATAATATATAATTATATATAGACAAACCTAATTGGTATCGATATAAAAAAATCCTCACTATTTACAAGTATGCCACCGTATTTTGGTATTTTCTAATTATTTACAAGTGTGCCACTGAATGGTAGAAAACGTTTTCTATTGTATTATTCATTTTGTAAAGAAAATGTGGAAAATGTGGATTTCAGATTCTCCAATATGTATTTGTTTTCATTTTATTTTCTAGAAAATTATTTTTATTTTTTGCTGCCAAACACATTTTCGTTCATGCTTTTGAAAAAAATGAAAATAAAAACAAAAAGTGAGCAAAATTTTCACAAACCAAACAGACCCTTATATTCTTGATTTTCAAGGTCTTAGAAAATTTCTTGACATTGAATGTTCTCATTATATTTCTTTGATACAATAACTTTGCAACCACTTCACTTATTCTGGAGTGAGTCACTCTATTTATTCTAAAATTCAAAACTAAAATATTGTCGTTGATGCCCTATGATTTTTACTCCATTATCTCTTATAAATGAAGGGTTAAATATTTATTCTACAGGTAGGTGGGACAAAGCCTTGGGAATAGAAGAAATTGCTACAAACGGGGATTTCACTATCTCTAAAATGTGTAAAGTTCACTATTCTCCATAATATGTTAGTAATTTCTCGTTAAATTCCGCATTGGATATCAAATCGTTTTCAAAGGAGTTCTCTACACAAAAAAGAAATATATGGTAATTTATACTTTTAAAACATATTTACATATTGCCTCTTTACCAAAAATCTTATTTGTGTCCCTCGAGTCATGATGGTAAAACCCCCCACTAAGGGAAGGCTCCTCGCAAGTGTTCTTCATATGGACTATGAGGTTAACTCTTCTACATTACTAAGCGATTGGGGTGTTAGTCGCAAAAACAGAAAGTAAAAGATGGATTTTGGGTTTGAATTTTATAATATAAATATTAGAGAAAACTAAAGCAAAAAAATGAAGTTTAGAGAAATAATGATTAATAACATAAATGACTGAAATGAATTTTACGAAATAAGTAGATAAGAAGATAGCTTGAGAAATACTCTTAATCCCCACAAGACTTGACTTGACACTTTCCTTTCGTGTTTTAAGGGTTAATTTGACTTTTTCGCATTAATTAGGATTCAAATATCCTCTTAAATCCCTCCCAGGATTAGGGTTTACCTTGGTACTCTAAAGACCTTTTTGAGTGACACTATCATGCATTAGGACGATAAACTCTAATCTTATTAGCTATTTGATTACTCAAGACCTCCTGCTCCAGTAACACACATCAAAATTATAACACAAGTATCAGATAACTGATATACTATATGCGTCCTAGAAGGGGGGTTGAATAGGACAATAGAAATTAATCGGCTAATTTTATTTCAAGTAAATAAAATTAAAAGCTAATTTGAATCCTATTGTTTTAGCAAACTAAATAGTAGATAACTAGATAATCCTAAAAGACAATATTATCAAATTATTCATGTAGGCATTTTATCAAGCATATAGAGTGCGGAATTATAAAGAGTGTAGAGATAGAATACGATACACAACGATGTATAGTGGTTCGGTTTCCCTACATCCACTACCTAAGGAAGCCTCCTTAGGATTTGCAAGATTCTCAACTAATCTTCGTAACTCTTAACCGGGTGAGATACAAACCCTTACAACCACTTCAAAAACCTTTGAAGGAAATACACTTGTGTTATCACCAACACAAGGAACCAAGCATAAACCTATGCTCACACTACTCTCTTAATCTATTACAAGAACTAAGAGGAAAGGGGAAAAGTGTTTAGGGGTGCTTGTAAAAGCTTTGTAACTAAACTCCTAAATGAGTAGATAAGAACTAAGTAGCTTCACAATAAATATGACTTGAATGCTCCTTTGAAACCTCCTTGAATGATAGAATTAATTGCTCTTAAGATTGGTAGATGGAAGGCTTGAGTTGTGTCTTGAATGAGCTCCATTTTATAGCTGAAAATAAGGTCCAACGGTCACAAGGCTTCTATCTAACGGATCTATTTTATCTCCAACGGATATAAGCTTTGTCCTCTTGTATTGTTGCAGGAAACCCTCACTTGCGGTGTACCGCGGGAATGGTCCGGTGCACCGCGCAGATTTATGATGCTTACTGACGGGCTATCCTGAGCACCGTGCCCTTGGTCCGTGCCTCGGTCCGGTGTACCGCGCATTGGTCCGGTGTACCGTGCAGATTTATGAGCTTACTGACGGGCGATCCTGTGTACCGCGCCTCTGGTCCGTGATCCTGCGGTGTACCGTGTGACTTGTCCGGTGTACCGCGGAGCTGCTCTTTTGAATCTTAAGTTAAAGTCTAAGGATATAAACACAACTAATCTAATAAGGGGTTTTGGAAAACATTTAAAGTGATACCAAAATGAATTTTAGTTTAAATGATGATTTGTCGAATATTAAAACGGGAATAAAAACAAGGTGAGGCTAACAATAACCTCAAGTTAAAACTCTGAACTTCACATTATAAAATGACAAACAAGAAATTCTGTAACACATGTCATCAAATTCACTGGTATGTGTAACTTTTTTTTTATTTCAGCAATTGCAATTGTTATAAAGACAAAATTCATTATTCCGAACATGAAATCCACTATTTGGTTCAGTGAATTTCTTGTTCGGTTCAATCGATTCCATGTAAATAACACATTCAATTTGCAAAATAACCAAAGTTATCTAGATTTCAACTTCAAATCCAATTTGTTGTAAAAATACAATTTGAATCCCTATATTATGCAAATATTACACAATAAGTACTTGGTTATGATCAGAACAACTCTGGTCCCAAATGCACTATAAATCTTGATCTGTAGAAAGCCTATGATAGTGTAAACTGGAAATTCTTGATTAAATACATTGTATGCTTTAGATTTCTCTGAAAATTTCATTAGCTGGATTAGAATGTGTATATGTACTCCATCATGCTTAGGGTTGTAAACGAACCAAGCCGCTCGCGAGCCGCTCGAGCTCGGCTCGGTAAAAAGCTCGTTCGAACTCGTTTGTTTATATAAACGGAAAAAAAAAAGTTCGTTCGAACTCGTTTGTTAAAAAAAGCGTTCGTTCGAGCTCGTTCGTTAACTCGTTAAAAATTTATAATCTTTAAATTAATGGTTTAGTTATCAATAAATATATTGTTAAAACTATAAAAAAAAATTATTCGTTAATAACTCGAGATCGACTCGAAAAAAACTAGTTCGATATGTTATCAAGCCTTAAAATTTGAGCTTGGCTTGACTCGTTAAAATTTAAACTCGACTCAGCTCGACTTGTAAATCTTATCAAACAAGCTTGCACATCTAGTATTCCGCTCGACTCGGTTCGTTTACAGCCCTAATCATGCTCTATATGTATAAATGGTGAAGTTTGTAGATATTTTAAAGGGAAGAGAGGTCTCGGACAAGGAGATCCTCTCTCCCTACTAATTTGCGATTTGTATGGAGGTATTCACTGGATTGTTCAATCATATGGCTCTAAAGAAGCAATTCAGTTATCATCAGAAATGTTGGGAATTGAAGCTCAATCATATCATCTTTGCTGATGCTTTACTTATATTTCTAAAAGCCAATGTCAGGTCTGCTAATGTTATAAAAGAAGCTCTTGACTTGTTTACAAGAATATCTGGTTTAAGGATTAATTATAATAAGAGTGAATTATATTTTGGAGGTACAGAAAAACGTGTTATGAATAGTATATCTTCTGTGTTAAATATAAGGATAGGGAATATGCATGTGAGATATATTGGATTGTCTCTTCATTCAAAAAAAATTAACTGTCTCAGAAGGTAATAAGTTGGTAGAGAATATCTGCAGTAGTATTAATCAATGGTCTTCTAAATTACTTTCATATGTAGGAAGAGCTGAATTAATTAAATGTGTCCTTATTAGTAAAATTATGTTTTGGTGTAGAGTTTTTCTATTACCGAAACATGTAATTTACAAGATCAATCAAAAAATGAGTAGATTTATTTGAAAAAAGGTAATTCAAATGGTGCTCATGGTGCAAGAATTGCTTTGCATAGTATCTGTTCTAGTAAAAAACAAGGTGGTTTGGGAATTCCAAACATTGAAGATCTTAATAGAGTGTGTCTGTTGTTCACTTTCTGAAGAATGTATTCACAAAAACATAACTTGTGGAGCATGTGGTTGCATCAGAACATAGGTAAAGGTATGTGTATTTGGAGCTTAGATATCAAGCAAGCTCATACCTGGATTTGGAAACAACTCATGAAAATTATTCACATTGCATATGAGTTTATTTTTCATAAGGCGAAGGATGGTAAGAGTACATTTATTATTTGGGATAAATGGATAGAAGGTAAAGGTGTGAAGGAAATTTTAGGAATTGAGCTGGATAATTACAATAATAATTGTGACAAAACTGTAAGCTCTTGTTATGGCAGAGAAAGGTGGAGATTACCTCCTTGCGTGGGTAAACTGCTACCTTATCTTAATGATATTAAGCTTTCTGATGGCAATGACGTTAGATTGTAGAAAGAAAGCACAAAGAGAGGCTTTTCGTTTAAAAAAACTCTGTACCAAATTGCAGAAGTTAAGGATGAAGTAAAATGGAGTAATGTAGTATGGGCTAAATCTTGTATCCCAAGATGTTCTTTTGTGGCTTGGCTAGTTGTACAAGATAGACTACCTACAGAAGTAAGAATGATAAGCTGGGGTTTCCAGGTAAACTCTCTGTGTTTGTTCTGTAAAGCTAACTCGGAGGAGGTGAATCATCTATTTATTAACTGCTCCTTCACGAAAAGAATTCTTGGTATAATTTTGGAAGCTTGTGATATCAAAGATATTCCGGTAGCTTTGGATTATTTGATCTGAATTACGCTTAAATTTTCGTGTAATGAAGTTATTAACATTGTTGGTGTTTTTCTCACATCGTATATTTATTGTATTGAGTGAATGACCGTATTTTTGGTTTTTTCTGGTTTTGTTGTTTGTACGTATTCCTTTTTTTAATTATTAGTCAGTTGTAGGGTCATTTCAAGTAAAATATGAGTCATTTATTAAAGACAACCCATTGAATTTTTTTGTGAAAAACAACCTTCAATAACATTCTTTATTAAAAACAACTCTTGATAAAAATACTTTTATTTGATCATTTTAATTACTCTATTATTTATTCATATATATAAAAAAACTCATTTGAGAGTTCAAGGACCTGGTGAGATGTTTACATGGAATAACAATGAAAACTTCAAAAGGAAAAGTCCAAATGATAGAGATAACAAAAAATTTGTGAGCAAGAGGAGAAGGCAGGAAGAATTTGAGTTGATGTGTAAGAAGATTGGAGAAATCCAACTTTTTATGGATGATTTGTATGATTGTCTGTGTGATGTAAAACATCAATTTATGCTCAAGGAAGGACTTTACCCAAGAAATGATTTGATGATGGAGAAAGAAAATGGTAACAAGAAGAAACTCTACTACTGTAAAGGAATCCAATGCGATGGTCACTTTGATAGAGATGAAAAAAGTGACGGTGACTCTAATAGTGCAGCTACTTCCGAGGCTCCTCCTATGAGAAGTGGTTTCATCAACTACATGCTAAAGTAAGGGGTAACCCAAAACAAGAATGAGTTTAATGGATAGTTGTATGTTGTGGAATTGTCAAGGTGTTAAGGCAACCTTGACTAGACTAAGCTTAAAGTCCCTCTTATCTAAGTTCAAAGTGTTTGTGTTATGTCTAGTAGAGTCGAAGTTAAAAAAGTGTCATGATACTTCTGTTAAAGCTTTAAAATCAGTCAAGTACTATGACTTTGTTGATCCCTCTGGTACTCACTCTAAGTCAGGAGATATTTTAGTGGCGTGGAAAGAACATATCAACTTAAGTATTTGTATGTCGTGTAGTTCTTATGTAATATGTGAATGTAATGGTGTATGTAATGGAAAATGGTTTCTCGTTTTTGTTTATGCACCGGATGAAACTGCTAGATCAATTGTGTGGGCTGAATTAACAAAGTGGATAACAAAACAAGCTGAAGTCGTGGTTATGATGGGAGATTTCAATGAAGTAGCTAATTTGCAGAAAAGAAAGGTAAAAATCCTGCAAACTTTGAGAGAATATTGAAATTCAATAAATTCATAAGTGATAATGGACTATAAGAAATTCAATATAAAGGGTGTTCTTACACATGGAGTAATAATAGAGTAGGTAAAGAGAATGTTAGAGAGAAACTAGATAGGGGCTTCTGTAACATCAAGTATCTCAACCTTTTCCCTAAGACAATTATAAAAGTCCCTCCAGCAGTAGGATCAAACCATTCGCCTCTAATACTCGTTAAAGATGTTAATTGGAACAAGAACAAAAACTATTTTGTATTTGAATCAAGATGGATAGAGAATGATAGTTGTATTAATGTTATCAAGGACTCGTGGAATAAACAACATCAAGGAAGCGCAATAGAGGTTTATCAAAATTAAAAAGTTGATACGTGTAAGTCTTTGACAAAATGGAGTAAAAAAACCTTTCGTAATAGTATAAAGAGAATTAATGAGTTACATAATCAATTAGCGATTCTACAAGACAAAGATTCTGATCAAGACCAATCAGCATTACTTAAAAATATTAAAAAAGAAATTGAAGAACTTTGGACACAAGAAGAACTATATTGGGCAGACAAAGCTCGGGATCAACAAATAAAGTGTGGAGATAAAAACACAACATATTTTCATAATCTCACAAAAGTTAGAAGAAACATTAATAGAATTGTTGCAATTAAAAACGAAAATGGAATTCAGAAAGATGAAATCGATGATATCAAAAAAAATCTTTCAAGATTATTACGTTAATCTATTCAAGGATGATCAAAAGAATATTGTTGAAGAGATCACAAAATTCATACCATGCAAAGTCAACGAAGAAATGAATGAGAATCTGATTAAGGTGCCAGAAATGGAAGAAGTAAAAGAAGCGGTATTTAGTATTTCAGGTTCGAAAGCACCGAAACCGGATGGTTTAACTGGTAAATTTTATCAAGAATTTTGGGAGGTTATTAAAGATGATATTTTTAGAATCGTGGTTGATTTCTTTAATTTTAATTGTGATCTGACAAGTATCAATGATACGTTTATTACGTTAATCCCTAAAGGGGATACACGCTAAGCCCTAAAGGGGATACATAGGAGAAACCAAAAGATTATAGACCTATTTCCTGCATTAATTTCATTTACAAGATTATCGCAAAAATCATAGCTTTAAGACTTCAACCTATTATGGATATTATCATTTCTCCAACACAAAGCCTTTATTAAAGGACGAAGCATTCAAGATAATATTATTGTGGCTCAAGAAGTTTCATATTTCCTGAACTGTAAAAACGAATCAAATAAAAATATGCAGCGATTGAAGTCGATATGGCTAAAGCATACGACAGAGTTAACTGGAATTTTCTGGTAGGAGTACTAAAACAAATGGGGTTTTGCGAAAAATGGAGGAAATTGATATATTGTTGTATCTCAACAGTTAGTATGCAATTAAAAATAAACGGAGAAAGACTAGAAAGTTTTAATCCCGAAAGAGGTATAAGACAGGGTGACCCTCTATCTCTACTACTCTTTTCGATCGTGACAGAAGCTTTAATTCATCTAATAAATTATTATAACAAAGAAGAAGGTTTTAAAGGTTTAATAATAACTATAAATTGTCTGGTGCTGAATCATCTCCTATTTGCGGATGACGCCTTATTCTTCATGGAAGCTAATCCTATAGAGTTTGACAAATTCAAAGAGATACTAGAAAAATACTGTATAGCTTTGGGTCAAGGAATTAACTACGGAAAATCATCAATACTGTTTAGTAAAGGTATATGTAAAGGGCTCAAAAGTATATTAGAAGAGAAGATGGGTAATTCTAGTACAAACTCTCTTGGTAAATATCTGTCGGAAGGAGGAAAAGAGGTGTTAATCAAGGCAGTTATTCAAGCAATACCTAATTATGCAATGTCAATTTTCGAATTTCCCAAAGACTTATGTAAAAAGTATCTGGAATTGTCTGTAAATTTTATTGGGACTCAGTGGAAAATAAAAAAATTCATTGGGTTTCATGGAAAAAAATGGTAAGACCCAAGAAAATTGGAGGTTTAGGTTTTGGAAATTTCCAAAAAATGAACTTAGCACTTCTAGCAAAACAAGCATGGAAACTTATTAAAAATCTGAATTTACTTGTTGCTCAGGTTATTAAAGGAATTTACCATCCAAAAACGGATATATGGAATACGCCGATGAAATAGAAAAAATCATGGAGTTGGTCTATTTTTTTCAAAGGCCTTCAATTTTAAAAGAAAGAAAGTTGTTGGCAGATTGGGAATGGTTTGACAGTAGACATTTGGAATGATACATGGATTAGACCTGGTATGAAAGTAGATAAATGTGAATGGATTGGAATAAACAAGGTGGCGGAATTATTTAATAATAATTTTTCAGGATGGAATGAAAATATGATCGACATAATTTGCAATAGTAGGGAAAAACGGGAAATAAATAAATTACAAATAGTAAATATAGAAAAGGAGGATAAAATTATTTGGCCCTATTCTAAAGATGGAGAATATATAACGAAATCTCGATACCATAGGTTAATTAAGAATGAGATCGTTAATGAAGCACAAACATCAGAAAAGGGGATTGATGAGGGAGGTACTTCACAATGGTCCATCATTTGGTTTTCTAATGTACCGACAAAAATGAGAGATTTCGCATGGAAAATTTGTAATAACGCATTACCTACGAAAACTAATTTAAAAAGGAAGAAATGTGTTGACTCAATAACCTGCGAGTGGTGTGAAGGAAAAGAAAAGACAATAGAGCACCTCTTTATTCAATGTCCGTTTAGTGAGGCGGTATGGACACAGTCACCTCTACAAATAAAAATAAATAGGGATATGAAATACAACTTTAAAGAATGGTTTGTAAATATTATTAAAACTTACTCGGAAAATGGATGGGACAAGAAGCAAGTCATTTGTAATATATTATCACTACTTTGGAGTATTTGGAAAGTAAGAATGAAAGGTTTTTTTGAAAAAAAGGAGTGGGACATTTCAGAAATAATCAATGACTCTAATAACACAATCAACAAGCTGTATAATTTGGAAAGTAAATGCAAGGATGGATGTATGATTGGAAGGAACAAACAAGGAAAAGAAGAAGATTAAGGAATTCTAACTAATACTGCAGAATTAATTTGGCATAATGACACATCGTTTAAAAGTGAAAGAGAAGTTGCAGGGATAGCGTCAATAGCAATCGGAATAGATGGTAAAATTAAAGACAAGAAATATAGAAGAGGATACTTTAAAAGTGCGAAAGAAGGGGAAGTCTGGGCAATTTTACAAGCAATGAAAGCAACCGAAGAAATCAATTGTAGAAAGGCCTCTTTCTACACAGATAACCTTGGAATTGTTCAAGGTATAACAAACAAAAAAGGAATTGATTGGCAGATCCTTCGTCTGATCAAAATGATCTGGAAATGGACTTCGAAATTCCCGGAATGGAAGATTTATCATATAAAGAGAGAATTAAATATCATAGCGGATTTAGCGGCGAAATGTATAAGGAAAGGAGAAGACTTATCAACCATTGAGACTAGCTCAATGGCCAGGACCCTGTCTCTCAACTAGGAGGTACAGGGTTGCTGGCCCGGACACCCATACATCAAAAAAAGAAGGAGAAGACTTATCAGTATGAACATCGAGTGATGTATTTGATAGTATGTTAGCCTCACCTTGTTTTTATTCCCGTTTTAATATTCGACAAATCATCATTTAAACTAAAATTCATTTGGTATCACTTTTAAAGGTTTTCCAAAACCCCTCATTAGATTAGTTGCCTTTAAATCCTTGATCTTAAGCTTGAGCTTCACGAGAACAGCGTCGCGGTACACCGGACGAGACATGCGGTACACCGCAGTATCACGGACCAAAGGCGCGGTGCATAAGCTAGTCCGACCAGTAAGCTAGTAAAATATGCGGTACACCGGACAGAGGCGCGGTACACCGGACCAGAGCTGCGGACCAGGAACACGGTACATGGGGTAGGCCGTCAGTGTACTATGAAATCAACACGTTGAGTCATGCGGTACACCGGACCATATCCGCGGTATACCGCGAGAAAGGGTTTTCTGCACTATTAGAAGAGGACAAAGCTTATATCCATTGGAGTTAAAATAGATCCGTTAGATAGAAGCCTTTTGACCGTTGGAAGCTTATTTCAGCTATAAATTGAAGCTCATTCAAGACACAACTCAAGCCTTCCATCTACCAATCTTAAGAGCAATTAATATTATCAATCAAGAAGGTTTCAAAGGAGCATTCAAGTCATATTCATTCCTCAAGCTACATAGTTTATATCCACTCATTTAGGAGTTTAGTTACAAGCTTTTATAGCACCCCTAAACACTTTTCCTTTCCTCTTAGTTCTTGTAATAGATTAAGAGAGTAGTGTGAGTATAGGTTCTATACTTGGTTCCTTGTGTTGGTGATAACACAAGTGTATTTCCTTCAAGGTTTTTGAAGTGGTTGTAATGGGTTTGTAAACTCACGCGGGTTAAAGAGTTACGAAGATTAGTGAGAATCTTGCAAATCCTAAGGAGGCTTCCTTAGGTAGTGGATGTAGGGAAACCGAACCACTATACATCGTTGTGTATCTTTCTATCCCTACACTCTTTACTTTTCCGCACTCTATATGCTTGATAAAATGCTTACATGAATAGTTTGATAATATTGTCTTTTAGGATTATCTAGTTTTTAACTATTTAGTTTGCTAAAACAATAGGATTCAAATTAGCTTTTAATTTTATTTACTTGAAATAAAATTAGCCGATTAATTTTAATTGTCCTATTCAACCCTCCTTCTAGGACGCATATAGAATATCATAGTATAGAATGTCTTAACCTAACATTAAAACGATTTAATTTTAAATTGTAATTTTATTTTTTTCGACAAAAAAAAACTCATTTAAATTTAATCAACACTATTACAACCTTCGACAAGCACCACCACCTTCGGTAATTACCAATGCCGGCGACCACCACCACCTCCAGACAATTTTTTTTATTAAATTTCAACCATCACGACTGACCACCACTTTAAAAACGACCACCTCCGAACAAAGATTTTCTTTTTTTATTATAGAAAATGAAAAAAAAATCAACCACCACCTCCGGCTAATTCTTATTTATCTATTTTATTTTATTAAAGAGATTTCGTCCACCACCACCAACCATCCCTGCAGCCACCATCAGCAGCACCACCACCTCAGAGCAATTTTATTTATTTTTCTTTAAAGAAATATCAGGCACCACCACCACTTACGACTAGTTTTTTTCTTTTTTCAAAAATAATTCGGACACCACCACCTTTTCCAACCAGTGTTTCCTTTTTCAAAAAAGATTTCAAACACCACCAACAACCACCGCTGCAGCCACAAGTACCGCCACCACCTTTGCTCATTTTTTTAGCATGTACCAACAATGACCAGCCGCCATCAAACTATCCAGTTTTTTTTCGATCAGATATTTGGCCATCTACTCGTCAAACATAAAACTCATGTTTCAAACATGATACTCATTGTTCAAAACACTGAATTACGTTATTTAAACAATTAAATTCGTGTTCCAAAAAAAATCTTTGTTCCAAACAATGAATTTCATGTATACGGAATAGTTTCAATATTTCCAATAGGATTCCTTTTTTCAAAACAAAGAATTTCATGTATGCGAAAATAATATGTTCGGAAAAAAAATTCTCAGAGTTGGTGGTTAGGACAATAGTGGCCGGACAGAAATAAAAAAAAAATGAAGGTGGTGGTCGTAGCGGCGGTCGAAACTCTTTTTTAAAAATAATAATAATAATAATTGATCGGAAGTAGTCATGTTGCAACGGTGTTTTTTTTTTCTTTTATCTTTGGACATCAACGGTGTTCTATGGTGGTGGTTGAAATTTTTTTGAAAAAATAATAAATAAAGGTGATGGTAGTTGAAATTAAATTAAAGAAAATATTGACCATGCTAGTTGTGACATGAATGGCAAGAGTTGATAGATTCAGTAAAAAAAATATTATAGTTAAAATAAAGATAATTTAAATATAGGGTTATTGTTGATAACATCCCCATTAAACTACTTAATTGTTCTTTTATGTCTTTAATAAAATATTTTATAAAAAAATGCCTAATGAAATAAATATTTATAGAAAACATCCCCTTTATATTTTCTATACCTTTACTACCTTTATTATTAAATATATTAGTTTATTTTAATACAATATTAATTTTTAAATATAAACAAATAATAGGGTACTTCTTTCTCCACCACCACCACCACCACCACCATCACCACCACAACCACCACCACAACCACCATGTATGTAACCACCACTACATCCACCACAACCATCACCACCTCCACCACCACAACCACCACCACCACCACCTACTACTACTAATTCCATCGCACGCGCGCGTCCGTGAATTTTTTTTTAAAATCGTCATAACTAATTCAAAAAAAATCAGAAAATTAAAAAAAATTGTATTTTTGAATAAAACAAATTAATATTTACGTCTATGAATTTTTTTGAATTTTTTGAATTTTTTGAATTTTTTTGATTTTTTTTTCGCAGATTTTCATGTTTTAAACATGGAATTCCATGTTTTAAACCGTGAAATAAACATGAATTTCCATGTTTGAAACATGAAATTCCATGTTTGAAACATGTAATTTCGTGTCTGCGAAAAAAAATTAAAAAAAAATCAAAAAAATCAAAAAATTCAGAAAATTCCGAAAAAAATCATAGACGTAAATATTAATTTGATTTATCCAAATATAATTTTTTTATTTTTTTTATTTTTTTTAAATTAATTATGACGATTTTAAAAAAAAAATTCACGAACGCGCGCGTGTGATTATTAGTTTTTTTCTTATTTTTTAATTGTTAATCATAAGGGTAAATTTAGAATGAGACTGTTTTCAATAAATATTTTTTTCTAGGCACCTTAATCTAAATAAGTTTTTTAATAGGACATCAATCAACAATTGGCTCTTTAAATATAAAAAGATTAATGAATTGTTTTCTATAGATATTTAATTTAGTGAGTAGTTTTAATAAAATAATTGGATAAAAATCCCATAATATATTTAATAAAGTTAGTTTACTAAAATTAATAGTTTAGATGGTATTAAATAAAAGAAGAAAGCAACAAGTTAAATATAATTCAAAATACTCATAAAAGAAGAAACCAACTTAGTTAAAATTCATTACTAATGGACCATTTCACCACTTAACTTCATGTTCATGTGAGAAGGATCATAATCATATTACTTGCACTAGTTAATAATAACTAACAAGAGCCTCCTCATCCAGAAAAAAAAAGACTCAAAGAGAGGCCCAACAACACGTTACAAAATCAAATTGTCAACCCTAATTTTATTTCTCAGTCAAACCCCCAAAAAAAAAACACAAAAATTACGACCACATGAACTAACAACAAAGTACCATATCTTGTCTAGGAGGAATAATTCTGTCCACCTCCACCACCACCTCGTCCACCACGACCACCTCTACCTCCTCCATAACCTCCACCATAGCCGCCACCGCCGCCACCATAGCCGCCGCCTCCACCACCATAGCCGCCACCACCACCACCATAGCCGCCGCCACCTCCTCCTCTTCCATAATAAGAACCACGTCCTCGACCACCACGTCCACCACCACGACCTCCTCTACCTCCCCGGAATCTCGAAAATTCTCCAAATGTCTGTCACACCCAATAATTATACAAATTATTAACATATTTGAGTAGAAAAAAAAGGAAAAAGAAAAAAAAAAGGAAAAAGAAAAAAAAAGGAAAGGAAAAATAATTCAGAGAATGATCCCTAAACTAGAGGAAATTACCCAATTGATTCTCCAAATGATCCCATAAATTGCAGGCTAAGTTTTTACCCACATGATCGTCCAACTTTTAAAATTACACAAATGATCCTCGAACTTCATTTTATCCCCCCACATCTAACTTTGTCAGAATTTTACTGTTTGACAAAGATGTTGAAGGACCAAACTGGTAAAAGGGGGATAGTTCAGGGACCATTTTCGGAAATTAGGTAACGAAAATACCAGGATGCCACATATGGGGTTAACGGAACGGTAAATAAATAACATTGGGGACTATTTGGGTAACTTTAGAAGTACAAGGACCATTTGGGTAAGTAGCCTATATTTCAGGGACCATTTTGGGAACTATACAAAAAAAATCGAGGACTATTAAGTAACTTTAGAAGTTCAAGGACCATTTTAGGTAACTGGCGTATATTTCAGGAACCATTTTGGGAACTTTACAAGTTTAGGTAACAAAGATACCAATTGCCACATGGACTTGACAGTAAAAATCAAGGACTATTTGGGTAACTTTAGAAGTTTGGGAACCATTTTGGTAACTAGCCTATATTTCAGGGACCATTTGAGGAAAGTACAAAAAAAGTTTAAAAAAAGAAAGAAGGAAAAAAAAAAGGAAAGAGAAGAAGAAAAAGAAATAACTAAAAGTTCAAGGACCATAGAAGTAACTAGCCTATATATCAGGGACCATTTAAGCAATTATCCAAAAAACCATACCTCAGTGTCAAGCTTCATTTGCTCAGAGAATCTCATTCTTCCATGATTCGAATCATTACCAACAGCATTAGAAGAAAGATTATCGAAAAAATCATCCTTATTATAAACACCCTATCAAAAAAACAAAAAAAAAAATCAACAATTCTTTAAATTATATATCAAGGGTAATAACGGAATAAATTATGAAAAGAATATTAACCTCAGGAGATTCAACATCATCTTCTTCATATTCATCACTTTCATTTCCATCTTTGTCCTTTGATTTACTACTTTTTCCTAAATCACCCCAAACTTCTTCCTTTTTGAATTTCTCATTCATTGCTGTAAAATCAAATTCCTCCGTAAATCTTGTTACTGGACGCTCACGTGACATCTGTACATTAAAAATATTATTTACCACTAAATAAATATATTTTAATTTTTAGTAATATACTATACTTGGAAAAAATTACGAAAAAGTAATAAAGTTCACGAAATTAAACCACGTTTCGGAATTAACTTTCTATATTCGTAAAATCAGTAAAAGATGGATAGTTCAGGGACCATTTGGGAAATTTTAAAGGTTTGAGGATATTTGGGTAACAAAAATGGATGGAATTTTATGTGAGGACTAAAGGCTGTAAAAAAGCAAAGCTTGAGGATTGTTTGGGTAACATTAGAAGTTTGAGGACCATCCATAGGAATGGCTTATAGTTCGAGGACCAAAAAGAAAATTTGCTCTAATATTTATTGAACTTCCGAAAAATTATGAAAAAGTAATAAAGTTCACAAATTAAACCACCACGTTTCGGAGTTAACTTTCTATATTCGAAAATTACTTTCTATATTCGAAAATTTTAATTTAACTAAATCAGTAAAAGGTGGATAGTTCAGGGACCATTTTGGGAAATTTTAAAGGTTTGAGGACTAATTGGGTAACAAAAATGGATGGAATTTGATGCGAGTACTAACGGCTGTAAAAAAATAAAGTACGAGGACCAAAAAGGAAATTTGCTCTAATATTTACTATACTCGAGAAAAATTACGAAAAAGCAAAAAAAATTGACGAATTTAAAACCACGTGTAGGAATTAACTTTCTATATTCGTAGTTTTTTCGTAAATAAATAACTTAATAAAGTGGGACCCACTTAATAAACTCTTACTTACCCCAGATCCTCTTCCTCCACGCCCTCTGTAATTCTGATTTTGTCGTGTATGAAAAGGAGCACCATTTTGCTGAAAGGGTAAAAATGGAAATGTAAGCTTTCTAATATTGAAAATTTGCGTAAATTACCCCTGTGGTTTAACAAAAGGTCAAAAACCCTAATGTTTTACAAGGGACAAATATGAAATACCCCTGGGGTTTTTTGACTTTTTATCAAACCACGGGGGTATATTTGGTATTTTATGAAACTAAAGTTTACAAAAGACTCACCCTTTGGGGACGAGCAGGTTGTGGAAGCGGCAAAATGGGTGGTTGAGCTTCAGCACGGATCGGAGCTGGTGGTTCCGGCGATGATTTAGGTGCTGACACCTGTACAACCTCCACATCTTTCTGAGCCGTTGATTGAATTGGATAAACATTGGATGGCCCAGATTGTAACAGCTGTCCCGGAGTTACAAGTGATGGAGTAGGTGCATCAAGAACTGCACTATTAGTCAAATCATGACCTAAACTAGTCAAAGGTGGAGAAGCACCACCTAATGCCGCCTTATTAAGTGGTGGTGGGACCATGTTTTCTGAAGTTAGTGTCATTGGTAACACATGGGGCCCAGTAGGAAGCCCAATAGAAAGCCCAGTAGAAGGCCCAGTAGAAGGACCAGTAGAAAGACCAGTAGAAGATGTAGGTAAGGAAGTAGATGTCAAGTTAGTATTTGTCGGGGGTACAAATGGTAAAGGGTATTCTGGTAAATTAGATGTAGGATTGAAATTAGGAGGGTATTGCATAGATAAACCTTGAGGTGGTCGAAGTAAAGTCTGGTTATGTAATTGAGGTAAACCATTTGGTGGTGGTGTACCATAATACCCTTGCCAATACATAGGAGGAGGTGGTGTGGGTCCCCAAGAACCTCCTGGTTGATACAATGGTAATGAATGGTGGGGCCCACCAACATTTGTAGGTAAACTTGTTGAACTAGTAGTAGTTATAGTAGGGCGTGCAAATTGAGACTGTTACATACATATCAGATTTAATTTTAGTAAAAAAAAAGTAATTTATTCTATAATTTATCTTCATTACTTGCCTGAATAATAGCTGGATCTGTGTTTATAGGTGGTGTAGTTTGAACAGGTGGAGGAGAAGATTTAACCTGTAAATCCTGTAAAAAATATATATATACATATATATATAAGAATTATAGCTTATAGACATAAGAAAATATGTATATACCTTAATGTCACTTCCTCGGAATAGTATATATTCGTAAATCTTGTCACTAGGTTGGATTTGTGGGCCATCTTTTTTTCGCCCTTCAGTTCCAAATGATCTTACTGTAATTAATTACATAAGTAATTAGTTTATTTCGGAAAATTTATGATTGAATCGGCTAATCGAATGCTCGTTTTGCAGTGGCGAATTTCAAATTAATTAGAATAAGAAACAAACTTTAACTTAGCACTGGAAATTACATTAACAAATAAATGCTCATTTGAGATTTTTCTGCTTTTATTCAATAGTGCTTAAAGTATAAGCATTGTATGTGATTCTTAACAAAAGCATTTCAAGTATAAGCTTTTATTTTTTAGAAACAGTCTTAGATTCTTATGCGAATTTTAAGCCTCAAAAAATGTTTTCCAAAAGAGCACTGAAATGATCTAATAACCAATTCGAATAATAATTAACCATCAACAAGAACAAAAATGGCATCAATTTGAATACGATAAGGATTAAAAAGACCTAAATATTTCACTTAATCTAAAATCATTTCTACAAATAAGGGAAAAAATCACCGTTACGAAGGCCGATGCTAGATTCTTCTGTGTTAATGTTGTACAAAATGCCCTCATATCTGATCTCGCTCTTCGATGTCAAGCTTATCAAGCTGCCGATGTAAGACTCCGCCGTGGCACCGCCACCACCACCTCCGCTAGAACTCTCCGGCGCCGCCGCTCCCATCATGATTCTTTCCCTCACTCGTACGATTTGTATCACTCTATATTCACGAAGCTCGTGTATTTTGAATGGGATGGAAATGTGTTTATCGGGGTAAAGATAATGTTAGGGTTTCGGATTTGTTGGTTTAGAAGATAAATGCTGGAAAAGTTGTACTTTATGCCTTCGAGACTTGTACGTTTTCGATTTTCTCAATCTATATATCTGTTTTTAAATTTTTTTTTGGACAAGATTTCTACTATGTATATATACTATAGTACTCATTATGGGCCACGGACTTTATACTATTGGCAATTTGGCATACACTTGTACTTAAAAATCTTAAATTTTAAAAATTACGTAATAGTTTAAATATTATTAAACTATTTATATATATATTAAATATTATTCATGTGAGACGTTATGAAAATTTAGTTAACATTTTTTTTCTTTCATTACATCTGAGGTCAAAAGACCTTAATAAAAGCACATTACATGAATAATCAAACTACCGTGGGAGTATCTAAAATATATCTAGGAGTTGTTACACCGCATATGTCTTCCATTATGATCTTCCTTAGCCCTTCAGGAGGTTCCCTGTCACATCCCCTTCTAGACGCGCCCCTAGTTTCGCCAAAAAATCCGCACAACGGTTTGCTTCCCTATACACGTGTATGAGCTCATATCCTGGGTGTTTTGCAAGAATATCATTACATTCCTTGATAAGACTCCCTAACCAATCCCTATTGTTCCCACCGCCCTTCACTAGCGCGTGTAACTCTAGCGAATCGGTTTCGACAGTTATTATCGCTTCCTCCCTTTTCACGGCTAAATTTAGCCCAAAATGAAGAGCTATTAGTTCCGCTTGAAATGCAGACCCATCCCTCTGTGCTCCCGCGAACCCTCCTAAATATTTCCCTTCACCATCTCGAATAATTGTTTGAATAATTGTTAACATTTGAATAATTGTTTTTATTTACTCAGACATATATAATTAAGATTTGCATTTTACCTCCCTATAATTTTGTTGTAAAATAACATATGACCCATAGTTTATAAAAATATAAATTATCCTTATGATTTGAATACGTATTCATATTGACATATATAAATTTCAAATTATGTATCCATCTGTATACGAGAAGTAAAATAATTATAATCAGTAATTTATTAATGAATAACTTGTCAAAGTAACGGTTAGTCGTCGTCCATCACCGCTCTTCGTCTTCGTTCCACTTCGTGGTTCACATCGTCGTGTTGTTTATCTTTTCTCGTTCATTTTGCTTTTTCATTCTATTTTTTGCTTTTATTTCGGTTTTCCTTTTTAGCCTATGCGGAAATAACCAAATCATATGCAATAACAATGTTTGTCGGCATAAGATAAGCGATCTGTTTCTTTTCCTTTCTGTTGACAAAAAAATGATGTTTGTCGGCCATTAATGCGCTTCTCTTTCCTTCTATTGGTTATTCCCTTACACGTGTATACTGTTCATTTCTCGGTGTCACGTCGAGTTTGAACCGTTCTAGTTTTTTGAGTCAATCTTTCTTGATCTTAGATAATTCTTTTTATTTAAAATCAAATCTTTTCGTTTTGTTTGTCTATCTAAAATTCCTTCATTTTTTTAAACTTGTTTTTTTTCTCTTTTTTTTTTTGGTCAACTTAGGTCATTCTTTTTCTATAATCTTGTTTTTTCTTTGTCTATCAGATTACGGAGACGTCACCACGTGGGAGAAAAACTACAGTACATGCTATAAAATTGGATAAAGTAAACCATATGTTGAAGAAATATGAGACAAAAACTCCAGTGTTTATAAGTTGGTACAATTTTTATTTGGAAAAAAAGGTAATTCTAGTTTTATCTCAAGGAAAAATTGATTCGGAAGTAGCGGGCTTTCCTAATTAGGAAAAGTGACTTGAGTCAAGTTAGACTTATTCAAATGAAATATTTTGAAAAAATCTACTCAAAATAGTGCAATTAAAAGTAATAAATATGATAATTCTGTTGTTAATGATGTGATTTTAGGTCCTTTGGGAAAAAATAACATGGAAGGCGCAAATGGCTTTAAAAATTATGATAGTAGTTGTCTTGCTTCTCCTATTAGAATAGAGGGATAAAATGGCCAAGAGCGGTATGAGGCTCTAAACTCCTTCAAGAGATGTGCTACTAATGTGGCTTTTCAAGAATGTAACTACATTTCTTTGACAAGGGAGGTTGGTGAAAACTCTCCTCTTCCTGTTGCAATTGCTTCTAAGAGAGAATTTGTGTCTTTGAGTATCGTTAATAATGTTGAGGTGGATAATAATGGAAAACTGTAGGAGAATAAAGTTTTTAAGGGGCCTATCATGTGGGTAGACCTATTTTCAAAGTCTATTAAAGAGGACCTCAAACTTAAGTTCTATCATCCTAAGCTGGTAAATGGTAAGTTATGGAATATACAACCTAAGAAAGTGATTGATGAAGGAAATATGTTATGTAATAATTTCCTTGTTGGACAAATTCTTTGTGAATACCCTGTATTTTATATGGTGAAAAATAGAGGAAATCATAAGAAGAGATGGCGTGGAACCAAGAATTAGACAGTACAGGTAACCCTGTATTCAACATGTCATAAATTTAGAGAATCCACCTGGTAATGGAGAAGCCACCAATTAATCAAGTACATCATGAAGGTCAACCACCTCTTGCGGCTAATGGTAACAATGGAGTGTGTCCTCAAGGTAATAAAGTGGGTGTTCAAGGCCATCAGGGCCAAGGTTTCCAGTTTCGTGTCCACTTGGGAATTGGGAATTCCCAGCAACTATTCATGTAGGATGATTTTACTCTGAAGCGGGTATGTTTAACCAGTTCATGAGCTATGAGAACTATAGTTGAGATACGCATGAAGATCTGGTCTTAGTTGTCCAGAAATTTATAAATATATGTGATGCCTATGTCACTCAATGCGTTACAAGGGAACAGATGTATTATATCGTGCTCCCTTTTTTCTTAAATAGAGGTAAAAGTGAGTGGCTCGATCATCAATCAACCGAGTTAGTACCAACATGGGACGAGCTATAGACTGTGTTTATTAGACAAGTTATATCCTTACAACACGAGGCTAAAATCTCAAATGGATATATTAAGCTTTCAATAAAATTTAGGTAAAACTCTATGCAAGACATGTACAAGATATCATATGAGTTTAAAGAATTGCTCACTTCACGGTGACACTCCTAAGTTACGACTAGTTATGTACTATCGAAGTCTTGACACAAGATCTCGAGAGAATTTACATGCTATTGGGGGAGGCGGGTTCATAATGATGGAATCAAATCACGTATTGGTTTGTATAGAGTGGGTCGTGAGAAATGAGATGAGTTGAAAAACTTCACCCGCTCCTGTTCCAAATTGTTTGCAGGGTATGTTACGAGTAAATACTAATATTATGATTGGTGTGAAGCTTGTTACCATATAAAAAAGGTTGAAACAACTATGTCTGATCGTTAACCCATGAGGTAAAGTTAACTAACCTGGCGTGAGTATAGTGAAAGAGTAGTATGGTTGTTCGAGTAGTGGGTTAATGATCACAGTTAGGGAGAATGTCGAACAACCTAGATTCGTACTTCTTAATGGGTAACTGTTGGCATATAGCCTCCCTTAATAGGTTGTTTTAATGTGACAAATCCTCTTGTGTTTAGTGTGCTAATTACTATTGTTATACATATTCTATCTTGCACTCTAATTCATCAAAAAGCACATTCTTTATCTTCTAGATCAAAGCTCTATTGTTTTATCTTAAGAAACTAATTCTCTTACAAATACTTTTAACCTTATCTTTGTGTACATTGAGAATTAGCTTTAGTGATCAACTACAAAGTTTATTAGAATGATGTTCTCTACAACTCTCTTGAAGAAGGTTTTCTAATCCGAGCATCATAATAAAAGATATACTCACTAGAAGGTGTTTTAAACCTTTGGTGCGGTACACCGGAGTTTCTGTGCGGTACACCGCAGCCCACGGACTACACCACGGACCAGGGGGCTAGCCCGTCAGAGAGCAAGTGAATTTAGCAAGCTTGGTGCGGTACACCGGACCAACCCCGCGGTGCACCGCAGATTAGGGTTTCCTGCAGCAAAATGAAGACAAAAGGAATATATCCGTTGGGGATATTAATATATCCGTTGGAGACAAGTCTTATGACCGTTGGGAGCATTTTGCAGCTATAAATTGAAGGTCTTTCAAGGCTACAACTACACCTTCAACCCATATACACTAAGGGGCTTAATTGTTATCATCCAAGAAGGTGTCAAGAGCTATAATTGTCATATCTACTCAATTAAGGAGTTATCCAAGAAGCTTCAAAGTTATTATCTACTCAAGAGAAGTTTTAAGCTTATAGTTATATCATCTCTTTAGGAGTTCATTAGCAAAGTTGTTTTACCCTTTAAACACTTTGTATTTATCCTCTTAAGTCTAGTTCTTGTAATAGATAGATTAAGAGAGAATTTGAGTATCGGGAGTATACTCGGTGTCCTTGTGTTGTGATTACACAAGAGTTTCCTTCGTGGTTTCGAAGAGGTTGTCCTTCGTGTTATCGAAGAGGTTGTAAGGGTTATTGTGTTCTCGACCCGGTTAAGAGAGACACGGGAGCTTAGTGAAAAGCTTGAAATCCTAAGGAGGCTTCCTTAGGTAGTGGATGTAGGGAAACCGAACCACTATAAATCGTGTGTATCTTTCTATCCCTACTCTATTTACTTTCCGCACTTTATATGTTTGATAATATGCTAGTATGAATATTGTGATATTGATTATCTAGTTTATCTAACTTATTGTCATCTAGAGTAGTAAGAGATTAGAAACTCGTTTTACTTGTATCACTTATATATCGAACCTCTTAGCTTATCCATTGTATGATCCCTTAAGAGTTTGATATATTAAGTTGACTTAGAAGTTTCTTTCTTAAACTTATAATTGTCCAGAAGATTTTTAATTAGTCATTAATCTTTTTAGTAATCCTATTCACCCCCCCCCCCCCTCTAGGACTTTCAATTGGTATCAGAGCCTAACTCTACGTGAATAGCTTAACCGTTAGTAGAGTAAACGATTTGGAATTTAATCTTTTGGAAGAGTTGTTTTCTACACAACCTCCATTTTCTTGTAGGTGATCGTTACTTTGCTTGGAGGAAACAAATGGAAGAATTAATATACGAAAGAACACTCAAATCTCGGAAAAGGAAAATCCGGTGATTTCTTTTCTTTATCTCGTATATAATTTTGCGTTCCTCCTTATGGCTTATGTTTATAATTATGATTCGGTTTTGAATTGATTAGTTGTGTTTGTTGTTATCATGTTTTATCTTTGGATATTATCTTGTGATACTAATCATTGTTTTAATGTTATTAGTGATATTGCATCTAATTCTCATGAATGATGTTTTTGCACTTTAGCTCTTAGAATTTTGGTAATTGCATTTTAGTCCCCAAAATTTTCAAAATTGCACTTTGACCCCTCATATTTATTAAATTCTCCAAAGTGTCATAGTTTGGACTTCATAATCTTTCACATGTAAAATTTGCCATTTTAGTTCATATTTTTGAAAAATTGCATTTTTAGTCCCTACTATGTGAAATTGCTTTTTTGTCCCTCAACTATTATAAATTTCACTTTTTATTCTTACAAGTTTTTATAAATTTTAAAAGTGCCTATTGATTGATAAAAAGGGAAAAAGATCAAAGATATTAGTTTACACTTTCAAATCTCAATTTATCTTTGAACACAAATTTGCATTTTCATAAGGGTGAGTTTTTTTAAAGAAATTGCTTTTCAAAATATTTTTCCGATAATATTTTGAATTTCTCATAGCATTTCAAAAATGTTTTTATGCATAGAATTATGGGGAATTAATCCATTATTGGTCATCAACTCATTTGCATGAAATTGTTTAGCCTTACTATCTTTATGTTGTGCTTCATTATGTGCTTATATGGTTTATTCCTTATTGTGCTAATATCTTGTATGACTTGACCTTTTCATACTTAAAATTGCTTAACTTTGATTTTGGGTCTTTTCGTATTTTTTAGAAAATATAAGGGTATTTATGAAATAAACTGATTTCTTTGTTTTTGAGATTTCCATGTTGAATCTTTTCAAAACAAAAGCGTTTTTAGTAGTTTTAATATATTTCTAAACTATTGGGGAGTTTTCGAATCAGTTTCGGGTGTTTATGCAACTTGCCTATTTTCTATTCTCCCTTCTTACTCCTTTTAGTCGAGCATTAGTGCGGTGCACCGCAACAATGGTCCGGTACACCGCGATTCGGGGTTTATTGTTTTATTTTGCATTGTGGTCCCTATTGGTTGAAAATATTGCATTGTGATCCCTATAGGTTGAAAAATATTGATTTGAGGTCCCTATAGTTTGAACAAGTTGCATTTAGCTTTCTTATGCTTGAAAATTAGACCTAGGTCCCTATTGTCTTGAGAAAGTTATACTTAGGTCCTTGAAGTTTTTCAAAATTGCATTTAGTCCCTAAACTTTTGAAAAAAATGCATTTTAACCCCTATACTTTTCAAAGATTAAAATTTACCCCTTGATTTCTTAAAATCGGTTCAAATATTCTTATTAGTAAAAAGGGGAGAAATTATTGGTCAAACTTTTTCAAAATTGAAACAAACACTCTATGCATTTTTGAGGGGGAGTTTTTCTTAAATTATCTTTAAAAACTCAAATGCTTGGTTAACCGTTTATCTCATAATTGCACTAATCGTTTGCGTTTATAGAAAGCTTATAAGATGATAATCTTCCGATCTAGAAGTTGGTAAAACGTTCTTATCCCTTATATCTTTCTTTCATCTTGTTTCATGCTTTACATTGTTAATCTTTATGCATTTCAAAATTAAAATGTTTTAAATGCTTTTAACCCTTGATCTCTTTATGTTGTTTTTCAAAATCTATTCACTTGAGTTTTAGCTCTTCTATGATTAGTTGTTTGATTTTATTTTATTATCCTGTCTTTTTGATGAAGACAAAGGGGGAGAAATATGTGCACTAAAACTTTCAAAATTGCACTTTTTAATACTCACAAATGCATTTCATATCTTATATTCATTTTTACTTAAATGCTTATTGTGAGGGGAGCTAAATTTCATAAGAGCTTAAACTTTCATATCATTCCTAAGGTGTTTTAGTGAAGGATTTGTCATCATCAAAAAGGGAGAGATTGTTGGCATATAGCCTCCCTTAATAGGTTGTTTTAATGTGACAAATCCTCTTGTGTTTAGTGTGCTAATTACTATTGTTATACATATTCTATCTTGCACTCTAATTCATCAAAAAGCACATTCTTTATCTTCTAGATCAAAGCTCTATTGTTTTATCTTAAGAAACTAATTCTCTTACAAATACTTTTAACCTTATCTTTGTGTACATTGAGAATTAGCTTTAGTGATCAACTACAAAGTTTATTAGAATGATATTCTCTACAACTCTCGTGAAGAAGGTTTTCTAATCCGAGCATCATAGTAAAATATATACTCACTAGAAGGTGTTTTAAACCTTTGGTGCGGTACACCGGAGTTTCTGTGCGGTACACCGCAGCCCACGGACTACACCACGGACCAGGGGGCTAGCCCGTCAGAGAGCAAGTGAATTTAGCAAGCTTGGTGCGGTACACCGGACCAACCCCGCGGTTCACCGCAGATTAGGGTTTCCTGCAGCAAAATGAAGACAAAAGGAATATATCCGTTGGGGATATTAATATATCCGTTGGAGACAAGTCTTATGACCGTTGGGAGCATTTTGCAGCTATAAATTGAAGGCCTTTCAAGGCTACAACTACACCTTCAACCCATATACACTAAGGGGCTTAATTGTTATCATCCAAGAAGGTGTCAAGAGCTATAATTGTCATATCTACTCAATTAAGGAGTTAATCCAAGAAGCTTCAAAGTTATTATCTACTCAAGAGAAGTTTTAAGCTTATAGTTATATCATCTCTTTAGGAGTTCATTAGCAAAGTTGTTTTACCCTTTAAACACTTTGTATTTATCCTCTTAAGTCTAGTTCTTGTAATAGATAGATTAAGAGAGAATTTGAGTATCGGGAGTATACTCGGTGTCCTTGTGTTGTGATTACACAAGAGTTTCCTTCGTGGTTTCGAAGAGGTTGTCCTTCGTGTTATCGAAGAGGTTGTAAGGGTTATTGTGTTCTCGACCCGGTTAAGAGAGACACGGGAGCTTAGTGAAAAGCTTGAAATCCTAAGGAGGCTTCCTTAGGTAGTGGATGTAGGGAAACCGGACCACTATAAATCGTGTGTATCTTTCTATCCCTACTCTATTTACTTTCCGCACTTTATATGTTTGATAATATGCTAGTATGAATATTGTGATATTGATTATCTAGTTTATCTAACTTATTGTCATCTAGAGTAGTAAGAGATTAGAAACTCGTTTTACTTGTATCACTTATATATCGAACCTCTTAGCTTATCCATTGTATGATCCCTTAAGAGTTTGATATATTAAGTTGACTTAGAAGTTTCTTTCTTAAACTTATAATTGTCCAAAATATTTTTAATTAGGCATTAATCTTTTTAGTAATCCTATTCACCCCCCCCTCTAGGACTTTCAGTAACCATGGGAACTATGAGGTCAAGGTTACCAACAGGGTAATCTCAATAGTCATCCATGTTCCTAATAGTCGAATCCATACAGAGTCATGAATCAAGGTAATATACCAACCACACATTCAAGGAACTAACTATTAACAAAGACCTCAAAATTAATATTCAAATGGACAAACTTATGAGAACCAAGCTCCTCGAAAATCATTGGTTTGTAATTCATACTATGATAATCTAGCTTATAAGAGGCTCCCATCCTATCTACAAAAAAGGCACAAGTGGGTCCGAGAAGAGTTTTAATAAATTTGTGATAATAATAGGTAAAAATATGGTGAAAACCAATGAGACCCTAAATTTTCATAGTGCAACGTTGCAAATCTTGCAGCAACAAATGACTCAGTTCATGAAAGCTTTTCAGCAACCACAACATAGTCAACTCAAACAACGCAATCAAGGTACGAATGTGGAGGTCAAGCTACTTCAGAATGATGATGATGACAATGGTGGTTATGAATTGTGTAAGACCATTGGTCTTCAGAGTGGGAAGATCATAGAACCACAGCCACTTGTGTCTACTGAAGCAAATATCACAAAAGAGGAAAAACATATGAAGCCGAATCTAAGCGAGGTAATAGTTGAATATTGGGTTGGAGATATGGAAGATAAAGTAGTCGAGAAACCATTGAAACGTCCGAGAATGCAATAGAAAATGAGAGTTGAGCATCCACCACCATAAATTCTCCTACCGCAGCCTTCTCTGTCAAATGTAACAAAATAGAGTGATGATTTGAGGATAAGAAATTCATTGAGATGTTAAGTCAACTCAAGTTGAACATTAATTTGCTTGAAGCATTAAGCAGGGACCAAAATATCTGACACTCTCCAAGAAAAACACATTTGCAAAGTACAAAACTACATAATTAATCGAGGATATATACAACAAAGTGCAAAGGAAGTTGCCATCTAAGCTCAAAGATCTGGGAGGTTTGAACCTTCAATCAATATTGGTGACACCTTTGAGGAAAAAGCACCATATGACTTAGGAGCGAGCATGAACCACATGCCAAAGAGTATGTTCGATGAAAAAGGTATTGGAGAAGAGAACGTCAAAATTGCAAATGGAGGATCATACATTAACAAGCCTGTGAGGATTGATCAAGGATGTATTGGTGCAAGTAGGTAACCTCGCTATACCTACTGACTTTATTATACTCGATTATGATGCAAATAAGAACATTTCTCTCAAAGTAGTGTTGTCGCTTCCAAGGCATGATAAATAAATTGATGCCTAGGGAGGGTGGATAACTCCCATAAAGTGCACGGGTTGTTGACATGTAAGTTTTGGATGCTCGTTTACTCAAGGACTACCAATTTTATAACTTTTGTGTTTATGTTAATACACTAGTTTAGTTGCAAAAAAATGACATTGAAATGTAAATGGTTTTTGTTTTGTTTTCGATATTAAATTAAAGAAGTAAAATTAAATTTCAATAAGGAATAAATGCTAAAAATAAAGTGAACTTAATAAACTAAGAGCATGAGTATGTGAGAGGTATGCTTGAGTTATGCTAGTAATTCTCAAAATCAACTACTTCGATGTTCTAGATATAAGGGTGGATTGGTAATTTTTTGTTAATCGAGATTTAATAGTCTCTCTAAACCGTAAGGGTCGACTTAGAGAGCTATCGTACATAACTTCTGAAGAAACAAACCTAACCCTGTTGACTACCTGGTTAGTTAAAACCCGTCGGCTCACTAACAGACACCAAGCACCTATATACTATGTTCGTAACCAGACCCCCCTTCCAGACACTAATCTGGTTACTCTAACTTCTTAGTATGTGATCAAGATACAGGTGTCATCAAGGCATAAGATATATAGCCAACAGAGATAAACTCAATTCATTTAAATCAAAAAATCCCAAAATTATTAAAACCTCAAAATAGTCTCCTAGGGTTCATACATAAGCATATCTTAAGCTATAAAGTGTTAGTTCATACTCAAATAATCAAAACCAGAAGCTAATAATATGAAAATCATGTTTAGAATGAATAACAAAATAAAATTAACTTAATGTTTGGATAGCAACGGGTAAAGGATGAGGAGGAATGGTGGAATTGGGTGTAGAAACCCTTCTTCCTTCTTCTTCTCTGCTCCAGCGCTTTTGCTCCCTTCTCTAGGTGTAACAAAATGAGTTCTTATGATTTATGAGCTGATAATGAGCTTATATACCTTAGTTAAAATGTTTGGGGCATGATGGGCTAACTTAATTGGGTTAAAGATAGCCCAATTTGTTATTACTAAGTAG
Organism: Nemophila menziesii; assembly: GCA_029959085.1. Taxonomy (NCBI): domain Eukaryota; kingdom Viridiplantae; phylum Streptophyta; class Magnoliopsida; order Boraginales; family Hydrophyllaceae; genus Nemophila; species Nemophila menziesii. The sequence goes on along the minus strand of JARWIR010000018.1, from coordinate 23,551,249 downwards.
ATTCAAGGTTCGAGCCACAACAACTGTATTCAACATAACTTCTTCATTTCAAAGGAATTATTGGATTGGGAATTTTGAGCTTATGTATTTGTGCTCTATACTATTGATGATGATTCACTGTTTATTATATTGTAACCTTTTGTCGAGGTAAAAGTAAATGAAAAATATTTATGAAAAGAATATGATATGAAAAAAGTAGCATGATATTTCACATTAAAAAGAGATTCATAGCTATATTACAAAAGAAAAAAATTGATATGAAAAGATTGAAAATATTTGGACCAGCAAAGTGAAATTTTTATGTGATCATTTTAAAGCTTTATTGGGATATTGGGATGCTAACTAGTGCATCAAATCATTGGGATGGGTGAGAACATTGTATGAGAGTAACTCAAGCTCTAGGACAATTCGTTGATGGCTAGTGAGGAGAGAGTCAAAAGCTCACTCTAAATTATCCAAATATACGATCATACCGTCCCTAAGCCTACATTACAACCTTAAAGACCTTATGATTCTTTGCTATGTGATCTAGAAATAATTGAACCAATGGAGAGTAGTTAGACGGATCATTGGATACTAGTTAGGCTTGATAAATAATCTATAGCCTCCATGTTAAACTAAGTGATTCGTGCATTGCAAAGCTAATTCGATCTTGAATTTGAACTGTGTTGATCATTTGTATGACAATTGTACAGGTAATTTAGTTTGTAAATATTATTACATGAAATTATGAGTAGTTGCTTTGAGTTTATTATCTATATTCCGCTATCTTTTGCCCATTGTGCTTAATTTATTTAGGTTTTTATTTAGAGACTTCCCTATGTTCTTATCTTTATTGTATCGGGACGATACAACTTTGAGTTGGGTCTTGATGTCTCCATATTTGTGATATATTAATATAGTTTTGAGACATCATTTTAGGTGTATATTATTAACTGTTAAGGGATTTTCCCCTGTTATTAGATAATTACTTAATTCATGTCTTGATTTGATAATTTATTACTTTTCAAGCATATCTGGTTTAATTTGTGTGTTAATGTGAAGATCTTAAGGTTTATGGAATATAATTATATGCCGAATTAAATCTAAGGAGTTAAAGGAAGAATATATAGGAGAAATCAGGAGATAAAAGGAAGCAAAGTTGAATTAGGAAAGGAAAAGTTGCTAAATAAATCTGCCAATTCTGCAGCTACGTCCACTAAAGTGAAGATAACTCCAAATCAGATGCGATTTTTGACGAGCCTTGAAAGGGTTAGATAGATCTTTCTATTGCGGTTGTTTGGATATAAAGTGGGCAAAATTCGGCCCAATAACGAAGAATAACCGAAACAAAATATCAGTGTTTATCTTGTCCTATATTTTAGGAAATGAATTTGAATTGGACTTGGACTCCGATTACTTGTCTTCCACTCCAATATTTCGACCTTGGGTTACAAAAAACCTATAATACTCTCTCGTAAAACTGTAAACACGTCCTTGCTTAATTATTAGTTCTTAGTCTCAAGTAACAACATCAAGAGAAGCACGTTGACAGTATGTATGTTTATTTCAGTTTATTTCTTTCAAGCATGAACTTATTTTCCCATAGCTTGAGTTTTCATATGTATAATATTTAAATTCTATTTTCTTCTATCTAAGTGTGTTTGGGAAAAAACTTTTTATATTGATTGAGCTTCTTAACCTTTATATTTGTTTTATGTGATTTGATGTATTGATTGTAGTTCTTGCTAGTTCACGAGTATAGACTGCCCTATTAATAGCAGTTGGATGGTCACGCGAAAGGGGCTTCTAATTGTTGAAACACCACATAAACGTCTATTGTGCGGTAGTGATCCTGACAAGCTTGCCTAACTAAATAGTCACTAGGGTTTGAGATCAACCACCGATCTTTGTGCATGGTCACCTGGTAATTGTTAGGTTGCCACCTAAGTCTACCTAGAAGGGGGTTAGGAGGAATATAGAATCATGTCTACTTACTTTAAGAGATTTAATCACCCTTATAACTAGTAGAAGAAATAGAAGGATAAGTGCATACATCGCAAACCTGAGCTATATCTCATCTTATTCTTACATCTTTTATTTAATTGCATTAGTTTTAGTTTAACCATTCTCTCCATAATAATTCATATTTACTTTATTGTCTTTCACTTCTTGAAACTATTCTTTACTACGCTTTCTTCTGATTCATACGTATAACACACTAACTCCCTGAGAACGAATTTTACTTACTATTAAAACTTGCATACGATTTGTGATACTTGCAGTGAGTAACGTGATTGGTTAGGGTGATAGTCCTTATATTTTATTATCATTATTTTATCACACCATACCAGACACCAAGAAGCAACCTCTACACTACCAGGGAACTTGGGTAAGGGGACTCTATGATATGATCGGTGGTTAAATCAAACCTTAATGGCTATCTAGCTAAGCAAGCCCGTAAGGATCACTACCGTACACTAGATAATTATGTGGTGTTATCAATAACTGAATCCCCCCGTTAGGGTGTCAACCTAATTACTAACGGAAGTCCTAAGATTGGCCAAATATAGGGCTGGAACAGGGCAAATAACATAACACAGATATACGCTGAGCTCAAATCAATTGAAATAACAAATAGTATTCTAGAATTTAGACAAATTAATAACCTAAACAATTGATAGATAAAACTTATAGAATAAAAGTTTAGAAATATGGTTAAACCACATATCCATAGTTAATTACCCTACTTATAGAGAATGAGAGATGTCGAAGAGGAGTTTGTCATTGTCCAACTTCTTACTTTTGTCTTTCTCTACAGGTCTTCTCGCTTCTCTGGATGATAAAACTTGATACTAAGGATTAATAACTGATCAAGTACATGCTTACAATGGTATCTAGGTGTATCTATAGATCCTAGGTCGAAATCTTGGAATGTAAGTCAAGTTATTGGATTCCGATTCCAATTCAACTTTGTTTTCTAAAATGTAGGACAAGATAAACACTGGAGAATGAAACAAGCATAACTCCTTCATTACTGGGCCAAACTTACTGTACCACCTATCAAAACAACCGCAATTCAAATACCTATCTGATCCTAAAAGGGCTCGTTATTCGTAACTAATTTTCCGCAGTCTTCAAAACACTAGACGTCTTTACAACATCACATATTTATTTGGCAGCTTTTCCTTTCCTAATTCAACCTTGTTTCCTTTTAACTCTAGATTTCATCTTGGATCTTTTTTTCTTAAATCCTTACAAGTGATATGGAATCTAATTATATTTTCTTTTACTTAAGAGCTTCACATTAACACACAAATTATACAAAAAATGCTACAGAAGTAATAATCGTCCAAATCAAGGCATGAATTAAGAGATTATCAATAAATAGGGAAAAATCCCTTAACAATCAATATAATGCACCTAAAAGGATGTCTCATAAATAGATTAATTCATCACAAATATGGAGACATCATATATATAAGCGAGTATGTAGTCCAGCTTATACACTAAATATCAACCTATAGAGAGTTATGATTTTTTGAAATTTTTAACTTAAAATATATTTATACTGAACAAAGAGATGCCACGTAATCACTTAACTAACACATAATAACCTAAAGATTTGTCACATTAAAAACATCCTAAAAGGGACTATTTGCCAAGATTTTATTTTCCAACAATATAAAAACGATTTTGATGTTATTTTATATCATGGTTGTATCAGGAATTAACGTGATCCTAGCTAGAGAAAAGAGGGGAATTGCTAGAATAGTTATCGAAGTAATTTTGGAGGATATGGACTCAGGACACGGGAGAATCAATACACTAATGCTACAACTGCAAGATTTTTTCTATGAGTTCGAGGAGGTGGTTGCTGAGAAAGCGGTAATATGTGAAACTCATCCACACCTGGAGTCCTTTCGAAAGGAAATGTTTTTCTAAAACACATTACATTAAAAATATATTTCTGTTTATGATATCTTTTTGGTTTCTTCTGAATTATTATATTTCAGTTTTCCTCTAAATATAGTAGTATTAAAACCCGATATCCAGTGGAGATAAAAAAGTCATTATCTAGTGTGATAAGTGTGACCAAGGGTCCATTTATTTTAAACACTTATTTAATTTAATATGATTATTATTTTTTAGTCTTTTAATATGAGACATGAACATGTAATTGCTAATATTATTAAAGGGATATATGCTTTATAATAATTTATGATTATGTCAAATGTTGGTGTCCCCCAGTGTGTGATATAAATAAATGCAACAATAGACTTGGGGTGACACACCACAGTGTACGGATCAGAGACAAGTAAAGTGATAAGGAGGGTTATCGTTTTCCTCAGGTATTATAGCAATTAATGGTGTTTAAATTAGTGCAAATACGTAAAGCTTGTAATTGAAATAACGAAATACTAAAAGAGTTCAAATAGGAAATTGTTTATTGGGGTTTTAAGTGTAATTAAGCAACTACTGACAAAGTAAATGAAATACAAATTAAACTAAGAAATAAGATAAACAAATAAGTAAATTAAAAATAATGAACTAGTATGAGATGATTGCTTGAGGAATAGCTAGTAATTGTTTGTGCCGCTAATTAATATTTGTTATTGATATGGGTGAGTGGTTGTGTTCACACAATCCATGATGTTATAGTAGTCTAACTCCTATCTGGGTAGTCTTAGAGCTCTATCCTACACGCCCAATAGTTTTATTGATGACTTAAGTTCCTAACCTAAATGACTACCTAGTGGACAAGACCATTTGATTTAATGCCTCGCACTAGGCGCTTATGTGCTAGGTATGTAATTAAACCCCCCGCTCGGGTGTTGGATCAGATTACAACATCTACCCACAACTTGTCCAAAGTACATGTAGTATTTAAAGCAAACACATAAGACAATGGAATATATATTCAACCAAACTCAATTGAATATAATCATATATCTCAAATGAAATAAGTTAATTAAAAATCTAACCATAAATTCTTACAGTATCATCCTCAAGCAATGAGGGTTTAGTTCATAATAAAAGAAGAAAAACTAAAAATTATAGAAAACTAAAGCTAAAATAATGTTTAAAATTCAAAATGGAATAACTTTACTCTTTGGGTTGAAGGTATTCAGATATAGGATGGAGAAGAATTGTTGGGTTCATAAACAAACCCTTCTCTTCTTCTCCTCTAATGGAATTAAGTGCTTTGCTCTATCTTGATCGACTCCTCCTTGGATAATATGATGAATTAGTCTGGATAATGATGTGGTCCTAGTATGGGGATGGAAAAATAGCTTATATAGCTTCTAAAAATGCTTGGTCCCCCCTTAGGCTTGTTAAATTAGGTAAGGAAAGCGCCCAACCCATTTTACTAACCAAAATTCTGGTTCGAACCACGGTAGATGCAACTGGCATAACTTCTTCATCTTAACTCTGAATTGAATCCCGTCACTTGAAAAACGACCCTGACTTCAAGATATCTCTAAATAAAAAGGAACCACGTCCAAATCTCTCACCAATAAGTCGTAGTGACTAAAACATTAAGGTGCAAATAATTCTTTAGTAAATGCTCCAACTTCCTAAAGTAGCTTTTCCGTTTTGACCGAGTTTCTCTTGACTTCTTGACATCTTTCCTCATCTTGGACCCTTTTATGAAACATGTACCTATAATATACACACTTAACACACAATTAAGGCACAAAATCTCCATAAACAGTAATATATCCAAATCACAGACTAAAAGTGCAATATAGCAAATAACATGGAAATCCCTCACTTAGGCCCAATAAACTCCCAAAATACGGTCTCATGATTGGATTTATCCATCACAAATATAAAGACATCAAATGTCAAAAATGCATAGAGAGAAAAGTAGTCAAGGAACCTTTAAACCTATAACCCGTATGAGACTCAAATATTAGAACTAGTATTTTATGACTTAGCTTGTTTTAAGAATTATCTTTAGTAGAGAGGTTAAATGTACCATAGGTACACCTCTTATTTACCTTATAAAGATAAAACAAAAAAAAAATTATAATATATAGTTGAAGTTGACAAAACAACTTGATAAAAGGTTAAGAAACTTAGGGGTATAGAATATAGCTCCACCATCTTATAAATATTGTGAAACTAATAGAATTGTATATGAACTAAGAACCCCGTATGCACCCTATTGAAATGGAGTGATTAGAAGAATGAGTAGATCTTGTAACTTTGATGAATGACATGTCAACACATTCAAGGTTGCTTAAATGTAGGGGTAGGGTCGTATTATCTCGTAATAAGTTAAACAAGCTACCCATAACAGCCTAAATAACACCCTTGAATTATGGAAACGTATTATACCTAACCTAAAAATATGTAAGAATGTCGAGTTTTCTGGCCATGTATGACCCACCCGACTTTGAAAAAGTCAACATCGAAATAATAGATTCTTTTTGTTGCATGTAGATTCATACTCTTATGTGTTATATATGTGAATCTAAACCAAGTATATCAAGTTTCTACCCAAAATAAAGACTTACCCATGATAGTGGTCGTGGAGAGTTCGAGAGGTATGGGGATAAATCACATTACCTGAATGAGAAAAGAATTAATGCACTATATTCCCATTCATATCCTGCATTGTAGTGTTGGCTAAGGTTGATTTATACTCTTAATAAATTCATATTATAAGTGAATGGTCCTGGTGAAAAAGACTTGATGAATTTATCGATGCAGATTAAGGTTGAGTCTTACTATTAATAAATTCATAACCTAAGTGAGCGGGCCTAGTGATTACAAACTCGATAAAATTACGACACAGGTCAAGGTAGAGTTATACTCATAATAAATTCATAGCCTAAGTGGGTGATCCTAGTGAAACGGACTTGATGAATTTACCAACACGGGTCAAGGTTGAGTCTTAGACTTAATAAATTTATAGCTTGAGTCGGAGGTCCTAGTGAACTGACTTGATGGGTACACTATGGTTGAGTCTTACACTCAATAAATCCATGGCATGAGGTGGAAGTCCTAGTGAACGAACTTGATGAGTATATTAAGGTTGAGTCTTTCATTTTAAAAATTCACAACCTGAGTTGGCGATCCTATTGAACAGACTTGATGAATACATTAAGGTTGAGTCTTACACTTAATAAATTCATAGCCTGAGCGGGCAATACTAGTGAAATGACTTGATGAATCATTAAGATTGTGTCTTACACTTAATTAATTCATAGCCTGAGTGGGTGGTGTCGCCTAAGGTGTGAGAAAATAATAGGTAAAATAAGTGCAAATAAACACCCTAGGCTAGCACGGTACTGCAAGTATTACAGGACGTATGCAAGTTTTAATGATAAGTGAATTCGTTAATCTGAGAGTACGAAAGCTAGAAATAACTTATGCAAATATCAAGTGCAATTAATAAAGCTAGAAGAATAATACACAAGAGCTAAAATACAAGTAATATGTTAGCCTCACCTTGTTTTTATTCCCGTTTTAATATTCGACAAATCATCTTGTAAACTAAAATTCATTTTGGTATCACTTAAAGATGTTTTCCAAAACCCCTCATTAGATTAGTTGTGTTTACTTCCTTGTATTTAGCTTGATATTCAAAAGAGCAGCTCCGCGGTACACCGGACGAATCACGCGGTACACCGCAAAGTCACGGACCAGAAGCGCGGTGCACAGGATAGCCCGTCAGTATGCTCAAAAATCTGCACGGTACACCGGACCTAGGCGCGGTACACCGGACCAAGGCACGGACCAGGGTTGCGGTACATAAGATAGTCCGACCAGTAAGCTCAAAGTTATGTCGAACAGCTCCGCGGTGCACCGGACCTAATCCGCGGTACACCGCACAAGAGGGTTTTCTGCACTTTACAAGAGGACAAAGCTTATATCCGTTGGAGATAAAATAGATCCGTTAGATAGGAGCCTTATGACCGTTGGACCAAGATTTCAGCTATAAAATGGAGCTCATTCAAGACACAACTTAAGCCTTCCATCTACCAATCTTAAGAGCAATTAATTCTATCATTCAAGGAGGTTTCAAAGGAGGTTTCAAAGGAGCATTCAAGTCATATTTATTGTGAAGCTAATTAGTTCTTATCTACTCATTTAGGAGTTTAGTTACAAAGCTTTTATAAGCACCCCTAAACACTTTTCCCTTTCCTCTTAGTTCTTGTTATAGATTAAGAGAGTAGTGTGAGCATAGGTTTATGCTTGGTTCCTTGTGTTGGTGATAACACAAGTGTATTTTCCTTCAAAGGGTTTTTGAAGTGGTTGTAAGGGTTTGTATCTCACCCGGTTAAGAGTTACGAAGATTAGTTGAGAATCTTGCAAATCCTAAGGAGGCTTCCTTAGGTAGTGGATGTAGGGAAACCGAACCACTATACATCGTTGTGTATCGTATTCTATCTCTACACTCTTTATATTTCCGCACTCTATATGCTTGATAAAATGCCTACTTGAATAGTTTGATAATATTGTCTATTAGGATTATCTAGTTCTATACTATTTAGCTTGCTAATACAATAGGATTCAAATTAGCTTTTAATTTTATTTACTTGAAATAAAATTAGCCGATTAATTTCTATTGTCCTATTCAACCCCCCCTTCTAGGACGCATATAGTATATCAATTGGTATCAGAGCCTAGCTCTATTGTACTTAATCGTTTCTAGAGTTAATACGATATGGATTCTAATCAACCGGAAGGTTCATGTTCTACTAGACCTCCGCTTTTTGTAGGAAAATACTACTTTGGATGGAAAAAGAAAATGGAGATTCACGTGAAAGGAATCGATTACTTTTTATGGATGGCTATCAAAAAGGGTCCTTATATTCCTTATGATGCCGGAAGTACAACGGAGGTAAAAGATGAAGATGATTACAATGATCAAGACATAGCTAAACTTACCAAAAACAACAAAGCTATGAACATCCTCATCAATGGATTAAGTGTCACGGAATATGCTAGAGTTAGTGAATGCAATTCCGCTCATGAAATGTGGCAACTCTTGGAGCTCTCTTATCAAGGAACGGAGGATATAAAAGAAACCAAGATTGGTCTCTTTATCACTAAGTATGAGCTTTTTCGTATGGAGCCCGATGAAGCCTTAAATGCTATGCATCAAAGATTCTCTAACATTGTTAACACCTTAAAGACTCTTGGTCAAGAGTACACCAACAAAGAACAATGCCGAAAAATCTTATTTGCTCTTCCAAGGAAATACAAGACAAAGATCAACTCTATAAGAGACACTAAAGATCTTTCAAAGATGACGGTTCATGAACTCATTTGCAACCTCATGACGGAAGAACTTGTGCTTGAAGAAGAAAAGATAAGAGATGATGAGGAGAAGAAAATTAAGAAATCTATTGCCTTCCATGCCATGAGTACTAAGTTGAAAGAACGAAAAGAAAGGAAAGAAAGTGAAGAATAAAACTCTCATGAAGAAGAAACTAGTGAAGATGAAGGAGTGGCTATGTTGGCTAGAGACATGAAAAAATTCATGAGATATAAACGATTTGCCAAGAAAGGAAGCTCTTCCACACCCTACAAGAAGAATGATAGAGCTATCAAACAAGATGAACCCACTTGCTATCATTGCAAGAAAGTTGGTCACATCAAAACCTATTGTCCTCTTCTTCAAAAGGAGAAACCAAAAAGAGCAATGCATGCTAATATCACTTGGGAGACTCAAAATTCGGATGAAGAAGAAAGTGATAGCGAAAACGTCAATCTTGTTGCTTTTATGGGAGAACTTGAGAATGATGAAGATGCTTCTTCGGATGATGATACCGGTACTACTCACTTTGCCTTTATGGCAAATCATGATGAGGTAACTCCTAAATCTAAACTCTCTTTAACTAATGATGATGCTAGTGAACAAGATATTCATGAGGCATTTGACTCTCTTTACAATGATTTTTTAAATTCTATTGAAACAAACAAGGTTTTAACAAAAGATTTAGAATTTGAGAAAAATAGAACTAAAGAGGTTTTGAAAGCTTTAGAAGATTGTCAAAATCTTTGTGATGAATGTATAGATGATAATGAAAAACTTCATCTTATTGAGAAAAACCTTTTGAAAGAAAAAGCTATGTTAGAGAAAAAGATTATTGATCAAAATGCCATTATCTTAAAATTCACTAGTGGGCAAGAAAACTTGGATTTGATTTTAGGTTCTCAAAGATTGGCTTGTGAAAAAAGTGGTGTTGGATATGATCCATTCACTCACCAAAAACCTTTGAAAAATGTCTTTGTCAAATCAAAAACTTCAAATACAATTCCATCCTCTTCAAAATCTTCTATCACTTGCACCTATTGTGAAAAACTTGGTCATGATGCATCTCATTGTTACTATCGTAAATTATTGGATTTGGGATCTCTTGTGCCAATTTGGAAAAGACCTAAATGGGTCTTAAAAAGAAAATCCGCTAACCCTCATGGACCCAATCCGAATTGGGTACCTAAAGCTTAAATTACTTTTTGTTTGTAGGGGTTGAGCATCAAGAAGCAAAATATATGGCTACTTGATAGTGGATGCTCAAGACACATGACCGGAAATCCATCATTATTTACACGTTTATATAAAACAAAAGGTGATAAAGTTACTTTTGCCGACAACACTAAGAAACGCGTTTTGGGTAAAGGTAACATTGGTAATTTGAATTCCTTACTTATCTCTAATGTGTTACTTGTTGAGGGTCTCTCTTTTAACTTGCTTAGTATTAGTAAACTTTGTGATGTTGGGTTTAGTGTTAAATTTGAAGCATCTAGATGTGTTGTTTTTAAAAATGATGAGTTAGATACTATGTTTATTGCAAAAAGATCGGATAATGTTTTTGTTGTTGATCTTGAAAGTCTTATGACTTCTCATATTAAATGCTTATCCGTGGTAAATGATAGTTGGCTTTGGCATAGACGTTTAGGGCATGCTAGCATGGATTTGATTTCAAAATTATCTAGAAAAAATCTTGTTGTTGGTTTGCCTATTCATAAATTTGATAAAGATAAATTGTGTGATGCATGTCAACTTGGTAAACAACATCGTTCATCTTTTAAATCCATAAATAAGGTCATCACCGTTAGGCCACTTCAATTATTGCATATGGATCTCTTTGGTCCCGTTGATGTCACTAGTCTAGGGGGTTCTAGATATGTATTTGTTGTTGTTGATGATTTCACTAGATATACATGGGTGATGTTCCTTGCTTTAAAAAGTGATGCCTTCAATGAATTTGCAAAACTTTGTAGAAAGGTGCAAAATGAGAAAGGCTACTCTATTACATGCATTCGTAGTGATAATGGTAGTGAATATGTGAATTCTCCTTCTGTGCATTTTTGTGATGAATTTGGGATTGAGCATAATTTTTCGGCCCCTAGAACTCCCCAACAAAATGGGGTAGTGGAAAGGAAAAACCGAACTCTACAAGAAATGGCTAGAACAATGCTAAAAGAACATAGCTTGCCTACATACTTTTGGGGTGAAGCCGTTCATACGGCTTGTTATGTGTTAAATAGAGTTCTAATTAGACCCCTTATTAAGAAAACCCCTTATGAGCTTTGGAATGGTAGACCACCAACCATTGCTTATTTTCGTGTTTTTGGGTGCAAATGTTTTATCTTAAACACTAGGGACTATTTGGGAAAATTTGATGCTAAATCGGATGAAGGTATTTTTCTTGGTTATTCCACTAAGGGAAAAGCCTATCGCATTTTCAACAAACGTACTCGTACTATTGAGGAATCTATGCATGTTGACTTTGATGAGACTAATCCTTTTAATATCAAGAAAGTAGTAGATGTTGAATTACATGAAGATGCTCCACAAGATAAATCCTTAGAATCTCCTACTCAAGAAATAAAGTCTCATGATGAATCTCCTAAGGAAAATGATCAAATGCCAAATGAAGCTAGTACGGATTTACCAAAGTGTTGGAAACATATCAAAGATCACCCAAGTGAATTAATTCTAGGTGATCCAAAAGAAGGTGTTACCACTCGCTCTCGTATTATTGCTCTATGTGCTCATCAAGCGTTCTTATCTCAAATTGAGCCCAAGAATATTAAAGAAGCATTGTTAGATGATCATTGGATTAACGCTATGCATGAAGAATTAAATCAATTTGAGCGTAGTAAAGTTTGGACATTAATGGAAAAACCAATTGGCCCTACTATCATTGGCACTAAGTGGATATTTCGCAACAAGCTAGATGACACCGGTATAATCACTAGAAATAAAGCAAGGTTAGTTGCTCAAGGATACAATCAAGAAGAAGGTATTGATTTCGATGAAACTTTTGCTCCCGTAGCTAGACTTGAATCTATTCGTATGCTACTTGCTTTTGCTTGTTATATGAATTTTAAACTTTACCAAATGGATGTCAAAAGTGCTTTTTTAAATGGTTTTATAGACGAGGAAGTTTTTGTTAAACAACCTCCGGGTTTTGAGGATCCAAAATTTCCAAACCATGTTTTTAAACTCTCAAAAGCTTTATATGGTTTAAAACAAGCACCTCGTGCTTGGTATGAACGATTAAGCAAATTTTTATTAGATGATGGTTTTAAAAGAGGAAATATTGACTCCACTTTATTTATAAAAAGGTCTTCAAAAGATATCCTTCTTGTTCAAATTTATGTGGATGATATTATATTTGGTGCTACTAATGAGAATCTTTGTGAGAATTTTTCTAAAAGCATGCATAAGGAATTTGAGATGAGCATGATGGGAGAATTGAATTACTTTCTTGGACTTCAAATCAAGCAAATGAAAGATGGCATCTTTGTCAATCAAGCCAAATATACAAAAGAATTGATCAAAAAGTTTGGACTTGAAGATGCAAAGGAAATTGGAACTCCAATGAGCACATCCACTAAATTAGACAAAGATGAAGATGGTAAGGATGTTGATGAGAAACTATATCGAGGTATGATCGGTAGCTTACTTTATTTAACCGCTTCTAGACCCGATATTATGTTCCCCGTGTGTCTTTGTGCTAGATTTCAATCCTCTCCTAAAGAATCCCACCTTAGTGCCGTTAAGCGTATTTTTAGGTATTTGAAAGGAACCCTTAGTCTAGGACTTTGGTACCCTAGATTTACCTCTTTTGAGCTAATAGGTTATTCGGATGCCGATTATGCCGGTTGTAGACTTGATAGGAAGAGTACTAGTGGTAGTTGCCAATTCTTAGGTCAATCCCTTGTTTCTTGGTCTAGTAGAAAACAAAATAGTGTTGCTTTATCCACGGCCGAAGCCGAATATGTTGCGGCCGGAAATTGTGTGACTCAAATTCTTTGGATGAAACAAACCTTACTAGATTTTGGCCTAGAGTATGATCGTGTTCCCATTCGTTGTGATAACACTAGTGCTATCAGTCTTACCAAAAATCCTATTCAACACTCTAGAACGAAACACATAGAAATCCGCCATCATTTTATCCGTGATCACACTCAAAAAGGGGATATTGTACTTGAATTTGTCACTTCGGAAAATCAACTAGCCGATATCTTTACTAAACCTTTACCCCAAGATCTTTTTGACAAAATTCGGTGTGAGATTGGCATGCAAATTCTCTAACCCTCTCTTCTTGCATTTTTTATTGGTGCTTTTTGTGTATATTCTCTTGTTGCTAACATTTTCTTGTTGTGATAGGATCTTTGAAGCTTCTAATTGTTATCCATTTATTTCTTTTGCTCTTGTTTTTCTCAAAATGTGTTTTTGACCCCTTAATTATTTTCAAAAATCATATCGCTTGTTCTTTTTGTTGTTGACAAAGGGGGAGAAATTTAAGTTAAACTTTTTCAAATGCATTTTGTGAGGGGGAGTTTTTATAAAAACTCTAGTGACTAGGTTGAGGGGGAGTTTTTGATCAAAACTTAATCTTAGGCATATTCAAAAAGTTTATGATTTGTCAAACATCAAAAAGGGGGAGATTGTTAGCCTCACCTTGTTTTTATTCCCGTTTTAATATTCGACAAATCATCTTGTAAACTAAAATTCATTTTGGTATCACTTAAAGATGTTTTCCAAAACCCCTCATTAGATTAGTTGTGTTTACTTCCTTGTATTTAGCTTGATATTCAAAAGAGCAGCTCTGCGGTACACCGGACGAATCACGCGGTACACCGCAAAGTCACGGACCAGAAGCGCGGTGCACAGGATAGCCCGTCAGTATGCTCAAAAATCTGCACGGTACACCGGACCTAGGCGCGGTACACCGGACCAAGGCACGGACCAGGGTTGCGGTACATAAGATAGTCCGACCAGTAAGCTCAAAGTTATGTCGAACAGCTCCGCGGTGCACCGGACCTAATCCGCGGTACACCGCACAAGAGGGTTTTCTGCACTTTACAAGAGGACAAAGCTTATATCCGTTGGAGATAAAATAGATCCGTTAGATAGGAGCCTTATGACCGTTGGACCAAGATTTCAGCTATAAAATGGAGCTCATTCAAGACACAACTTAAGCCTTCCATCTACCAATCTTAAGAGCAATTAATTCTATCATTCAAGGAGGTTTCAAAGGAGGTTTCAAAGGAGCATTCAAGTCATATTTATTGTGAAGCTAATTAGTTCTTATCTACTCATTTAGGAGTTTAGTTACAAAGCTTTTATAAGCACCCCTAAACACTTTTCCCTTTCCTCTTAGTTCTTGTTATAGATTAAGAGAGTAGTGTGAGCATAGGTTTATGCTTGGTTCCTTGTGTTGGTGATAACACAAGTGTATTTTCCTTCAAAGGGTTTTTGAAGTGGTTGTAAGGGTTTGTATCTCACCCGGTTAAGAGTTACGAAGATTAGTTGAGAATCTTGCAAATCCTAAGGAGGCTTCCTTAGGTAGTGGATGTAGGGAAACCGAACCACTATACATCGTTGTGTATCGTATTCTATCTCTACACTCTTTATATTTCCGCACTCTATATGCTTGATAAAATGCCTACTTGAATAGTTTGATAATATTGTCTATTAGGATTATCTAGTTCTATACTATTTAGCTTGCTAATACAATAGGATTCAAATTAGCTTTTAATTTTATTTACTTGAAATAAAATTAGCCGATTAATTTCTATTGTCCTATTCAACCCCCCCTTCTAGGACGCATATAGTATATCATAATATTTGTTTGGTTTTAATAGGAAAATTAACTAAATAAATTAAAGACGGAAAATTAAATAAGAAAAGAAACGATAGTATGAGAGATTAGCTCGACCAGGATTCTAAATTCCTCCCTACCCGTGTCAGGGTAGACTAGGGTGGCGACCTTACAATCACGAGGGGACTCAAATAGGGTGCTCCTACGCCACTAGGTTCCTAAATGAGACTGGCCTTCTAATGATGATCGGTGGTTGAATCATACCCTAATGGTTATCTAGTTAGGCAAGCCCTTACGGATCACTACCGCACACTAGACGTTTATGTGGTGTTTCAATAATTAGAAACCTCTTCCAGGTGACCATCTAACTACTATTAAGGTAATCCTATATGCGGGCCCTCGTAAGAAAAATAGACAATAAGTCAAAGCACATAAAACAGAGAATAAAACAGTCATTCATTTAAATATTTATCATCCCAAATTAGAATAGAAATAAAACAAGTCTAGGGTTCATACCCATATGCTAAATCCCAAGCTAAAATAAATTAGTTCATACTAGAGAAAGAAATGAAAATGATTACAAATTTGAAGGCTTGTGAAGACATAATGTAGTGTTCAGCTCCTTCCAGACTTCTCTTCTCTTGTTGTAAGCTTCCTCTTGGCTTAAGGGTTGGCCAAGGATTCTTGGAGTAGAGGGCAAGTAATAGGACTTTTTTCCAAATCAAATTTGTAACCCTAAAATATAGAAAAGGTAAGAAACTGTTGTTGTTTTGTTTTGGTCGTATCTCCTTCGTTATTGCTCCGATTGACGCATTCTTTATATGGAAACCGATCGTCTTGGAAAGCTCTACAACTTTACTTTAGATCATTCTTCCAAACTCCCAATTAATCTTGAGTTATGATCACTTTTGTGGACGTAGCTGCTGGAATTCAGATTTACTTGACAACTTTATCTTTCCATACTTATCTTTTACTTCTTTTATCTCCAATTCCCATCATTATCTCTTTTCCATTATCTCTTAGAATTGATTTGACATCTAATTAATTACCATATATCTTTAAAGCTTCACAATTAACAAACCATTAAACCAAATATGCTCTAAAAACAATAAATTATCAAATCAAGACAAGAAATAGGAAAATATAAATATATGAGTAAAAATCGACAATTAAAATCCTAAATACACCTAAAATGATGTCTCCAAACTAGATTAATTCATCACAAATAGGGAGACATCAGTGGGCGGTCCTAGTAAGTAGTCTCTATGAATACATTAATGATGAGTCTTACACTTAATGAATCCATATTCTAAGAGGGGCAGTCATACTGAACAAATTTCATGATACGTTAATGTTGAGTCTTACACTTAGTGCTCGTTTGGGATTGATTATTTTGGAGCTAAAAGCGCTTTTTGATTAAAATTAAAATATTTATAAAAAATATTAAAAAATATTTTGAAATTTAAAATCACTTTAAGTGATTATTTTAATAATCACTAATCAAGTGCTTTTTCTAAAAGTGTTTTTTAGAGTCTAAAATATTGTTATGAATCTAAAATCACTTTAAGTGATTATTTTTAAAAGCAATCCAAAACGGGCACTTAATGAATTCATATCCTATGAGAGTCATCCTAGTGAATGGATTTGATGAATTTACCGGCATACATTGAGGTTGAGTTTCACAGCTCTTAATGATTCAAAACCCAATTGGGATAGTCTACTACGGGTAGAAACTTTTGAAAAAACACCTACGTGAATGAAAAGTTTGGCCTTTATAAGATTTATAGGTTGGTTTCTTTGAAATATTCATACGAACCAAGGTATACGCACGTCCTTCCTGAACACGTGGGAAGACAATATTATGGAGTATTTGCTTGAAACCTGGATTAAATATGTGTTGTGGGAGGTCTCGGTTGGATAAAGTATTTTGTGATAATGGTTATTGACTCACTTCACTATGTATTAATCTTAGTATTTGCTAATTGGCATTGGTGTTTAAGTACAATATAACACATCTCTTGCCCAAAGTGTTCCTTTTAACATCTTATTTGCTGCTGATAGCTTTGTGTAAGGGATTGTGCATTATTTTAATATATTTTAATATATTGTTATATTATTTTAATAATACAATCATAGTTATCTTTATGTCAAAGTGTGCCCCCTCACTACTAGGTGGTAAATCCTAGTAATGGGTTGTAACCTCCCATTCATATTGTGTAACCTATCCTTTATTGTGTGTAACCACCGAGTGTTTAATGATACACTTTTATGGAGATGGGTCTTGGTGGCTATAGAAACCAAGTCTCTTATTCCATTTGAAACCCACCAAACAAGAGAGAAAAGGAAAAAAACTCTCCCACCATCTCTCTTATCTGTAATATCTATTGTGTAGAAAAGTATCTTCTGAGCAGTTAGTGTAATACTACAACCTTCATTTATAAAGTGCACTCTAAATAGAAGAGTAGTAGTCATACTTTGGAAAACGACTTGTTAATACAATTTAGCACTCCAACTACATCGTAAATCGTTTTTAAGGCAGTGGACTTGTCCACGCTACTGCAATATCATCGTTAGATTTAGTTATGTTAAAATTTATATATTTTATTTTTGTTTTATGTATTCTAGTTTATTCTATTATTTTTCAACAATAAAAACTTCAAAATATGTGTGTGTGGCTTTAAAATTTCTTGGTTACTCCATTTGTTATCTCTACCTTCTCGCGATAAACTAAATATACTCTCTAGTCTCAGGTGTAGAACCACGTGATAGGAATTGAGGCCCTTGCCCTTTCCTAAATTTTTCAAAAACAATTTTTTCACCCTTATTACCGTATAAGAAAAAAAAATATACATGTATGGTTTTCACAATTTTTTTAATTTTTTTCATGACATCCCAGCTTTTAAAAATTAATCTTATTGAACTTTTTTCATATATATATTTATGAATATTTTATTTTTTTATAATAAAATATAAATTATTTTGTTTAATATAGAGATTTATAAAATAATTAATTCAAAATATTTATTTTCATAAATCTATAAGACAGTTTTTATATAATATAAGGATTTATAATGTAAGTTTTACATAATATAGAGAAAAAGAAGTGTAATTGAGCCGGAAACTATTTTTCGTAAAAGTTTCTTCAAATCCCCTTACCTTCCTTCAATTCTTAGGGTATGTTTGGATTGAGGGATTAGAAGGGGAGGGAAGAGATTATAAAGGATAGTAGTTATCCTTCCTTTGTTTGTGTTATAAATTTTTGAAGGGATAAGTTATTAAAGGATTAAGATTATACCTTCTATTCCTTTATATCTTATCCCTCCAATTTGGGGTCATTAGAAGGAAGGGGTAAATTTTAATAGTAAAATATCTTTATTACCCTTATGTTCTATTTAAAATATATCTTATTAGGGGTATAAAAGTAATTTAGTTATAAAATAATCCTTTCCATTCCTTTACATATACAATCCAAACACAAAATTCAAATAATCCTTTACTAATATTTTCCTTTCTTTTCTACTCAATCCAAACAAGATTAATACTCTCCTCTCCTTTCCTTTATAAGGGAGGATTATTTATTAAAGGATAGGAAGGGAGAGTATAACAAGGGAATGGAAAGGAGAGCATTTAATCTTGTTTGGATTGAATAAAAAGAGAAGGGGGGATTTTATTAAAGGATAACATTTATCCGGTGTTTGGATTAGAAGAATAATGGAAGGAAGGGATTCTTTTTATAACTAAATGACTCATATACCCCTATTAAAATATTTTATAAAGAAAGAATAAGGGTAACTTAGACATTGCAACGTAATAAAAGAATCCTTCCTTCCTAATCCCACCGAATTGGAGGGATTGAATATATGGGTTCGTAAGGGATTGCAGGTATCCTTTACTAAACTATCCCTTCTACTTATTTCCAAAACAAACAAGGGATGGGATTGTCATTATCCTTTAATACAATCCCATCCCTTCTAATCCCTCCATCCAAACATACCCTTAATATACTATCCTTTCCTATCCTTTAATAATTAATCCCCTCTATATTCAAACAAACCCTTAGTTATTTGGACTCAGAGTCATTGATTCGGTTCAAACCTACATCATTAAATTGGATGACTGACACTGTGATAAGTGAACTAATCCCAACTAATTGACTATTTTAACTTTTAAACCTAAGTAAGATGGATTTGATAGCGTGTAGTTTTTTATTTATTTTAATATAATTATTTATCCACCTAAAAAATATAAATAAATGTCCCGGTCCTCTCTCCCTATGTTGTCGTTAATCATTTAAGTTGATATTTAATGTAAATTATAAAATTGTCAGGATTTTGTGTATTCCAGTCAAGTAGCTGTGAGGACCTATGGTCATATTAATTGGGGTTATCAGTTAACAGATGAAGCAAATAAATATGACTCTTACCAACCCCGTTCAATGAAAGGGCCACACACTATTATTCCATTCTATTAATTACTAGCGCTGCTCAAATGATCTTTGGCCCAGCTACCGCTTTCAAATCTAGATACTAGATAGAGTGAGTAAATCACATACATCCGAGTCTCCGACTAAAAAAAGAGAGTAAATAACATATACGAAAACATAACACGTTTTAAGAGTTTGTTTTTTAATGGGTACTACTCAATGTTTGGAACAAATATTATGTATTATTCACTCAATATTAACTTGATCAGACCACGGTAGTAAACTAATTCAAATAGGTGAGTGATAGAAGTTTTATTTTCAGTTAGGTATTACCTAAAAATATCATCGATGTATATTCTAAATGGTCCAATTATATAAAATAGAAAAAAATAGTTATACTACATAAATAATATGATTGAACTACACGGATACATGTTCTATTTTAGGTAATACACATATTACTCATCTTTTTTCAATGATAGAATATAAGTAAATAATGAGTACTAACATGTCGAGAACCTATAGTTGTTAAAATCACATTAGAACTAAATGCAAACCTTCATGACATGATTCCTCAGTATATCACCGGCTCACGTTACAAACTTTGTGATTAAACTTTGTTGAGATTTTTCTTTTAACAGCCACTTAATTGTTCAAATTAGAGTTTCGTTTTTTAAATATTCTGGTAAAAGGAACATATTTTAAATAGATAATAGTAGCACAACGGCAATATCGGTTCCCAGAATCAAGCATAAATCGACACACCGTTTTTAGATAGTAGCCATTGGAATCAATACGTTGGAGCTGAACGGGAAGAAAGTACAAAATTACCAAATTGGAAACCCGTTGTGTACAAACAAGCACCCCGTTTTCAAATCAGACAGATTTCTAGAATCATTAGAGCCTTTGAATACTATAAATACACACACTATTGGAGATTAGAATACATCTCTCCATAACTTTTATATCATCAAAGGGTTCATAACACAAGAATTTTTGAGCTATATTCTTCATTGTCTTTATCATTGAAGTAGCTTGACAGACTTCATTGAAATATCTACTCATCAGGATTCATTTACTATTCTTGTAACCAAACATTTATCATAAACAATGTAGTAGCTCTTACTATAGAATAGGATTCAAGATTCAAATTAAGAGAAGAGTGTTCAAGTTCGAAGGCTTCCATAAGAAGTGGTTACTTGTGTAGGTGATTACACAAGAAGTTTAGCTTGAGGTGTGCCAATTTAGGTCGTGACTTAGCCGATAAAAGTCTCGGAAGGTAGGTTATGGTTAAATCTGGTAAAAACCTAGTTGTGAAGGTTTTGTTCTTCACCTTAAGAAGTTTGATGGAGAAGTTTAAAATTCCAAGTTAGTTACTTTATGTAGTGGATATAGGAAAACCAAAACACTATAAACGATTGTGTATATTATTCCCTACACTCTTTATATATCATTTAATTTGCTTATCTTTTTTATTTATCAAACCATAATCATCCCCCTTGCATGATCTTTTTATGTGTTTGTTAAATTAACTAAGAGATTCGTTCGATGGGGTTGTTTGCCTTCTATCTTAGTCTTAGTGTTTTTGTCTTAGTTACATTATACACTATTTAATTTAGTTTTGTAAGCAAACACTCTTATTTGTATCATTCTCTAGAGTTATCCATTTAACCTCTATTAAACTTATTTGTCTTGGCCTATGAATCCTTGCACTTGACCCCTTGGTCTTTTTTGTTTTTCTAAGTTAGATTCTTAATACCTAAATTATTAATCATTTTGTATATAGTCTTCATAATTCACTTAATTTAGGGGTTATTAATTTTAATTTGGCATAAGTTAGATTAGAGTCCTGTTAACTCCTCCCTCTCTCTCCAGGTTTAACACGTGGTAACTTAATCGTTAATAGAGTTAACAATTTTGAAATTTAATATTTTTTGCCGAAATCTATTGATCATCTTTCTTTACGTGCAAGAAAAGAACTCGAGGATTGGAAGGTGTTGATAGTATCCTATGAAGAATCGCAAGTTTGAGCCAAAGATGTCTCATCTCAAAACTAAGAAAAATATTAGATTTTAAAAGGTAGAAGATGCAAATAGCTCGGATTGGAAGATGCTAAAATTGTTTGTGGATTAGATCAGGGTAGATATCAGATACCTTTGGTTTATCCTTCACATGCTTTATGCTGGTCTAATCCTTTATTTTTTAGACTTTGTATGTGACAAGGGATATTTATTTTCTAAGGCCCAAAGACCATAGGTCTTTATAATATAAAGCCCAGCAGTAACTAGGCCATTGAAAGCCAACTAAAAGGCTAACAATACCTAATCTACCCTCCCAAGCCCTTTACACACAATGAAAACCAGAAAACCCAACCCCAACCCTATTAAGCAACCGACCCCCTCTCATCTCTCTCTTCTCTCTCTCTTTCTTTGAACAACCATATTCCACCCCTCTCTTCTCTCTCTCTGAACAACCAAACCACCACCTTCTTCATCACCTTCATCACTATCACCACCCCCTCTGCTCGGATCTCACCTTCATCACCATATCTGATATACTATATGCGTCCTAGAAGGGGGGTTGAATAGGACAATGGAAATTAATCGGCTAATTTTATTTCAAGTAAATAAAATTAAAAAGCTAATTTGAATCCTATTGTTTTAGCAAACTAAATAGTTAATAACTAGATAATCCTAAAAGACAATATTATCAAACTATTCATGTATGCATTTTATCAAGCATATAGAGTGCGGAAATGTAAAGAGTAAAGGGATAGAAAACGATACACAACGATGTATAGTGGTTCGGTTTCCCTACATCCACTACCTAAGGAAGCCTCCTTAGGATTTGCAAGATTCTCAACTAATCTTCGTAACTCTTAAACCGGGTGAGATTACAAACCCTTTACAACCACTTCAAAACCTTGAAGGAAATACACTTGTGCTATCACCAACATAAGGAATCAAGCATAAACCTATGCTCACACTACTCTCTTAATCTATTACAAGAACTAAGAGAAAATGAAAAGTGTTTAGGGGTGCTTATAAAAGCTTTGTAACTAAACTCCTAAATAAGTGGATATGAACTAAGTAGCTTGAGAATGAATATGACTTGAATGCTCCTTTGAAACCTTCTTGAATGATAATATTAATTGCTCTTAAGATTGGTAGATGGAAGGCTTGAGTTGTGTCTTGAATGAGCTTCAATATATAGCTGAAAATATCTTCCAACGGTCAAAAGGCTTCTATCTAACGGATCTATTTTATCTCCAACGAATATAAGCTTTGTCCTCTAGTAATAGTGCAGAAACCCTTTCATGCGGTGTACCGCGGGTATGGTCCGGTGCACCGTAAAATCACTCGTCTTGATTTCAAGGTAAACTGACGGGCTATCCCATGCACCGTGATCCTAGTCCGTGCATCATTCCGGTGTACCGCGCCTCTGTCCGGTGTACCGCACATTTTCTTAGCTTACTGACGGGCTATCCTTTGCACCGCGCCTCTGGTCCGTGTCACTGCGGTGTACCGCAGTTTCTGTCTGGTGTACTGCGCCTCTGCTCTTTTGAAGCTCAAGCTTAGAATCAAGGAATTTAACACAACTAATCTAATGAGGGGTTTTGGAAAACCTTTAAAAGTGATACCAAGTGAATTTTAGTTTAAATGATGATTTGTCGAATATTAAAACGGGAATAAAAACAAGGTGAGGCTAACAATCTCCCCCTTTTTGATGTTTGACAAATCATAAACTTTTGAAGATGCCTAAGATAAAGTTTTGATCAAAAACTCCCCCTCAACCTAATCACTAGAGTTTTTATAAAAACTCCCCCTCACAAAATGCATTTGAAAAAGTTTAACTAAAATTTCTCCCCCTTTGTCAACAACAAAAAGAACCAATGATACGATTTTTGAAAATTTTAAGGGGTCAAAAAAACATTTTGAGTAAAAACAAGGCTAAAGAAATAAATGGATAACAATTAGAAGCTTCAAAGACCCTATAACATCAAGAAAATATTAGCAACAAGAGAATATACACAAAAAGCACTAAGCAATAAAGACATGAAAGGATGGTTAGAGAATTTGCATGCCAATCTCACAACGAATGATCTCAAAAAGATCTTGGGGTAGAGGTTTAGTAAAGATATCGGCTAGTTGATTTTCCGAAGTGACAAATTCAAGTACAATATCCCCTTTTTGAGTGTGATCACGGATAAAGTGATGACGGATTTCTATGTGTTTCGTTCTAGAGTGTTGGATAGGGTTTTTGGTAAGGTTGATGGCACTAGTGTTATCACAACGAATGGGAACACAATCATACTCTAGGCCAAAATCTAGTAAGGTTTGTTTCATCCAAAGAATTTGAGTCACACAATTTCCGGCCGCAACATATTCGGCTTCGGCCGTGGATAAAGCAACACTATATTGTTTTCTACTAGACCAAGAAACAAGGGATTGTCCTAAGAATTGGCAACTTCCACTAGTACTCTTCCTATCAAGTCTACAACCGGCATAATCGGCATCCGAATAACCTATTAGTTCAAAAGAGGTAAATCTTGGGTACCAAAGTCCTAGACTTATGGTTCCTTTCAAATACCTAAAAATACGCTTAACGGCACTAAGATGGGATTATTTAGGAGAAGATTGGAATCTAGCACAAAGAGACACGGGGAACATAATATCGGGTCTAGAAGCGGTTAAATAAAGTAAGCTACCAATCATACCTCGATATGCTTTCTCATCAACATCCTTACCATCTTCATCTTTGTCTAGTTTTGTGGATGTGCTCATTGGAGTTCCAATTTCCTTTGCATCTTCAAGTCCAAATTTTTTGATCAATTCTTTTGTGTATTTGGCTTGATTTACAAAGATGCCATCCTTCATTTGCTTGATTTGAAGACCAATAAAGTAATTCAATTCTCCCATCATGCTCATCTCAAATTCCTTGTGCATGCTTTTAGAAAAATTCTCACAAAGATTTTCATTAGTAGCACCAAATATTATATCATCCACATAAATTTGAACAAGAAGGATATCTTTTGAAGACCTTTTTATAAATAAAGTGGAGTCAATATTTCCTCTTTTAAAACCATAATCTAACAAAAATTTGCTTAATCGTTCATACCAAGCACGAGGTGCTTGTTTTAAACCATATAAAGCCTTTGAAAGTTTAAAAACATGATTTGGAAATTTTGGATCCTCAAAACCCGGTGGTTGTTTAACAAAAACTTCCTCATCTATAAAACCATTTAAAAAAGCACTTTTGACATCCATTTGGTAAAGTTTAAAATTCATATAACAAGCAAAAGCAAGTAGCATACGAATAGATTCAAGTCTAGCAACCGGAGCAAAAGTTTCATCGAAATCAATACCTTCTTCTTGATTGTATCCTTGAGCAACTAACCTTGCTTTATTTCTAGTGATAATACCGGTGTCATCTAGCTTGTTGCGAAATACCCACTTAGTACCAATAATAGTAGGGCCAATTGGTTTCTCAATTAATGTCCAAACTTTACTACGCTCAAATTGATTTAATTCCTCATGCATAGCGTTTATCCAATGATCATCTAGCAAGGCTTCTTTAATATTCTTGGGCTCAATTTGAGATAAGAATGCTTGATGAGCACAAAGAGCGATAATACGAGAACGAGTGGTAACACCTTCTTTTGGATCACCTAGAATTAATTCACTTGGGTGATCTTTGATATTTTTCCAACACTTTGGTAAATCCGTACTAGCTTCATTTGAGAGTTGACCATTTTCCTTAGGAGGTTCATCATGAGAATTTAATTCTTGAGTAGGAGATTCTAAGGGTTGATCTTGTGGAGTATCTTCATGTAAATCAACATCTACTACTTTCTTGATACAAAAAGGATTAGTCTCATCAAAGTCAACATGCATAGATTCCTCAATGGTACGAGTACGTTTATTGAAAATGCGATAGGCTTTTCCCTTAGTAGAATAACCAAGAAAAATACCTTCATCCGATTTAGCATCAAATTTTCCCAAATAGTCCCTAGTGTTTAAGATAAAACATTTGCACCCAAAAACACGAAAATAAGCAATAGTTGGTGGTCTACCATTCCAAAGCTAATAAGGGGTTTTCTTAATAAGGGGTCTAATTAGAACTCTATTTAACACATAACAAGCCGTATGAACGGCTTCGCCCCAAAAGTATGTAGGCAAGCTATGTTCTTTTAGCATTGTTCTAGCCATTTCTTGTAGAGTTCGGTTTTTCCTTTCCACTACCCCATTTTGTTGGGGAGTTCTAGGAGCCAAAAAATTATGCTCAATCCCAAATTCATCACAAAAATGCACAAAAGGAGAATTCACATATTCACTACCATTATCACTACGAATGCATGTAATAGAGTAGCCTTTCTCATTTTGCACCTTTCTACAAAGTTTTGCAAATTCATTGAAGGCATGACTTTTTAAAGCAAGGAACATCACCCATGTAAATCTAGTGTAATCATCAACAACAACAAAGACATATCTAGATCCTCCTAGACTAGTGACATCAACGGGACCAAAAAGATCCATATGCAATAATTGAAGTGGCCTAACGGTGATGACCTTATTTATGGATTTAAAAGATGAACGATGTTGTTTACCAAGTTGACATGCATCACATAATTTATCTTTATCAAACTTATAAATAGGCAAACCAACAACAAGATTTTTCCTAGACAATTTTGAAATCAAATCCATACTAGCATGTCCTAAACGTCTATGCCAAAGCCAACTATCATTTACCACGGATAAGCATTTAATACGTTGATACATAATACTCTCAAGATCAACTACAAAAACATTATCCGATCTTTTTGCAATAAACATAGTATCTAACTCATCATTTTTGAAAACAATGCACCTAGATGCTTCAAATTTAACACTATAACCAACATCACAAAGTTGACTTATACTAAGCAAGTTAAAAGATAGACCCTCAACAAGTAACACATTAGAGATAAGTAAAGAATTCATATTACCGATGTTACCTTTACCCAAAACGCGTTTTTTAGTATTGTCGGCAAAAGTAACTTTATCACCTTTTGTTTTATATAAACGTGTAAATAATGATTGGTTCCCGGTCATATGTCTTGAGCATCCACTATCAAGGAGCCATATATTTTGCTTCTTGATGCTCAATCCCTACACACAAAAATAATTTAGGCTTTAGGTACCCAATTTGGTTTGGGTCCATGAGGGTTAGTGGATTTTCTTTTTATAGAACAAATAGGCCTTTTCCAAAGTGGCACAAGAGATCCCAAATCCAATAATTTACGATAATAGCAATGAGATGCATCATGACCAAGTTTTTCACAATAGTGTTAGCCTCACCTTGTTTTTATTCCCGTTTTAATATTCGACAAATCATCATTTAAACTAAAATTCATTTTGGTATCACTTTAAATATTTTCCAAAACCCCTCACTAGATTAGTTGTGTTCTTACCCTTTGACTTTAGCTTAAAATTCAAAAGAGCAGCTGCGCGGTACACCGGACAAATCATGCGGTGCACCGTAGAACCACGGACCAGAAGCACGGTGCATTGGATAGCCCGTCAGTAAGCTCTTAAATCTGCACGGTACACCGGACCAAAGCGCGGTACACCGGACCATGGCACGGACCAGAAGCGCGGTGCACAGGATAGCCCGTCAGTAAGCATCAAGAATCTGCGCGATGCACCGGACCATTCCCGCGGTATACCGCAAGAGAGGGTTTCCTGCAACATTACAAGAGGACAAAGCTTATATCCGTTGGAGATAAAATAGATCCATTAGAAAGAAGCCTTGTGACCGTTGGACCATATTTTCAGCTATAAAATGAAGCTCATTCAAGACACAACTCAAGCCTTCCATCTACCAATCTTAAGAGCAATTAATTCTATCATTCAAGGAGGTTTCAAAGGAGCATTCAAGTCATATTTATTGTGAAGCTACTTAGTTCTTATCTACTCATTAAGGAGTTTAGTTACAAAGCTTTTATAAGCACCCCTAAACACTTTTCCCCTTTCCTCTTAGTTCTTGTAATAGATTAAGAGAGTAGTGTGAGCATAGGTTTATGCTTGGTTCCTTGTGTTGGTGATAACACAAGTGTATTTCCTTCAAAGGGTTTTTGAAGTGGTTGTAAGGGTTTGTATCTCACCCGGTTAAGAGTTACGAAGATTAGTTGAGAATCTTGCAAATCCTAAGGAGGCTTCCTTAGGTAGTGGATGTAGGGAAACCGAACCACTATACATCGTTGTGTATCGTATTCTATCTCTACACTCTTTACATTTCCGCACTCTATATGCTTGATAAAATGCCTACTTGAATAGTTTTGATAATATTGTCTTTTAGGATTATCTAGTTTTATACTATTTAGTTTGCTAAAACAATAGGATTCAAATTAGCTTTTAATTTTATTTGCTTGAAATAAAATTAGCCGATTAATTTCTATTGTCCTATTCAACCCCCCTTCTAGGACGCATATAGTATATCAATTGGTATCAGAGCCTAGCTCTATTGTACTTAATCGTTTCTAGAGTTAATACGATATGGATTCTAATCAACCGGAAGGTTCATGTTCTACTAGACCTCCGCTTTTTGTAGGAAAAGACTACTTTGGGTGGAAAAAGAAAATGGAGATTCACGTCAAAGGAATTGATTACTTTTTGTGGCTTGCTATCAAGAAGGGTCCTTATATTCCTTATGTTACGGGTAGTACTACGGAGGTGAAAAATGAAGATGATTACAATGATCAAGACATAGCGAAACTCACCAAAAACAACAAAGCTATGAACATCCTCATAAATGGATTAAGTGTCACGGAATACGCTAGAGTTAGTGAATGCAATTCCGCTCATGAAATGTGGCAACTCTTGGAGCTATCATATCAAGGAACAGAAGATATCAAAGAAACTAAGATTGGTCTCTTTATCACTAAGTATGAGCTATTTCGTATGGAGCCCGATGAAGCCTTAAATGCCATGCATCAAAGATTTTCTAACATTGTCAACACCTTGAAGACTCTTGGTCAAGAGTACACCAACAAAGAACAATGCCGAAAAATCTTATTTGCTCTTCCAAGGAAATACAAATCAAAAATCAACTCTATAAGAGACACTAAAGATCTTTCAAAAATGACGGTTCATGAACTCATTTGCAACCTCATGACGGAAGAGCTTGTGCTTGAAGAAGAAAAGATAAGAGATGATGAGGAGAAGAAGATTAAGAAATCTATTGCCTTCCATGCCATGAGTTCCAAGTTAAAAGAACGAAAAGAAAGGAAGGAAAGTGAAGAAGATAACTCACATGAAGAAGAAACTAGTGAAGATGAAGGAGTGGCTATGTTAGCAAGAGATATGAAAAAATTCATGAGATACAAACGCTTTGCTAAGAAAGGAAGTTCTTCCTCACCATACAAGAAGAATGATAGAGCTATCAAACAAGATGAACCCACTTGCTATCATTGCAAGAAAGTTGGTCACATCAAAACCTATTGTCCTCTTCTTCAAAAGGAGAAACCTAAGAGAGCAATGCATGCTAACATCACTTGGGATACTCAAAATTCGGAGGAAGAAGAAAGTGATAATGAAAATGTCAATCTTGTTGCATTTATGGGAGAACTTGAGAATGATGAAGATGCTTCGTCGGATGATGATACCGGTACTACTCACTTTGCCTTTATGGCAAATCATGATGAGGTAACTCCTAAATCTAAACTCTCTTTAACTAATGATGATGCTAGTGAACAAGATATTCATGAGGCATTTGATTCCCTTTATAATGATTTTTCAAATTCTATTGAAACAAACAAAGTTTTAACAAAAGATTTAGAATTTAAGAAAAATAGAATTAAAGAGGTTTTGAAAGCTTTGGAAGATTGTCAAAATCTTTGTGATGAATGTATAGATGAAAATGAAAAACTTCATCTTATTGAGAAAAATCTTTTGGGAGAAAAAGCTTTATTAGAGAAAAAGATTATTGATCAAAATGCTATTATTTTAAAATTTACTAGTGGGCAAGAAAACTTGGATTTGATTTTAGGTTCTCAAAGAATGGCTTGTGAAAAAAGTGGTGTTGGATATGATCCATTCACTCATCAAAAACCTTTGAAAAATGTCTTTGTAAAATCAAAAACTTCAAATGCAATTCCATCCTCTTCAAAATCTTCTATCACTTGCACCTATTGTGAAAAACTTGGTCATGATGCATCTCATTGTTACTATCGTAAATTATTGGATTTGGGATCTCTTGTGCCAATTTGGAAAAGGCCTACATGGGTCTTAAAAAGGAAATCCACTAACCCTCATGGACCCAATCCAAATTGGGTACCTAAAGCTTAAATTATATTTGTTTGTAGGGATTGAGCATCAAGAAGCAAAATATATGGCTACTTGGTAGTGGATGCTCAAGACACATGACCGGAAATCCTTCATTATTTACAAATTAATATAAAACAAAAGGTGATAGAGTTACGTTTGCCGATAACACCAAGAAACGCGTTTTGGGTAAAGGTAACATTGGTAATATGAACTCTTTACTTATCTCTAATGTGTTACTTGTTGAGGGTCTCTCATTTAACTTGCTTAGTATAAGTCAACTTTGTGATGTTGGTTTTAGTGTTAAATTTGAAGCATCTAGATGTGTTGTTTTCAAAAATGATGAGTTAGATACTATGTTTATTGCAAAAAGATCGGATAATGTTTTTGTTGTTGATCTTGAGAGTCTTATGTGTAAACATATTAAATGCTTATCCGTGGTAAATGATAGTTGGCTTTGGCATAGACGTTTAGGACATGCTAGCATGGATTTAATCTCTAAATTATCTAGAAAAAATCTTGTTGTTGGTTTGCCTATTTACAAATTTGATAAAGATAAATTATGTGATGCATGTCAACTTGGTAAACAACATCGTTCATCTTTTAAATCCATTAATAAGGTCATCACCGTTAGGCCACTTCAATTATTGCATATGGACCTTTTTGGTCCCGTTGATGTCACTAGTCTAGGAGGATCTAGATATGTCTTTGTTGTTGTTGATGATTACACTAGATTCACATGGGTGATGTTCCTTGCTTTAAAAAGTGATGCCTTCAATGAATTTGCAAAACTTTGTAGAAAGGTGCAAAATGAGAAAGGCTACTCTATTACTTGCATTCGTAGTGATAATGGTAGTGAATATGTGAATTCTCCTTTTGTGCATTTTTGTGATGAATTTGGGATTGAGCATAATTTTTCGGCCCCTAGAACTCCCCAACAAAATGGGGTAGTGGAAAGGAAAAACCGAACTCTACAAGAAATGGCTAGAACAATGCTAAAAGAACATAGCTTGCCTACATACTTTTGGGGTGAAGCCGTTCATACGGCTTGTTATGTGTTAAATAGAGTTCTAATTAGACCCCTTATTAAGAAAACCCCTTATGAGCTTTGGAATGGTAGACCACCAACCATTGCTTATTTTCGTGTTTTTGGGTGCAAATGTTTTATCTTAAACACTAGGGACTATTTGGGAAAATTTGATGCTAAATCGGATGAAGGTATTTTTCTTGGTTATTCCACTAAGGGAAAAGCCTATCGCATTTTCAACAAACGTACTCGTACTATTGAGGAATCTATGCATGTTGACTTTGATGAGACCAATCCTTTTAATATCAAGAAAGTAGTAGATGTTGAATTACATGAAGATGCTCCACAAGATAAATCCTTAGAATCTCCTACTCAAGAAGTAAAATCTCATGATGAATCTCCTAAGGAAAATGATCAAATACCAAATGAAGCTAGTACGGATTTACCAAAGTGTTGGAAACATATCAAAGATCACCCAAGTGAATTAATTCTAGGTGATCCAAAAGAAGGTGTTACCACTCGCTCTCGTATTATTGCTCTATGTGCTCATCAAGCGTTCTTTTCTCAAATTGAGCCCAAGAATATTAAAGAAGCGTTGTTAGATGATCATTGGATTAACGCTATGCATGAGGAACTAAATCAATTTGAGCGTAGTAAAGTTTGGACATTAATGGAGAAACCAATTGGCCCTACTATCATTGGCACTAAGTGGATATTTCGCAACAAGCTAGATGACACCGGAATAATCACTAGAAATAAAGCAAGGTTAGTTGCTCAAGGATACAATCAAGAAGAAGGTATTGATTTCGATGAAACTTTTGCTCCGGTAGCTAGACTTGAATCTATTCGTATGCTACTTGCTTTTGCTTGTTATATGAATTTTAAACTTTACCAAATGGATGTCAAAAGTGCTTTTTTAAATGGTTTTATAGACGAGGAAGTCTTTGTTAAACAACCACCGGGTTTTGAGGATCCAAAATTTCCAAACCATGTTTTTAAACTCTCAAAAGCTTTATATGGTTTAAAACAAGCACCTCGTGCTTGGTATGAACGATTAAGCAAATTTTTATTAGATGATGGTTTTAAAAGAGGAAATATTGACTCCACTTTATTTATAAAAAGGTCTTCAAAAGATATCCTTCTTGTTCAAATTTATGTGGATGATATTATATTTGGTGCTACTAATGAGAATCTTTGTGAGAATTTTTCTAAAAGCATGCATAAGGAATTTGAGATGAGCATGATGGGAGAATTGAATTACTTTCTTGGACTTCAAATCAAGCAAATGAAAGATGGCATCTTTGTCAATCAAGCCAAATATACAAAAGAATTGATCAAAAAGTTTGGACTTGAAGATGCAAAGGAAATTGGAACTCCAATGAGCACATCCACTAAATTAGACAAAGATGAAGATGGTAAGGATGTTGATGAGAAACTATATCGAGGTATGATCGGTAGCTTACTTTATTTAACCGCTTCTAGACCCGATATTATGTTCCCCGTGTGTCTTTGTGCTAGATTTCAATCCTCTCCTAAAGAATCCCACCTTAGTGCCGTTAAGCGTATTTTTAGGTATTTGAAAGGAACCCTTAGTCTAGGACTTTGGTACCCTAGATTTACCTCTTTTGAGCTAATAGGTTATTCGGATGCCGATTATGCCGGTTGTAGACTTGATAGGAAGAGTACTAGTGGTAGTTGCCAATTCTTAGGTCAATCCCTTGTTTCTTGGTCTAGTAGAAAACAAAATAGTGTTGCTTTATCCACGGCCGAAGCCGAATATGTTGCGGCCGGAAATTGTGTGACTCAAATTCTTTGGATGAAACAAACCTTACTAGATTTTGGCCTAGAGTATGATCGTGTTCCCATTCGTTGTGATAACACTAGTGCTATCAATCTTACCAAAAATCCTATTCAACACTCTAGAACGAAACACATAGAAATCCGCCATCATTTTATCCGTGATCACACTCAAAAAGGGGATATTGTACTTGAATTTGTCACTTCGGAAAATCAACTAGCCGATATCTTTACTAAACCTTTACCCCAAGATCTTTTTGACAAAATTCGGTGTGAGATTGGCATGCAAATTCTCTAACCCTCTCTTCTTGCATTTTTTATTGGTGCTTTTTGTGTATATTCTCTTGTTGCTAACATTTTCTTGTTGTGATAGGATCTTTGAAGCTTCTAATTGTTATCCATTTATTTCTTTTGCTCTTGTTTTTCTCAAAATGTGTTTTTGACCCCTTAATTATTTTCAAAAATCATATCGCTTGTTCTTTTTGTTGTTGACAAAGGGGGAGAAATTTAAGTTAAACTTTTTCAAATGCATTTTGTGAGGGGGAGTTTTTATAAAAACTCTAGTGACTAGGTTGAGGGGGAGTTTTTGATCAAAACTTAATCTTAGGCATATTCAAAAAGTTTATGATTTGTCAAACATCAAAAAGGGGGAGATTGTTAGCCTCACCTTGTTTTTATTCCCGTTTTAATATTCGACAAATCATCATTTAAACTAAAATTCATTTTGGTATCACTTTAAATATTTTCCAAAACCCCTCACTAGATTAGTTGTGTTCTTACCCTTTGACTTTAGCTTAAAATTCAAAAGAGCAGCTCCGCGGTACACCGGACAAATCATGCGGTGCACCGTAGAACCACGGACCAGAAGCACGGTGCATTGGATAGCCCGTCAGTAAGCTCTTAAATCTGCACGGTACACCGGACCAAAGCGCGGTACACCGGACCATGGCACGGACCAGAAGCGCGGTGCACAGGATAGCCCGTCAGTAAGCATCAAGAATATGCGCGGTGCACCGGACCATTCCCGCGGTACACCGCAAGAGAGGGTTTCCTGCAACATTACAAGAGGACAAAGCTTATATCCGTTGGAGATAAAATAGATCCGTTAGAAAGAAGCCTTGTGACCGTTGGACCATATTTTCAGCTATAAAATGAAGCTCATTCAAGACACAACTCAAGCCTTCCATCTACCAATCTTAAGAGCAATTAATTCTATCATTCAAGGAGGTTTCAAAGGAGCATTCAAGTCATATTTATTGTGAAGCTACTTAGTTCTTATCTACTCATTAAGGAGTTTAGTTACAAAGCTTTTATAAGCACCCCTAAACACTTTTCCCCTTTCCTCTTAGTTATTGTAATAGATTAAGAGAGTAGTGTGAGCATAGGTTTATGCTTGGTTCCTTGTGTTGGTGATAACACAAGTGTATTTCCTTCAAAGGGTTTTTGAAGTGGTTGTAAGGGTTTGTATCTCACCCGGTTAAGAGTTACGAAGATTAGTTGAGAATCTTGCAAATCCTAAGGAGGCTTCCTTAGGTAGTGGATGTAGGGAAACCGAACCACTATACATCGTTGTGTATCGTATTCTATCTCTACACTCTTTACATTTCCGCACTCTATATGCTTGATAAAATGCCTACTTGAATAGTTTTGATAATATTGTCTTTTAGGATTATCTAGTTTTATACTATTTAGTTTGCTAAAACAATAGGATTCAAATTAGCTTTTAATTTTATTTGCTTGAAATAAAATTAGCCGATTAATTTCTATTGTCCTATTCAACCCCCCTTCTAGGACGCATATAGTATATCAATTGGTATCAGAGCCTAGCTCTATTGTACTTAATCGTTTCTAGAGTTAATACGATATGGATTCTAATCAACCGGAAGGTTCATGTTCTACTAGACCTCCGCTTTTTGTAGGAAAAGACTACTTTGGGTGGAAAAAGAAAATGGAGATTCACGTCAAAGGAATTGATTACTTTTTGTGGCTTGCTATCAAGAAGGGTCCTTATATTCCTTATGTTACGGGTAGTACTACGGAGGTGAAAAATGAAGATGATTACAATGATCAAGACATAGCGAAACTCACCAAAAACAACAAAGCTATGAACATCCTCATAAATGGATTAAGTGTCACGGAATACGCTAGAGTTAGTGAATGCAATTCCGCTCATGAAATGTGGCAACTCTTGGAGCTATCATATCAAGGAACAGAAGATATCAAAGAAACTAAGATTGGTCTCTTTATCACTAAGTATGAGCTATTTCGTATGGAGCCCGATGAAGCCTTAAATGCCATGCATCAAAGATTTTCTAACATTGTCAACACCTTGAAGACTCTTGGTCAAGAGTACACCAACAAAGAACAATGCCGAAAAATCTTATTTGCTCTTCCAAGGAAATACAAATCAAAAATCAACTCTATAAGAGACACTAAAGATCTTTCAAAAATGACGGTTCATGAACTCATTTGCAACCTCATGACGGAAGAGCTTGTGCTTGAAGAAGAAAAGATAAGAGATGATGAGGAGAAGAAGATTAAGAAATCTATTGCCTTCCATGCCATGAGTTCCAAGTTAAAAGAACGAAAAGAAAGGAAGGAAAGTGAAGAAGATAACTCACATGAAGAAGAAACTAGTGAAGATGAAGGAGTGGCTATGTTAGCAAGAGATATGAAAAAATTCATGAGATACAAACGCTTTGCTAAGAAAGGAAGTTCTTCCTCACCATACAAGAAGAATGATAGAGCTATCAAACAAGATGAACCCACTTGCTATCATTGCAAGAAAGTTGGTCACATCAAAACCTATTGTCCTCTTCTTCAAAAGGAGAAACCTAAGAGAGCAATGCATGCTAACATCACTTGGGATACTCAAAATTCGGAGGAAGAAGAAAGTGATAATGAAAATGTCAATCTTGTTGCATTTATGGGAGAACTTGAGAATGATGAAGATGCTTCGTCGGATGATGATACCGGTACTACTCACTTTGCCTTTATGGCAAATCATGATGAGGTAACTCCTAAATCTAAACTCTCTTTAACTAATGATGATGCTAGTGAACAAGATATTCATGAGGCATTTGATTCCCTTTATAATGATTTTTCAAATTCTATTGAAACAAACAAAGTTTTAACAAAAGATTTAGAATTTAAGAAAAATAGAACTAAAGAGGTTTTGAAAGCTTTGGAAGATTGTCAAAATCTTTGTGATGAATGTATAGATGAAAATGAAAAACTTCATCTTATTGAGAAAAATCTTTTGGGAGAAAAAGCTTTATTAGAGAAAAAGATT
This sequence comes from Nemophila menziesii, assembly GCA_029959085.1. NCBI lineage: Eukaryota > Viridiplantae > Streptophyta > Magnoliopsida > Boraginales > Hydrophyllaceae > Nemophila > Nemophila menziesii. The sequence continues at coordinate 23,515,347 of JARWIR010000018.1, read as the reverse complement.
ATTGATCAAAATGCTATTATTTTAAAATTTACTAGTGGGCAAGAAAACTTGGATTTGATTTTAGGTTCTCAAAGAATGGCTTGTGAAAAAAGTGGTGTTGGATATGATCCATTCACTCATCAAAAACCTTTGAAAAATGTCTTTGTAAAATCAAAAACTTCAAATGCAATTCCATCCTCTTCAAAATCTTCTATCACTTGCACCTATTGTGAAAAACTTGGTCATGATGCATCTCATTGTTACTATCGTAAATTATTGGATTTGGGATCTCTTGTGCCAATTTGGAAAAGGCCTACATGGGTCTTAAAAAGGAAATCCACTAACCCTCATGGACCCAATCCAAATTGGGTACCTAAAGCTTAAATTATATTTGTTTGTAGGGATTGAGCATCAAGAAGCAAAATATATGGCTACTTGGTAGTGGATGCTCAAGACACATGACCGGAAATCCTTCATTATTTACAAATTAATATAAAACAAAAGGTGATAGAGTTACGTTTGCCGATAACACCAAGAAACGCGTTTTGGGTAAAGGTAACATTGGTAATATGAACTCTTTACTTATCTCTAATGTGTTACTTGTTGAGGGTCTCTCATTTAACTTGCTTAGTATAAGTCAACTTTGTGATGTTGGTTTTAGTGTTAAATTTGAAGCATCTAGATGTGTTGTTTTCAAAAATGATGAGTTAGATACTATGTTTATTGCAAAAAGATCGGATAATGTTTTTGTTGTTGATCTTGAGAGTCTTATGTGTAAACATATTAAATGCTTATCCGTGGTAAATGATAGTTGGCTTTGGCATAGACGTTTAGGACATGCTAGCATGGATTTAATTTCTAAATTATCTAGAAAAAATCTTGTTGTTGGTTTGCCTATTTACAAATTTGATAAAGATAAATTATGTGATGCATGTCAACTTGGTAAACAACATCGTTCATATTTTAAATCCATTAATAAGGTCATCACCGTTAGGCCACTTCAATTATTGCATATGGACCTTTTTGGTCCCGTTGATGTCACTAGTCTAGGAGGATCTAGATATGTCTTTGTTGTTGTTGATGATTACACTAGATTCACATGGGTGATGTTCCTTGCTTTAAAAAGTGATGCCTTCAATGAATTTGCAAAACTTTGTAGAAAGGTGCAAAATGAGAAAGGCTACTCTATTACTTGCATTCGTAGTGATAATGGTAGTGAATATGTGAATTCTCCTTTTGTGCATTTTTGTGATGAATTTGGGATTGAGCATAATTTTTCGGCCCCTAGAACTCCCCAACAAAATGGGGTAGTGGAAAGGAAAAACCGAACTCTACAAGAAATGGCTAGAACAATGCTAAAAGAACATAGCTTGCCTACATACTTTTGGGGTGAAGCCGTTCATACGGCTTGTTATGTGTTAAATAGAGTTCTAATTAGACCCCTTATTAAGAAAACCCCTTATGAGCTTTGGAATGGTAGACCACCAACCATTGCTTATTTTCGTGTTTTTGGGTGCAAATGTTTTATCTTAAACACTAGGGACTATTTGGGAAAATTTGATGCTAAATCGGATGAAGGTATTTTTCTTGGTTATTCCACTAAGGGAAAAGCCTATCGCATTTTCAACAAACGTACTCGTACTATTGAGGAATCTATGCATGTTGACTTTGATGAGACCAATCCTTTTAATATCAAGAAAGTAGTAGATGTTGAATTACATGAAGATGCTCCACAAGATAAATCCTTAGAATCTCCTACTCAAGAAGTAAAATCTCATGATGAATCTCCTAAGGAAAATGATCAAATACCAAATGAAGCTAGTACGGATTTACCAAAGTGTTGGAAACATATCAAAGATCACCCAAGTGAATTAATTCTAGGTGATCCAAAAGAAGGTGTTACCACTCGCTCTCGTATTATTGCTCTATGTGCTCATCAAGCGTTCTTATCTCAAATTGAGCCCAAGAATATTAAAGAAGCGTTGTTAGATGATCATTGGATTAACGCTATGCATGAGGAACTAAATCAATTTGAGCGTAGTAAAGTTTGGACATTAATGGAGAAACCAATTGGCCCTACTATCATTGGCACTAAGTGGATATTTCGCAACAAGCTAGATGACACCGGAATAATCACTAGAAATAAAGCAAGGTTAGTTGCTCAAGGATACAATCAAGAAGAAGGTATTGATTTCGATGAAACTTTTGCTCCGGTAGCTAGACTTGAATCTATTCGTATGCTACTTGCTTTTGCTTGTTATATGAATTTTAAACTTTACCAAATGGATGTCAAAAGTGCTTTTTTAAATGGTTTTATAGACGAGGAAGTCTTTGTTAAACAACCACCGGGTTTTGAGGATCCAAAATTTCCAAACCATGTTTTTAAACTCTCAAAAGCTTTATATGGTTTAAAACAAGCACCTCGTGCTTGGTATGAACGATTAAGCAAATTTTTATTAGATGATGGTTTTAAAAGAGGAAATATTGACTCCACTTTATTTATAAAAAGGTCTTCAAAAGATATCCTTCTTGTTCAAATTTATGTGGATGATATTATATTTGGTGCTACTAATGAGAATCTTTGTGAGAATTTTTCTAAAAGCATGCATAAGGAATTTGAGATGAGCATGATGGGAGAATTGAATTACTTTCTTGGACTTCAAATCAAGCAAATGAAAGATGGCATCTTTGTCAATCAAGCCAAATATACAAAAGAATTGATCAAAAAGTTTGGACTTGAAGATGCAAAGGAAATTGGAACTCCAATGAGCACATCCACTAAATTAGACAAAGATGAAGATGGTAAGGATGTTGATGAGAAACTATATCGAGGTATGATCGGTAGCTTACTTTATTTAACCGCTTCTAGACCCGATATTATGTTCCCCGTGTGTCTTTGTGCTAGATTTCAATCCTCTCCTAAAGAATCCCACCTTAGTGCCGTTAAGCGTATTTTTAGGTATTTGAAAGGAACCCTTAGTCTAGGACTTTGGTACCCTAGATTTACCTCTTTTGAGCTAATAGGTTATTCGGATGCCGATTATGCCGGTTGTAGACTTGATAGGAAGAGTACTAGTGGTAGTTGCCAATTCTTAGGTCAATCCCTTGTTTCTTGGTCTAGTAGAAAACAAAATAGTGTTGCTTTATCCACGGCCGAAGCCGAATATGTTGCGGCCGGAAATTGTGTGACTCAAATTCTTTGGATGAAACAAACCTTACTAGATTTTGGCCTAGAGTATGATCGTGTTCCCATTCGTTGTGATAACACTAGTGCTATCAATCTTACCAAAAATCCTATTCAACACTCTAGAACGAAACACATAGAAATCCGCCATCATTTTATCCGTGATCACACTCAAAAAGGGGATATTGTACTTGAATTTGTCACTTCGGAAAATCAACTAGCCGATATCTTTACTAAACCTTTACCCCAAGATCTTTTTGACAAAATTCGGTGTGAGATTGGCATGCAAATTCTCTAACCCTCTCTTCTTGCATTTTTTATTGGTGCTTTTTGTGTATATTCTCTTGTTGCTAACATTTTCTTGTTGTGATAGGATCTTTGAAGCTTCTAATTGTTATCCATTTATTTCTTTTGCTCTTGTTTTTCTCAAAATGTGTTTTTGACCCCTTAATTATTTTCAAAAATCATATCGCTTGTTCTTTTTGTTGTTGACAAAGGGGGAGAAATTTAAGTTAAACTTTTTCAAATGCATTTTGTGAGGGGGAGTTTTTATAAAAACTCTAGTGACTAGGTTGAGGGGGAGTTTTTGATCAAAACTTAATCTTAGGCATATTCAAAAAGTTTATGATTTGTCAAACATCAAAAAGGGGGAGATTGTTAGCCTCACCTTGTTTTTATTCCCGTTTTAATATTCGACAAATCATCATTTAAACTAAAATTCATTTTGGTATCACTTTAAATATTTTCCAAAACCCCTCACTAGATTAGTTGTGTTCTTACCCTTTGACTTTAGCTTAAAATTCAAAAGAGCAGCTCCGCGGTACACCGGACAAATCATGCGGTGCACCGTAGAACCACGGACCAGAAGCACGGTGCATTGGATAGCCCGTCAGTAAGCTCTTAAATCTGCACGGTACACCGGACCAAAGCGCGGTACACCGGACCATGGCACGGACCAGAAGCGCGGTGCACAGGATAGCCCGTCAGTAAGCATCAAGAATATGCGCGGTGCACCGGACCATTCCCGCGGTACACCGCAAGAGAGGGTTTCCTGCAACATTACAAGAGGACAAAGCTTATATCCGTTGGAGATAAAATAGATCCGTTAGAAAGAAGCCTTGTGACCGTTGGACCATATTTTCAGCTATAAAATGAAGCTCATTCAAGACACAACTCAAGCCTTCCATCTACCAATCTTAAGAGCAATTAATTCTATCATTCAAGGAGGTTTCAAAGGAGCATTCAAGTCATATTTATTGTGAAGCTACTTAGTTCTTATCTACTCATTAAGGAGTTTAGTTACAAAGCTTTTATAAGCACCCCTAAACACTTTTCCCCTTTCCTCTTAGTTATTGTAATAGATTAAGAGAGTAGTGTGAGCATAGGTTTATGCTTGGTTCCTTGTGTTGGTGATAACACAAGTGTATTTCCTTCAAAGGGTTTTTGAAGTGGTTGTAAGGGTTTGTATCTCACCCGGTTAAGAGTTACGAAGATTAGTTGAGAATCTTGCAAATCCTAAGGAGGCTTCCTTAGGTAGTGGATGTAGGGAAACCGAACCACTATACATCGTTGTGTATCGTATTCTATCTCTACACTCTTTACATTTCCGCACTCTATATGCTTGATAAAATGCCTACTTGAATAGTTTTGATAATATTGTCTTTTAGGATTATCTAGTTTTATACTATTTAGTTTGCTAAAACAATAGGATTCAAATTAGCTTTTAATTTTATTTGCTTGAAATAAAATTAGCCGATTAATTTCTATTGTCCTATTCAACCCCCCTTCTAGGACGCATATAGTATATCAATTGGTATCAGAGCCTAGCTCTATTGTACTTAATCGTTTCTAGAGTTAATACGATATGGATTCTAATCAACCGGAAGGTTCATGTTCTACTAGACCTCCGCTTTTTGTAGGAAAAGACTACTTTGGGTGGAAAAAGAAAATGGAGATTCACGTCAAAGGAATTGATTACTTTTTGTGGCTTGCTATCAAGAAGGGTCCTTATATTCCTTATGTTACGGGTAGTACTACGGAGGTGAAAAATGAAGATGATTACAATGATCAAGACATAGCGAAACTCACCAAAAACAACAAAGCTATGAACATCCTCATAAATGGATTAAGTGTCACGGAATACGCTAGAGTTAGTGAATGCAATTCCGCTCATGAAATGTGGCAACTCTTGGAGCTATCATATCAAGGAACAGAAGATATCAAAGAAACTAAGATTGGTCTCTTTATCACTAAGTATGAGCTATTTCGTATGGAGCCCGATGAAGCCTTAAATGCCATGCATCAAAGATTTTCTAACATTGTCAACACCTTGAAGACTCTTGGTCAAGAGTACACCAACAAAGAACAATGCCGAAAAATCTTATTTGCTCTTCCAAGGAAATACAAATCAAAAATCAACTCTATAAGAGACACTAAAGATCTTTCAAAAATGACGGTTCATGAACTCATTTGCAACCTCATGACGGAAGAGCTTGTGCTTGAAGAAGAAAAGATAAGAGATGATGAGGAGAAGAAGATTAAGAAATCTATTGCCTTCCATGCCATGAGTTCCAAGTTAAAAGAACGAAAAGAAAGGAAGGAAAGTGAAGAAGATAACTCACATGAAGAAGAAACTAGTGAAGATGAAGGAGTGGCTATGTTAGCAAGAGATATGAAAAAATTCATGAGATACAAACGCTTTGCTAAGAAAGGAAGTTCTTCCTCACCATACAAGAAGAATGATAGAGCTATCAAACAAGATGAACCCACTTGCTATCATTGCAAGAAAGTTGGTCACATCAAAACCTATTGTCCTCTTCTTCAAAAGGAGAAACCTAAGAGAGCAATGCATGCTAACATCACTTGGGATACTCAAAATTCGGAGGAAGAAGAAAGTGATAATGAAAATGTCAATCTTGTTGCATTTATGGGAGAACTTGAGAATGATGAAGATGCTTCGTCGGATGATGATACCGGTACTACTCACTTTGCCTTTATGGCAAATCATGATGAGGTAACTCCTAAATCTAAACTCTCTTTAACTAATGATGATGCTAGTGAACAAGATATTCATGAGGCATTTGATTCCCTTTATAATGATTTTTCAAATTCTATTGAAACAAACAAAGTTTTAACAAAAGATTTAGAATTTAAGAAAAATAGAACTAAAGAGGTTTTGAAAGCTTTGGAAGATTGTCAAAATCTTTGTGATGAATGTATAGATGAAAATGAAAAACTTCATCTTATTGAGAAAAATCTTTTGGGAGAAAAAGCTTTATTAGAGAAAAAGATTATTGATCAAAATGCTATTATTTTAAAATTTACTAGTGGGCAAGAAAACTTGGATTTGATTTTAGGTTCTCAAAGAATGGCTTGTGAAAAAAGTGGTGTTGGATATGATCCATTCACTCATCAAAAACCTTTGAAAAATGTCTTTGTAAAATCAAAAACTTCAAATGCAATTCCATCCTCTTCAAAATCTTCTATCACTTGCACCTATTGTGAAAAACTTGGTCATGATGCATCTCATTGTTACTATCGTAAATTATTGGATTTGGGATCTCTTGTGCCAATTTGGAAAAGGCCTACATGGGTCTTAAAAAGGAAATCCACTAACCCTCATGGACCCAATCCAAATTGGGTACCTAAAGCTTAAATTATATTTGTTTGTAGGGATTGAGCATCAAGAAGCAAAATATATGGCTACTTGGTAGTGGATGCTCAAGACACATGACCGGAAATCCTTCATTATTTACAAATTAATATAAAACAAAAGGTGATAGAGTTACGTTTGCCGATAACACCAAGAAACGCGTTTTGGGTAAAGGTAACATTGGTAATATGAACTCTTTACTTATCTCTAATGTGTTACTTGTTGAGGGTCTCTCATTTAACTTGCTTAGTATAAGTCAACTTTGTGATGTTGGTTTTAGTGTTAAATTTGAAGCATCTAGATGTGTTGTTTTCAAAAATGATGAGTTAGATACTATGTTTATTGCAAAAAGATCGGATAATGTTTTTGTTGTTGATCTTGAGAGTCTTATGTGTAAACATATTAAATGCTTATCCGTGGTAAATGATAGTTGGCTTTGGCATAGACGTTTAGGACATGCTAGCATGGATTTAATTTCTAAATTATCTAGAAAAAATCTTGTTGTTGGTTTGCCTATTTACAAATTTGATAAAGATAAATTATGTGATGCATGTCAACTTGGTAAACAACATCGTTCATCTTTTAAATCCATTAATAAGGTCATCACCGTTAGGCCACTTCAATTATTGCATATGGACCTTTTTGGTCCCGTTGATGTCACTAGTCTAGGAGGATCTAGATATGTCTTTGTTGTTGTTGATGATTACACTAGATTCACATGGGTGATGTTCCTTGCTTTAAAAAGTGATGCCTTCAATGAATTTGCAAAACTTTGTAGAAAGGTGCAAAATGAGAAAGGCTACTCTATTACTTGCATTCGTAGTGATAATGGTAGTGAATATGTGAATTCTCCTTTTGTGCATTTTTGTGATGAATTTGGGATTGAGCATAATTTTTCGGCCCCTAGAACTCCCCAACAAAATGGGGTAGTGGAAAGGAAAAACCGAACTCTACAAGAAATGGCTAGAACAATGCTAAAAGAACATAGCTTGCCTACATACTTTTGGGGTGAAGCCGTTCATACGGCTTGTTATGTGTTAAATAGAGTTCTAATTAGACCCCTTATTAAGAAAACCCCTTATGAGCTTTGGAATGGTAGACCACCAACCATTGCTTATTTTCGTGTTTTTGGGTGCAAATGTTTTATCTTAAACACTAGGGACTATTTGGGAAAATTTGATGCTAAATCGGATGAAGGTATTTTTCTTGGTTATTCCACTAAGGGAAAAGCCTATCGCATTTTCAACAAACGTACTCGTACTATTGAGGAATCTATGCATGTTGACTTTGATGAGACCAATCCTTTTAATATCAAGAAAGTAGTAGATGTTGAATTACATGAAGATGCTCCACAAGATAAATCCTTAGAATCTCCTACTCAAGAAGTAAAATCTCATGATGAATCTCCTAAGGAAAATGATCAAATACCAAATGAAGCTAGTACGGATTTACCAAAGTGTTGGAAACATATCAAAGATCACCCAAGTGAATTAATTCTAGGTGATCCAAAAGAAGGTGTTACCACTCGCTCTCGTATTATTGCTCTATGTGCTCATCAAGCGTTCTTATCTCAAATTGAGCCCAAGAATATTAAAGAAGCGTTGTTAGATGATCATTGGATTAACGCTATGCATGAGGAACTAAATCAATTTGAGCGTAGTAAAGTTTGGACATTAATGGAGAAACCAATTGGCCCTACTATCATTGGCACTAAGTGGATATTTCGCAACAAGCTAGATGACACCGGAATAATCACTAGAAATAAAGCAAGGTTAGTTGCTCAAGGATACAATCAAGAAGAAGGTATTGATTTCGATGAAACTTTTGCTCCGGTAGCTAGACTTGAATCTATTCGTATGCTACTTGCTTTTGCTTGTTATATGAATTTTAAACTTTACCAAATGGATGTCAAAAGTGCTTTTTTAAATGGTTTTATAGACGAGGAAGTCTTTGTTAAACAACCACCGGGTTTTGAGGATCCAAAATTTCCAAACCATGTTTTTAAACTCTCAAAAGCTTTATATGGTTTAAAACAAGCACCTCGTGCTTGGTATGAACGATTAAGCAAATTTTTATTAGATGATGGTTTTAAAAGAGGAAATATTGACTCCACTTTATTTATAAAAAGGTCTTCAAAAGATATCCTTCTTGTTCAAATTTATGTGGATGATATTATATTTGGTGCTACTAATGAGAATCTTTGTGAGAATTTTTCTAAAAGCATGCATAAGGAATTTGAGATGAGCATGATGGGAGAATTGAATTACTTTCTTGGACTTCAAATCAAGCAAATGAAAGATGGCATCTTTGTCAATCACCAGAAAAACGCCACCATTTGGCACCAGAAATCCGCAGCTGCGTGGCCCATTCTCCACCATAAAACGATGATTTGGAGCGCTGGAAGACCGCCGTCACCATGTGGATTCGCACCAAGCCGTCGCATCAAGCCGCCTGGATTCGCACCAAGCCGTACTTCTCCATCGCACCAAGATGCACTCCTCCATCACACCAAGGCGCTCTTCTCCAGCACAATAAAAACCGACGCCGTTGGGTTCCTCCATTCTACACCGTTGAAGGCCCGATCTGTTACCCATTGGTATAACTTGTGAATCCAAGCAAATCGCACCGTGGGGCCAGCCCCATCACCAGCGCCGTCCACGATTTGTTTTTTTTATTTTGTTCCCAGGCGGTACAACCCCGATGCCGTTGTGAAAAAATGTGGTTTGTGTTTTTGGTTCTGAAGGGTACAACCCAATATCATTTTTGGGTTGTACAAATTTTTATTTTTTGTTTTGGTCATGCTGGGTACAGCCCTAGATATTTCTTGTTGTTTTTTTGTTCCAATTTTGTTGGGTTGTTGTTCTTTGTTCGAATAATGCGAGTGGGGAGATATTCTATTTGGTTTTGTTTATTGTTTGGACTGTAAAGAGATTTCAAGTTGTTTTTAATTTGTGATGGGACCATACCGTATAGCAATTGTTAGATATGGGTACGGACCCTTCTGGCTATTGTTCGAGATGGGTCCGTACCCAAATGACTATGAAGGACTTAATAAAAACCAGCTAATAAAACATTGCAAAAACTAATGATCCGTATCCCTCACATTTATGTTTAAAAAATGGTTACGAGTGTTCGTGGGTCCGTACCTTTTGAAACCCTAAAAAAATCTTTTTCTAACCAAAGGTATAAAAGTCAAAAATCAAACCAGAAATTAAAATATGAAACTTTTATAAAATTTTATTTAGTTAGGATTTAAAATAAAAACATTAAAAAAAGAGTAATGATATTTGTCACCCCTTTTCATGTCACCCTTTTATCACTCTTCTATATATATATGTTCTGATTTCCATGAATAGAAGATAGAAAAAAATTAAATAAGATAGAGAAATCCATTCATTATACATGTAGACATACACGTAGGAGGTGATAAAAGAGTGATACAAAAAGAGTGACAAATATCATTACTCTTAAAAAAAAAAAGTAGGCTTTGGATTATATTTTCCTCGCGTGAAAATGTCTAAACGACTTGATCTAATAAACGACATTTTGAAATTGTAATCCAAAAAAATGAAAGCGACCGGTAAGGGTTGAATAAGGATGAATTATTATTATTATTATTATTATTATTATTATTATTATTACTCCGATATAATTTATCATTTCTTTTTCTCCTCGGATGGATCCAACAAAGTTCTCTCTATAAATAGTTATACTATAGCAAGCCTATTACACCATTTACACAGCATTTTCGTTGTGTCTCATCAAGCACTGATATATATAATATATATACTATCATAGTCTTTTGTCTCTAATATATCAGTGATAATGTTGACAATTAAGGGGTCTTACATAGTGCAACCAAGTCAACAAAAGCCGGATCAGGTCATGTATTTGACCGATTGTGATCAATCTAAAGCTGTAACTCATGCCCCCACTGTATACTTTTATCGACCCTCTACCAAGTGCTTCAGTGATAGTCTTGAGATCTTGAGAGACTCATTGAGCAAAGCACTCAACATATTTTATCCACTTGCTGGACGTTTACATTGGATCGATGGAGGACGAGTCGAGCTCCACTGTAATAACAATGGAGCTTTACTCGTACAAGCCGAATCAAGTTCATGTATCGATGATTTTGGAGATTTCACTCCAACCCCAGCTATCCGAAATCTCATCCCAACAGTAGATTTAGCTACTAAATTTGATGAAGTCCCACTTCTTTTGGTTCAATTAACCAAGCTTAGTTGTGGTGGTATGAGTCTTGGATTAGCTATGTCACACGTCATAGTAGATGGACAAAGCGCGTTACACTTTGTGGGTGAGTGGGCTAGAATCGCACGTGGCGAACAAGTAAAATCTCTACCGTTTCTTGATCGAACCATCTTGCGTGATTATCTTGAAGCTTTACCAAGTTCACATGGAGGAGGAGCTATTGAATTGGGTTCGGAGATGTCTTCGATACCTTTGATGATAGGTAAAACAGATAACATCGAAGAGCGAAACAAGCCTGCAGTAGCAGCTACGCTAAAGCTAAGCGCTAACCAAGTTGAGATGCTAAAAAACAAGGCTAATAAAGATCCATCTTGGAACAAAAGTGTTGATGCTCGTAAGTTTTCAAGGTTTGAAGCAATTAGTGGACACATATGGAGGTGTGGATCCAAAGCTAATAAGCATCAGAACGAGCAATTAACAAGGTCACACGTTGTTGTGGATTTCAGGAACAAAATCCAACCACCATTACCAAAGTGTTATTTCGGAAATGGAATTATACGTTCGACTGTAACAATTACAGCAGGGGAACTCTTCTCCAATCCTTTAGGGTTTGCTTGTTCTAAAATAAGACAAGCAGTAGAGAAAGTAACCGATGAGTATGTAAAATCATATCTAACTCAGATAAAAAATTTGCCAGATGTTTCTATCTTTCGTAATTTTCATACGGTTGGTTGCTCAAAAGGACCCTTCTATGGGAATCCTAATATTGAGATCACAAGCTGGGCAGGTCTATCAATATTTGATGCAGATTTTGGATGGGGGAAAGAATTCTATATGGGCCCTGGAATTCTTGGTTATGAAGGAAAAGTTTTCATTGTACCTTGTCACGATGAAGATGGATCATTCAGTGTCATTTTGCGTCGTCAGGAGGAGCATATGGAGGCTTTCAAACGACACTTTTATGAAGATATATTATTAGACTAATCCGAGCTTATATTAAGAAGAAATCCTACTAAATAAATTAAATAATTATCATTTGCTCTCAGTTTTGTATGTTATATCCTTCAAGTATTTTGTTTGCACGAAACTCATATTTTACCTTCTTTAATATATTATGATATCATATGTTTTTATTGGAAAAACTTATTAATGTAATGGTTTGAAGTTTGAACCTTGTGGAGTAATTAGTAGTCGGATGGACCCCTTTTCCTTACGGGGAAATAAATTTTATTTATGTCAAGACACTGTACATGCACATGGGTTGGCCCACTCTTAACTTTTAGGAAAAAATAAACAATAGTATGCCCATGATATTTCTTTTTCGACAGATTAATAAATGGTTGCAATAAAGTTAGTTGTTTTAATCTTACACCAGTGACTAATAAATTGTTTTTAAATAGTACTAAAGTAATTAGGAAAAGGAGTAGGAAGCTCAATTATTAAGCAAAAGATTGAACATTTTTTGTCTAAGAAGCTAATCAACGGGCTTGTTTACACTTCTATTGATATGTGAGAAAAAGACTTGAAAGCTTTTAGTCAGCAATAATGTATTTTCAAAAATGAGTTACAAGAATCTGTTGATTTTTATTACTGATTATAGATACTTTATTATATTATGGCAGATATTTTTAAGAGAAAGTCATGATGATAATGATGACTCTTAACTTTTTGATATTGCAATTCTAATCCTAATTAATTCTGCCTTTTCTGGTGTTGTGACTACGAACTTTGATGATTGTCCATCTAGAAATTGGTTCTGCGAATTACTGAAGATACAAGCAATAATAGTAGTGTTTAGATTAGTATTGAAAAAAGAAAAAAAAGACTTTGTAAATATTCATGAAATTCAAAACACTACTACACGCATGATCTTTCGCGACTCGTTAAAGATATATCTTTAACGACTACTTCTTTTTAACGACTATTTTACATCTTTCTCGACTACAAAAGTGGTCGTAAATAATATTTGTTTTTATCGACTACACCATGTAGTCGTTAATAGTATATACATAGTCGCTGTTTTTTTAATTGTTTTTTTTCACCGACATTGGTAGTCGCTAATGAAACTTAACATTTTACGACGACAAAAGTAGTCGTTAGTAGTCAGTATTAGCTATTACTTGTAAATCTTTAGCGACTACTTATGTAGTCGCGAATGCTTGTAGCGTATTTAATACGGTGTGTTGCGAATTGGAATCCCTATTACCCATTATTTTATAACTTTCCCACTATTTTCTCAAAACTCTTTTAATTTTTCCGATAAATCATCATCAAATATTATCTCAACACGTGGAAAAGCTTTCCCGAGCCAATTAACAACGTGGGACCTACTCAATTATCAATTTCTCAATCTAAATTTGCCCAAAATTAGGTATTTTTTCTTCTATAAAACATTTTCAAATTTCTTTTATTTGATTACAATTGTGTAGTTAATGCTAAATAGTATTACTAGGTTGTTAGAAACATGTTCTAATTTTATATGATCTATATATATGATGTAGTATTGTATGAGAAATAATGTACAAATGAAATATTTATTTTGTATTCTTTTATATTGGTAATAGAGGATGGCTTCCGGTATTGATAAAAGTTGGATTAATTCCGCTCATCGTGTTTCACGTGAATTTGTTGAGGGGATAAAAGAATTTCTCAAATTTGCTCAAAAAAAATGATTTTAAAGAAACTTTGTTTTCTTCGTGTAACGGGTGTTCGAATTATTGTCGGTTTAACATGGACAAAGTTAGGGCACATCTTTTACAATTTGGGTTTTTGTCCACGTATGAGATTTGGACAAAGCATGGTGAGAACGATGATATTCCCGCGAGACTCGATATGTTGAAAATGAAATGTTGAATGTCTATGAAGATTTGCGATCTAATTACGAGGGTGGTGGTCATACGGGTGACACCGAGATAGTATACTCGAACAATTCAACACGTGGCAGTTTCGAAAGTATGTTTGAGGAATTAGAGACCGAGTTATACCCTGGTTGTACAGTAACGAGTTCATTAAATTTCGTGAAGGTGAAGAACAAGTGGACTAGCACATATTTCACCCAGTTGCTTGATCTTTTGTGCCGCGTGTTTCCCAAACCTCATACCTTGCCCGAGTCATACGAGGAGTGTAACAATAAGTTAAAAAGTTTAGGTATGGGGTACACTACCATCGATGTTTGCATGAACGATTGTGCTTTATTTTATAAGGAGAATGAGTTCCTCGATAAGTGTCTAGTATGTAATGAATCCATATGGGACCCAAAGAAGGGTTAGAAAGTAGCGCATAAGAAACTCCGATATTTCCCGATTGCCCGAGGTTGCAGTGACTTTATGCTTCGAGACACACTGCCGAAAATATGATTTGGCACCGTACAGAGAAGAGTACAGATCCAGATGTGTTGCGTCATCCGGTTGATGGTGATAGTTGGAAGAGATTTGTTCAGTTGCATCCTGAGTTTGCTAGTGAACCTCGGAATGTGTTCTTGGGTTTCGGTATCAATGGTTTTTTTCCGTTCTCTATGCAGAACAACTCGTACAACATGTGGCCGGTAATATTGACCGTCTACAACTTACCACCGTGGGAGTGTATGAAGGAGACGACATTTCAGCTTTATTTATTGATTCCGGGACCATGTTCACCCGGTAAGGACATGGATGTCTTTCTTTGACCTGTTATAGAATAGTTGGACGAGTTGTGGGATAAAGGAATCCTTACGTATGATGCCCACAAGAAGAAAGAGTTTATGATATAGGTTTGTTTGCTGTCCACGACTAATGATTAACCTGCTAGGTCATACACTTCAGGATGGTTAGGTCAAGGTTACTTAGCTTGTCCAGAATGCATGGATTCTACTTCGTCATTGAGGGTGAAGAAAGGGGTTGTTTACTTTGACCATAGACGTTGGTTACCTACCGTGCATCGATTTAGAAGAGACAAGGTTTCGTACCCGGCTGCCGATCATAAGGACCCACCGAGGAAACATACTCCTGCTAATATTCAGACACAGTTAGATGGGCTTCCCATTGTGTTTCCTGGTAAACACAAGGAGTTTGGGGGCAAGATCATGAAGCAAACTGTTCCTCGTCGATTCAATTGGAAGAAAAAGAGTATTTTTTATCGTTTACTTTATTGGTCCGAAAATTTGTTGAAACATAACATTGACATTATGCATTGCGAGAAGAATGTGTGTGATAGTTTGCTCGGTACAGTTATAGGTCTTGATGGGAAAATAAAAAAAGATAAAGTGAAAGCGAGAATGGATCTTAAGGATATGAACATCAGGAAAGATTTGTGGTTGACATCGAGAGGAGGTAAACCAATATTGCAGCGAGCAAAGTATACTTTGTCAACGGAAAATATTTCTTGACAGGTTGAAGGCACAGAATTTTCTCGATGGTTTCATATCTAGTTTGAGAAATAATGTTCAAAGTGATACGAGCAAGATTATCAGAATGAAATCTCACGACTGTCACGTGATGATGCAGTATCTTTTCGTGGCTAGTATCCCAGGGCTCATTGAAGTTAAACCGATTAGTGATGCGATTATTGGGCTAACTAACGTGTTTAGAGTAGGGGTGAGCAAAACAAAACCGAAAAACCGAACCCACCCCCAAAAACCAAAAAAACGTATCGAAAAAACCGAAAACCGAAAACCGGAAAAACAGTTCGGTTCGGTATTAGCTTTTTAGAGGACCGAAAAAGTTCGGTTCGGTTTGGTTTTTTTATAGTAAACCGAACCGAGAAAATACAAAAACTAATTTATATCTCTGTTTTTTACCAAAAAAAACGAAAAAACCGAATAATTACCTTTTAATTTCTATTAAGCCTCACAGCTTTTGAAAACTTAAAAATGCGCCTTATGAATGTAGTAACGACATATCTATATGGATCACTTGAAAAAGACATATACATGAAAATTTCCAAAGGATTTCATTTGCCTGAAGCAAATACAAACCTCGTCAAATGTTTACGATTAAACTACAACGATCTTGTACATATTAAACAATTGGGATGTATGTTGTATAATTGTTTGAGCGAATACTTGAAACGTGATAATATTGTTAACGATCCAATATGTCCATGTATTTTCATAAAAAACTCGAAATTAGGTTTCGCAATTGTTGCGGTATATGTAGATGATCTTAATCATATTGGGACTTCTGAAGAGTTCGATAAGACTGCTTCCTACTTAAGGAATGAATTTGAAATTGAAGATTTAGAAAGGACCAAATTATGTCTTGCCCTTCAGATAGATCATATCCTACAAGTAATCTTTCTTCATCAATCAATATATACTGGGAAATTTTGAAGCAATTTTGTATGGGTAGTTTCATCCATTATCGACCCCAATGGTGGTAAGATCGGGTGATATAACAAAAGCCATTTCTGTCCTAGAGAGAATGGAGAAGAGTTGCGGTGCATTAATGTATCTTGCTAATAATACACGACCAAATATTTGTTTTTCTGTTAACTTATTAGCAGGTACAACGCAACCCCCACATGCAGACACTGGCAAGGAATTAAGCAAGTCATGAGATATCTTCGTGGAACGACCAACCCCGACTTATTCTATTCCAATGATCCTGCACCATCACTAGTCAGATATGCTGATACTGGTAATCTACCAGATCCTCATAAAGTAAGGTCACAAACAGGGTACGTATTTACCTAGGGTGGACTGCTATATCCTGGCGATCTATCCAGCAAACTATGACGGCTACCTCCTCAAATCACGTTCAGGTTCTTGCTTTTCATGAAACTAGTAGAGAATGCGTGTGGTTAAAATTGGTAATGCACCATATTCAAGGAGTATGCAGACTTCCCAATAGAAGTAATAATCCAGTTACATTGTTCGAGGATAATGAAACATGTATCACGCAAAGTGGAGATGGGTATATCAAAGGCGACATAACTAACATATATATCACTCATATTCTTCTATACTCAGGAACTTCAAGAAACTGGTGTTATTGATATTCAACCAATAAGTTTAAGTGAAAATACAACAAATTTGTTCACTAAATCATTACCAACGACAACATTCAAGCGACATGCCAAGAAATGTGGAATGCGTCATTGGAAAGAGGTTATGTCATAATGAGGGGGATAAGGTATTTGCGTGTTGTACTCTTTTTCTTTCACCATGGTTTTTTCTCATTGGGTTTTTCCTTGGTAAGGTTTTAACGAGGCAACCCATATACCATATATCTATCACTTCAAACTTTATCTTGGTGATATCCAAGGGGGGGGGGGGTGTTATAAAATATTATATATTAAGTAGATATACACCAACAACATCTCTGATAAAGTAGTAACGTGTATAAATGACTTGTAGTGCAGTTGCAAAACTGTTTGAGCCTCGCAGCAGTTTAAGCTGGCAGTTGTGCAATTACTTACGTTTTTCTGTATATAGTTTGATATTCAAATCATTTTGAAATAAATTAAAACTTATACAAGTTTAATACAAGCTTATATTTATATCTTCTTGGCTTTAATTTTACAATACACACACATATATATACACACACACAGACACACACACACATATATATATCCTCCTCATTTAAATGGGTTAAACTAGTTTTCTATCCCTATCTAGTTTAGCAATTAGGCCAACCCTAAGAGTGTGCAAAGGTAAAAATTAAGGGAAAAATGGGCTAGTTTAAATGGGGTTTGGCCTAAACTTTGATTTGCGTCATATTTTGCTCATCCATAATAGTTGGTGAATGCTTGTGCTCCATATAGGAGAGGATCGTGGTGTAGTTTGTAGCTCACATATATGTTGATAGTTGCTTTGCATGCACCCATGTTACTAAACTCAGTAGTTTTTTTGTTTGTGATGAAATAAGTTTTACAAGAGAATCCGACAAAAAATTGGCCAGTCAGCCTAGATGGCGTGAAAAATCACACAACTAGAGCAAAAAAAGACATGTTTCACATGAGTTTACAGTGAAAAAACCAAGAGGCCCCCTTTCTACAGCTACGACATCCTCTACGGGGTTTCCTTTTGATATATTTTGCCATGTCCTTCGGTTATAGCTCTTACCCAGTGAGAGAAAAAAACCTTTATAATTTGATTGGCAAACTTCAACTCTATAAATATTCCATGGTAACCTAAAATATATGAAAATAGTTAGAAAATCCATTAAAGGAGTTTTAATCTTGAAGGAATCATATATTCATATAAAAATCATAATTTCTTTAGGAATAATGGGTTTTCGGCAATAAATGTACCAAACAAAACATGTTAATTCCAATTTTCACCACATAATATTCATAAAATTTTAATCAAATAAGTTATAATGACCCTTTACATGCAAAACATATTAATTAAGACTCCTAAAATTCTATATTGTTTTAAGATATGATCAAGGACTCTTATACCAATTGTTTTGATTCTTATAGAGTATATGTAAACAAATTTACAAAATCATACATCCGTATAATATATAAAAGCAGCGAAAAAATTGTAGATTTAAGGAATACTTAAGTACCTTTTTCATGACATTAAAAATCGCATAAACATATCGAGAATCACATATATTAGGGCTACGAAGGTGATAAAGAAGATCATTCATACACCATAACAAATAGCTCAAAATTTTGAGCCCCATAGTGCTCCCACCTTAATGTGGGATGCTGAATATTGTAAATTTTTTACAATTCTTTGTTCATAGTGCAGACTTGCAAAATAGAGAGAGAAGAGAGAGAGAGAGAGAGAGAGAGATTAAGTTTACCTTGTTTTAAGAGGGTTTTCTTATTATTCAAGTAATAATTCTTTAATAAAACTTTGTCGTGACTAAAGTAGTGAGTCTGCTTTATTATATATAAGAGTTTGTAAGAAAGTAGACTAAGTTTATATAATCGTTGGACAAAATCTTGTCTCACATTATGAGTCTTAATTTTTTACACACAAGGCTGCAACTACACTTTAGTCAACACCTTTAAGACCAATAGCTTGTTAGTCGTATAAATTAGTCTTGGCTATAAATTTTATTACAAGGTTTAAAATTTGTATATTTAGTTAACCGCAATATTACTTAAGGTCCAAATAATGAAATAAAAGTTTTACTAATATGCCCTCGGTAGGAATGACTATTTTGACGAGCCTCTAGTCTTTCTGCCAATTGGGACTTGACACCACTGGACCGCTACCGCAAAGTGCACCCTAAATAAAATATATTTATGTCCTATTCGATTACTTTACTCGTTCGATTGAAGTTGAGGCAGTCTCTAAGCCCACCACAAAGACAACTTGGGATTTCATTTGATAGTTTGTTGTCTACCAATATGGGGTGCCACATACTATCAAGACCAATCATATAAATCATACAGACTCTGAAATTTGGTATGGGGTAGTTACTAAATTGTCCTAAAAGGTCCAACGTACTCAATCAACATATATTATATGTTCAATTTTGATTTTGTACGATCGTTTTAGTAAAATTCTTACCGGGAAGCATTAAAATCCGTTTAGAAGATTATTAAGGTTTATGTCACAATCCATTGTGACAGATTCGGCAATTAAAGGAGAGCTTTAGGCATTATTGGAATCAACTTTGAGCTGTGCAGAATGATTCAAAAGTCAAAACTGTTATTTGTTCCGACAACCTTGAGATTATTTAAAGTATTAGGTCACCGTTAATTGCGTGGTGGCGGACCTGGACATATGTGTTGCGGATTCGGGAGCTCACCGAACAACATGAAAACATATGGTTCAAACATATCCCTCGACGTCTTAACGGACTGACCTACAAGACTGCACGCTTAGCTAGACGGAGGGCCAGATGGTTGGGGTTGCATTCTCTTTTGCTGCCCCATTTCTCTCGACTTGAAATCAGGTTATTGATCTCAGATTTGTATTGTGTGTTGTAACATGTAAAAAAAAAAAAGATTTATTAAGGTAATAAATTTTTTACCATACACTTTTATTGACCCAATTCAAAATACGGCCTAAAACCCGCTTCTATATATGTAGATGTATAAAAATAAAGCATCTTCGTTCAAAAGATTTCTTGTTCATTTCCTTGTTTCTGAGTTACTCTCATTTCAACTCGCATTACCAGAATAATTGAAATTCGAATTTTCCATCCACCTGCAACGGAATATTCTGTCTAATCCCCACTTCTATTCTCTTCTAGAGTCAATTTTTCTCGTAATTTTCCGTTAGGGTTTCTTTCAAACCGTTAATTCAAATTTCATATAATCCAATTTCTGATTAAAAGGAGAAATCAAGAATCATCCAATGTTTACGCCTCAAAGAAAGCAATGGCCTACATTAACAATAAATCCTCGCGGCGACGATGCGCCACCACCTTCAAGGGATACTCACAAGTTAAACCCTAGTTCCGGGAAAGGAAAAGGAAAAGTGGTGGCGTTTGCTGACGAGGTGACGATGCTTACGCCTCCACCTGTAGGATTATTGAGTGATAATGGAGGTGATAGGGTCATGGCTGAGCTGGAGAATATGGATGATTGGAGAGGTTTCAAAGATGCTGGTTTATTAGATGAATCTGAATGGGAACGCCGTGATCGTGAAGCCATGCGTGCTAAGCTTGCTCAGTTTGAAAAAGAGGTTAGAATTGAATCATTTATAAGTTCAATTGTTCCGTTAATTAACGTTTTGAATTGGTTTATAAATCGTGTTTCGTATACGATTTGTATTCATCTGATATTACTAATTAACAATTAGATGATTAATAGAGTAGCAAGATCAATTGTTAGATCTGAAGCTTAATTTTCATCATTTTTTTTTCAGTTGTATGATTATCAATACAATATGGGGCTATTACTAATCGAGAAAAAAGAGTGGACTTCAAAGTTTAACGAGCTAAGAGAAGCACTTTCCGAGACTGAAGAAATTCTGAAACGTGAACAAACAGCTCATTTAATCTCCATTAACGAAGTTGAAAAACGAGAAGAGAATCTAAAAAGAACTTTATCTCACGAAAAACAACGTATATCTGAGGTAAGATTATACCATTTTACATCATTTTTAATCCTTTTTCGCTATGCACTTGACTT
Organism: Nemophila menziesii; assembly: GCA_029959085.1. NCBI lineage: Eukaryota > Viridiplantae > Streptophyta > Magnoliopsida > Boraginales > Hydrophyllaceae > Nemophila > Nemophila menziesii. The sequence goes on along the minus strand of JARWIR010000018.1, from coordinate 23,494,300 downwards.
TTTAGTTGACTTTTTCTAAATGTAGCTTGAGAGGGCTTTACGAGAAACACGTTCAGAATATGATCAAATCAAGGTTACATCAGATAGTAAAATATCTAATGCAAATGCTTTAATAGCTGGAGTTGAAGAACAATCTATGGATATACAAGGAAAAGTACATTTTGCTGAAGCAAAACTTGCAGAAGCTAATAGAAAAAGCTTAGAATTAGAGAGAAAATTTCAAGAAATCGAGTCTCGTGAAAGTGTTCTTAGAAGAGAACGAATCTCATTAAAAACAGAGTAAGATTCAATACTATTATACTAGTTTTCGCTTGTTTTATTGAAATTTATTGTTTTTTTTCGGGTTTTTTAAGGAGAGAAGCTTATGAAGCTTCAGTTTTGAAGCATAAAGAAGATTTACGAAACTGGGAAAAGAAATTACATGAAGGTGAAGAGAGATTATGTGAGAATCGAAGAATGATTAATCAAAGAGAAGAGAAAGCTAATGAATTTGATAGGTTATTTGAGGAGAAAAAACAGGAATTTGAAGAAAAGAAAAAGGAAATTGATTTGGTTTATTTGACTTCAAAGGAGAAAGAAGAAAAAATAAATAAAAAACTTCTTGAATTAACTCTACAAGAAGAGGTGAGCTTTTTTTTCAAGTTATTCAATTAATATAGTTGATTTAAGTATTTCTTCAGTGCATAATATGTTAATTTTTTTATTTTTTTGCAGAAAATTGCTTCTTTAAGAAGTGATATTGAGGCAAAGGAAAAGGAATTACAAAGCTGGAGTGAGAAGCTTAATTCTAGAGAGAGAGTGAGTTTTAAATTTTAACACCTCATCTTCTGCTTTATATAAATGTGTTTTGGGTAAAATACCAAATATACCCCCTTGTGGTTTTTGACAAAAGGTAAATTACAGGTGGAGATTCAGAAGATTATTGATGAACATAGAATGAATCTGGATTTACAAAAGCAAAAGTTTGAGTTAGAAATGGAGGGTAAAAAAGTAACTCTTGATCTTGAACTTAAACAGAAGGTAAAAGATTTGGAGCAAAAAGAAGTTGAAATTAACCATAAAGAGGAAAAACTGAGAAAGCGTGAACAAGCTCTAGAAAATAAATCCGAAAGAATAAAAGAAAAAGAAAAAGAAATCGAATCCAAGTCAAAACTTATCAAAGAGAACGAAAAATCGTTAAAATCCGAAGAAAAAAGACTCGAGTCAGTAAAAAAAGAAGTAGCTCGCGAAAAGGAAAGTTTCGAAAATGACAAACTTACCCTCGAGAAATTAAAGTTGGAAATTAGTGAAAATGAACAGAAGATAATTGAAGAACGTGAAAAACTTAAAGTTACTGAGGATGAGAGATCTGAGATGGTTCGTTTAAAAACGGAGATAAAACGAGAAATCGAGAGTTATAAAGTGAATAAAGAGTTAGTGATGAAAGAACAGGAAGTTTTGAAACAGGACAGGTGTCATTTCGAGAAGGAATGGGAAGAGCTTGATGAAAAAAGAGATGAAATTACTAAAGAAATGAAATTACTCGAGGAAAAAAAAGAGAATTTCGAGAAATTTAGAAAATCTGTTGAAGAGAAAATGAGGAGAGAGAAAGATGAAACGGAGAGTTTTGTTAAGAGAGAGATTGAACGTGTTGAGATTGAGAAATCTGAGTTTTTTGCTAATTTGGAACATGAAAAATCGATTTTAAATGAAAAAATTGAAAATGAGGAAAAGAAATTAGTTCATGAGTTTGAGATGAGAAAACGTGAGTTTGAAGAAAAAATTAGGATTAAAGAAAATGAAATGGAGAAGGGTTTTAAAGAGAGAGAAAGGGTTTTAGAGGAGAAAATAGTCGATTTTAATAAGTTGAAGGGTTTAATTGAAATTGAAAAGGAGGAAATTAGGGTTAAAAAGGGGAAATTCGAGAAGGAAAAAGAGGAGATTGAGTTAAGGAAAAGGGAACTTGAAGGGCATCAAAGGGAAATGGAGAAAGATATTAATGAACTTGGAGGACTAAGTGAGAAAATAAAAAGTCAACGTGAATGTTTAGTTAATGAAAAGAATCGATTCTTTAGTTTCGTTGAAAAGTTTAAAAACTGTGAGAATTGTGGTGAAATTGTGAGAGGCTATTTACTTTCTGACCATTCTACCCTTCCGGTTTTGGGTGATGAGCTTTTGGAGAAAGTTCATTCGTATGCTACTAAAAGTGAGAGCTCATTACCTGGTGATTCTGAAGGTGGTGTTTCGATTCTTGTTAAATGTGAGGGTAAAAAAGTCAAAGATGTGTTGAAAGTTCCGGAAAGTTCTGTTAATGAAGAACCGGAAAGTTCTAGAAAATCTGTGTTGAGAAGATCGAGTAGGAAAAGTGTGAGAGGGTCGAAACAGAATGTGGTTGAAAAAGTGGGCCCGGGTGAGGAAGAAGGTAAGAGTAGGAGAAAGAGAAACCGTGAGAAGACAGGTGGCGCTAGTGAGGTGGAAGGTGATGTCAGCGAGGATTGTTCTGTTAGTGTTACGACAGGTGGCGCTAGGAAGAGACGGAACGTTGGAAATGCTACTCCGCAGAGGCAGTATAATCTTAGGCGAAAGAAAACGTAAGTTTACTAAATTACCCCTGTGGTTTTTAAAAAGGACAAATATACCCCTCTTTGTTTTTTGAGATTTTTTCAAATGTCGAAGGGTATTTGGTATGTTAAGTTTGTGTTTGTGATGTTGATGATTAGTTAGTTACACAAAACTACTTTAATTGCACTTGTGTCCCTATATTATACAAAAGTTGCATTATAGGTCCATATATTATGTAAAAAAATTGCATTATAGGTCCTGATATTGGGTATTTGTCACTTTGAAAACCATAGGGGGGTTTATTGACATTTATTTAAACTACAAGGGGGTAATATGGTATTTTACTATTGATTTGCCTATTGCAAGTATGTTTTTGTGACAGCCATTGATGATTTGGTACTCAAACTATTTTAATTGCACTTATGTCCCTATATTATGCAAAAGTTGCACTATAGTTCCCTATATTACGTATCAAATGCACTATAGGTACCTATATTCTGTAAAAAATGCACTTTAGTCCCCTATATTAATTTTTTCGAATTAATTACAGTATAAATCTCTCTATTATACAAAATAACCTATATGTCCCTATGGTTTGCAAAAATTGCACTATAGATCCCTATATTATGTAAAAAATGCACTATAGGCCCTGATAAAAATTTCTTATAACTAGTTACACTATAAATCTTTATATTATACAAAATAGGAAGATTGTGAAAATTTTGGGGGGCCATAAGTTAATTAAATTATTTATTCATTGTAATGGTACATTTTGAGTTTTTATATATTTATGTTATACTCAAGGAGTGATTTGTTAATATATATTGGATTAAACAGTGTAGGAACAGCTGATGTGTCAGTGGAGGAAGGAAATAGAAGAAAGGAAGAAGTGGGACCCACAAAGGGAGAAACGGAAACTGAGAGTGAGAGTAGAAATCCAAGACAAGGATTGGTTAAGGTTACATCTCAGAAAAGATATGAGGGTCAAGAAGTTACTTCTAGTAGAGTTGTTAAAGTAAGTTTTTTATTTAAATCTGTTTTATATTAATTATAGATTTTAATTAATTAATATTTATTTTATAGTTTAAAGAACCAGAAGTAGAAGTAGAAGTAGAAGGAGAAGTGAAGTCATATGAGAATGTACATTTGAGTGAGGAGTTAACTCATACACCTGAAGAGAATCATGTTGATGATGATGATGATGATGAACATGGAAGTACATTACATGATGATGATGATGATGTTAATGATGATGATGATGATGATGATGGGGATAAGGATGTTTCAGTTGGAAGGAAGTTATGGACTTTTTTCACATCTTGAGGATTTGTAGGAAGTGGGAGTTTTTGTTAACTGTTTGGAACGATAAATTTTTGGTTTTAAACAATATTCATGTATGGATTCGTAATTAGATGGAATTTACCATCTTTGTTACTTTTTTTTACTGAAAAAAGTTGAATTTGTTGTTTTACTAGGGTGTGAATTTCTCACCTTAAAAAAACTACTTATCTTTTAAAAAAATGAAGCTTGAGCTTTGATTTCATGGGTTAAAAATGATATGCTTCTTCTTTGACAAAAGAAGAAAGGTTGAAAGAGATATTTATTATATTTATTATGTTAAGTGAAGAGCTGTGTAATCTTATAATCTTATTTTTATCACTTTATATTTCTTTGAATAGAAGGTCCAAAAAAGGTGGTTTTAGAACAGAGTATTGGTAATTTAGAAGATTAAGACAACAAATCGAAAGAAATGTTGTGTGGATCAAATTTGGTAGTATAATGACTCAATAAAGACTAGACACCCCATATGTTATATATGTCCTATATTGTTATTATTTTTAGAAGACATGCCATCAAATCGTATTTAAACATCAAGATGTTTTTTTTTAATCTTGTTTAAATAATTGCACTGATCTTTAAACATTCAAGAGATGAAATATAAAAGCAACATCAAAAGACATTTCAAAATAAGAAAAATAAATATCTCCACTCTCTACTGTTGATGTACTTCAACTTTCTTCTTCAGCCACAAACGATCCAAAGCACTGTCAGCATCACCCTGTATTACAAGAAACACCAACTTAGAATTTCATTACAAAATCACTCATTCATCACTTCCTTAAACTACACACACTAAACACACAACTCAAGTTATAGCCTAAAAGTACCAAGAAACAATTACAGTATTTACAACTCAAATGCAACTAGACGATCACAAGTAGAGAAAAGAAATTGAAGAAACCTGAGCACGGATGTAACCACAAAGAGCAAATGTTGAGAATTTGCCAGTGTAAATTCCTCTTTCATCAACATGACCAACATTAATCTGAACTGAGGCATGGTCCTTAGAAGTGATCAGCCTATTGGTGGCAGAACTGTAATTACCATCAAAACATATCTTATTAGCTAAAATAAGCATCATAAACATTGCAATCAAATTACATAACATTCATTTACCATTTCCTCGGAATGTAAAGCTCCGTGTTTTTTCCTTCATCGTTCATCTTCACTGATTTTTCTTACTTACAAGCTGCATAAAAACAATTATTATCCATCATTGAAAACAACATATGAAAACAGAAATCTTTTTAAGATTTAATATAAATCATACATGTAAAAGCTTACAAAAACTCAAAGACTAAATTTATTTTTCACACTCTCATTGAGTATTAAGAACTATCAATTTAACAGATCTGAATATAACATATGTATATCTGTTATATATGCATACAATATATAATGTAAAATCAAATAAATACGTTCTTGTGGCGGGAGTCACAGAAAGAGTTAGTACCTGAGCTCTTGAAGAGTGAGGAGAGGTGAATGATGATAGTGGAAATTGATGCATAAAAAAAGAATAAAACCCTACTTTTATCGGGTTTTAGAAAGGCCCAACTACAAGCCATTGACCTTTTTTTCCTGTCTTAGGTCCCAGCCCATTGAGCATCCAAATTTAGGCTATTTAACCCATTTACAATTTGAATTTATGCCCAATGATTTCCTTATTATACTTTATCCGGGCCCATCCACTCCTATCCGCAACCTCATTATAAAAGTCAAATTTTTTACCTTAAAATTCACATTTCCGGAAAAGGTATTACAAAGCTGGAGTGAGAAGCTTAATTCTAGAGAGAAAGTGAATTTTAACACCTCATCTTCTGCTTTATTTTAATTGTGTTTAGGGTAAAATACCAAATATACCCCCTGTGGTTTGTAAAAGGTCAAAAAACTAACCGAATGTAAATTACAAGTGGAGATTCAGAAGATTATCGATGAACATAGAATGAATCTCGATTCAGAAAAGCAAAAGTTTGAATTAGAAATGGAGGGTAAAAAAGTAACTCTTGATCTTGAACTGAGACAGAAAGTAAAAGATTTAGAGCAAAAAGAAGTTGAAATTAACCATAAAGAGGAAAAGCTGAGAAAGCGTGAACAAGCACTAGAAAATAAATCCGAAAAAATAAAAGAAAAAGAAAAAGAAATCGAATCCAAGTCAAAACTTATCAAAGAGAACGAAAAATTGTTAAAATCTGAAGAGAAAAGACTCGAGTCGGTAAAAAAAGAAGTAGCTTATGAAAAGGAAAGTTTTGAAAATGACAAACTTACCCTCGAGAAATTAAAGTTGGAAATCAGTGAAAATGAACAGAAGATTAACTAAGAACGTGAAAAACTTAAAGTTACTGAGGATGAGAGATGTGAGATGGTTCGTTTAAAAACGGAGATAAAACGAGAAATCGAGAGCTATAAAGTGAATAAAGAGTTGGTGATGAAAGAACAGGAAGTTTTGAAACAGGACAGGTGTCATTTTGAGAAGGAATGGGAAGGACTTGATGACAAAAGAGTTGAAATTACTCGAGGAAAAAAAAGAGATTTTCGGGAAATTTAGAAAATCTGTTGAAGAGGAGAAAATGAGGAGAGAGAAAGATGAAACGGAGAGTTTTGTTAAGAAAGAGATATTTTTTTTTTGTTTAAAGCATTAATATATAGATGAGTTTTTTTTAAAAATATACCAAAAATCTAAACTAATTGCAAGAATGTACCAAAAAAAAAAGTAATTGCAGGAATATACCAAATCGGCAACCCAGTTGCCGAATCGGCACCCCAGTTGCCGAATCAAAAGGGAATCGGCATCCCAGTTGCCGATTTGGTTTTCACTCTCCACCGACACAAATTTCTATATAAATACACCCCATTACCCCATTACCCCTTACCCCTTATTCATTTATCTCCTTTGCTTCTTTGCTTCTTTGCTCCTTTGCTCCTCTTCTTCCTGCTGCCGCCGTGAATAAGGTATGTTTACCTTCATTTTTTTTTCTTTTGTTATTTTAGTATTATTTAATTATCAATATGTATATATTATTAAAATTAGAAATATAATTAATTGTTTAATATATTTATTGTTAGATTAGATCAAAATAAATTATGTAGATATTATTTTAAATATATTGTTAGAAATAATATAAATGTAATTATTGTTGATGTATTTAGACTTATTTATATTTAATATAATTATTATTGTATTATTTAGATTTTTTTCAAGAATTAGTATAAATTAAATTAGTGTTGTATTGCTTATTTTTATTTTGTTAGTGTAGGTTAAATAAAATATTTTAGAATTATAATAAAGTAATTAATTATAAATTTTAGATTTTAGGTTTATTTTAGTGAATATGGAACAAGGTGAAGGTAGTAGTTCCGAGCAAACTTTTGATGAAAATTTGCTATGGCTTCAAGATAATCATAGAAGTCAGACAATTTGGGAGGTAATTTAGGTTTGTTTAAAATAGATTTTGTTAGACTTTAATTTATCAATTATACTTTATTAACTGCAATATTTATATATTAGGATCCAAATTATGAGTACAACCTTCGATACTATGCTAATGCGCCGTGGGTCCTAACTGACCCCCGAGTGAAGCGTCTTGTCTCGGGTGCTGGTTTTGGATTTGTCGAGTCATATTCCAAAATAATTTTAGATCATGGACTGTTGAAGGCATTAGGTGAAAGGTGGCGGCGCGAGACACATACATTTTTTATGCGTAGTGGTGAGATTACGGTAACATTGCAAGATGTTGCAATGATATTAGGGTTGCCCATTGATGGTGAGGCTGTCGTTGCAATCGATACAGGGAAAGAAAATATTCATGATATGTGTGACCGATTACTAGGTAATTCTTGTGACGATATGAGGCGTTTGAAGAAATTTTTTTTAAGGGCAACGTGGATGATTAGTGTTTTTTCTACCGAGATACCACTTGACGCTACCCTTGAGGTGTTACAATGTCGAGCACGAGCATATATATTATATACACTAGGTATGCTCTTTTGCCCCGATTCATCAGGTAATCATGTTAGTTTGAAGTATTTGCCACTATTGGAGAATTTTGATGATATTAGCGGGTATAGTTGGGGCTCGGCAGTTCTAGCCTATTTGTACTCAGCACTGTGCGAGTGCACCGTACCCGAGTCAATTCATACGTTTAAAGGATGTGCTGTCCTTCTTCAGGTAATACGATGTGTTCGAATTATTTCTACGTTAATTGAAATATAAGTTTTTAATTTAAAATGTTTGTATTTTACAGATTTGGTCGTGGGAACATTTCCATGTCGGCCGTCCAATAGTGGAAAATCCTTTTGTTGTGGACGAAGTTTGTTTCGCTTCATTGTAAGTGAATCAGTAATATGTGATTTTTTACTTAGTTTAGTATTTTTTTTTAGTTATATTGTTTGTCTTGTTTAATTATGTAGTTGGAACGGACATAAAACGTTTAAGGAAGGGTTGAAAAGTTCCCAATTAAAGTTATACAGAGATGAATTTGATGTCCAGGAGCATACGCAGGTAAAAATTTAGTAATCAATTTATGTTTGGGATATCATAATAATTAGTGTATTCATAATCAACACAGGTCATTTGGTTGCCGTATGATAGTCATCGTTGTTCATCGGTATCACCGATATGCTTGAGAGGGGCGGACATTTACGCATCTCAGGTTCCCCTAGTCCATTTTGATTTGATTGAGTATTATCATCCAGAAAGGGTAATGCACCAACTCGGTTTTGGGATATGTATACCGCCGAACGTTGATCGTAAGCTCGACAATTTACATAAAGGGTCTGGACGGATACGCGCAACCATGCGTCCACTTATGCTCCAACAATGGGCAGAACGAGAAAATAGACAATTTCAGCCAGAGCTTTGTAGCGTGGATGATTATACAAACTGGTATGCCGGTGTGACCCGTAAAATTGTTAGTCGTCCTACAGAACGTCAAACAGCTGCAATGTTAGGGGAAGATATCGAACCATCCGAATTCATGCAAACGACTGAGTTTCATCCACGAGGCAGTCAAATGATATACCAGGTATGAATATATTTCTTAGATTATGTATATATGGACATTTTTTAATTAATATTGTACCTGTTTTGTAGAATCAATTATTACACGACTTCGCTATTAATAATGCACGATTGGCAGCGGAATCAGTCACGCGTTACGGTGATCAAAGCGGACAAAAATGGTTAAGGGAAGCCGCCAGACAACTTAGGCTACTAGGATTGGATAACGTACTTTCCGACATATTAAATGATTTCGGTGGACTTACAATTCTGCCTGATGATGTGTCACCACCACCACCATCACGGGGAGTTGCTCCACAGAGAACGAGGTTTAGAAGGGGTTATGATTAATATGTATTCATTTTTCTTTAATGTTTAACAATGACATCAAGATATTTATATATGTTTAAATTTGAATTGATTGTTAAATACTAATATTTACAAAAATATAAAGATTCTCATTAAAACGATAGTTAAGATAACATACAATGACACAATAACATTTACGCTTTGCACGAGCGTTTGTTGTGACCAGTTTGCTTACATCTAGTACATCTAATGGTACCACGTCTTTCTCTTTCATCCATTTCATTATGAATGCGTGTCGACGTTTTACGACCAGGTTTAGTGATCATTCTACCAGGGTCTGCCACAACCTCAGGTCCCGTATAATCTGGCCAATAATAGGGGTCATTCATGACGTTAAACGAGGGTAACCACTGTTTGTGGTTGATTTCGGTGGTATAAAACTCTGACACTAAATCTTGAATAGGCTTCCTTAACTCCGCTGAAACCGCCATGGCATGTGGACATGGTATGTGTAATAACTGCCATTCTCCACAATCACAATATTTATTTTCCATATCTACCTTGAAATTACCTAGAGCTACTTTTCCTGCCGAAGTTTGACCTCTAATAAATGAAACTTCGAATACACCTTTCTCACGGTTAAATGCTATGTATCGACAATATCTGGACTTCGTTGTGCTCATCTCGATCAATGTCCGTACCTTCAATGGAAATGTGTGATGTAATACTTCTGGTAAGCCCGTTGAAGTACGCCTTGTCGCGAAATAAGAGTTGGATCGATAGAATGTTAGCAATACGACTGCAATCAAGGGCAACCCTCTAGATCCTTTCAACACGTTGTTGAAAATCTCAGACAAATTTGTATTCATAACACCATACCGGTGACCTCCATCGTACACGAGCGCCCATTGTTCGAGAGGAATATCGTCGAGCCACTTCTTGTAGCTTCCATTTTTACCTAATCTACAAAAATGATTATAATCTTCTAAGAATTTCGACTTACTTGGAGTACTCGCCATTAGGTAAAAGAACCTCTTCATCGCAGTATCGTGAAATTTGCTGTTGAAATTGCTTGCAATATGACGCGCACAAAAGCGATGTTTAGCATTCGGCAATTCTTCCTTCACAGCATGTAAAATGGCTGGGTGACGGTCTGACAAGATACACAGTTGTCTTTGTGTGACGAGTGTTCTCAAACACCTACAGAAAAACCCCCACGATTCGTTCGACTCGTTATCGGCTATGGCAAAGCATAAAGGATACAGTCGATTGGTAGCATCATATGCGACACCAATGAGTAGTTTACCATTATATTTTCCGTATAAGTGAGTTCCGTCAATACTTACCAACGGCCTACAAAATTGAAAACCTTCAATAGCGGCTCCAAATGCCCAAAAAACCATGCCGAATGTTGCAGTATTAGTGTTACAATCGATGTAACGATGTTTAAATCGTACAACACTTCCAGGGTTTGAGCGTGTGATCTCTTTGAAAAGTCGTGGTAATCTAGGAAACGCTTCCTCATGGGTTCCAAACATTCTTTCCAATACTTTCTGCTTCGCTCGCCACGCCTTCGGATACGAAATATTATACTTGAGTTGTTCAGAGATACTTGCCATTATAACCGCGATGGGTATTTCTAAATCAGCTCGGACTAGATGATACACCTTTTCAGCCACAAACTCGGATGTAATGTTGGGATGATTTTTGAACACCACCTCGTAACGACATGAGTGTAGGTCGTTTAATTTTGATACCTCCCACAACCCGTTAGATTTCCTTAACGAACATCGGCACCTCCATGGACAACCACTATTTTTCATTTTACATACAAGGTTAACATGACCACTGGCAGACCTTTTCACAGCAAATTGACGGTGGTTGGCTACATGCCATGATTTGATTGCCTCGATAAACTCTTCCTTCGAGTAATATGTCATTCCATTACGAATATCGCCTACATCTCTAAATGAATCTCTCGTGAAGTTTGACCAATCGTTACAAACGTTCTGATCAGCCGAAGAGACGTCTATAAATCCAGGAGCAGGTGGTTCCATGGTAGATGGAGGAGTCTCATCATCGGTTGACGATCCTTCATCTTCGTCTGACAAATCGTCTTCTTCGGAAGGCGAATATTCCCCATCGCTGGATAACCTCTCTTCATCCTCATCGGGGTTATAGATTTCATCTAGAGTGGTTGTATCCAATCGAAAAAAAGCTTCATAGGTTGTTGAAGTGTCTGCTACGCCATGTGATCTACCAATGACCCCTTGTGTTTGAACAATATCTGGTCGTGGTATAAAATCTACGTAAAGCTCGATATATCCACCAGATATTTCCCGTTGCCGACTAAACATAAACTGAATTATTGGAGACTCATTTACCGGTAGCAAATCGTAACGTGGAGGATCATTATTTACTAACATCCTCCACTGTATTTGAGCATCGAACTCTTGAAAATTGTGTTGGCAGTGTTGACATATCGTTTTTTTAAGCTCGATAATTGTTGTATTTTCTTCAACTGGAACAAAAGTTATATTTCCACCAACATAACCGACATCCCCGTTGAATTGACGATAACTATTACCACCGTAATAACACTGCAAATAGAATGTCATATTACCTACAAAATTCAGAAACATAATATTAGGATGTATTTAAAATATTATAATAATTAAATTAATAAACTATGAACAACATAAATTTAATATAACAATATAATATTAAGTATAACAATATAATATTTAATATAACAATATAATATTTAATATAATAATATAATATTTAATATTTATATATAATATTTAATATTATAATTTAAAATAAAAATAGATTAGCTAGAAATGACTTACTAAATTGCTAATGAGACTAATAGAGATTGAGAAAATTATTTGGTATGTAAAAAGAAGAATATGTATGTAAAGAGAGAAGAGAGTAGAATGGTGTGAGATTTAGTAAAATTGGTGGTATTATTTATAGGGTGGGAAAAGGGTAATTTAGGAATAGAAATAAGTTGGTGAGAATTAAAAAAGTGGGTGGGAGCGAAAGAATGGCGTGGATCGAAGAAATGTTCACGCGGATTGGTAAGAAAACCAAATCGGCAACTGGGATGCCGATTCCCTTTTGATTCGGCAACTGGGGTGCCGATTCGGCAACTGGGTTGCCGATTTGGTATATTCCTGCAATTACTTTTTTTTTTGGTACATTCTTGCAATTAGTTTAGATTTTTGGTATATTTTTAAAAAAAACTCATATATAGATAGATAGAAAATACGGTTACAAATTACCCTATCCCTATCGGGTCTTTGTCAATTCGCAAGATAGACGCTAACTGGGGCGGGATACAAGCATCCCAATTGCCAAACAAATTGCTTAAAAGCTGTTGTTTGGCAACCCAGTCAGCCGCAAGATTACTACTACTCCTAGCAATAAGAGTAAAATAAGGGCTCGAAAGAGATTGAACGTGTTGAGATTGAGAAATCGGTTTTTTTTGCTAATTTGGAGCATGAAAAATCGATTTTAAATGAAAACATTGAAAATGAGGAAAAGAAATTAGTTCATGAGTTTGAGATGAGAAAACGTGAGTTTGAAGAAAAAATTAGGATTAAAGAAAATGAAACGGAGAAGGATTTTAAAGGAGAGAAAGGGTTTTAGATGAAAAAATTGTGGATTTTAATAAGTTGAAGGGTTTAATTGAAATTGAAAAGGAGGAAATTAGGGTTAAAAAGGGGAAATTTGAGAAGGAAAAAGAGGAAATTGAGTTAGGGAAAAAGGAACTTGAAGGGCATCAAAGGGAAATGGAGAAAGATATTAATGAACTTAGAGGACTAAGTGAGAAAATAAAAACTCAACGTGAGTGTTTAGTTAATGAAAAGAATCGATTCTTTAGTTTTGTTGAGAGGTTTAAAAACTGTGAGAGTTGTGTAGGGATGGCAACGGATCGGATATCCTCGAAAAATAGTATAACCACATCCACATCCATTAAGAAAAACGATAACCAATTCCGCATCCATTAACCATCGGATTTTAGAATTATTTACCAAATCCGCATTCGCGACGGATACGGTTTATCCGCATCCGCAATCGTTTAATAGGCTTTAAATAAAATAACCTAATAAAAAAAATTTAAAATTATAAATTAGCTACAGAATAATTGAGAGACCATAAATAGGTATAATCTATTATGCAATATAGTAATAAACTAGAAAATAATCAATTATATACTTGATGTATGGACATTTTTTATTTGATCGATATTATGTATGGAATTTGTACATTTAGAATAACTTTAACTTTATATAGTATATATATTTCTATATCATATTTTTTATATTTTATTTGGATTTCGGACTATCCGTCGAATTATTGTAAAAAACCAAATCCTAACAGATAATCCACCGGTTACCTTTTGTGAGAACCAAACCCTCATGGATGCACCATCGGTTCCACTAACGGATTCTTTTTCGGATCGGATATTCACCGGTTACGGTTAATATTTGAACCATTGCCATCCCTAGAGTTGTGGTGAAGTTGTGAGAGGCTATTTACTTTTTGACCATTCTGTTGGCATATAGCCTCCCTTAATAGGTTGTTTTAATGTGACAAATCCTCTTATGTTTAGTGTGCTTATTTCTATTGTTCTTAACATTCTATAGTACACTCATTATTCATCAAAAAGCTCTTTCTTTATCATGTTGATCATCTTTATTGTTTTATCTTAAGAAACTAATTCTCATACAAATGCTATTAACCTTATCTTTATGTATATTGAGAATTAGCTTCAGTGTTCAACTTCAAAGATTCTCAGAATAATGTTCCCAACAACTTTCGTGAAGAAGATTTATTGATCCAAGTCATTATCCTTCAAAGTTACTTGGCGCGGTACACCGCTGCGGTATACCGGACCAAGCTTACGGACCAGGGTTGCGGTACATTGGTTAGTCCGACCAGTAAGCTCAAAGTTAAGTCGAACAGCTCTGCGGTGCACCGGACCATATCCGCGGTACACCGCACAAAAGGGTTTTATGCACAAAAGACAAGTCATAAGGAATATATCCGTTGGGAGATTAATAGATCCGTTGGACCCAAGTCTTATGACCGTTGGAAGCCATTTTCTACTATAAATTGAAGCTCTTTGAAGGCTACAAACACACCAACTAATTACAAACATTAAGGGGCTTAATTGCTATCATTCAAGAAGGTGTCAAGTGCTATACATAGTCAAATTCAATCCTAGTGAGCTTATAAATCCTTTCAAGGAGTTAATCAATTAAGCCACAAGGTTCTATCCACTCAAGAGGAGTAAACAAGCATATAGTCATATCCACTCTTTTAGGAGTTTTAGTTACAAGCTTTTATTAGCAAACCTTTAAACACTTTGTTGCTATCCTCTTAAGTCTAGGTCTTGTAATAGATAGATTAAGAGAGAATTCAAGTATAGGGAGTATACTTGGTGTCCTTGTGTTGTGATTACACAAGTGGTTTGTCCTTCGTGTTATCGAAGAGTTTGTAAAGGTTATTGTGTTCTCGACCCGGTTAAGAGAGACACGGAAGCTTAGTGAAAAGCTTGAAATCCTAAGGAGGCTTCCTTAGGTAGTGGATGTAGGGAAACCGAACCACTATAAATCGTGTGTATCTTTCTATCCCTACTCTTTTTACTTTCCGCACTCTATATGTTTGATAATATGCTAGCTTGAGTTAATTGATATTGTTTATCTAGGTTATCTAACATATAGTCTTCTAGAGTAGTTTTAAGATATTGGTTTGACGTTTTACTTGCTATACTTTTATATTTAAACTCTTCCTACCTTTGCATGATCCTATAAGAGTTTGTTTTAATTAGTTGACCTTGAAGTTTTCTCTTAAACTTATAATTGTCCAAAAGATTTTTTAATTAGGCATTAATCTTATTAGTAATCCTATTCACCCCCCCTCTAGGACTGTCAATTGGTATCAGAGCCTAACTCTACGTGAATAGCTTAATCGTTAGTAGAGTAAACGATATGGAATTTAATCTTTTGGAAAGTTCGTCTTCTACTCGACCTCCACTTTTTGTAGGAACTTACTATTTTGCTTGGAGAACAAAAATGGAGGAATTTATAAAAGCCGAAGATCCCGATCAATGGAGAATCGTAAAGGAAGGTCCATTTGTCCCTTATAAAGAGGAGTTAAATGAAGAGGGAGTTCTTAAGCTAAATCAAGAAGAAAAAGATTTTGATGAACTTACCATTGAGGAAAAAGCAAAGCTCACTTAAAATGCAAAACCAATGTACACTCTCATTCGTGGAATTTCCGAAGAAATTTTCTCACAAATGTTAGATTGTAAATCCGCAAAAGAGCTTTGGAATCGTTTGGAGTTTTTATATGGAATTGTCGAAAATGACGAAGAAGAAGAAGTCTCAATCCATGATGAATCTCATAACGAGTTTAAACCAAATCATGAGGTAGCTCTTTATCCTAACTCTTTATCTCTTCCTTATAATTATTCTGATATTAGGCAAATTTCATCCCTTCTCAAAATTCTTGATTCTCAAATCCATTTGAATAATCTTATGTTAAAAAAGGATAAAATTGAGCTAAAGAATTGTTTTAAATGTTGTATCACTTTGGATGATATTCTTGGCAATACTAAAAACCCGTGTTTTGAAAACATTTTTTCTTTAAATAAATGGAAACATCCTATGAAGAAAAGCATAGAAGGTTTTAAAAAATTGGATGAAGCTTTTTCCCTCGCTCTTGATACTTTAAAAAATCATCCTTTCTCAAATGTCACTCCTTTTGATCCAAATGGCTTTTTTAAAGAAAAATTATATTTAAGTGATTATTTGGATATTGAAAAGAATATCGAAACTTCTTGTTCAAAACCTCTACTTGGTAACCCTATTCGAAAAAGAAGTTCTTGCAACTATTGTGGTAAACCCGGTCATCATGCTTCTACGTGTCATTACCATGAACAACTTAATAGTGGATCTTTGATACCTTCATGGGAAAAACCTATATGGATCGTGACAAATGCTAACAACATTTCCGGATCCATTCCACCTCGGTTACCATAGTAATATGTATTGAAGGTGTTGAGCGTCAAGAAAATGGAACTCTATGCAAAAGGACGTTCAAACCTCATAAAAGGAAAATACGGTGAAATTCTTCCTCTCTTGTTTTTATGTTTATGTTTTAGAGTGTGTTTTATGTGATTTTTCAACTTGTGCTACTATCTTTTGGTTCTTAACTTTTTACATGTTTAAATGTTGCTTTGTTCTTGCATTGGGTCTTTTTGCACTTTTAGAAAACTTAGGGACTTTTGTGATATTAACTGTTGTATGAGTTTTTTGGTTCTCCTTGGCTTCTCTTTTCAAAACTAAGATGCTCAAAATTATTTTATACCATTCCGAATCATTTGGGGAAGTTTCGAATGTGTTTCGGGTGTTTTTAAAAGAATCAAAAATCTCATTTTTTGTGTCAAAACCGAACACTCTTGCGGTGCACCGGACGGTTCCCGCGGTACACCGCAGGTAAGGGTTTTGACAGATTTTATAGTCCGTTTTTCATTCCATTCTCTTCATTCCTTCATTAGAACACCTCCTCTCCTCCTCCTTGGCGATTTCCGGCCACCCTCACTCCGTATCCACCACCAAAACTCCCTTCTTCACCCCTTAAATCACTCCTTCTTCTCTATCCTTCATTACCCATCTCATCTTCCACCATGGTTCGAACCAAAACCGCTGCTAACAAGAAGAAAGCCCCCACCGGAGCCTCCTCCAGCCGCCACCGTGAACCATCTCCGGCGAGGTCACCAACACCACCTCCACTCCGGCCATTCGATGCTCTTCCGGGTAGAACAATGAGTGCTTCGGCCTTTCCCTCCGGTGAAAACTCTCTATTTGATCTTCTTTCATTTCAAAAATGTCATAAAATATTTGCTTTTTCGGGTAGTCATTTGGCAATCGGGTTAATCGAAGAATTTTATACTAATTTTGAATATAATCATGCTACTTCTTCAATTAAGTCAACTGTTTCGGGTACCGTTTTACGTTTAAAGTCTACTACTTTGTGTACTCAATTTCACATTCCTTCGGATGGTTTTAGCGGGTTTTGGTCTAGTGGTTGGGATAACTCTAATATTGATATAATTGCTCAAAATGAGGTTAATGATTTTGTTAATGGAAGAATGGTTGTTCCCGATGGAAATTGGAATATTCGTAACTTTGATCCGGAATTCATTGTGGCTCACAAGTTTCTTATCTCGGCCGTGATTCCGAAAGATAAGCATGATGCAAAACTTATCCCCTATGAAGCTTATCTTTTATATTTGATCTTCACCAAACAACCGATTAACATTATTGCAATAATGTTCAAATGGATGAATCATGCTAGAGCCTCTCGGGATAAAGTCCCTTACGGTATTTTTCTTTCCAAAGTCTTTGAAGCTAATGATATTTCTTTTGGAGGGACAAATGTGAAACCAATCAATAAGTCATGGAGTTTCGATTATCTCACGATTCTTAGAATGAAATTTGTCATTTATAACAACACCTATGTTTCGGTCTCCTTTATTAATCGTATTTCGGATGCTACTATTCGTAATCACATCCTTGAAGCTAAAAGTAGAACCGATGGTCCGGAGCTTGAAACTCTTCAATTATTAGATAACCCGGCCCAACAAAACCCTATTCCAAATGAGCCCACTCCAAGCCAACCCACCAATGTAAACCCTCCTAATCCATCCGGTTTTGAAAGCGCTATGTCTCGTTTCATGGATTATATAGGTAGTAAATTTGTGGCTTTGGAAGACAAAATTGAAAGGAAATTTGGGGTTTTGGAAGATAAAATAGGGCATCTTGCGAATGAGCTTTCTTGTATGAAAAATAATGTCTCTTGTATTCGTGATGATATTGGAAATGGAAGAAGGTCTAGGAGCCGCTCTCCTCGTGATACTCGTTAAATCTTCTTTTTATCTTTCTTGGTGGTTTATGGGTCTTTATGCTTATGTGGTTGTTTTTTAGTTTGTGGTGTGTTTATGCTTTTTAAGTATTTGTGGGTCCGTGTTTTGGACATCTAGGATATTGCTACTTTGGTTTATTTGGTTTTTATGTTAGGATGCTAAATGTTTTATTTGGATAATTGGTTAAACTAGTTATGTTCTTATCGTGATTGTTAGTTGCTTATCATCTTTGATTTGGTTTTTATGTTGCTAACATGTTCTTTGATGTTATAGGTACTTCTTCATCTAATTCTTGATATTGCTCCTTAGTCCCTATAGTTTGTTCTTTTTAGCCTTGTTCCTAAAAAGTTTGAAATTTGCATTTCGGTCCCCAAAAGATTTTTCAAAATTGCGTTTAGTCCCCAAAAATTTTGAAAAATACATCTTGACCCCTTGCTTTTCAACAAATTACAGTTTTACCCCTAAATTTCTTCAAAATGATTTCAAGTGTTCTTATTAGGGAAAATTGTCAATCAAACATTTTGTAAGGGGGAGTCTTTGCTAAATCATATTTTAAGACTCAAATGCTTAGACAAATCATTTATTTCATATTTTGCAACTAATCGTTTGTGTCATTAGAAAGCATATGAAATCAAATTCTATCGATCAAGGAGTTGGTAAAAACCTCTATCCTTAGCTCTTGCTTTACTCATATCTATCTTTGTGCATCTTTTTCTAAAAAATCATTTTTTCTTGCACACTCTCTAAATCATTGTTTAAAATCTATTCACTCGAGATCTTGCTCTTCTATTCTTAGTTGTTTTTACCCCGTCTTTTTGATGAAGACAAAGGGGGAGAAATATTATGTGCACTAAAACCTTCAAAACTTGCACGTTTTAAACACTCACAAATGCATCTAAAATCTTATGCTTTTTGTGAGGGGGAGCTTTATTTCTTTAGTGCTTAAACTTTCATATCATTCCTAAGGTGTTTTAGTGAAGGATTTGTCATCATCAAAAAGGGGGAGATTGTTGGCATATAGCCTCCCTTAATAGGTTGTTTTAATGTGACAAATCCTCTTATGTTTAGTGTGCTTATTTCTATTGTTCTTAACATTCTATAGTACACTCATTATTCATCAAAAAGCTCTTTCTTTATCATGTTGATCATCTTTATTGTTTTATCTTAAGAAACTAATTCTCATACAAATGCTATTAACCTTATCTTTATGTATATTGAGAATTAGCTTCAGTGTTCAACTTCAAAGATTCTCAGAATAATGTTTCCAACAACTTTCGTGAAGAAGATTTATTGATCCAAGTCATTATCCTTCAAAGTTACTTGGCGCGGTACACCGCTGCGGTATACCGGACCAAGCTTACGGACCAGGGTTGCGGTACATTGGTTAGTCCGACCAGTAAGCTCAAAGTTAAGTCGAACAGCTCTGCGGTGCACCGGACCATTTCCGCGGTACACCGCACAAAAGGGTTTTATGCACAAAAGACAAGTCATAAGGAATATATCCGTTGGGAGATTAATAGATCCGTTGGACCCAAGTCTTATGACCGTTGGAAGCCATTTTCTACTATAAATTGAAGCTCTTTGAAGGCTACAAACACACCAACTAATTACAAACATTAAGGGGCTTAATTGCTATCATTCAAGAAGGTGTCAAGTGCTATACATAGTCAAATTCAATCCTAGTGAGCTTATAAATCCTTTCAAGGAGTTAATCAATTAAGCCACAAGGTTCTATCCACTCAAGAGGAGTAAACAAGCATATAGTCATATCCACTCTTTTAGGAGTTTTAGTTACAAGCTTTTATTAGCAAACCTTTAAACACTTTGTTGCTATCCTCTTAAGTCTAGGTCTTGTAATAGATAGATTAAGAGAGAATTCAAGTATAGGGAGTATACTTGGTGTCCTTGTGTTGTGATTACACAAGTGGTTTGTCCTTCGTGTTATCGAAGAGTTTGTAAAGGTTATTGTGTTCTCGACCCGGTTAAGAGAGACACGGAAGCTTAGTGAAAAGCTTGAAATCCTAAGGAGGCTTCCTTAGGTAGTGGATGTAGGGAAACCGAACCACTATAAATCGTGTGTATCTTTCTATCCCTACTCTTTTTACTTTCCGCACTCTATATGTTTGATAATATGCTAGCTTGAGTTAATTGATATTGTTTATCTAGGTTATCTAACATATAGTCTTCTAGAGTAGTTTTAAGATATTGGTTTGACGTTTTACTTGCTATACTTTTATATTTAAACTCTTCCTACCTTTGCATGATCCTATAAGAGTTTGTTTTAATTAGTTGACCTTGAAGTTTTCTCTTAAACTTATAATTGTCCAAAAGATTTTTTAATTAGGCATTAATCTTATTAGTAATCCTATTCACCCCCCCCTCTAGGACTGTCACATTCTACCCTTCCGGTTTTGGGTGACGAACTTTTGGAGAAAGTTCATTCGTATGCTACTAAAAGTAAGAGTTCATTACCTGGTGATTCTGAAGGTGGTGTTTCGATTCTTGTTAAATGTGAGGGTAAAAAAGTCAAAGATGTTTTGAAGGTTCCGGAAAGTTTTGTTAATGAAGAACCGGAAAGTTCTAGAAAATCTGTGTTGAGAAGATCGAGTAGGAAAAGTGTGAGAGACAGCTCGAAACAGAATGTGGTTGAAAAAGTGGGCCCGGGTGAGGAAGATGTTAAGAGTAGGAGAAAGAGGAACCGTGAAAAGACAGGTGGCGCTAGTGAGGTGGAAGGTGATGTCAGCGAAGATTGTTCTGTTAGTGTTACGACAGGTGGCGCTAGGAAGAGACGGAACGTTGGAAACGCTACTCCGCAGAGGCAGTATAATCTTAGGCGAAAGAAAACGTAAGTTTACTAAATTACCCCTGTGGTTTTTAAAAAGGACAGATATACCCGTCTTGGTTTTTTGAGCTATTTTCAAGCTATGAAGGGTATTTGGTATGTAAGTTTGTGTTTGTGACATTGATGATGATTAGTTAGTTACACAAAACTACTTTAATTGCACTTGTGTCCCTATATTATACAAAAGTTGCATTATAGGTCCATATATTATGTAAAAAAATTGCATTATAGGTCCTGATATTGGGTGTTTGTCACTTTTAAAACCATAGGGGGTTTTTTTTAACATTTATTTAAACTACAAGGGGGTATATGGTAATTTACTCTTGATTTGCCTATCGCAAGTATGTTTTTGTGACAGTCATTGATGATTAGGTACTAAAACTACTTTAATTGCACTTACATCCCTATATTATGCAGAAGTTGCACTATAGTTCCCTATATTACGTATAAAATGCACTATAGGTACCTATATTCTGTAAAAAATGCACTTTAGTCCCCTATATTAATTTTTTCGAATGAATTACAGTATAAATCTCTCTATTATACAAAATAACCTATATGTCCCTATAGTTTGCAAAATTGCACTATAGATCCCTATATCATGTAAAAAATGCACTATAGGCCCCGGTAATAATTTCTTATAATTAATAACACTAGAAATCTTCATATTATACAAGATAGGAAGATTTTGAAAATTTTGGGGGGCCATAAGTTAATTAAATTATTTATTTATTTATTGTAATGGTACATTTTGAGTTTTAATATATTTATGTTCTACTCAAGGAGTGATTTGTTAATATATATTGGATTAAACAGTGTAGGAACAGCTGATGCATCAGTGGAGGAAGGAAATAGAAGAAAGGAAGAAGTGGGACCCACAAAGGGAGAAACAGAAACGGAGAGTGAGAGTAGAAATCCAAGAGAAGCATTGGTTAAAGTTACATCTCAGAAAAGATATGAGGGTCAAGAAGTTACTTCTAGTAGAGTTGTTAAAGTAAGTTTTTATTTTAATCTGTTTTATATTAATTATAGATTTTAATTAATTAATATTTATTTTATAGTTTAAAGAACCAGAAGTAGAAGTAGAAGTAGAAGGAGGAGTGAAGTCATATGAGAATGTGCATTTGAGTGAGGAGTTAACTCATACACCTGAAGAGAATCATGTTGATGATGGTGGTGATGATGAACATGGAAGTACATTACATGATGATGATGATGATGATGATGATGATGATGTTAATGATGATGATGATGATGATGATGATGGGGATAAGGATGTTTCTGTTGGAAGGAAGTTATGGACTTTTTTCACATCATGATGATTTGTAAGAAGTGGGAGTTTTTGTTAACTGTTTGGAACGATAAATTTTTGGTTTTAAACGATATTCATGTATTTGATGGAATTTACCAATTTTGTTACTTTTTTTTGTACTGAAAAAAGTTGGAATTTGTTGTTTTATCAAAAGTAGAAGGTTAAGAAAGATTAATCCAGTGCAGAAAATCGACCTTGTTAGTCCATATATATTTACTCAATCTCCTTTAAGTGACTAGAATGAAAAAGTTTATACCCTCTTATGCAACCTTAGTTTCAAATACTAATTTAGCTATGAAACTATTACATCTAAAACCCATCCAGGAAAATTTAGGAAAAATTATATTGGATTGACGACTTAATGATGTGATATAATTTTAAATTTTTTTATCCTCTTTTAATTCCTTAGTCTTTTTTTCTCCAAATGTGTTTTTATTTGTGTTTTTACCCCCTTTATACACATTTTATAACATGTTACCCACCTCTAAATACAATCTTAATTTCTTTCTTTGAAAATGTAAGATTGTTGGTTAGTAATTTTTTTCTAAAATCGTATGAAAGAAGAGCACAATAGCCATTGAAAAAGTTTTTAAGGAACCCGTAGATAAAATCGATCAAGTATTCCATACGGAAGTTTAGGATTCTTGGTGTCATGATGAAATGATTCTGTTAAATTCTCCTGGAGGAGGATTAGCAAAAGTTTTATGAAATCAAGTAAAGACAGATTGTTGGCCAATAAGTTTTTTTTAAGTAAATACGCTCTTTAAAGGAGCGTGTAGGAGGTGTTCCTCTGCACCTTTAAGTTAATTGTGTAATTATTTTACCGAATTAATTTTTGTTGTAATTATTTTTTTCAAATATATAACAAATAAAAAAAAACTCCAATTTAAATATATGAACTAGATAAAAAAAGGGGCATTAACTTTTAAAGGCCAAATGGCCATTTGGATTTATAATATAAGCCCACTGTCTAACTAGTAGTTACATGTCCAACTAAATAGGGAAAAAACCCCAAAATACCTCATCTTTCCCTATTAACTACAAAGAGAACCCCCAAAAGCAAAATCAAATCCCTATTATATTCTCAAACCCACCCTCTCCCTACCTATTTGTCTCTTCCCTCACATTCATTGGCACCCTCACCCTCAAAGAAAGAACTCCAACCTCTCTCTCTCTCTCTCTCTCTCTCTCTCTCTCTCTCTCTCTCTCTCTCTCTCTCTCTCTCTCTCTCTCTCTCTCTCTCTCTCTCTTTCTCTGTAATTAACCTTGCATAAGAAAAAACGTCGCCCATCCACCTCACCTTATCTAGCCTTCCACCTCCACCTTCCACCATCCCACCTTCCACGAATCATTCTGACCTTCAACGAAGCCAAAGCCCTTCTGACCTTCATCGAAGCCGGATCCGTTCGCCTCTCCAGAATCTGCAAGAAAGCCGCCGCCATTCGTTGGAGCCGGAGTCGTTCGCCTCTCCAGAACTCCAGGAAAGTCGTTCCAGTCGCTTGCCTACCCCGAGTTTCGACGTGGATCTCAAGATCCAACAAGTCACTAATCCTTCTCCGCCATTAACGAGTTTCGTGGTCCAGGCAGTCACCTTCCCGTACTCATCCAATCCTTCTCGTTCTGAGATCTGTTTGTCAGATTTAACACCGATCACGATCGGGTACAAACCCTATTGGGCCAGCCCGTTAGGGTCCAGCCCTAGGTACTGTTTTTTGTTCATTTGGTAATCCGCCCAGTCAACCATCTTCTCGATCTTCACCACCATCACCATATCCACCATCTGTAACCCTACCATCCACCCCAACAAAACACCGGCTCGCGTGAAGGTATAAAAGCCCATCGAGGTTAAAACACTGAATATGTCCAGCCCCATTGTTGAGGGTCTGACTCTTCTCCCCCATGGGTACAGCCCGGAATCCAATTTGCACCATGGGTCCAGCCCAATCACAGCGGAACCGTGTGTATAGAATTTTATTCTTGTGCAAAATGTTTTTGTAAAACTTGTTTAGTTGATGATTTTGTAAAGATTTGTTGTTGTTTATTGATCCTGCAGTGCGAGTGTGAAAGTTAGAGTTTTGTTATCCTATATTGCAAGTGTAAACCCAGTAATGTTAGTGTTTTGTTGATCCAAAGCCATATCTTTGAATTTTGAATGTGTGAATTTGGTTATGAGTAATGGGTACAACCATATAACATTGATCGAGATGGGTCTGGACCCTTCTACCTATTTATCGATACGGGTCCGTACCCACCATGGGATATGGCTAAATGGGTCTGTACCCACAACAGGAGTTGGCCAGATGGGTCTGTATCCACCACGGGAATTTGGCGAGATGGGTCCGTATCCATGTCGGTAAAAAACAAAATGACTAAAAAAGAATCAAATACGGACTTAATCAAAAAATTAAAAAATCGCGGGTACGTACCCATGACGAACGAGGGTAAAAATGACAAAAACCCAACCAGAAAACTAAAAAATAGCCTTAGAAAACAACTTTTTCTTACTTGGCCTTATAATATTAACTTCAGAGATTTTTGGCTTTTTTTGTATTTTCCTCTTAAAAAAACAAATAAAGACTTGTGGGAAAAAGAAATGAAATATCGTATGTTACTTTTTTATTCAAAAGAGGTTCTAAAATCGTAATAATAAAACTCTTAATTCTTTTTTTACAAAGAAGATTATAATAGATTGCGGTATGTTAGTCTAGTACATCAATAAAACACTTATCTTATTACTTGAATTTTCTAACTGAACAAAGACTATAAATTGAATTTGATGTTTTCTAATTGTATCTATCACATGTAAATAAGGTTTGTATTCCATCGAGCGGGTCAAAGAATAAATAACCTACTGAGTTAATCTTTTACAAGTCCCCACATACGCTCTATTCTTTATATAAATAAGTTATTTTTTGACAGATATCATAAATATAATACTCCTTTCTATTTCATAATGTTTGTTCACTTATTAAAATTATAGTTTTAAAATATTTGTTCATTTAAATATCAAGATATTTTTTTCCACTAATTTCTATTATTATCTCTATTAAAAAATTAAAATTTATATTTCTAATATATATTTAAATTATCAAGACATATGAAAAGTATTTTTATAATAAAAAAATATAATAATTTTGAATATGAGGGAGTATCTTCAATCAAAGTTGTTTGCCCTCTCCAAGACTAACTTTATGAAATTAAAGTCAAGGCATTCATTGAGTCTACTTCCATCACTAGTTCCGTCAATCTCAGTCTCTCGTGAAAAGCTACCAGAATTCGAATATGGAAAATTATTCAATACATTAAACGGCTATGGCGGCTAAGGAGGTGGATTGGCCAATCAACAAGATCTTGCCACGTGTACGTTTCAGCCAACAGATTTGTGCCATGTCAAAGATAAAAATAATAATAGTTATTACCATTTATTGCATTGTCATAAATGCCCCTCAACCGCCATACACATGTATGATTTCAGAACGCGGAAACGTGGCAAATGATTAGTGGTGGGTCAATAAAGCGAAAAAATCGTTGAATTATTTAGTTTTGAACACATGTATGTTATCAT
This sequence comes from Nemophila menziesii, assembly GCA_029959085.1. Lineage (NCBI taxonomy): Eukaryota > Viridiplantae > Streptophyta > Magnoliopsida > Boraginales > Hydrophyllaceae > Nemophila > Nemophila menziesii. Next base: position 23,468,453 of record JARWIR010000018.1, on the reverse strand, counting down.
AATTCCGACACGTGTTTTTTTTCTATTGGGTAGTGTTTATTGTTTTTACCTTTATTTTGTGACCATGTATAAGTAATGTATATGGGGGTTTTTAAATTTTTTGGTCGACGGTATAGTATACCGTATATGGTGTGTATTTAATATCCTAATTAAGTTAGTTATATTAACGCAAATAAAAAATTCTTCTTGTTTAATTTTTTTATGTAAATATATACTATAATTATTTGTTTTCCGAAATAGTAAAAATTTATTATAATTATTCATGTTAACTTTAGTATATTTTTTTAATTCTTAACAAGTATTTGTAATATTAATTTTTTATACGCAATTATTAGTAGAATACTATTGTTTAATTATTCTTTTTTGTTTTTTGAAAACAATTTTTTTTTTGAAATAAATGTATTAAAGCTGAAGTGATTGTTAACCATATTTTTATTGGTGAGTTTGATAACAAAATTAAATAGCATAGTTATATCTATTCCAACCACCTTTAGGTTAAAATATTTTTCTATAAATTAGAGATGATTTTACAAGACCTAATACTTCATTCTTGAAGCAAAAGAGTTGTTCATATTTCTTGAAGCTAAAGAGTTGGTCATATTTTTGAAGCAAAAGAGTTCCTCATATTTCTTGAAGCATAAATTGTGGTATGTTTTTATATATTTGTAAATTATTCAACAATATATTATTAGTATTTTAGTAGCATAGGTTCGTGTTAATTAAAATCTTTATATAAAATTTGTGTAACATAATTTTAGTGTTAGTATTTTAGGTAACCTAATATATTTAAGGTATAGTGGTTAAAATAATATGTAACGTATTGTGTTGAACATTATTATTATTAGTATATTAGGTAGAATATATTAGTAATGTATTTATAGACAATTTCTATATTATATGTAAAGTAAATTGATTTAATTTCTTTAGTCACCGAAAATTAGATAAGAGTTGATTTCGTTTAATTTTTCTGGAAACCGTAAAAATAATGAATATTATAGTTTTTTTTTTTAATTTGTTACAATAGATTGAAATGTTAAAAAAGGATAATGTATTTTGGGTAGATAATTTTGTAACAGATAATATAGGATAAATTGTTAAAGTTAGATATTTATGTATAGTTTAAAATAATAATGTATTTATAAACAATTTCTATAGAAGTTGTAAAGTAAAAGGAATTAATTTTTTTACTTACCGGATATTAGATAAGACTTGGTTTCTTTTAATATTTTTGGAAACCGAAAAAATATATAATATTAATGAATATTCTTTTTAATTTCATACAATAAACTGAAATTTTTAAAAAAGATAATGTATTTTGTTTAGATAATTTTTTAACATATAATATAGGATAAATTGTTAAAGTTAGATATTTATGTATAGTTTAAAATTTGGTAGCTAGGATATAGATTATCTTATGTATTTTTGAATTGAAAATAAAAAATATAAGTAAAGGTTTTATTTATAAATGTATTAGGATAAATTCAAATTGTTAAAAATATAATATGTTGATATATAACTCTAATACGTAAATTAGTTAAATGTTATATAGATATAAAAAAATGGTTATTTAATATTTACCAAAGGTAGGTCTATTTCACATAATTTCAAAATTATGCCATATACAAATTAATATTCCACTTTGGAAGCCCAATTTTTTGGACATCTAGAATTATTGAAGCCCACAAGAATACAAAGAACCCACAAGAAAAGCCCATTTTTAAAACAATCTTGAAAAACCCACTAAAAAAGGACACTAGAAAAGCCTTCTACAAAAACCCACTAGTGAATTCCACAACTTTTATTTTTTTAATTTTTTTTAAAGTTCTATAAAATATTATTGGTTATTTTTAATTTTATAAATTTATTTTTCGATTATATAAATTTTTATTTATAATAATGTGTTTTTAATTTTTTTATTTAATGAAATTATTAATCGTAAATATTTATTAGGTTGTTATTATATAAATCATATTTTGTTTAAATATATGATATGAAAAAAAATTAATTTACGTAATACTTTTCCTAATGTATTAATTAACTAAACGAAAACCCTTTTTTTTTTTTTTTGGTTTTGCCGGAACATGTATATTTTATTATGTATTAATTTAATAAATTTTATTTCTTAGGATAAATTAGTTGTAGTTCTTATTAAACCATTATTTACATAGTAAATACACTTTATATAGTTGCAGCGTTCAAATAAAGAAATTGTTTTTTAAATATTTAGGCAGGATGAATAGACTTTACGACACAGTTGATTCAATGCAAGACATGACTGTCGAGGACTTCATGCAACTGAGTTTTAGGAGCGATGACGAAGCTTACGGGTTTTACAATGTCTACGCTAAGGCTAAAGGTTTTAGTGTTAGGAAGAACAGTAAGGCGATGAAAGATGGAGTTCTCATGTATAGGTTGTTTTCCTGTTCAAACCAAGGTACACGGCTTCTCCAGTATACAGAGATGGTCGGTAAGAAAAAGGGTCACAGGGCTGTAACTAGATGTGAATGTGTTGCGTCTATGAGAATACTTTGGAAACCAGAAATATCATGTTACAAGGTGAGTAAAATGGTGTTTGGTCATAGTCACGCATTAGTTTCAAAGTTTTGCGTACCGTGCCTACAGTCTCATAGGAAAGTGGATGCCGCACATCATGATAAAGCCCTGTTATTGCGTGATTCCGGTGTACGCACTAAATAAATAGTGGACGTATTTAAGTCAGAAGCGAACGGCTATCAGAATGTTGGCTTCATTAAGAGGGACTTGTATAACATTCTCGATAGGATACGTGTTGCGGAAATGAGTGGTGGGGATGCTAACGCTGCATTGGAATACTTGTACAACAAAACTGTGGTAGATACCTCATTTTACTATTCCTACACTGTCGACTATGGGAATAGTCTAGATAGGATTTTTTGGGCTGATGGAAGGTCGAGAAAAGAGTGGGTATCATCTATGCTGTAGATCTCCCCGCCTAGGCGTCAACTCCCCCCTCAGCCGCTTACGCCTAGTTAAAATTCTAGGCATTTTTGTCTAGCGCCTTAGTCGCCGTGGAATAGACGCCTAGCCCGTCTAGGCACCGATTAATGGCAAAAACTGGCCGCCTAGGCACCGATTAATAGAAAAACATGCCCGCATTGACTTTCTTGCTATTTTTCTCATTCTCGAGAATTCTTTAGTTGATATTATAACTCAATTTTTAGTATTTTTATATTTACTATAGTGTTGTTAGATGAATTTTAAGACTTAAATAGTTAAAATTGCTATAATTACTACATATATATTATTAAATATACAAAATTACACATCGGTATTCAAAACCGTATAATTCCGCCTAGTCCCCCTTTAATTCCGCCTAGGCGCTAGGCCCAGTCGAACGCCTAGCGCCCAAAACCGAGATCTACAACGTAGGGTATCATTTGGGAAGGTGTTGATATTCGACGCAACGTACAAGACAAACTCCTACAGATTCCCTCTCATTATTCTTGTTGGGGTGAACAACCACCGACAAACTTGCGTATACGGCTCTGCGTTGGTAAAAAACGAGACAATTGAGTCCTATACGTGGGTTTTGGAACAGTTGATGATCGCCGTCAACAATGTCCGTCCGACTTCGGTGATAACCGACGGTGACAAGTCCATGCGTGCGGCAATTGTTCATGTCTTCCCTCACGCACGACATCGATTGTGTAAGTGGCATCTCGGCCGTAACGCCTCCACAAACGTATCGATTAGGGATTTTGGTGCAATTTTTAGTTGCTACATGTCCCTGGATTGCACTGAACAACAATTCGATTATGCCTGGAATCGAATGGTGGAAACGTACGAACTTGGAGAACACCCATGGATACAGAAAACTTTTGAACGTAGAGCATTATGGGCAGAGGCCTACCTATGGGGTCATTTTTTTGGTTTAGTAAAGAGCACGCAACGCTGCGAGGGACTAAATGCTACCCTAAACAGGTACCTGGGCAACGACAAGAAACTTTTATCGTTTTTTAAAGATTATGACAGAGGGGTGGAAAACGTCCGCATGAAAGTAGTAGGTGAAGAGCACCTAACAAACCACACCAGCGTTGTAGTGACTACGGAGTTGCTAGAGGTCGAGTGTCACGCCTCGTATATCTTCACTAGAGCTTTATTCTTCAAAATCCGTAGATAGATGTTCAGGGAAGCATGGCTATACCAGAGCAACGTGCAAGATTATGTCGGCATAAGGAGATACGTTGTTGGTGACGATTATGCACCTAACTTGTTTCGTACAGTCACCATTCGAAGGCTACCCGAAATCGAGATCTTGTGTGACTGTTTGAAGTTTCAATCTCACGGAATCCCATGTGGCCATATATTTTTTGTTATTAAAAAAGAACAGATAACTGTGTTTCCACAATCACTCGTTCTGTATAGGTGGACTCCAGGAAGCAGCGTAGAGCATCGCGAGGATAATTTAACCCGACACAGACCCGTAGATGTAGAACTGAGTAGGGCGGGTTTCATGCAATCCCTGTGTACAGAGTTGGTTACTTTAGCGAAAAAACAGACAACAGATTTCGATTTGCAATGAAAACGTTAAAGGTAGCCATTGTCGTGGTCAAGGATGACTTGGATTCGACTCCTATGGAGGATGAACAACCAAGCGGATCTCACAGTCCTCGTGTACACGTAAACGATCCTCAACGCAACGTGCCACAGCCAAAAGTACACCCTAGTCCTCAACGGTGTAGTAGATGCAAGTAAGTACAATATGGATAACTCATTCTAAATCATTTATAGCAATTATCTAACATACAATTTGTCTGATGTAGGGCTATCGGACATCGGGCGGACACTTGTGAAATTCCACGGCAACGTAATCATTGATGAGGAAATTTTTTTAAGTTGTTATTTTGGACCTACGTTTGGAATGAACTATTCTATTTGTCGTTCTTGTCATTGTATAATTTATCAACCCAATTAAGGAAGAATATTCCACGGCAACGTAATCATTGATGAGGATCTGGCTTTGGAGTAGTTTTAGGTGTTGGAATTACCTCTTCAACTTGATGCAAATGGGAGAAGTCACATCTTCGTACAGGATACTCTTGCTTACGGTAATTCTTGAAATAACAACGAAGAGAATGCGAAACCCTATTGTCGTTTACCATGATACGGTGAATCAACGCTGGCATTCCACAGTTACATACATGTGTCCCCGAGTAATTTCCCGGTGCAATATCCATTTGTGGAGATGGCCATATAAGATCGTCTATAAAATCACTTGTAAAATCGCCGCTAGACATGGAACTACTATTGTTTCTCACTTGTGGTTGCTTTTTATTGGAGTTGGTGTGTTAGGACAACTGTCGAATGTGTTGGTTTTATAAAGACGTGTTGTTGTTCAATCGAATTATAAAATTATTTCTGTCAAACACACAAACCTAGTTGATGGAGACCTGAACCCTAACCCCGTACAACTAGTTGTATACGTCGTTTCACGTTTTTTTAAAAGGATTATAGTTGCTTACTATTTTAACCCTACAACGGAAGACTAATTATAGTTCAAGGTATACGTAGTGTTTTATTTCACATTTAATGTTTATTATTCTATTTTGTGATTTTCAATAGATTATATTGAGGATGCTTACTCAAAATACCGATAATGTACAAAAATAACACGAAACTTGATAAGAAACATAAACACTACACCAACTACTTAAATTTAGAGTTCAACTTCGAAACCTGACATAATTGGAAAAACAACAATACAACAACAATTGCTTAATGAGTCTTGTGCTTGCACTTAATTGAACAATAGTTTAAAAACAACATACATAAGAGAAAGACTAAAACACATAGCCGCGTATCCAAATGTCGATGGTTAGCTCACTGTGTTGGTGGACCTTTACCACGCCTGTCCATTGTTGACAGATCCGGCTTAGGATTAAGTGCTGCTGGAGGAATTATGGCGAGTTCTGGAAGCGAGAGGAAGTACTGGCATTCTCTTACAGGAATCTCCTGCATACGATAGTTCTCGAAACGACAACGGAGAGAGCGCAACACCCTGTGCCCATCGATCAATGTCCTGTAAATCAGTGCCGGAAGACCACATTCACACACATGTGTTTATGAGTAGTTTTCTGGAGCAGTTTCCATCAGCGGAGAAGGCGGAATGATGTCTTCGAAATCGCTTAGTCTGTATTCTGGGCTTCTCGGTGGGCTGTCGGCCCAACTGTCACCGTCGCCTGAGCCATCGTAAGACATTGTTCTGAGGAGATTAAGTTAGTTGTATTTGGGGAGTTTGGATAAGTTATGAGTTGGTTTGTTATATAGATAAAATTCTGCAAAGTAGAACTGGCACACAAACCTAGATGACAATGACTATACACTACAATAGACTATTAAAACACGTAAATGACTACTCTCTTGTCTTATTCATTCAATATTCAAATTTTAAGTGAAGAAAATTCCATTGACTACTATGTTGTCTTATACACAAAGCACTTAACCCCGATTACCTAACCCATGCCCGTTAACCCATTTCACCTAACCCATAACACTTGACTCAACTCACTTAACTCAACGCACTTAACCCATATCAATATACTCATATAACTAAACCTATATCCCACTAACCCGATACCTTTACCCAGATTATCACGTAACTCAAATCAACTAACCCCTATCCCCTAACCCATAGCCCCTAACTCGGATCACTTAACCAATATCCCCTAACCCATACCTCATAAACCTAACTTTCTTAGCCCGCATCACTTTACCCATATGCCACTAACCCGATAACTTTACCCAGATTATCACGTAAATCATATTACCAAGATAATACTCTGATTCGTATTCTCTTCTATCCAAATAATATAAATATTTAATAACGGAATCAAATCTTTCAGACAATCTTTATAGGTAGCTTGTTACGTTACGTAATCTTTGAGGGCCAGCTAACCATTTTAAATAAGTGAACCATCCTTACCAAAAGCACTGCGAGTTTCATGACCACGCATCATACTGATGCCTGAGAGAATCTCACAACTTTTCTACATAAATTGGGTGTATCAAATAAAGTTGATGGATTGACAATTCAATTTTCTGGAAAAGTACGGTTGGATGGGATGACACAATGGAAATTTTTATATCCATATTTTTTTAAATTAGACTTTCATGCTTTGTGTATAAATAAGAGACTACGTTATTTGCAATACTACACAATTCCTACATTAGTCAATTTGTTTTCCAATATAACACAACTACTACTTGCTAATATCTCATCAAAAAATCATAACATGGATCCTCCTAACATGCCACCCAATTACCCGGTGTTGACCGTTTTTAATTGTTGGGTTAAAGGGCATTTCACCCGTATTGATGGAAGAATTAGGTACGTAGGAGGTGTCCGAGCAGTGGTGCACGTTGCTGACTCGGTAATCAGGGGACAAGTACTAGCATTTGTGGCTCAAGAGTTCGATTATGAAGCGTTACCCAAGTACTACTACAAAGTTGGAGGGATGTGCCTTGAGGACGGGTTTCGCAGAATTGTTACTCGTAAAGATTTACTAGATATGAATGCGATGGTAATGGCTCGCGGCCAAACGTCGCTAACCATGTTCTTCGATGATAGCGAGGATGACATTCTCGGTGGGGGGGTTGCATGATGTTGGTGTGTTGTTGTTTGTCCTACTTGTTTGTATTAGATTGTGGTCGGTGTTTGTTAGTTGTTATGTAAGCTTTTTTTTTTAAATTTAAATTCCCTAAATCCATGTATTATAAACTTTGGATAATGAAATTTTATGTTTGTTTGTGTTAAATAAATTTTCATAATATTGGGACATTAAGTAAAAAAAAACTTATTAGCTACGAACCGTAGTCCCCTTAACCCCTAAACCCAATACCTAAACACGTCTAGCGAAGGTTTTCTCATAGCTAGATTTTTTTTTTCTTTTTCTTTTAATTTGTAATGCCATTCTTTGGCTTCCTTTTCTTTTGGACAGCAATACTTTTCTTCTAATTTTTTTACGTTTCATTTTATAATTCTTTTTTTAGACAAGATATTACCTTATAATTCAACAAGGTTTTTTTTAGAAAGAAAATTAAGCTTTATAAAAGAAAATAATATATTTAATATTTTCAAATAAATAAGTAATATATTTCAAAACATTATAAGGATTTAAAAATAATTACAATTTAACTTGGAGGTTAAAAATAATTTCTAAAAGATATATAAATAAATAGATTTTATACAAATTTTAAAAAATTTATTAACTAATTAAACAGAAAAATTCTTAAAATTGTATATTATTTGTTTTTGTAATTTATAATAATAAAAAAAATTTAATTTATGATTTATTAGTATAACAATTACCCACATTAGCACTACCAATAATATTTATTAACGTTATTTAAAAAAAAATGTTTATATGTTTTGTTATAAAATATTGATTTTTTTTTTAATTAGTACGCAATCTTTTTTTCCTTACATACGCTCCGCATAGTTAGTAATATCTAATGGAAATTATAATTCCATAATCTTGGTGCTTAATTAATAAATACTCAATTTTACTTTAATGGAAATAGATGGGCCCCACGTCTGCAAAAAAGCATGGACGCAACGTTGAAGTGAAAATACATAAAAATCAAGATTTGGTCAGAGGGTTGAGGCTCAATAAGGATTTGAACTTATCCATTAATACATATGAAGTCAGAATGGACACGTAGATGCGAATAACCTTGCGTATGCTACTTTGGACAACATGGTTCAAGTAAGCTCGAGCAACGTTTCTTTGTGTTTTTTGGTTTTTTTTTTTCTTTCTTTATTATTTAGTTAATCTTTTTCATTTAAAATAAAATTAATACATCAAATCTTTCACATCTAGCTTAAGATGCTGCTAGTGAAAATCAAGACTATTTAGAAGAGGCCTTGTTGTTGTTGTGTAGTTATCATTCAAACCAAAATGTGGTATATACCTATAGTGTGTTCATACCCTCCAACTCACCCGGGTCTTACCGATTTTACATTGTATTTTAATGGTCATTTCGAGTACGGTGAAGATGTGCAATACGTTGGTGGGATTCCTTGTAGATCATCGTTAGATTACAATAGTGAGCTTAGCTTCGTTGCGCAATGGGACCTAGCTAGAAAACTTGGTTACGATGGACCGGTCACGCCGACATTGTACTATTTGCAATTTGGAAAAACATTAAAGGAAGGACTTCAAAAACTCCTAACACATGACGATCTCATCAAAATGTGTGACGGAATAAAAGCCCGTCGAGACCCCGAATTAGTAATGTACATCGAACAGTTGAAGGAATAAGTTAATCCGTTTTAAAGTCTCGTTCACTATCTATTTAAAATGTTATGCTATGTGGTTTACAAATGTACTCATGAAATGCTAGGCTGTTGTAGTGACTAGAATGCTTTTTTAAATTAAGTTTCTTAGTTAAATTATTGTGTTAATTATATTTCTTTAATTTTATTATTCTGTACATAACTTGGAGCCCAATTAGAAAGCCCAAACTCTACTCAAACAATATAACAAACCCATTAGCCAGAAGAACCCTTTATTCTTTTTTCTTCCTAACAACCGCTGTCTTCTTCGTTTTTCGTCGTCTTCTGCGAATATAATCAAGAACATAAGATCTAACATGGTGGACAATTTCGATGCAAGATATAGGAATGTTTGGTGCAACTGTACACCTAAACTGTTGATAGAGCCCACTATCACGAAGACTAACACGAACGGCAACAAAGGAAAGCTTTTCTTCGCTTGTGAATACTGTGGATTTTGGCATTGTTGTCTCCCTATCGTCGTTGACCGCAGGCCAAGATTGGGTCGCCTTGAAATGGATCAATTTAGGAGGGGGCTTACGACGGTGGAGCGGATTACAATGTTCCTTATTTGCTTTCTTGTATTTTTAATCCTATTGATTAAGTAATTGGATTTTCAGTATCTAGAAGTTGTGAAAGATTTGGGTTGTATCTTTTAATGTTTTCTGTTAAATCAGTATAATAAAAGTTGTTCTTAATCTGCAATTTTTGCTTTGTATCCTAATATTTATTACTATGTTAATTTCGTAATTCAAAAGGTTAATAACATTCGTGTGGATTAATTAGTGTATAAATGTGGGATATTTTTTGCAAAATTAATGTAGCCCATTATATTTTACTAAATATTTGTCCAAAGTAACAGATTTTTAGAAATAAGAGCATTAACTGCGTAACAATCAGAAATGATACGCCCGTTATGACATAAAATTGCCATTTATCATAATTATATTAATGAAAACAAAAATTAGTGTCCTAATTCAATAAGTTATGAAATAAAAATCGATTAGTTAATGAAATTTTAATCGAAGATAGTTGATGGATAGCCAGTTTCAGGTGTTATCCGTGAAAAACAAGCGTTGACCAGTTAAATAGCCTACTAACGTCGGTTATAGTACTCTCGGTCAAAGATAGTTGACCGACAGTCATTATCAGGAGGATATCTGTGAAAAACAAGTGTTGACCAGTTAGAAAGCCTTCTACCACGGTTATAGGACCTCGGTCAAAGTTAGTTGACCGACAGTCATTATCAGGTGGATATCGGTGAAAAACAGTCATTTATAAATTATCCACTATAAATTCCCGTCAATTTTGAATCTTCCTCTTTTCTTGTTATAAGTAAATATTAATGTCATGCAAATACTTTTGGTACACAACTCCAATAATTCATACTCCAATAATTCATAAGAATTGCTACTATTGCTTTTCTTTTGTCTAACAAATTGTCAGCAACATTTTTTAAAGGAAGCACGGTATGCATTATCATATAAGTTAAGACATAGTACAATAATTCACTTCATTATTTTAATCTATTTGAAAAAAGAATCATGTACTATTCAACATATTTTTTTTTCGATGTATGGGTGTCCGGGCCAGCTTACGCGCACCACGACTAATCCCATAGGAAATATACACGCCTCCTCATGCATACTCCCACTTAATCAGAACTAGGTTACCCATGTTCAGGGAGGAGACTCGAACCATGCACCCCTTGCTTACCCCCTTTAAGGGCTCAAGAAATAACACGGCTGAGGGGATTCGAACCCTGTACCTCCTAGTTGAGAGACAGGGTCCTGGACACTGAGCTAGTCCCAGTGGTTACTATTCAACATATTCCTTCTATAAATGGAAGCCACAAACGTAGAACTTATTAACCATTTCATAAAATATTTTCATTTGATAAAAAAAGATACAAATGGTGGCTCGTAATCATCCAGGTATTACAAAATACACTTGCTTTTATGGTGGGCATTTCGAGTTCGGGGAAGAAATAAAATACGTGGGAGGGGGTATAGCCGACGTAGACCTTGACAATACTCTAGGATTGTCTTTTATGGAGTTTTACCACATGTTTCAATCTCTTGGTTACACTAGTCCTGTTCTTCCAAAGTATTACTATGTACCGGAGGGATTGTCAATTACTGAAGGACTAGTTGAACTCAAAAAAGAAGAAGATCTAATACCGATGTGTGATGGCATTAAGGCTAGGGGTGACACGGAGTTAATCTTGTACATCGATAAAGTCGATTACGTCCCACCGAGTAACGATGAAACTTCAGTATACTACAATTTCATCTTTAAGTTTTAATTAACTCGTACAATAAAGTATTTAAGAGTATGAACTCTTCTTGAATTATCGGGTGTATTTTTTTTATTGAAATTCCATGTAATTGTAACTGTTGTATTAAACGTTCTTGCAGGACCTTGTTTAATTTAAGTTATCCAAATATTGTTGTATTGTGCTATTTGTTACGATTTTAATCAAAAAAATCTATTTAAATAGGCTTATCGATATTTCTTATTAGTTTACCGTGTTATTAAATTGTTGTTTTAAATAAATTTAGTATTTTAAAGTCATTGTTACATTATTTTACAATATAAGTAATTTAAAAATAAATAAATTATGGAAACATATAATATTAAGGTGATTTAAAAAAATAAAAATTATAATGGAGTTCAAGTAAACCCTACACACGCTACTCTCAACTTACCCACATCTACAGTTACCGTCTTCCTCTTGCGAGCCAAAACCAAGAGCGAACGAAAATACCTTCCAAAGGCTTCCACCAAGTACATTCACAAAGACCCGACCACATTCATTCCATCGACAAGGTATTTCTCCTTACATTTATTGACTTTGTCCATTACAATTTTTGAATTTGTGTACGTAGTTGTCATCTACCTATCTCAATCATAGCTTTTAGAACAGTAAACGGATTTAAACATTTCAAACAATTGTATTAAAAGTGTGTGTTTAACCGTACAATAGTTAAATTGCAGTCCTACTCCTTGAAGAGGAAGTTCAGTGACAGTATTCGAAAAAAATCTTAGTGTGTAATTTCAAGAATTCGAAGGTCTATTCGAGAAGAAAGCATCTCATCCACATTATAAAGATACACCAATCAGTAAGTTTTTTGTTGTCTTTAGTGCATATTCGAGTAGATTAAAAATATGTGTAGGAATTAATCCTTCTTTAGTGCATATCTTTGTTAATTAATCTCATTATTACATACTAATATGTGTAGGAATGTCCATCCAAGTGCCAAATCTGCATAAACCTTTCTCAAAGAAGTATATTAACAATTTTGCTACCCAACCAGTGAAGGAGGAACTTTTAGTAGATCTTCACTCATTTGTCAATTATGAAGGTCTTCCTGAGTTGTCACTTGAACATCTACTTAGAATGAAACTAGATGAAAAAATGAAATGGTTTTCTGGACCTGGAAAGAACACAAGGATTTGTAAACAGGCGTTAGATGAATTCTACTTAACCTTGCATACAAATAGAGCAAACGGGTTTAATGGAAAGCTTGCAAGATGGGATGAACTGTGCAAGTCTCGTTTCACATTTACTGTAAAGGATGTAGCTTATAATTTCGAATCAAACCTCGTAACTGCTATTTACACAGGGCTTTCTGTGGAACAAGTAGAAGAAATAAGTTCAGATTACGCAAACTTGAACACCGAAGGAGGAAGAGATGCTATGTGGATCCAAGAATTATTTCCCGGTTTTATAGAAGAATGGGACCACCCTACTACAAACTGCTCTCACATACCCGTGAAGAAGACACACATGCCGCCTAAAATGTTGATTATTGACGCAATTGCGTGTCACAACTTACTTCCGACCACTACAAACCACCCTTCAGAAAGACCGCTATTAAATCAGAATGTACTCTATTGGTTATACAAAGAGATTCCTTTCGATGTTGGAGCGGTTGTGTTATCTCAAATATTACGCAGTCGAGAAAAAATTATGGATGCAAAGCCGGGTGTAATATTGAGCCGCTACCCTTTCCTCGTTTGGTTATGGAATTGTTTGATAGGTTAAATGTTGATTTGACGGACTTGTACGGAGAAACAAAAGCCCCAATTAAGTTTTTTGGAAGAGATTTTAAACTAAGTTATAAACAAAGTATCGAGCCCACTCGTAAAAGAAAAAAACAAAGTCACACCACAATAGCTAGTTCATCCGCTTTGACATTAGAAGATTTGGAGGAGAGGGCCATAGCACGAGAACGCGCATTGGAGGAACGAGCAATTGCGCGAGAGAATGCAAGGGAAAAGAGTGAGGAAGAACGCTTCAGTGCGCTAAAGGATTTTGTTGACGAAAAGTTTGAATCCCTACGGTTGTGGATCACTAAAACGAGTGACGGTCTTTGATAAGTATTTAAGTTATCAATATTTAAGTTACCTGAGTGATGGTTTTTGATAATTAATATCTACTCTAGCTCTTAATATATATGTACTATTGACATTTGAATTTTATCTATAAAATACATTATTTGATATATGGATGAATAATTAAGTAGTATGTATTCCATGGGATTAAAAGGTTTATTCTTATGCAGTAGCGCATGGATTTGAACATGTAAAATCTCCCGAGTTTTCTATATTTACCAAGTATATGACGTTTTTCAAAAAAAATAACCAAGGGGGTTCGAACTGTAGTCTCCCACGTATAAGCACACAACCTTACTGCGACATCCAGTGTCCATCTTCAAACAAGTAACGCATCTACATGACCACAACAATGGCAAACATAGTACACTTATCAAAAAACCAATACTTTCACCTGGATTTTTCGTGTATCTTAATACAAAATTCTACATTTGTATAAAATTTGGATTTATATCTTGCAATTCATATCTAATACTAGGGGCCAAATTGAAATTTCATCAAAAATTAAGTTTTAAATAAATCATATCCATAATAAAGTTTTAAATAAATCATACCAAATTAAAAACTACACATAAAAACAACTAGTCTTCCTTGAAATAATAACATCTTCACATTACAGTACTTGTTCATAAACACAATACTAGATCATTAACACTGCTACGCAAATTACATAGATGTTTGAACAAAAACAACAAAATACATACACCACAATACAGCTAACATTCATTCGCAAAACAAAAAGTACCCTATTCCAGATTCCAAAACATAATACAAATATTCTAAATTAACCATAGACAGCAACATCCATTTGAGATTTAATAATATTAATTTCATGGCGCCATAAGTATTGAGCAATGAAGAACCGTTTGTAACCAGACTCGGCATCTGTCCATTCTGTACATTCATTCCGAATTCGCATCATCTCACACACGTATATAGCACAGTCATTACCATAGGGTGATTGACCTGGTATCCAATCTGGGATGGTCTTCGTAAAAGTTGTGACATTTTCATTGTACGATGGATGAAGGCAGAATTGTTCATGTAGAACAGCTAACTGGTAAAAAAAAAACCTTGTTAAGCGGGTTACAGTTATAATAAACTAATACATGACAAAGAATTATTAGTAAGGGACAAACTAACCGTCTTGTCTAATTCCTCTTCATATACACCAGGCCTGATATATGAACCCAAAGTATCGCACCTATAAGCTTTACGAAATCGAAAGTCTAAAATTACCAAACCCCAGTGCAAGTTTTTATTGTATGGGACATATATCTGTAGCAAAGAAAAAAAGTGGGTCTTTAAAAAAACTTCTCAAGTAAAGTCTAATATACTTTGAGAACAACATAATACACCAAATACCTCTTGAATGTTCTTGAAATTCACCGTGAATTGATTGTTAATCCAATACTGATGTCTAAACTCGTTGTTTTCATCGTCTCTTTGCGCCATTTGCTTAAACAATAAAAAATTAAAATTAATTACAGGGTGTATGATAAACAATAAATAATTTACAAATAACTAACCCATAATGAAGTGGGGCAAAAGTATTTTCGCTCCCTGTTACGCTGTTCCTCATAGTTTAACGCGTGTGCCATCGCGGATATAATCTGATACAATATATAAACCAAAAAAAATTCAATAAACAAACTCCCATGACAAATAACTTACATAACAAGTAACCTCTTCATTGACCATATTTTCAGCGCTAATAAGATTTCTCATCTGACCCCGGGTGACATGGCCCACCACGTAATCAACCACTCTTTCACTGAAAAAAATGAACACGGAGGATTAAAAATTAAGGATATAAATCATTAAATTAAATAAACACACTTACTCAGGAAGCCCGAGAAGTAGGTAGTTGACTAATGGTTGGTCTTCTTGCACGAGGATCCTTGTATCACAATACACATGAGGTTGCAAGACACGACTGACATCATCAACTTCATCATCTGACAAAACATGTATAGCTTGGTTCATGTCTATTGAGGCCCTAGAACACTCAGTTTTATCCAATCCGTTATGCACCATAGTTTCATTGTGAGATTTCAAAGTTATAGAAGCTTGTAACTCATCTACTCTTTCAGAGAGTACTTTTAACCTATCTATCACCTCATCTTTCCCACATTCAGCAGCGGCCACAAACTCAACCACCTTGGCGACATTTTTTTCAATTTTGTTTATCCTATCATCATTGACAGTTAAACCCTTGCTATCCTTGATGTCCCCTGCCTCGTTATCTTTAACTGTGACTTCTTCTATTTTTAAAATTACATTACACTTGTTCCGGTAGCGAAAGCAACCACCCACCCTCTTGAATTTATTTTTTATATTACCCACGTTCCAATAGGCAATTGACGGCTTCACTTGGTGTTGTTTATTAAACTCGTTTGGCCCATTTATTTGATCCAAAAATAGAACCTGAAGACATAATAAAATTATATTTTAACATTAGACTTCAAAGGGTGAACTTTTATAATAAATATATTAACTACGCTAACATATATAACAGAACACTACCATCAATAGATAGATGCATCCTCTGAAAGTGAAAGATTTTGGTTGGGAATCAGAGTCAACATCTTCCAATTGTTTGATTCTTCCATTGTACTCAATTATCCCGGATCTTAGAAGCTAAAAAACAAGCTGGGACCAATTATAACTTTCTATACATTCCACATCTACGAGGGGTAGGAGATAATGCGCCCTTATACCGCAATCGGTGTTAGGAAACAAGAAGATCGCAAACATATATAAAAGATATGACCTTACGAAATCATCATCTGCATTCGTATTATTTACCAACTTTGAATTAAGCGTTTTGAAAGTTATGACTTCATTGTTCCCATAACTAGCCTTCAATCTTAAATATCTCTCGTCATTTGTCTCCTCTAAGTCAATCCTTTTACCTTTGTTCGATAGACCAATCAAAGACTCCACATCACTCGCGCTAAACGGATACTTAATTCCATGAAAATCAAATGAGTTGGTTACACCATCAAACGCCTCAGCAACCCACAAACATATAGGATGCCTTAAATTCCCTAAATCGATGTCTAACATTGAGCCAAAACCCACCCGCCGAATCGCTTCACATTGTTCTTCGGATAGGTTATTGTTCACCGTCTTCACATTGTTTATCGAAGACCTTGTAGCAAGTTTAAACTACAACACGAAATGGTGTTAGCCCGATAAAAATTTAATACCAAGACATAAAAAAATCAACATTATTCGAAATGAACTTACTTTAGCCTTTTGCAACTTCTTCTTTTGCCTGTAGTATCTTTTCAAGTCTTTGGCAGCCAACTTTTCATACGGTCACTTTTCCTTTGGAGTTAACAATTTAAATTCATGGTTTATTAGCCTTACAAACTCGCGAGGGTCATCTACCTTGATTGTTTCTTTTCTCTTATCATGTACTGCTTCCCTGCATTTAATAAAAACAAGTTCTATGAATGATCTATATTAAGGAACAACTAACTTCCACAAAAACAAAGGTTTAATTAAAAAGTTAACTTACAGGTAACATGCAAAGGCACTCTTCGCTTTTTTCGGCTTACCTGTGTAATACTCCACAACCCTACAGAATATAAAGATTAACTTAATGATATAACAAAAATATAACTAACATTACACATATATTTTACCATTTACGTTACACAAAAAATGGAAAGAATAATTGAAAATTGATAAAGAAAGCTACTGTTATTTATCACAATTGATAAAGAAAATTGATAACGAAAGCTACGCAAGAAATATAGTTGGATTAACTAATAAGTCAACTAGAAGTAACAATTGATAAAGAAAGCTACTGTTATTTAGGAAAATTTATGAATTAATAGTCCCTGTGGTCCAAGATTCTCGAATGTAGAAGGGACCACAAACAAAAGATTGTTCCTTTTATCTTAAACAAGTATACACTAAAAAGGGGGACCTACCACACGCTAGAATCATACTTAAACAACAATTCCTGAAACTAATAGGTTGTAAATTGAAAAACCCTAAAGTTACTGAAAAACCCCTTTCCGTTACCTAGAGGACATATTCAAAAATACAAGGGTATTGAAGGAAGAGAAAGTTGTACAAACTTACCTTTTCCTGTGTCCCATTCGTTATTACAACACACCGGCTTACATGCCCATAGAAAAAGAGAGGTTTTTGCTAGATTAATCAACAGAAACAAACCCTTCTCTGTGGAGCCTTCTTCTTCCCGATTAGTCACACACTCACGGTTTACAATACAGCCATTCACGGAGCCTTCTTCTTCCCGGTGAGTTTTTTTTTTATTGGAACTGATGTGAAGCTTAATGAAGAAGACGGGAATGGAGTAGTTAGGGTCTTTATATGTTAGAGGGAAATATTGTTTCTGAAACTTAAAACGTGTTAAGTATTACTAATTGTATATTACATTACTTAACTGATAAAAACGTGAAAGAAACAAACAACAATAAAAAAAAAAAGAATAATCAATTTCGGGCAAAATAAATAAATAAAATTGACATGTAAATACGCATCAGGATAAAAAAAAAAATTACGTGGAAATACAAATTTCCTATACGTATATAAATACTCAACCTGCCACCTAGGCTATTATGATTCATACACCCTTCGAAAACTAATTCATTTTGCTTCATTCTGTAAAGACACGTAACAGTTCGAAAAAGAGCACTAAATAGATAAGTCAAACCCACGATTTCGGAAAAGATACTATCATTATGTTGAGATATAAAATCTCATTAATAGAATGTCTTCTCCTAATAGTTCGGACTTTTGGTTGAGTTGGCAATTTCACACATTAATTGTATTTTACTCCCTGCCAAGGTTAATGAGGTAATTTAATAATTATTAATAAAAAAAAATTAATGTACTCAATACTCTCTCCTCGAATATAGTCTTACGCAATATGTCACCCTCCATTCCAAGTGGAGTAGTATAATAAAAAACCATTTATGTTATTGGTGTCATTAGTTTTGGAAAGTGTGTTAGTCATAAAAAAAATTCTCTCTCCATTATTAAAATGACATTTTCGAAAAAAAGACCCGCCAAAACAATAAGTAATTATTAATATTGCCATTTCCACTTCCAAGGTACAGCTAAAACTAGTGTTCGGCTATGTGTGATTATTGAGTACACAATAAAAGCAAGAGGAAAGGTTTTTTGCCATTTTAAATGTGAAAGCTTGCTGGGTTGATTGTTCCTGTTGTTGGTGAAAACAATTGCAAGAAAGTGACAGAATCATCAAATTTAAAGGTAAACTAATTGAGATCAATACACGTCTATCTCTTCCAGATTAAAACTCAAAAATCAAGACAAAATTTGTTTGTTCTTGTGTTTGTGTTTCTCATTGCACTTCATGTCCCTATAATATGCAAAATTGACTTTCAAATTTCTAACAGAATGTTACGTGTGTTGCAGGAATGGAATTGTATCCTATTGGTGACAATAAATTATTTTATAGATCGAATATTGAATCGATTTTTACAGTTTTGAAGAGTGAAAAGGTGACCGATGAGCACCTAAATGCATTCAAAGAAACCCCGTTTTACTATTTTTTCTCGGGGTTGTTTGCATATAAAAACAGTGATATCTCTTTTAAGAAGTCAGCTTTGTTAGTCCGGGAAATAATCCGTTTATATGATATAGAGAAAGATGGATTCGTGATAGGAGATAAAATCCTGAATATATCTGAACATGACTTATATCTAATCTTGGGTGTAAAAAGTGGTGGGACCCAGCCGGTTCCAGAATACATTTCGGATGTGTTGCCTACTGGATCTGATTGGTACAAAAGAAACTTTGGAAATCTTATAGAGCTACCAAAAAAGATAGTCAAAAATAGGATAAATGAAGTGTTGCATTTAGAGCAGAACGATGAGACTCGGTTAGATTTTGCCCAGCTAATGGCTTTACTTGCTTTCACGGATCTATTCTTCCCATCCCGGAAAATCACTGTATCTCCAACTCATGTAAGGTTGTGCGAGATTTGGGCACATTTCAACCAATATGACTGGGCCGGGGCTATCAAAAAGTCGTTGATAGATTCTATACGAGCCAATAAGTTGAAGTTAGAATTGGTGGCCCAATGCACCTTTTTCCTATTGGTAATATTTGCCTCTCACCATTTCATGTAATCTGTTAATTGATTAAATTTGTATTTGTTTGCAGCCATGGTTCTACGAACACGTAGAAAACTTTGGTGAACTTCGATCCGAAATAGCATGCCCATGCCCCAGGTTCACGCGATGGAATATGAACCCTAAGAGTGGGACATGGACATATAAATATATTAAGGAATTCAAGAGTTTGAACACTTATAAGGTAAAAATCTAAGGCCTTTGGTATGTATTAAGTGTCCTTAAAGTCGAACATATTATAAAATACAATTATTACACACCATATTTAAATACCTCTCATAAAATATCTTGATATTTTTAAGTTATATTAGAAATATAACCTTGAATATTTTAATAAGGGTAATAGTGGAAGAAATTAGGAAAAAGTATCTTGAAATTCTAAGTGAACAATAATTTTGGGACATTATTTTTTTCGGTTTTAGTAAGTTGACATTATTTGTGTGCGGAGGGAGTAATTGGTAATTGCAATATGGTCTATTTAGACACGGTGTCATATTTTAAAAAAATCTACTATATGCAGGTTAATGCGGATGAGCTTTGCAAAACAGAACTTGAAGAAGTGATTGAGAATACGGATGATGATGATCTTTTGAAACTGTTGGAAAACGAGCATGCAAAATCTATGGTTAGTCATGAAGATGAGAATGATGTGTATGATGATGGTCATGGTCTGGATTTTCTTAATGATGAAAATGGTGGTGCGGAACACTCGGGGCGGGGTTACGCATGTTCCAATGAAGTTGCCGAGGAGAATGTTCGGCTAAAAAAGGAGTTGGAGGTGATGCGCAACAATCTCATGTTAACTGAGACTAGGCTGAGGTGTAGCTTAGCAGAGAGAAAAGAATATATTGGTGATATGAATAAGTTGAAGGGTTTGATTGAAATTGAAAAGGAGGAAATTGATTTGAGTAGGAAAAAACTTGACGAGCATCGAAGGGAAATGGAAAAGGATATTAATGAACTTGGAGGACTTAGTAAGAAGCTTAAAACTCAGCGCGAGTGTTTAGTTGATGAAATAAATCAATTCTTGGCTCTTGTTGAGAGAGTCAAGGACTGTGACAATTGCGGAAAAGTTGTGACGAATTATTTGCTTTCTGACCATTCTACCCTTTCAGTGATGGGAGATGAACTTTTGGAGAAAGTTGCTGCATATGCGACGTGGACGAGTGAGAGTTCACTCCCGGCTGATTCTGAAGGTGGTGTTTCGATTTTGGGTGCGTCGAAACTTTTTAATGTATCGACTGAAAAATTGGTGAATGAAGATCAAACGGTCAAAGATAATTACACGAGTTTAGGGATGAAATTTCCGGAAACTTCGGTTAATGAATGGGATAAGAGGACAGAAGTTCAGGAAGGTTCTTGGAAATCTGATCAGAGAAGTGTAAGTGCGTACAAGAAGGTAAGTATTAATACGAGATCGTCTAAGAAAGGTGTGGTTGAAAATGTGGGCCCGGGACCTATTTCTGAGGATCGTCTTGGAGGATTGAAGTCAAGAGATGAAGATTTTAAAAATACGAGAAAGCGAAGCTATGGAGAGACTTTAGAGATAGGCGGTGAAAGTGAGGTGGAAGGTGATGTCAGGCGAAAGAAAACGTTAGTTAATAATTTCTCTAAACCATAATCAAATTGCCTATCTCGAGAAGCCTTTAAGTGGTATCTGGGTAAAAAAGGGTCTTCTAATGCAATTAACTGAAAAAATTTATATAGGGAGTTGCAATTTTGGCATAATATAGGGGTCTATAGTGTGCAATTGACTATAAAAATCAGGCCGTTGCCCCCAAACCCTCTTGTTGATTATTAGTTACTCAAACTACTATAATTTCAGATGGAAGGAGCAAAAGTAAATTCTTTTATTTTATTTTGGTATTGAATTATTAAGGAAGTGCTAAAGCTTTTAAGGAATAGCGTTGTTCATTACTTTGTATGTCATACCAAAATATCAAAATGGCAAAAAATCACCTAGGATACACATTGTTCGCCAAGTCATTTTCCAATAATTTTTACTATGTCTTAATTACAAATTATCTTTTATTAGAGGACTGTTTTATGTGTAATATATATATATATATATATATATATATATATATATATATATATATATATATATATATATATATTTGTGTTAAACATATTGTTCTTTTAAAGCTTTGATATTTGGTTAAACAGTGTAGGAACAGCTTCAACAGGTGATGCTTCAGTGGAGGAGGGAAAGAGAAGAAAGGAACAAGTGGGCCCCACAAATGCGGAAACGGAAACTAGGAGCGAGAGTAGAAATTTAACACACACATTGGTTGAGGTTTCATCTCAGAAAAGTTTCGAGATCCAAGAAGTTTCTTCTAGTAGAGTTGTCAAAGTAAGTTCAATCTCTTTATATTAATAGCTACTGAGAATATTGATTCCTTGTTAATGAACTGCAGTTTAAAGAACCAGAACCAGAACCAAAAGTGAAGTCATACGAGAATGTTGATGATAAGCATGGAAGCATATTGCATGATACTAATGGTAATGATAATCCTAGTTATGTCTCAGTTGGAAGGAAGTTGTGGACTTTTTTTATGTCATGAATTCGAGAACAGTGTATCGTTTTGTAGGAAGCACGAGTTTTTGTTGTGGTTTGAACAATATTTTTTCAGTTTAAAAACAATGAATAGTTGGATATGTAATTTGGTTAGTTGGTAAGAATTTAAATGTTCATTTGACGGAATTTTCTAACTTTGTTACTTTTTTTCTTCTGAAAATGTTGGGGACTAGAAGACGTACTAGAAAAGTTGTCTTTGATGTTTTATGGAAGTAGAAGTAGATGGGATGTAAGTGATGTAACTATCTTAATTTTGTAAATGTGGTCCAAATGGGTGACTGAGATCATGTGAATAATCTTATTATTGTACTAAGTCTAATACCAATAAGTGAACATAGGGTTTATTCAAACTTAACTTCACCCTACCCTTTGTTGGTTGCAATTGGTTGAACCAATTGGTTTTAAAAACTAGAAAAAAATATTTTATTTTTTATGTTTAATTTCTTTTTACAAGGTGGCTATAAAAAATCAGGGTCATGGGATTGAACCGGTATTCCAATCTTTTTCTCAACCCTAGTACTTAGTAGGCTCACGTGGGGTTATTGGGAAGCTTTTACCTCTTATGCAACCTCACTTTCACATTCTTCTTTGGCTGTGAAACCAGTGTTCTAAAACAAGGCCGCCTAGCCGACTAGGCGCTCCGACTAGGCGTTCTAAAGTGTGTTCCGCCTAGAATTTCTCTCGAAGGTGGCTCGAAGGTTCGTCTATGAATAATATATCTAATAAACTAGCCAATCGGATATAAAGGTCCCCCAAACCAATTATTCCTAGCATGATAGCCAATAAATAACTACTTCAATCTAATCCAACTCAACGTATAAGCAAAAAATAAAGAAAAAACTACTTAGTTTAGAGTTTGAACGCGCGATAAAAGAAAAAGGTATGATTTTTCAAAATTTCAAGTCTAATTTCTCGAATTGGTCATTTTTAGGTTAAAATAATAGATTATTATAACTATATAATTAAATATTTACTATTTATGTTAAATTGATCTACTTTAAATACACTATGATGTAAATAATAGTCAATTCAATGTTTTAGTAATATATATTTAATGTAAAATAATATAAAAACCGCCTAGGCAGATACCGCCTAAATTCTGATTAATAGGCCGCCTAGCTATCTAGGCGCTCGAAGGTGGTCGACCGCCCTAGTAGCGCCTAGCGCCTTTTAGAACCATGTGTGAAACTACCCACATTTAGTCCGAAAAATCCTGGATTCCCTGATGCTAGTAACTCACTGGAAGCGAATAATTATTTCTTATTGTAATAACCGTCCACAGCTAGGAGTCTAGAAGCTCTTTTCTCTTAAGGGTTTCTATGCCCATATTTTTTATTTATAAATACTCTGATTATCTTCCCTACTTTACCTTATTATCTCCAGCATTTTTGGGTTTGTACAACTATCTCATAACAAAATGAGGCCACCATTGGAAAAAGCAGAGAAAGAAAGCGACTATTCAGCGTATTAGGCCTGCCAACAAAATTTAAGTGAGATGCTCTTTTGTGACGCAGTGATGATGCGGTGTGGTCCTCTCATATATATATCCCAAATCTTTTTCTCACCTCCACCTTAATTTAAACAATTGTCCCGATTTTTTTTTTCTAGTTCAAGAGGACCCTTTTTTTTTTGGGACACTGTAAAGTAAAAAGAATGGTAAAGGCTTAACCAATCCCAAGCCTGGTAAAAAGGAGAGTAAGCTTTGATCACAGTCGATCTCCGCTATCTAGCATTTTACGGAGTTCAGTTTGCCATGTCATTCAGCCGTTTTTTTTACGGAATATACTTAAAAACATACTTCCACGTTCCTCAGCACACGCAAAGATCTGTTTGACGTATAGTCTGACTTTCCACCACGCCCTGACATTGAATTAATTACTTGAATCAAATCAAGGTTATCGGAGCAAATAAGTGTTCTCTTTACTCGGTCATGCATAACCATCTTAGCGGCTTTGAGCACATCGATAACCTCTGCTTCAGCCGCTGAATCTTTCCAGATTGGTTTTGAAAAAACCTGGCGGTTTTCTGTCCTGGTTCCTCTCTTCACGATCCCAATACCGCTCTGTTCTGATTTATGTTTGAAAGATGCATCATAGGTAAGGATATACCGTGTTCCTGCTAGTTCAGCTGGTTCCCAAGGAATATTGGAAATAATTGTCATATTGTAAACTGTTTGAGTCGCTAAGCTTTCCCAATCCTATCCAAAAATATCTTTCATACCTGCATTAGTTGCTAATAGAACTGTTTTAATATTAATTACAAAGTTTTCGTGTATGCATTTCATTTTGTGTTTCCATATGTTTCACATTGTTAACATAACGTATGCCACCATAATTTTTTTATCCCATTGTGTGGTGTCGTCTCCTTCATAGATACTAATGAACCATTCTCATAGATTATCTGGCTCTGTTTCCGGTATCTGAATTTGTAAAGCCGATCCTGCCCATACATGTTTACAGAATGAACATGTTGACAGAAGAAGAGAGTTAGTCTCCGTCTGCCCATCACACCAATAGCACAATTTGTCGCTGCTACAGTGTCGCAAGTATAAATTTTTCCTTGTTGGTAAAATATTCCGCCAGGCTCTCCAAATGAAACTTCGAATTTTATTTGGTACGTTTGACTTCCAGATTTTGTTCCATAGAGAGGAGTTCCGCATCTGGGCTTGAACGGATGATTGTTATTCCTTGAGTTGCGCCTCCCGTGTGAGTATCCGGTATCCCGATTTCGTGGTGTATTCACCCGATGGTGTATGCGGCCATGTAAATGTATCCCGATCTTCCCTGTTAAGCAGCAATATCCAGCTAATCTCTCATTTTACTTGGAAAGGTAATACTGCATCAATCGTTCCAGTCCCATTGATCAGCATTGCTCTGCATAAGTTGATCCACCGTTTCGAGTGTCGTGTGACGAGGTTTATCTTTGATAAGTCCCGAGTGTAGCCATCTGTGTTCCCAAATTTGCGTTGTCTCCCTGTTTTCAATCTGGATGAAACCGTGTTGTATCAGCAAATCGCGCACTTCCATAATACTCGCCCAAGACCGGGATCTGCTTTGTCTAAGTTTGACATCAAGAAAATCCTTGTTTGGAAAGTAGATTCCTTTAAGGACTCTTGCTTCCAGTGAGTCCAGATGTTGAAGTAATCACCATGCTTGGTTGGCAAGTAAAGTCGTATTAGCGCATTTTAAGTCTCTGAAGCCCATTTCTCCAATAACTTTAGCAGCTGCCATTTCCCCCTGTCCAGCCAGTGATATTTCACCTTTTCAGGGGAATTCCACCAGAATCTTGCGACGATAGATGCAAACTTCTTGCAGAATGAGACCGGAAAAGAAAAATTTGACATAGCGTAAGTAGGAATTGCCTGTAGTACTGTCTTGATAAGGATTTCTTTTCCATCTTCCAAAAGCAATTTCGTGCAACCTTGTGCTTTGTTAAAAACTTTATCCGCAACCCATTGAAGTGTATCCACTTTAGACCGTTTGTGACATAGGCAAATTAATTTTTTTATATCATTGAGGTGAAAATCCCCATAGCTTTATAAGTTACACATATAAGAAATTTTGGGAAAGAAAATTTACAGTAGTCAAACTATAATGATTGATTAATAAAACTTTGAAATATGTTGGCGCCTTCTTTATTTATTTTTCACACTATTTTTTTCGCTTTTTAGCTTCTTATTCCTTTCAAACTCCTCTTAAGTTTGATAAATACACACATGTTCTACCATGAATCTTTTTGTTTCGCTCATTCCAAATGCAATAGATACAAATGGTGAAACATAAAAGCTAATGATCAAGGTTAATTCGTTACTCTCACACCCATTATAAGGATACC
The DNA here is from genome assembly GCA_029959085.1 of Nemophila menziesii. Lineage (NCBI taxonomy): Eukaryota > Viridiplantae > Streptophyta > Magnoliopsida > Boraginales > Hydrophyllaceae > Nemophila > Nemophila menziesii. Next base: position 23,442,190 of record JARWIR010000018.1, on the reverse strand, counting down.
TTCAATAAACTCATTCCAACTACACTAATTAATGGCATAAAGTAATTAATCTTGTTCGCATTGAGTAAAAAGAGAATAAAAGATTTTATAAAAGGATTATATGTAATTGGCGTGTGCATTTAAAAAATAATGAAAGAAAACAATTACTTATATAATTAAATGACTCATTTACCTTTTGTAATATATTATATAAATAAAAAATAAGGATAATTTAGACATTATGATATAATAAAAGAATACTTCCTTTACAATGACACCAAATTGAATATACGAGTCATTAAGAGTTCTAAAAATACTTTAATAATCTTTTTTCTCTAATCCTTTCTTACCCAATCAAATGATTGAATTGTTATTATCCTCCCTTCCAATCCCCCAATCCAAAAAAAAATCCTTAAGTTACTCTATGTCCCCAATTTTAGCAACATGTCCATTCAAATGTTCTATTATCACGAGATTAATAGTAGTATCATTTTATGACAAAAAAATAGTAGTATCATTTTTCATTAATTACTCTATATAGTAGTAAATATATTCTTATATTTTAAAAGAATGCCAAAATATCAATATGTTATAGAATTATTATAAATTTACAATTTCATATCTCTTTTTGGTCAAACATAAATACATATAGTTAAGTTATAATGCATCAAACCATTTAACTACATCATCCAAAGCTCTTGAGTTTAAGTTATTTGTTAAATTGTTTGTTAATTTAGAAGGAAAGTTAAAAATCAAATTATTAAATAATATTATTTAACAACCCAGTTAACCATTTTTTCTTCTGAATAATAAAAGAAGAAACTAATGTATCATCTATTAAGAGGTTATTTTTTGTAACTAAAGACACAATCATAATAACACATTCACTCAAAGCAATACATCAGTAAGTAAGGAAGCAGTGAATATGATTCAACTTCAACAGAAAAGGTCTAATCATTTCCTTTTTAGATTATATGTCATTCATTTATAATTGTATAATCAACACTTGTTTGTTTAGTTTCAATAGTAAAGCTAGCACTAAAATTAATCCATATACTATTTATATTCTAATAAGCACGATGAGAGGTATTATTCATACAAATTTTTAGAACAACGTTTTGGTCAAATATTGGGATGACCTCATGTTGTGGTGCCATGAACCTAGTTATCTCATCATAAGCAAAAATAGATTCTATATAGACAGGGTTACCGTTTGTTATTAAACACAAAGTTATTTTGTTGTTTTTCAAGCCTCTCATATCTAATAGAGCAAATATCTACTAGATAGATTTAGATTGTATATATATATATATATATATATATATATATATATATATATCTTAACCTTCGTATATGGATAGAGTAAATGGTTTAAATGGATGGAATGCATTTGTTTAGTTGTGTCTGGTCTTGGTTAAGTACTCACGTTGCTTGCAAAATACAAGGATATGTACCAAAGGGAAGTATTCCCTCATTAACGCTCCGACTCTTAAGACATTAGAAGGAACATGTAAGAGGGTTCCCATCGATGTGTAGACTTAATGAGAGGCAAAATATATGAGAAATACATGTATTATAGTGGGAGGGTAGAGATGTAAGGGTGTGCACCTATTTTATGAAATAATTGTCTATATTTATAGGGGAATTACATGGCTGGAGAAGGCTTATACATGGAGTAGAATCTCTCCAAGATCCAAGTATATCTTGACCGTCTTGATCAATATCGCCTCCCAAGTGAGACCGAGATCCTAGGAATTCACCCTTATCAAATTTTGATGATTTTAATTATCAACTTAGATCTTCCCATATTATTACAGTATGCATTCAAGACTGTATACTTAGTTTGTATGGACAAGACCCCACCACCCTGTGAGCTCAACGTGATTGAGGATGGGTTTGCATACCTGGTTGGCTTGACCGAACTGTTTGTTCTCACTTCCTTGTTTACTATTTTCCTAGTAAAATCTGGTCAAGAGCTTGATGAAAGCCTTTGAAGGGTGTCTAGGAGTATATTAAGATATAATATTGTCCATTGACTGGCTGGGGATAATTTTAGCTTAATAACTATCCCTTAGGATTCCGGTGAAATGGCTGAGGCTTATTCTTATAGCTCGAGCATGTTAAGATGGAATTAACTTTTTGAATACTTCCAAGGCACCCTGATTGTTCATTTCTTGGAGAGTTGACATATGCATGTAGTTGGTTTTCCCGCCTTCTTTTAGTGCATATTTAATGGAGCCGATTATATCCGTCTTACCGAGTGAGATATTGGACCGGCTAGGGTAATCATTACCTAGGTAATCACATATTTTCATTATGACTCACCACATATATATACTATGCACCATTCTTCTTTTTTGCAGTTTTCGTTTTTCGTGATCTCACCGAAGCTCATAATATTTAGGTTTCATTCGACGCTCTTTTCCTTCTCAGTCTTCCTTATTTCCTAAGGTACTCTATTTCCTTCACTTATTTTTCTTAGTTCTATTTTTAGTTTATCATGTCCTTCTCATCGAGAACTAGTTCCAAGTCTGATCACGTGAGGAGGTATGATTCATCAACGCCAGATGAACCATATGTCCATTCACATGTACTCTTACTACAAGGTTAATAGGATCATCTTTTGTTAGTTTCTATATAAAGCAATAAATATAATTTTATATTTTACAAGAATTTTAAAATATATCTATAAATTATATAAATATTTAAAATTTATGATATCATACCACATACGATATTAACGTATTTTTCTCTTTCTTCTCCACTTCAACACCACTATACACCAAACCCATACCTCAAGCCCTACTAATGAAGCCAAGTACAATAACCTCTTTATTCGATCTCTTTGTAAAAATAGATAAATGCCTAAGAGAATCCGAATTCGGGATTCTATAAGGAAGTGCTAACATAGAATTTCTTCTGAATTGTTTTTACCAAACTTGTTGGCAAACAGACTTTTCTAAATTAGTCGCGTAATGTTTTAATAAGACAAATTACTCTCACCATATCTAAATTCATTCTTAAATGCATCTATCCTTCAAACACATTTTCACTAAGTCACATATTTCATTTTCTTACTCAAACCGTGCTCTAGATCATTTGTGTCTGACATCTATTATGTTGAAAGAGTGTCTCTCCAAGCAAATGAGTCATTTGTGTCTTGATGTGCATACATGTAGAAATTTGACATATGAAATGCTCATGGGTGTAAAAAAGTTTGAATATGCTTTTTATAGACTATCAAGTAAAGATACTAAATTATGTGATTACTTCTTTGCGAATGAGAGAACTCTTATACACTTGACTAGACAAATGCTTGAAGTTGTTTAGTTATTGAGTTTGTTCAATTATGTCACTTTATGTCGCTCTGGAATTCTATATGTTACTTGTTATTTACTTTTTGATAAGACCGATTTTACTCAACTGAAAATGAAAGAATTGTGTGATTCTAATGATTCGATGATGCAAATAGGGATAAGAATATGTTAATAAATTCTAAGAAGTATTAGAGCTTTGTTAACGTGAATGTTTTGTTATCTATTGGGCTTGTACTAAATCTCATAAAGAAAACAAACTAGGAATGTTATTTCGATAATATATATAGTTCAAATTCTGGTTGTCTTGTTGTTAAAGGTTACAAAGTCTTTGACATGTTATTTAATGCTTACTATGTTGCCCCAACAAGTGAAAATGATATTGCAACAAGTAATTGTACTGTACAATCTTTCTCTTCTTTTGAAATCATAATACTGATCCACAAACACTAAATGCTTCTCGTTTTATATAGTTCATGCATGGTAAAACTACTACCACTAAGAAATATCTTGATGAGGAAATAGAGTCTGATTCTGTTGATTTTGATTTTCTTCGATGGTGGAAGGCGAATAACAAGAGGTATGTTCTTGACTGAATTTGCAGTCACAGTGTCAACAGTAGCTTCTGAATCAGTATATAACAAAAATAGTCAAAATTCTTGATCATGCTCGTTGTTCATTAGATCCAAATATTATTGAAGCACTCTTATGTACACAAAATTGGAATTAGGAGTCTTCGACTATTAACCTTCATAATTCAGTGGTCATTGTATAAGAAATGGAAGGATAATTAAGTAAGTTATTAATTTTCTTAAAGTTTAGATACTTTAATATTGTTAATTTTATATATTTTAATATGGATAAGGAGAATATAACCAAAAAATTACCTCAATGCATTATAATCCTGTTCTACTTCTGCATCACTTTAGTTTCTTGGCTGCTCCTAGTGCTGACTTAAAGTCTTAAATTATGACCATGCCTGAATTGTAGTTTAGTTTTACCCGTTTACATCTCTTTTTCTTTTTTTCATATGCACTAGTTGTAAACGAAATCTTAAATATAATGTCGATTTGGAAACCTCGTTAGCCTGGCAACTTCATTAGTTTGTAAACTTTGGGTTGTAACTTTAAACTCGGTAAATTGTGAAAAACCACCTCTACCGATTCGACGATGATGATAATTTTTAGACCTTTATATATATCGACGATGATAATAAAATCAGAGTATTTATAATATTTGATCCTATTTCATCTCTAGGTAATTGGGTTATGGTGAATGATTAAATGTTTATATTTTATGATATAGTTAAATTATATCTTTGGCCCATTACTAATACATATAGAGATCAGATCAACATGGACTTTAGACTCTCTTATCGTTTTTTGAATTGTGTAAACTCGTAGTAGTATTTCAGACTTGAACTTATATTTTTTTATTATCTTAGATTGTAATTTTAAGTTCTTTAAATTTTATAAATGTTGTAATATCTCTAGAAAATTGTAAGATTAATTTGGTTTATAAGTATGTTAACTTATACATATTGTAACCCATAACATTTAATTATTTTAGTATATATATACGCTTTAAAAAATAAGTTGTAATGAAAAAGTAATACTTGCTATATATAGACTCGTCAATAAACCTGGACAAAATCGAACCTTCCATATCCAATCGACACCCCCTGTCCACCTATGCTATTATTAAAAAAAAGGATTTTTAGGCTCCCACCCTTCCTCGGGTTGGGGTAATTGTTTATGCCATAAGTCGTTTTACGTACCTTTGCTTACACCCTTACTTCGTGGGGTTTTCTCCTTTTTTTTCTGCTCCCGCCTCTATGCTATGCGTCATTTTAAGTTCATCATCGATTTGTGCTCATCTATACTAAAAATACATTAAAAGGACAAAAACAATCTAACTATTCTATTGATAACAATAATATAACCAGATGTATTTCCTCCAAAATAACACGTAATTAACCCAACAAGCATGCTAAATGATATTTAAACATATGAAAATTTACTCTAAATAAGGATACATCATCTACCCCAAGGACTAACAAGCTTGAACAAGAAGCTTGTATGGTTAAGACAGTGATACATCGGTGAACGCGGGGAAGATCACCCACAAGAGGGGGTCAAGAAGATGATTTAGGATGAGAGTGTAAATTATTTAGTATATCCCACTCGTATTACAAGCTCATGCCTTAAGGATGGGGTTACACACACACACAAAGTAACAACTACACCCAAACCCATATCCCCCCCACCCACATGAGTGACACTCTGAGTTGATGAAAGAGATAATTTAAGTCCCACATATACAAAAAAATAGCAAAGATCATGAGATCATAACGATAAACTCAAAGGGATTTATGTACTCTTATGAGCGTGAACAAAATATAGGCACTCCCTAAAGGATCCAAAGGACATGAACGACAAGAATATTTCTAATTAAAGACACCTTCCTGCTGATCCCACATTTTGGGACGTTTTCTTCACCCTTCTTCTAATTTAAGAAACTATTAGTTGGTTTTATTTACTTTGAGTAATAATATGTTTATCTTGATCAAATTGTGGATGCATGGTTTGATATTACGTTAGGCTTGAGTCTCATTTGCATCCTCACACCCTTGTTTGTTTTTGTTTATGAGTTATTGAGCATATAAATTTAAATAAGACACTTTAACAAGATCTTACATACTATAGATCCATAAAATTTAAAAATTAATAAATTTTGACGCACTTAAACATACTTCTTGTACATAATATCTTAGGAATTCCTTTAATTTTGAGTCTTTCACTATGCTACCAATTGTTCGGGAAATATAAATACATTTTTAAGCTAATACAATTATACCTAAACAATCTCTAAACACTATAATATTAAATATAAACTTTGAAATTCAGATTGTTTGAATCCGTTAGTAAAGTTCTTCCTGACATATACCAGTTTAGATGCTAACCTAAGAGTGTTTTTTTTGCTTACAAGGGAGATTCTAGGACCGTGAAATCAAATAAAATTAAGATCTAAACAAAACCTCCAGATCGGCAGAGAAAACTCTCCAAAGTGTCTTCCATCTTGCTTACAATTAAGTCTCGCATTAAAGTGCTCTAAATCCCATCTTGCGGATCCTTGTAAGTGGAATAAACATTAATCTGCCTTAGACCCAACCTCGCTAACCAATCTGCACATACATTCACTTCCTTGTATATCCCTTTAATGACATAGGATGAATTTTCCGTCATAATCTTCAAATACCTCTTATCCAAAATCAGTTAGTCCTCCTCTTTTGTCTTCCTAATTAATTGCTCTTATCACCTCTTGTGAATCCATTTCCACCTCAAGCTCCCTCAATCCCATCTTCATTGCCATAATGAGCCCCTCGCATACTGCTATGATATCCGCAATAACCGGCATGTGGCATCTGAAATTCATAGCAAAACCATCAATCCAATTTCCTTCTTCATCCCTAAACACGCCACCTGCTCCTCCTTTATATTGGCCCTCATTGAAACTCCCGTCCGTGTTTTATTTAAGAGAGTCTTGCTTGAACGTATTTCAACATAACTTATATTTTAATAGAAGATAGATATTATGTAATCAAACTCTATATTGACTATAATAGTGACTTTGCCCCTCTACATATAGAGTTTATGGACATATGAGCGGATAATCGTGGAAAAAACTAAAATACCATAACTATTTATTACGTTAAAACTCATAAACTAATGATTTTAACTATATTTATACTTTTCAAAACCAGACTCAAACCATCAGGTTTTAGGGTTTAAACATTTTTTTGGTTTAACTATAATCAAACTATAACTCTATATACAAATTAAAAATTTCTAAAACAAGATAATAAATACAAGAAACACTCCTACGTATAAAATTAGATTGGTAATTAATTAAATAGTGTATATGTTGTATAGTTGGTCAAAAATATTATTTAAATATATTTATAACTATATATAAAATATATGATAATAAACAATTTTCAATTATTAAGTTTTATTTTTATCTGAAGTAATAACCTAACTGTATTAACCATCAATTACACTTTTAAAACCATAACATAATGATTTTAATCGTGTTTACATAACCAATGTTATAATCAGTTTGGTTACCAATCGGTTTCGGTTTTTAATTGTAACAGTTTCCATCCCTAGTGGTATCTATTATCCTAAGTCTACTTTGTTTCTTTTGACCCATGTTTCACTTTAAAACATATATTATATATACACATTTGATATACAAAAAATCCCCTCGACAAAGTATGGTCTCAGATCAAAGAGTTCATGTGACTATTGAAACCCTCAATTAATACATGTTCTGGCTCATATTATGACATATTCAAGTCCCTTATGAGGACCCGAGGATGAAGATCATCAGTAGCATTCTCGCATATGATAAAATATTATTAGGCGTATATGGGTCTGAATGACCTCTAATAAATACCCCTTGTTACCAAAGAGAAAGACATGTGCACTACATATTTGAGCTACTTGCATTGAATATAATAACCTTCAAACTAACTTGATCGTCAAGTTGACAACATGAGAATCCCCTCTCTTTCGGGACTAACTTCTTGTTCTCAGAAATTAGAAGTTTGGAACTAGAGTACTAGTATCACGCGACAATCCATCCTAAACATATCAAACTCCCTCGGTCCAACCCAAAAACCAAAAGACAGAGTTATTTTCAAAGGTCACAAAACCGACATAAATTGTAATTAAACTATTCTCTCAACATCAAAAACATTATTTAAATATATGAGTTTCATTTATAGTATTTTAAAACCATAACTCATTGATTAATTTAAATAAATATATCTTTTATATTAAGATAAAAAAAGTTAATCAATATTCAACTATTATATTGCAAGTAGAGTAACTATAAATTTCATTCTTTTCATATCACTTTTTTACATTTATTCATTAAAATATTATTAATATCCTAAGTCCATTAATAAATTTTAGAGTGATATTTATCACCTAATAATTTTGGCCAAACAAGATCAAACCAATAAAATGATTAATGTATCCTTTGCAAGCTTAATTATTAACACAATATTCCATAAACTAAAATCTAGTTTCGATAACTAAATTTTTTTATAACTAAAATATTTCATACCTATAATATTTCATAACTAAAATATCATATTACAATAAAATTTCATAACTAATCGCATTACTATAATATTCTATAATTAAAATATTTCATTACGTTTTCTAATCCACCACGAAAGAATCAAATCTCTTCCTTGAATCACCAAATAAACAATATTCAAAACCAAACTTGGATGTGTATAAAATAAAATAAACAACAATTAGAAATCAGTAAACTATAAAGGTAAGTAAAAAGTAGTGGGTTGACAGTATAAAAAACAATGTGTAATCTGATTAAAATAGTGGGTTGTATAAATATATCGATGGTTGTAGGTGTAATAACAATGAATTGTCTCAACAAACGTGGAGGATTGATAACACATAAAATAGTGGGTTGTATACATAATACAGTGGATTGACAAAGCAAAGATATTGGGCTATGTGACTAGTATAATGGGCTATCAATACAAATTCGTGAACGTGAAAGAAAAAAATATAGTCAAAACTAGTGGAGCCGGTGGATATGTGTGAATTATTATTGGTAGAGAAGAATAAACACAAAAAATAATAAAATTAACACGAAAAACTCCGAAAATAAAATGAAAAAATATTCTCGTAAAATTATAAAGAATATACCTGAAATTTAGAAATATCTTTCTTATGTATGGAATTTTGAATAGATTATAAACGGTATAGTTAAATGAATATCGAAAATGAAAAAATAAACACAAAAAATTGTAAAATGGCTAAAAATAAACTTGAAATCCAAATTTATCCTCCTTGCATATGAATTTTTGAATGCATAATAAGATTTTTGATCGATGAAAATAAAATTTCATCTTGGTAGAGAAAAGAAAGAGAACATATAAGTCAAATCACACCAAAATTATAAAATAGTGTTATCTATTATTAACTCACGTAATTATATCTCTTAATTTTTTCAGTTTGTTATTTGATCTATATTAAAAGTAGAAACTCTATGGTAATAGTAATATTAAAGATAAAGTTGGTATATATAAATTATTTAAACTTTTATAGCGTAAAAAAAACATAAACTTGTTAAAACTAGGACATAATTGACTTTGATGTTTTTAAAAATTAACTTTAATTATTATTTCATAGCCGAAAAAATCCAACCATATCAATCAAGACAACCCATATATAAAATTGTAATATATTTTGACTTATTCATAGGGATGTCAATAGGGCGGGTTACCTATCCCTACACACGCCCTACAGCAAAGAAGAAGCCATATGCCTCGTCCCACCCCCGCGTTGTTTTTCTCCACGTCTCGTCCCACCCCGCTCTTTAAATCCCCGCGGGATGTGGGTTCTACCCGCGGGTTTCAGTTTGATCGTTCAAATATTTTTTTATTATAAATTTTATTATTTTTAAACTCTCAAATTTACTATTCTTCAGAATTTGCATTTGTATTTGATGTTTAGACAAATTCTTCCCTTAAAGTTGCACTTTTATTTGAATAATTATTGAAATCAGAATATAAATTTATAATTAACATATATTTGTTATATATTATATACATGCGTGGCTAATTTGCGGGGTGGAAAATACTTATCCCCACAACCCGCCCCGCTCCATGCAGGTTCTGCAAATACATCCCCACTACCCGCACCAAGCCCCATTTAGTACCTTAAAACCCGCACGTTTAAAGTGAGGTGGGGCAGGTACCCGCAAACCCGCACCCCAATTACATATTACGTATGCATAGTTTGGATTAATATTATTGAAGAAAAGGAAATAATAGTAATATATAAATATGAAAGGAACGGAAAAAAAGTGATAACTGTATTTGGATTATAATTATAATACTAAAGAAAAATAAATTAATTGATAATCAAAACCGGTCCTGAGAGTAGGCCGAATAAGCTACCGATTCGCGTTCCATATGTTTTGAGTGGCCCTCAATTTATATACGTTTTTACATAGAGGGGTCTAATTGTGTAAGTTCTCTTTGGATCCATATCCAAATATACCATTGTCAGGACCGACCTTATTGATTATGGAATCGTTTTCTTTGAATTTATATTAATAAAAAAAAAGATAATTTTACATTAAAAAATTATACCTTTTTTAAATACATCTGATTGTCATTTTGGATTTAAAGTCATTGACTTAGGTAAAAAGGATAATCAAGGCTCTGTCCCATTGAGCTTACCCCAATTGGTTTGTTTCTTTTCAAATTTATATAAAATATTATATATTAAAGTTATAAGGGTATTTGAAATATTTTATGAAATAATTTTTTTTGAAATAACTCTAAAAATAGAAATATTAAAAAAACATTATTTAAAATTTAAATATTTACATAATTTTTTTTGGACTTGGGAGGGTGCCTATTGCACCCAAAATAAACAACAAAAACAAACAACAAAAACAAACAACAAAGTGGATATAAAATAACTATCCGATTCCTTCACGTCTGAAATTGTCAGCAAATTGAAACAAATTTGCTTTTGTGCCAAAAACAGCTGTGGCTCCACGCCTAGCATTTTTTGCGAGCTCATCCACTTGACTGTTGAATTTCCTACTGATAAAATGGAAATCAATAGGTCCAAATTCCGCAGCCTTGTGAATGATCTTTTTTATAATCTGTTGAATTTTCCAGCTCGCTGCTGACACCTGCCTAATACCTTGAATACATTCAAGGTTATCCGATTGAACAACTTTCTTTATATTTAGATATTTGCCACACTGTTCCACAGTTTTTAATATCGCAAAAGCTTCCCCTTCCATAGATGTGTCACAAAAGACATCTTCTTTTTTATATACTATACTTCCTTTGTTTTTGTCTTCAATAATAATCCCGACACCTGTAGGTTCGTATTTAACTTTAAAAAAAGCGTCACATCTCATAATGATACTTGCCTCCCCATAACTCTTTTCTTCTTGGTTGTCTATTTCCATTTCTTTTCCTCTTTTTGTATTGTTATTTATACTTTTCCAGTCAATACCATTTGCTTCTTTCATGAGTTTATTTGTACTAAAGATAATTCTGTCCCTATCGATTTCTCTATCTTCATGTATTGCTTTCATTTTTGCTTTCCACATGTTCCATAAATTAACTATTAGATAGTCTTTAACTATCTTTGTTTCCCACCCTTCTTTTGTATATACATCTATCATTTTCATAAACAAATCTGCTATTTTTACATCTTCCTGTTCTCCTATCCTGATTTGTAACATTGACCCTGCCCATATTTCTTTGCATAACTTACAGTGTAATAGTAAGTGTTCCACTGTATCTTTTTTCCCACATCCCCAGATGCATTCATTCGAGTCTGCACATTTACTTTATATAAAGTATTCTTTGTGGTATGGCTTCATTACACGCTTTCCAAACAAATATCTTTATTTTCCTTGGTATATTCAAAACCCAAATAATTTTCTAAATTTCTGATACATACCTTTTTGGTGCTTCCGTTGTTTGTGGGCCTTTGATCACGAGTTCATCTATAAGTATTTTATACCCTGTTTTTGTGTTGCACTCTCCATTTTTAGAGTAAGGCCATATGAATTTATCTTCATTATTTAAATCACATACTTGTTTCTTGGTTATACATGATATAATGGGTCTTGAAAAGGTATTCCATATTAGCTCAAGATTCCATATATTTGTTTCAGTATCGATATCGCATCCTATTGGTTTCTCCAGTTTCCATTTCGTGTCTATCCATTCATCATTGAAAATATCAATATTTTTACCATTACAGTTTTGGTAAATTCCGTATTTTATCATAAAAGTCCTCCCTTCCATAAGACTTGCCCAACTCCAAATTCTGCTTTGTCGTAGTTTGACCTTCATAAAATTATTTTTTGGATAATATATTCCTTTTAAAAGTCTTGCTGCTAACGATCCTTGGTTTTTCATAATCCTCCATGCTTGTGCAGTAAGCAACGCGGTATTCATTGTTTTAAAATCTTAAAATCCCAAACCTCATATCATCTTACCTATTGCTATCTTTTCCCATGCTACCCATTGAATCCTATTCTTCTCACCTGAATTCTACAAAAAATTAGATATTAAAGAGATTAATTTATTACATATAGAAATCAAAAAAGAGAAAATTGACTTACAATAATTAGGAATAGCTTGTAAGATCGCTTTGATAAGAACTTTTTTCCCTCCTTCCGATAATAGTTTCGCTTTCCATCCCTTTGTATGTTTAAAAATGTTTTTTGCTATCCATTCTAAAGATTCCACTTTTGATCTCTTGAGACACAGTGGGATCCCTAAATAATTTCCCAAATTTTCCGTTTCTTTAATTCAAAATTACAATGTGGCCTGTTGTCTAACTTCTTGCGGAGTCTCCTTACTGAATATAACGACTAATTTATCAAAGATTATTCATTGACCCGACCCTTGACAATACGTATTTAGACAATCATTAAAATCATGTAGGTTAGTCTCGTCAATAGTTATGAAGAAAAAAGAATCATCAGCAAATAATAGATGAGAAATTTCGGGACAATTTCTATTAATTAGTATTCCTTTAACCTTCTTATTATTTGTCTGATGATCCATACTACTTATGAGAGCTTTTGTCATTATAGAAAATAAGAAAGGTGATAACTGATCACCTTGTCTTAATCCTCCCACCGGACAATTTTTTTTTAATCTTTCATCGTTTAAATTAATACTGAATGAGACTGATGTGATACAATTCCTAATCCAAGACATCCACTGTTCACAAAAGCCACTGATCATATGCTTTTGCCATATCGATTTTTATCGCGGCCATATGTATCTTATTTTTCCTTTTTCTGCTTATAAAAAAGTATTTCTTGTGCTATAATTATATTATCTTGTATTGCTCTACCTTTGATAAACACTTATTGTGATTGTGACCTGCAATCTATTAGCTAGAATTTTAGATATTATCTTATAGATAAAATTAACGCAAGAAATGGGTCGAAAATCGCCTAGACGTTCTTATATATCACCTTTCGAAATTAAAGTAAGAAGTGTATCATTAATGTTATTTAAATTACTATTATTAATAAAAAATGCTCACCGCATCAAAAATATCATTCTTAATAATATTCCATAATTTTCTATAAAATTTACAGTTAAAACTGTCCGGGCCCCGGAGCTTTTGAAGCTGATAGCTCCCAAACGGCCTTTTCTAGAGTTTTTTTGTAATGTTAACACTTTTTCAATAAATAATTAGTAATTTAGCATAGAAAGAAAAATAATTTCAGATTTGGCACAAGGGCTGTATCTTGAACACAACCCTTAAGCAAAATTGTAAGGGCGGTCATTCAACCACCGCCCTTAACAGAAATAAAATTTTGCCTAAAGGCGGTGTTCAAGATACAACCCTTATGCCAAATCTGAAATTACTTTCCTTTTTATGCCAAATTGCCAATTATTTATAAAAAGAATGTTAAACTTAAAAAAATCTCCCTTTTCTACTTCTTCTATAGTGAAGACTTTTGTGAAGTTTTTATTCATCTGTTGTGTTACTTTTGGTAAAATATATTTTGAAACTTCTTCCATATATTCTATCCATATATTCTATGTTATCAGACTTTTCTTTAAAATCCTTTAAAACAATCTTTAATTTCTGAAGCATCCTTTCGCCAAACATCATTCTTATCTCTAATATGTTTGACTCTATTATATTTTCTTCTTTATGTTGTTTATAAATGAAAAAAATTGTATTTTAATCTCTACACACCAACAAATTTTGTCTCGACCTTTCTTTCCCATATTTCCAATTCTTTTGAGTTGAAGTCAAAAATAAAATCCGAGTAGAGAAATAGTTACCTTGAGCAAAAGAGATTGCTTGTGAATTGTGATAGTTGAAGGGCATATGATAAAATCAATCTAATTACCATTTGTAGCCATGCATAGTATATACTTTCGGAAGCCTAGTAATTACACTATTTTGTCTCATGTACCCATATTTCAGAGATCTGTTTTTAACCCAGCAGCACAAAAAGTAAGAACAGCTCATTTTGAGAGGAAAAAAAAAAATTACTCTTGTCTTGCATGCATTTACATGCACATGCAAGTTGCAACCTCATACTATTTATGCATGTAATGGTCCCCTACCCCCTCTTTACACCTAACCACAAACTTAGCCAATCAATCTCATTTCAACGAGCCCTTGCCTTTTCAACCATATATTTATCAAGTTTTAAACCATCTAACTGTCTCCGATTAATAATTACAACCAATCTCAGAATCAACCCCTAATGACAAAGAAAATGATAAAAGCTTTTGAATGCGCAGGCCTATATAGGGAGGGGTCAGAAGCTACTCACATTGTTTAAAATGTACTCCTCTACCTTTGAGTTACAACTGTTCACTTCTTATAATTATAACCGTAATTTCCTTTTCGAAGGTAGCTTTGAGAAACGTGCTTTAAGTTTTTTAGCTGCCATTCTGCAAAGTATACACATACACCCTAGGGGCTAGACCACTGATTATGTCTTTTACCTTTTCACCTTAGCTTTGCTATAAACACTTTCTCTCTAAAGCCAAGTTTCCAAGTATATGCTTTATTTAAAGCAATATCTTGATGTACAAGGTGGAAGGTTCATACAAATAAAGTTTTTGCTTAATTTTCTTTTTACTCCTTACAAGTTTTTGGACACCCATTAAGGTATACATTATATATAGGAATAATCTTCATTCATAGTTCATAAAACTCAAAGGTTCTTACATTTTATGCAATCCCTACTAGGTAATCTGATATTCTTTATGAGATAAGACTAATTCTTGCTTACATTAGGGGAGGAACCCTAGTTGGACATGAAATTTCTATACTCGGGTCAGCTTCAAAGCTGCTTTTTATTTCAGTAATCAAATTGTTTTCCGTACGGAGATGAAGAGATTTATGAACTCGACCCAGACTTAGTATTTTTTGTGTCAAAGAAGAATGATGAAGAAGCATATATGTTCTACTTCTATTCTTGTTTTGTGCACACTATATTTTTGTATTTGCTGCAATGGTGAAGGTGGTCCAATGGAGAAAGCAGAAAAAGATGGTTTATATTCAGCAATTCAAGGCTTTGTGGGGAAATGGTGGAATGGTTCTGATCTATATCCAGATCCTTGTGGTTGGACACCTATTCAGGTAACTTATCTTTTGTATCTCTTAAATTTTGGCTTTGATTAAGCTTTTGTATCTCTTTAAAATTTCAACCATATCTTTCACTTTGTAAACAGTATTTGGAAAAATTCTTTCATAGTACTCTTTTTTCTTTTCCTGTAAAATTGAAACAAATGTCCGCTAGCTAGAACAAAGTGAAATGTTCATTAGTTTTAAATTTTATCCAATTAATTATAACATAATAATACTACTACTCTATTTTTTAGAGAGGATTCTCTGATATCTTTATGTAAAGTAAGGTGTTTTTTATACTTTTTTGGGTAAGTTCAAAATGTTGAATAATTATTGTAATAGAATTTATTTTATTAATAGGTCGTATTTGAAAAAATAAGATTTAACTCATTAAATACGGTTAATAAGTCGATTTTATTTTTTTACATAAAGTGAGAAATCTCATTAATTAGGAAAATTCTCCCATCCAATATAATATTGGATGATCTTGCACCAATAATATTAATATACATACCTCATGTTTTAAACTTACAAAAATAACTAACTTATTAATCTAATAACATGTGTTTTGTTTTAATAATCAATGGTCATGATATGGATATTGGACCATCCAATATTGAATGAAAGTCTTACCCCATTAATTAACACCATGTTACTTTAGCTAGGGAATGTGACAAGGATTTGCGTGTACCCGTCCCATCTCATTCTAAATGAGAAGGGTTTCAGAGTACTAAATGAGGGTTAGGATAGGTTATGGGATTGACTTTCAAAGCTCGCTCGATAGGGCAAGTTGTAGGGATAAACATTTCCCGTCCCGCAGACCTTTCTCTCATTTAAATAATATATATTCAATATTATATTTTGAAACAAACATACAAATAATCTAAAATTATAAATAATTATAAAATCTAACTAAAACTTAAAACTTAAAAGAGTCATTAAATAGAAACAACTCATTGAAAAACTTATGTGTTTAAAATATCCCTTTATAAGCTTTTTTATTAAAAATAGTTCTTGACAAAAAAACGTTTATATAATTCTTTTAATTACTCATTATTTAAATTTAACCACTCTATTACAACCTCCCACCACCACTAACAATGAATTCTTTTTTCCAAACAAGTAATTTATTGTTCCAAACAAGGAATTCATTCTGATAAATATTGAAACTATTACGCATACATAAATTTTACTGTTCGGAAATAAGAAATCATTTTTCTAAACAAGGATTTCATTGTTAAAAAAAAATTAATGTTTCAAACAATGAATTCCTTGTTAAAATAGTGATTTCATGTTTGTTACAAAAAAGTCATAGACGTAAATATTAAATTGTCTCGTCAAAATATTCAATTTTTTTTATTTTCTGATTTCTCTAGAATTAGTTATGAATATTATGTTTATAAATATTTTTGAACGCACGTGGGTGATGGAATTAATAATAGGTGATGGTGGTTGTGGTGGTGGTCGAATTTTTTTACATGGTGGTAGTACTGTAGTGGTGGTGGTGGTGGTTGTGATGATGGTGGTAATAGTAATGGTGGTGGAGGTGCTTCATTATTTGTTAAATAATATTATTATATTAAAAATAAAATAATATTTTTAATACTAAGGATGTATAGGTATGATAGGTTGTTTTCTACAACTATTTATTTCATTAGATATTCTTTATAAAGTAAATATTAGAAGTTATTTTTAACAATTAGAAACTTTCATGAAAGATTTTTTAACAAAAAATTTCAACTATTTTTTTTAATAATATTATAAATATGAGATTTAAACAAAGTAAATAGTAATTTCTTACGGTTGAAAACCGAATAATATGTATTATTTTTTTTCTTTAATTTTTTATTTATTAAATACCCAACACTTTAGATCAAAATCTTTACATGCTATTCAATAGAAATAAAGGAGTGTATCTTTATATTAAGCGCATGATTTAATTTATTGCATGATTACTCTCACATTTATAAAAAATTTAAATAATTAAACACAACACTTAATCATTTTCATTAATGAAATATTGTTATTATACTTCCATATATTTTTGCTTAACTTTTCATGCTAAATAATTTAAGACCATAGACAATATTAATTTTAGTACTCGTGTGTGTTTTTTAATAGTCGTATTATATTCGACTCTTATATTTTTCTTAGTATAATCTTGTTTTGGTTTGTCTCGTTACTCGTGGGTAGAACCCAACGTATTCGAACAATGGGGCGGGGTAGGTCGTGGGGAAGAACAATGCGGAACGAGACTGTGGGGCTTATATTTCTTTTGCAGGATGCAGGAATAAGTAAACCCGCCACAAACTCTCTTTTTTGATATCCCTAACTATAATGCCTTTAATAAACTGTCTTGATATTTAAAAAATTTATTGAAAAATATGAATTTTAATATTCTAATAGAAGTAAATTTTAAAGATTTTAAGCTTTAAATATTAATTTAGTTCTTACTGTGTTTAATTAGTTCCATTTTTCCTGCACAGGGCGTTTCTTGTGACTTATTTGATGGTTTATGGTATGTAACAGAGTTGAGCATTGGGCCTATTCATGATAATTCCCTTGATTGTTCTCCAAATGTTGAATTTACCCCACATTTATTTGCTATGAAGCACCTCAAATCTTTATCATTCTTCAATTGCTTCGTCTCACCTCTTCACCGTCCCATCACACTTGCTAATCTCAATTGGCAACTATTTTCCACCAGCTTAGAGTCCCTAGAATTTCGATCCAACCCGGGGCTCATTGGTCAAATTCCAGAATCATTCGGACACCTTGAAAAGCTCCAATCATTAGTGTTGATTAAGAATGGATTAACCGGTCAATTACCAACTAGTATAGGAAATTTAGTAAATTTAAGAAGGTTAACTCTTTCTGGAAACAGTTTTTCGGGTGAAATTCCAGATAATTTTGGCGCAATTCATGATCTTTTAATTCTTGACATGAGTAGAAATGCGCTTTCTGGTTCTTTACCTCGGAGTTTTGGGAATTTGACTTCACTTTTGAAGCTTGATTTAAGCAACAATAATTTCGAGGGTAAAATTCCAGAAGAGATTGGGAATCTGAAGAATCTAACACTATTGGACCTGAGTAATAACAGATTTTCAAGTGGATTAACATATTCAATTCAAGAAATGAGTTCATTGGAGGAGTTGATCTTATCAAACAACCCCACAAATGGAAATTTAACGAGCATTATGTGGGGTCGCTTAACAAATCTCGTGGTTATCGATCTAGCCAATACGAGCATGACAGGTGTGATCCCCGAGATGATTTCAGATTTAAAGAAGCTCCGATTTTTGAGACTCAATGATAACAAGTTAACAGGTGAGATTTCATCAAAGCTGGAATATATGCCAAATCTTACTACAATTTACTTAAATGGAAATAATCTGTCAGGTGAGGTTAAATTCTCTGCCTGGTTTTATGAGAAAATGGGTAGGCGTTTTAGAGCTTGGAATAATCCAAATCTTTGTTATTCATTTGGGTTAATATCAACAAAGCATATCCCTCTTGGGGTGCAATCATGTCAACAAGAAATACCTAGCAACTGAGCTTGAAGAATTGAAGAATTGCATGATCAAGATCCTTCTCAACTTATTGACTAGGGAAGCACAATTCTAAAGCAACATGAATATTGTAGAGATTGTCATCTAATAATCGAGAAGCAATATAAATTGATTCCACTTTTTGTTATTACATGAGCTTTGGCATATTATTGCAAGTTTAGGTTTGGACAGTACTTTAGGCTATGGCTGTGTGAATTAATGTATTGAAAGTGAAGTGTATGGACACTATGATAGCCATTACTGCGTTTACGGCCTCTAGCCTTCCCTTCAAGGCATTGTGGACCTTGCTAATGATGATAAGGATGAGAGTGGGTCCAGCGCATCAGTACAAATGAACTATAACTATGTCCAGTTATATTTTTCCTATGGTATTACATTTCTTTGCAAGCAAATAATACTTGTTATTAGATGAGAGTATATGATCTTCATCCCAATTAATATCAAATTTTGCCAAATAATCTCTAGTGTTAACAATAAAGAAATTGCAACCGAAAACGTGAAAGTAAGATACACAAAGGTCTACCATTCCAAATCATATGGGGTTTTCAAAATGATAATCCTCGAAATACTTTTTATAACAAAAACATCATATTTACAATTTCACCCAAAAAATATATTGATAAACTATGTTTTTTTAGCATTGTCTTTCTCAATTTATTTATTAATTTGATTTTCTCTTTCAACTATCCTATTTTGTTAAAAAATTCTGGGAATTGAGAAGTTATTCTCAATC
This sequence comes from Nemophila menziesii, assembly GCA_029959085.1. Taxonomy (NCBI): domain Eukaryota; kingdom Viridiplantae; phylum Streptophyta; class Magnoliopsida; order Boraginales; family Hydrophyllaceae; genus Nemophila; species Nemophila menziesii. Next base: position 23,422,395 of record JARWIR010000018.1, on the reverse strand, counting down.
CAAAATTCATCTCTAAAATTTATACAAAAAAATTATGTAACAATATCACTACGAATGTAAGTTATAAAAAGGCAATTTACTTTATAAAACCCATGGAAAGGCATTTTATAATTTAAATCCCATCCCCAATTCTCTTGTAACTATTCCAACTAGGTTGGCTAATATAAAAAAATACCCCCGCCCCCTTTCCATACAATAAAAAACAAAAATCCCACCCCCAAACTCATTAATGACCTGAGTCACCCCTACCTCTTTTTCACTCTGTTGCTCTCTCTCTCTCTCTCTCTCTCTCTCTCTCTCTCTCTCTCTCTCTCTCTCTCTCTCTCTCTCTCTCTCTCTCTCTCTCTCTCCCTCTCTGGTGGTCCTTTGTGTGTTCTAAATAAATGCAATAAATAATCGAACCACAACCGCAAGGTACGGTTGTCCCAAGTAGTATAAATGATAAAACAAATTCGTTCCAAGGACGGGATGGTTGACTACAATGTTTAACAAGTAATGAATGGTTGCACTTATGAAAACAAGTAAAGAAAATATGTTTGTTTGGTTTTTGTTATTAAAGCTACTAAATGAAAGACAAATTATAAGTGCAAATAAAAGCTAAGACGCAAATAAAATGATGTAAAACGCAATATGAGAAGTAGCACTTGAGAACGCAAGGATCCTCCCAATCCTATTTCCTAACTTATGTTGTTTAAGGGCTAAATTGGTCAATTACAATGGTCGGGATTCTAAATTCCTTATACCCCCGTCAGGGTGGACTATAAGGCGATCCTAGAGTGTCACTAGTCCCGTCAGGGTAAATATGATCCACTTTTGGATGTTTAAGTTTTATTACCTCATTGGCCCTAGAATTAGCTAAGTTCGTCAGAATCAATAGCTTCTATCCTAGATTGAATAAATGGTTCTGTATTTAAACCCTCCGTCAGGATGATCCAATTGCCACTAATTGGAATAGCCTAAATACTAACACCTGTTCCTAGTTCATGACGCTAAAAACAGTAAATAATCTCAATTTATAGAAAAGAGTAAAAGCCCCAATCTAATTTAATTTAACAGAAACCCAAATTCAACATTCGAAATTCAATAAGATTGGGATTCACCCATTAATTGTTCTCAAGCACTAAGAAATGTTTAACTCATATTAAATGGAAAAACTAAATTAAAAGAAATGGAATTCATATTTGATTACAAAATTAAAGATAAAAAGAACCTAATTTCCGGAATTGGAATGACTGAGAATGGAGATATAGACCCTCTCCAGTTCTTGCAGCTTCTTCTTTCTTCCTTCGGTTGCTTCTCTCTGGTGTTTAATCTTGTAGAATGTGAATTGTATGAAAAATAGAAGTCAAAGGCTCCTTTTATAAGTGTAAAAACGGATTAGGGCTTGGACCTAATAATAAAACACTAATTAAATGTCCAAGCCCAAATTCTAAGCCCAAAATCCCGTAACTGTTGATACACCTTCACTAAAATGGCTTTTCCTGCTTCGTTATGACTCCGATTGACTTGAAATCAGTTGCTAAATTTCCGTAACTCGATAAGGCTCGTTTTCTCTTCAAAGGTCAGCGACTAAATCAGTTCTTAAGCCCCTCGAAATCAGAAATATATGGCCTGGAAAACAGATTTTCAACTCTAAAAATAATATCTTCGGGATTTATCTTCAAGTCTTGACTCTATATCACGATCTTTGACTTTCTCCTCGGATTCCTCTTCTAGCTAACATCTAAAACCTGTAAACTTTTCACTAAAAATACCAATATTACGCGCAAAAGCTTAATAACTTAAAAATGCTAGAAATAAAAGAGGAAAATCATATTATTGCATATTTAGTCCAAAAGTCTATCGAATTGATTAAATAAACGCAAAAAATGATGTCTCCTAAGGGTCGAAAATAAGAACAATTAGGGAGACATCACTCTCTCTCTCTCTCTCTCTCTCTCTCTCTCTCTCTCTCTCTCTCTCTCTCTCTCTCTCTCTCATATGGAGCGCGAGTTCCCACCCCACCAAACCACTCACCACCACTGTTGTAGGCCTCGCCGCCCCCCACTATCACCAGTCTTCACAATCGACGTAATTTATGGCCTGCTGCTTCGCCAAAACCGCCCCCATGTCGAGTTGCAGCGCTGCCTTTGTCATCACTGCGTTTTTTGTGATGCAGCGCCGCCTTCGTCATCACTGCGAACAACACCACCACCGCGTCGCTGGAGGATAGCCCCCTGTCGAGCAAAGCATCAAATCCAACGACGAAGACCGTCGCCGTGAAGTACGGTGCTGCACACCATTAGATCTGCTCAGCGCGACCTTCCCACCACCGTTGATGCACACCAACGCTCGATCTCGACCACCACCGCTGCTTGACCATCGAAGCCATAGCCACCAGCGCCGTTCATCACCAAGAACACGAAGGCGGCCATCTCGATCTGTTGTTCGTTTTTTAATATACTACTTAAATGGGTCCAGCCTCTTTAAGGGTTGAATGCTGCTGATGGGGCCAGCCCAGTGTAGATGTTGGTTGTAATGGGGCTGGCCCGTTATAGGTTGTATTTTTTTAATTTTTTGTACATAATGGGTACAACCCATTTGAATATGTTTTTGTTCTACATGGGTACAACCCACATGCTTTAAATTATTTGTTCAACAAAGCTCAGTTTTGTTCTGTGTGGGTACATACCCATTGAATTTTTGTTCTTGATGGGGCCAGCCCATCTAATTAACTTGACATGATAAGGACTAATATAGGTAATAGTCGATATGAGTCCGTACCCACATATTAAAAAAAAAATCAAATCCCCAAACCCAACTTGAATCATGGAATTGACCCTAAAAACGAGTATGGGTCCGTACCCAGTATGAACGAGGGTAAAAGAGTAAAAAACCAAACCAGAAAGTTAAAATTGGGACTTAAAAAAAATTCTTAACTAGGATTTAAAAAAGGAAGTTACAGATTTTGGGGTCTCAGATTGTATTATCCTTGTAATAAAACACCCCTTTTTATTTTACACTTTTCTACAAAATTTAAAAATTCATTAAAAACATGATATTTCAAAATAATGAACATCACCCAAATATATCTAATATAATCATTTATAACAATGAATACATATTTGGATCATCTCATTCTAATTATATTCATACATTTTTTTGTCAATTATATTCATACAATCAAAGATATCAATATGTAACAATTGAAGAACTCTATAGGCGATGACCTATTTTATGGATTTAATAAATAATTTATGTTGTTTATCAAATTGGCATCCATCACACAATTTGTCCTTATTTTTTTTTTTGAACAATAAAAGGGATGCTAGCATCCCCAGCAGATCTCTAGTACTACCTATCCGATACCTAATTTACCAAAAATATTATTCAAAAGGAAAGGTCGAAAAGCCCTTCCATTTTCAACCACTGCCCTGTGCCTAGCCTACTTTGCTAGTTTATCCGCCAACTTGTTGAGATCCCTTTTTATATGGTTAAATTTGGGCCCGTTATCTCCACAATTGAGAATAATACTACGAAGGATGGGTTGGATAGACCAACGTGCTGCTGACACTTGCTTGATACCTTGTATAACTTCAAGGTTATCCGAAAGTACCATTTTCTTGGTATTTCGGTTTATAGATCCCAATTCAACTGCTTTGAGAACTGCTAATGCTTCGCCCTCGGTCGCTGAGTCACACTCTATATTAAAAGTATGATTAATAGTTGATTGAGCGTGTCGGTTCTTCTCGACTACCGCTATTCCTGTAGGTTCGCTTTTATTTTTAAAAGGAGCATCGCAGTAATATATGATTTCATACTCATTAATGTCCTCTATAGTAGGAATTGCTTCTGCTGTAGCTGGATCTGGGTATTTTATATTTTAATCTTGTTCCAATCCATCCCATGTACTTCCGCCATAAGTTTATTTGTACTTTGTATTATGGCCGTTCCATTCATTGAAATGTTTTCGTGTACTCCCTTCATTTTCCCTTTCCAAATGTTCTAGAGATTTATCATGATCATGTCTTTGATGATATGCTCTTCCCATCCTGCTTGTTTGAAGCCGTTTACTATTTTTATGAACCATTCTTCTATAGAATCTTCGTTGTGTTCTTCTATTCTTATTTGTGCCATTGTTCCTGCCCAAATATCCTTACACATGTTGCAGTTTAGGAGTAAATGTTCCACTGTTTCACCTTCGTCATTACACCATGCGCAATTTGTTGACGGTGCACATTTCCTGTTGTAGAGGTTTTTCTTAGGAGGTATAGCCTTTTTAATTGCCCTCCAATTAAATAGCTTAATTTTCTTCGGGATGTTTGAATTTCAAATAAGCTTCCATATTGGTGATGTATGATTTTGAATTTCAGCTGAATTTGTCGTACTTTTCTCTATATGATCTTCTACTAGTCTCTTATAGCCTGTTTTAGTATCATAGGTGCCATCTTTGGAGAAAATCCATACAAAATTATCTTTCTCTTCCGTGTTATAGATTTTGATTCTTTTAATAATTGTCCTTATTAAACTTGATCTCTGACAACAAGGTATTTTCTAAAAAGGTTTTGATAACAAATCCATACTATAGTACAACCAAGGTGCCTATCCCAGAAACCAAAGATTATCCTTAATAATCAATAAACACTTAACATGTCGGTATACAATATAATAAGATTAACCTTGAAAACATCATTTTACCTATAAAAAATAAATAACACATCATTATCATCATGCTTATAAACAACATATTTAGAAGATTTAGACTTAACCTTATAACACGCATCACACAATTGACTAATGATAAGTAGGATATAGGAAAGACCACCAATAAGTAACACATTATGAACGCAAATAGAGTCCTTATTGTCCAATGCTACTTTTACCCATCATTTTTACTTTGGAATTATTGGTAAAGGTGACTTTGCCTCTATCGTTATTTGCCAATTTGTATAAAAAATAGACATTTCTCCTCATGTACCTAGAGTACCCATTATCAAGAAACCATCTATTTTTATTTTTGATAATCTTTTCCTACAAACACAATGATGTATCTCTATTTATGATATAATAATCTAGGTTGGAGACATCATTTTATGTGTATTTGGTCAATTAATATTATATTTTTATTTGTATTTTGATAAATTCCTATTTTTTGTCCTGATTTGGTGAATTATTATTTTTAGAGCATATTTAGTTTAATTTGTGTGTTAATGTGAAGATTTAAAGATATATGGTAATTAATTAGATGTCAAATATATTCTAAAGAGACAGGGGAAGAAGATATGGATGAAAATTGGAGATAAAAGGAAGTAGAGATAAAATAGGAAAGGAAAAGTTGTCAAGTAATCTAAAATTCAGAAGCCACGTCCACTAAAGTGAATATAACTCAAAATAGGCTGAAAATTTGGAGAAGCGTTCTGAAGGAGAAGTGTAGATCTTTTTGACGCGGTCGTTTCGATATAAAGTAGACGAAAATCGGAGCAATAACGAAGAAGTTATAGCCAAAACAAAACAACAACAGTTTTTCCCTTCTCCTATATTTTAGGAAACGAATTTGATATGGAAAAGAAGTTCAACTGCTTGCCTTCTAATCCAAGGAATCTGAACTAGGGCTTCCAAGACACCTATGAATACACCCTTTAACTATTTTAAACATGTCTTTCTTAGTTCTAAATCTTAGATAAATCATAGAAGTCATCCAAGAGAAGCAACAAGACCTGTAGAGAGGAAGACAAGAAGTTGGGAAGTCACAAACTCCTCTTCTCCATCATCTCCCTCTATCATTAGGGTAATTTGTATTAGATTCTTTAGCTTATCTTTGTTTTTAATTACTTTTATCCGTAGTTTATTTCTATGTCTTTAGATATGAACTAATTTGCCATAGCTTGGGTTTGCATATATATAATCTTTGATTTCTAATTCTTTATTTGCTTTTAAGTTATTTGGGAAAACCCTTTTAAATTGATTCTAGTTTCTTAACCATATATATGTTTTATGTGCTTTGATTTATTGACTGTAGTTCTTGCTAGTGCACAAGTATAAACTACCCCATTAATAGTAGTTAGATGGTCACCCAGAAGGGGTGTCTAATTATTGAAACATCACATAAGCGTCTACTGTGCGGTAGTGATATGGAAGGGCTTGTCTAACTATATAGTCATTGGGGTTTGTTATTTAATCACCGATTATTGCGCAAGACCGTCTCATCTAAAAACCTAGTGGCGTAGGACCACCTTATTTAAGTCCCCTGGTAATTGTTAGGTCGCCTCTTAAGTTCACCCGGAAGGGGGTTAGGAGGAATATAGAATCCTGAATATTTATCTAAGAAATCTAACCACCCTTATAGCTAGAATATTGATTTAGAAGGATAGATGCATACTAGCAACCCTAAGCTATATTTCTCATCTCCATTCTTTTAGTATTTATTTATTTGCATTATTATCGTTCAGATCTGTAAACCAAATAAATATTATTTCTTTTATTGTCTTTTTATCAAACAAGTAATTTATCCTACACTTTATTATATACATAAGTAGATCTAACAAATCAAATCCCTGCGAACGAACTTTTACTTACTAACTAAACTTGCAAACGATATGTAATACTTGTAGTGAGTTTCTAGTGGTAGTCAAGGGTGTGACCTTTATTATTATCTTTATTTATCTGTTTATTTATCACACCTTTGCCCCCACCACACAAAAATTTAGATTTTAGGTACAAGAGAGCCATATTAAAGTTGTTTATGATATAAGAGAGCAATGTGGGTCAGTTATATCCTTCTTCTTTAAGATCCTTTTTGCCTAGGGAACAAGAGAGCCATATTAAAGTTGTTTATGATATAATAAATTAGGCACAACATGACCATGTTGTTCACAATAAGTACAAGTAGATATAACATGTTTAGAAGATGAAGCAACATGGGAGCATTTATTATATAAATATTTTACAAGAACTGTTGTTTACCCATGGGATAAATCGCAGACCACTTTTCTTATAACCCATTCTTTGAATAATCAACACCAAGTCCAAGTTTTATTGACCATTTTTTATTTTCAAGAAAAATTATTCTAGGTCCTTGACCATTTTTGACAATAAATCAATTTTATTTAAGAGATTTTTGTTATTATAAATTATAAAGGAGTTTCCTAAGTCAATAAGATTCACAAGGAAAAAAACTCTAGTCATTCTTGTTGGGATTACTCTATTCCAACAAATATTTTATTTTTCTTGGCTCTTTCACGCTTTTTCTTTCTATCTTTGCCCTTTCCTCTCTAAGATTCTTTGTTATTCTTCCTATTCTGGGATCTAGCAAATAATTTATGGGTGAATTATATATAGGGTCTTGGAGACAAATTGTCTTCTCTATAGAGTAGTTTTTTAAATGGCATTCTTCTTAGAGACCTCAATTTTGAAAATAGTCTTTCCTACCCTTACTACCACTAAAAGACAAACAAATGTGATGTCACTGTTTCTCTCTCCTCTACCTACCACTATCCACCTACCTCCAACCTCCCACCACCTACCACCGACCTCCGACCTCCGACCACCAACCACCGGCCACCGACCACCGACCACCGACCACCGACCACCGACCACCAACCTCCGACCTCCAGTCACCGGTCACCGGAAAAAACATAGAGTATCGGAAAAATTGCGGAGTACTCTCTAAATTTGCGGAGTACTCTCTAAATTTGGAGAGTACTCTCTAAATTTTTTCGAGTGAGCTAATAAATTGAATTACTCTAAGTAAAACTCGGAGTACTCTGATAAAAATATCAGAGTACTCTAAGAAAATATCGGAGTACTCTGAGAAAATCTCGGAGTACTCTATTAATTTGATGAGTATTATTAAAAAACAAAGAGTAAAAATATCCAAAAGAAATTTGTTTATTTATTTAACATTTCTAATTACAAAAAATGGCCAAATCTTATCTTTTACATTTTTCAATTCTGGTAAAACCTAATCTAAAAAAAATCAAAAAGAAATTACAAACCAAGCTTACTAAACACGCTGAACAAAAAAAAAAAAAAAAAAAAAAAAAACGACTGTCTTCACCGGATATCCATGGCAGTACAAGGCTGTAACTCGAAGCCATTAACAAGCTGTAAGATTCGACTGTTTTCATGGCTGTAACTCGAATCCATTAACAAGGCTGTAACTCGAATCCATTAACAAGGCTGTAAGATTCGAACAGTACCACCACCGGAGAAGAAGAAGAAGAAGCTCAACTGGAGAAGAAGAATGGTGGTTCGAAGCTCAACTGGATAGGAGGAAATGCGCCGCTGCTTCGCCGGATGTTGGAGGTAGGATTCGTGCCGGAGAATGGTGGTTCGAAGCTCAGCTGAAGCTCAACTGCAGCAGCGGAAGAAACGAATGGTGGTGGTGTTCCGATCTATGAGTTTGAGCTCCGATCTGCTGCATCCACGAGCTGTACAGATCTCCACGGCGGTGCTGCCTCCTCGCGAGCTATGGAGGTGGTGTTCACCCCTCCTCAGCTCCGATCTGCATCTCGAGCTGTCCAGATCTCCACTGGTGGTGCTTATTTCTTGACGGAAAATGAGGGAGTATGGAGAAGCTGGACGGGAAAAGGGGGAGTATGGAGGAGGGAGGGAGTATAGAGGAGGGAGGAGAGTGGTGGTGGCCATTTTGGTGGTGGTGGTGGTGGCGATTTTGGTGGTGGTGGTGGTGGCGGTTTGAAAGCTTGGGTAGGAGAGATTTAGGGGAGGAGAGAATAATTAGAGATAATAATGAGATGAAATGTAATAATTAGTATATATAGGGAGAAAAAAATAAAACAGGGGTAGTCTAGTAATTGGGGTTTTGGGGTTCATGTGTTAAAACTTTGCCGAGGTCTTTAGTAAGAAGAGGCACTAGGCCGGGTCCCCATCTTGAAGAGGGGGGTGTGGTCAAGACCCTAGGCGTAATTATCTCATAATTTATTAAACTTTTTCTTTCTTTATTCCTCTTGTTCATCTCTCTCTCTCTCTCTCTCTCTCTCTCTCTCTCTCTCTCTCTCTCTCTCTCTCTCTCTCTCTCTCTCTCTCTCTCTCTCTCTCTCTCTCTCTCTCTCTCTCTCTTCCCACCGCCTTCATAATCTCTCTCTTTCTTCTTTTCTTTTCTCATTTTCAGTTACTTGATGGTTAAAGTGTTAAACTCCAACCGTATGAATTCTCCAGCAAAAAAATCCAAAACTGAAAGAAAGCAGAAGCCTCGGTTTAGAGACATAATGAAGTTCATGCTATCACTTATTGAAGATGCGTCAAACGTTATTACTCCAGTCAGCACTCCAACTCAGGCTCATGAATCTACTGCTATATCAGTCAAGGGGTGTGGATCTAGTCAAGGTGTAGTTAATTAGCTGAAATTTGGAGATTTCTCAGCAGTTTCTTCACCAAAAGTTGTTGAAAATAAGGAACAAAGCAAGGTTGACAACAAATCTCAAATGTGGTCAACCTTATTCGAATGTTGTGCAGATGAAACTTTGAAACATGACTATCATGAACCTATTGTTCATGATGGGAAGAAAATCATCAAGCCATCTCCTCATGTGCTTAAAGAAGGAGCTAAATTTTGGGTAAATTGTCTTGTTGTCCAATTTATGGATAATCCCCCACCATTTTATGCTATAACAAACTTTGTCAAGTTTCAGTGGAGTAAGCTCGGTAAGGTTGCAATAAAATCTAGTAATAACAGTATTTTTATCTTCAAATTTAGAATGAGCATTATTACACTCGTGCCCATGAATAAATGTGGCACGTGAATGGAAACCACTTCTCTTACGTCCTTGGATTCCCAATATGCAATTTGAGAAAGTTCATCTAACAAAAATTCTGTTATGGGTCAAACTACGTAATATACCTATGGCTCTATGGACTAAAGCGAGACTTTGTTATGTTGTGAGTGGTATGGAATTCCTTCATAGACAGATTCAATACCTGAATCAAAATCTCGATTAGGTTATGCGCGTGCCTGTGTTGAAGTTGATACTAAAGAAGCTCTTCATGTATGATTATATAGGCCAAAGTAATTTACAAGAAGATATAGTCGAGTATGATTGTAAGCCTACTATATGATTTAAACGCAATCAGTTTGGACATAAAGTGTAAGAACACAGTTCAAATTTGGAAAGAAAAGAGTACAATGCCAAAAACCAATAAACAAGATAAATTCAAAAACCAGGTTGATCAATGGAAAGTTATATAGAGTAACAAGTCTCAAAGAACTACTTCACTTAATCATGAAGTTGAACACTTTGATATTAGTTAGAATTCCTTTGATAACTTACAAAATACTAATATTAATGTCTTGGAACAAGATCTTTTAAAGTTCATAAATGATAATGGTGATCAAGAGATCACTAGACCTCCTAATTTATGAATATTGCTGCTTGGAACGTAGAGGCTTCAACAAGCTTCTAAGACAGCTGGATGTGTCAAATTTTATTAACATCAAACTACTCGGGATTTTGGGAACTATATCAGAGATATTAAAAGTTTGAGCATAATAAATAACCATATGGAAATTATTAAAAACTATAGTTATGATGAGATCAGGCGTATTTGGATATTATGGGATAAATTTTATTAATATTAGCCTCATAAATGTTAATTCTCAATCTATGCTGGTTGAAGTTAATATCAAATCTAGCTGCGACTTCTTTATTTCTTGCTTTATCTATGAAATTAATGATGATGATGAGAGGATCAAGCTATGGAAGAATATAATTCACTGGAGCAATATATATATTAAAGAAAAGTTGATTTTCTTTGTTGATTTCAATGATATATTGAAGATTGAAGATAGATTGGTCTGTGACACTAGTTTCAATAGTTCTATTTTATTCAATGAGTGTATTGACGATGCTAATCTGTACGAACATCATTATGGTGGAAGATTCTTTACTTGGACTAACAAAAATTCTGCAGGTCAACTCAGAGCAAGTAAAATTGACCAAGTTTTCATCAATTTGAAATGGATGGGTTCTTATCAGTCTAGTGTGCTAATTGTTTCTCCCTCCATCTCTGATAATTGCGCTTTGAGAGTTACTATTGTGGAGTATAAAATAACTAGTCCTTGCTCTTCAGGTTCTTTAATGTATGGTCAACACACAAATATTGTCTTGACATAGTAAAGAAGCATTCAAGTTAGTGGGAACTATATATTTTAGTTTTGTATGAAACAAGAATGAGTCAAAAAAGCTCTCAGAGATTTGAATAAGAAATATTTCAAGAGGAATTCTAATATTTTAAATGAGATTAAAAAGAATATTGAAACAATTCAAATTAATATTATGAGAGGTTCTCAAGATATGGAAACTCTTGTTGAATAAAAAGTCTTAGTCAAATCTCTTGAGGATGCTAAATAAGTGGAGTATGAAGTGTTGAAGCAGAAATCAAAGGCTACTTCTTTTACCAGACTCAGATTGTAACTCCCTTTACTTTTACAAGATGATCAAGGGGAGAATTACCAGAATTAATGTTTCTACCATCATAAAAGAAGATGGAAGTGTCATAACTGATCCTGATCTTATTTGTAATGAATTTGTAAGTTTTTACTAATAGTTTCTTGGTTTGAATGATCCACATCAAGAGTATTGTTCTAGTGATGTCATTAAAAAATGTCATAAATACTAATCTTTCTGATGTTCACATATCTAATTTTATTTCTCCATTTTCTAAGGAAGAAATCAAAGCTGCTTTTTTCTCTATTAATGATCAAAGGAGCCTTGGACAAGATGGAATGAACTCTTGCTTATACTTATATAATATGATTTCTGTAAAGCTATCAATCAATGTTTTGATACAGAAGAGCTGCCCAGTCAGGAAAACAATACACATATAGTATTGATACCTAAGAAAAAAAATCCCTCAAATGTTAAGAAATTCAGGCTAATTTCTAGTGTGAAAATCATTTATAAAGTGCTTGCCAAGCTCTTATCTAATAGATTGAATCTGGTTCTAAACTCTATCATAACAATCAATCAACTTGCTCATGTTGGGGGAAGATTTTTATGTGATAACATTCTGGTATCTCAAGATTTGATACTTAGTTATGACAAGAAGCAAATTTCTCCTAGATGCACTATAAATATACATTTGCAAAAGGAATTTGATAGTGTTAACTGAACCTTTTCAATCAATACTCTCAAAGATTTTGAATTTCCTGAAATCTACATCAACTAGATCAAGATGTGCATTTGTTATCCTCACTATTCTATACATATTAATGGGAGAGTTTATGGATATTTTAAAGGGAGAAGAGGTCTTAGACAAGGAGATCCTCTTTCTCCATATCTCTTCACAATTTGTATGCAAGTATTTTCTGGGATTTTTTAACCTACAACTACAAAGAAGAGCTTTAATTTTCATCCCAAGTGCAGAATTTTTAGTATTAACAATTTGATATTTGCTGATGTCCTATCTCAGAGTTGATAGGATTTCTGCTCAACTTGTTAAGGATGGTCTTGATCTTTTTTCTAGAATTTTTGGATTAAAGATAAACTATCATAAGAGTGAATTACACTTTGGTGGTACTTCAACTATTGAACAATCTGATATCTTATCAATTCTTAATATCAAGATTGATTCCATGCCTGTTAGATACCTAGGGGTTCCTCTTAGCTCTAAGAAGATAAGTGTATCTGATAGCAACCAACTTATAGAAAAGATTTGTCAAAGTGTTAACACACGGAACTCAAATCTGCTATCGTATGCAGGTAGAGTTGAGTTAATAAAAATATTCTTGATCAGTAAGATTATGTTTTGGTGTAGGATATTCTTATTGCCCAAACAAGTGATCTATAATCTCAATCAAAATCTTGCAAGTTATCTTTGGAAAGGTAACATAGAAGGAGCACAAGGAGCCAAAATATCCTGGAATACTGTGTGCAAAAAGAAAGAGTTTGGTGGTCTTAATATCCCTAAAACTGAAGATATCAATACTACATGCCTTTTATAAACTTTTTGAAGGATGTACTTACATGAAAACAATCTATGGAGTAAGTGGGATCATAACAATCTGATTCGAAACAAATGCATATGGAGTTGGATAAAAACAAAGTCACACTTGGATATGAAAACAATTATTTAAAGTCAGGTTTATTGCATTCAAATTCACCCATCACAAGGTAAATAATGAAAGTAATACATTTATTCTATTGGATAAATGGTTAAATATGAAAGAAATTTCAACTATTCTTAACATAGATATTTATAAAGTTGGAACACATTGTAATAAAACTATTGTAGACTATTATGGCCATGGAAGATAGAGCCTCTCCCCTATAATTGGAGATTTGCTTCCTCATCTGCAGAATATCAAGCTCTCTAACCACAGTGATAAAATTCACCGTGGTTAGAGACTATTTTCCATTTTCAAGTCTATCATTGTCTTTCAAGGTTTTTCCAAAAGATTTTAAAATTTATTTTCTTTGTTTTTGCTCCGTTATGAAATCTTTTGTTAAACTTTTGTTGGATTAGATAGTTTTCTCAAAATATTTGTAATAGGAGCTCGCGAAAGTGGCCAACTTCTCTCAGTATCTACAATCACCTCCATACCAATTGATGCTTCAGTAAAATCCATGAACACAAAACCACCCCTTCCAAGAATATCAACCCTCAGTCATGAACTCTGGCTGAGTCCTTGATAAGACATTGTTAATTGAAGCTCGGGGGTATAACCATGAAGTGTACATTTAGCTAACCTGTGTTGGAATCTTGTCCATGCTCGCCTAAACTATCTCCGTCATCTGGGCAGAAATTAGAAAATTCCATTTGATCCTTCATTCTCATATCCGTGGATAATAAAGATCAAGGAATTTTGCTTGAAGTTCGTCCTATGACGTAATCAGTTCAGATGGTTGATGATACAACCACTCACTCGCATCACCAGTTAAGAAAAACTGAAACATGAAGTAATACATTTTAAGATCTGGTCTGATCCATTTAAAATTTTATGCAGATTTGTGAGCAAATGTATTACTTCATGTTTCAGTTTTTCTTAACATACTTGGATCAGATGGTCTGATCAACATACTTGGATTAGGCTTGAATCGTGCAACTTGTATAACTTGATGGTGAATCCCTAATGGTCGGACTCGAAACTGGCCTCCTTTCTAGAATGACCTTGATCTCTACGCAAAATGTTCAGAATGTTAGGTGTAACTTCTCCATTACCATTACATTCTGATTGTGGATGACCTCCTGGGAGAACATGATTTGGATTGATTGGATTTTCCCTAGGCGGTACATCCTCTACTCTTGAAATTAGATTCCCATCAGTATCTACATCTACTGGCGCATTCAAATTTGCCGTAGCCGCTTGCTTTTTTTCTCTCTTTCTCGTCTCCTTTAAACTTGAAGTAACTTCTCGGAATCTGAGAGCATACACCAAACTTAAGAATCTGTAAAGAGACACAAAAAGCATAAAACAGAAAAACAACTAACTATACTATACTAAACAAAAACACAATAGTTAACATAATAGTCCCCGGTAGCGGCGCCAAAAACTTGTCAAGGTATAATTAAAAATAAATCTAACAATCAACACCTCGAGAGATTACTCCCCGCAAGTGCACTGGTCGTTTGCAAGTAATAAAGTAAGTAATAATATCGTTCTCCACATGGACTAAAGTCGTTACTTTCAAGCTCGTGTTCTTAAAGAGTGTATATGATTAGTTGTTATAAATAAAAGACATAAATAAAATATAAATATTTGTTTGATTTTCTTTTAAACTAAGATGCAAGAATTAAACTAATTAATGAACTAATAAAATAAGTAAACAACTATGAAGAATGGCGATGGTAGTATAGCTCAAGTTGCAAGTAATCCCTTATCCTAACAATGATTGTAACTAGTGCTAAGGGTGAATTTTGGGTAATTCTTTGTTAATCGAGATTCTAACTTCCTTCTAACTCCCGCCAGGTAGCTTAGAAGGCTGCCTAACTATTAATAGAGTACTCGGGTGAGATTATTCTACGTAAAAGCTCAGCGCTAGAAAATACCAAACCTATGCGATTATCCGGCTAAGCAAGCCCGTCAGGATTAATACCGCACACCAGACGTATATGAACTATGTTTGTTCGAGCCATTTTGATGAGATCAGGTACTTTGTGATACATATATATACAAAAAAGCTAATAAGTGCGCCGATTGGTTAGCTCGGTTTGGTCTACCGCAAATATATAATTACTAGACATTCATTGATCTGCCTGACGGGATTTGAAGTGTACTTACAAGTGATAGATTTGGTTGGAAGTTTCCGAGAAAGATTTACAATCCGAATTTAGAGAGTGTTACGTATATGTAATAATTTGGTCTATACAATGATCCTAGGACCTCCCATGTAATAACAAATATATTTGATATAAAAAGAAAAATAAATTAATATATTTAATTAATATTTATGAACTATAAAAATGTGTCAGTGTTAATTTTGGAGTTATTAACCGGGGTAAAACCCAATTATCAAGTAATTACTTGCTCTGTTAAATGGGAAGAGTCGCCAAATTGATCAGCTGTCGGTGGGTCATATATTTTAGTCAAACAATTTCCGATTCTTCCATTAGATTTGCTCCCGTAAAGTGGAGTTTGAATTGATAGTTTTTTTCCGCTGTCGAAAGTGTTTGAATTGACAAATGAAACGCGTACAAAGTCATCTCAACTTTTTAATTTTTTGTTCCGCTTGTTCTATATTTTTAATCAAAAAATCTTTTTTAATAAAGACCTAAAAAGGTCGCAGAATTATAAAGAACCTATTCCAATGCTAATATGAAAAGAAAAAAAAAATCTCAAAAACAAAATCAAACAGAAAAAGAAAAACATATTAACAAAGAGATATACATAACAACCCACAGTAAAATTTATAAGCACCACAAAAGATCATCACCAATGTCATACTAAGGAGATGTATTTAACGGGAAGTTTGTTGTAATTTTTTAGACTTTTAAAATTCATATACTTTATAAACTCTACAGATTATTTTAATTTTATATGAAATTAATAAAAAAAAATTTTAATTTTATATAAATCTAACAGATTTTTATGTAAAGATTTTAATAAATTTTAATAGATTTTGATTTTTTTCTAAAAAATAAAATATACATTCATTATACTGTTAAATAAAAGGTGTTCCTCCACTATGGTGGTCTAACGGTAACGAGTAGTGAATTCCACCATGATGGCCGATCCGATTTTTATTTTTAATTTGTAATTTTGATTTTATCTTCTAAATATTAAATAAATAATAAATCTTAAGATAAAAAAAGGCATACATCCAAAAACGTTGAAAAATTTCAAAATATAAAATAAAAAGAAGTTAAACAATGAAGAAAAATGAAAAAAAATTATGTTCGGAAAAAACATTATAATGAAACGTGATAAAACCTAAAACACATCTCTTCATAGCTGCATTGGAAAAAAAATCCCTTCACATTCACGTTAAGAAAAAATAACAATGAAAAAATTGAAACATTTTTTTTATGTTCGGAAAAAAATACTACTCACATCGGAGAAAAGAAAACAAAAAGAAATCCCTTCACACTCATTTTCCTAGCGAAAGTTTTCGATGAATAAATATAACTGATATTAATTAGCCTAATTCTAATCCATTTCAGAAAAACATGCCCATTAATGATTAGATATTAGAATTAATTTAAAATAGCTTATGATTATTTTTTTACCTCACTCGTTGTTTTGCTTGGAATTTATAAAATCTCTATTTCTATTGAAAGATTTGTAGAAGACTTTTTTATTTATAATTAAGCCTTAAACTCCTATAAAATCCAATGATTTGGAAAGTCTAATAACTTTTGAATACCCCAAAATTTTAATGGATTAGAAAAAGTCTTGATTGAATACACCTAGATTTTAAAAGAGATTTTAAAATCCTAATTGAATACCTCAAGATGTTAATAGAGTTTTTAAAATCCTGATTGAATACCTCTAGTCTTTTAAAATCCAAAAACATCCAACAGACTCCCAGTTGACTACACCCTCCTATATTTCAATCATTTCACTTAACATCACATTCCTTGTACTATCACTACCTTGTGTCTAGACGCAAAAATACCGCGAAGGAACGAAGAGATTGACGCGTCCGAAGAGGGAGACGGAATGACATTGAATTCCATTGACAACGCCCACAATGAAGCAACCCATCCAATTAAGAACCCTAGAGCTCCTCCACCGAAGAAGAAGATACATACTGATAATGGGTTAGAGGAAGAGATTCGAGTGTTGAAAGAGAATCAAGAAAAGATGATTGCTACCTTAGGGAACGTTACAAAAGAGTTAGAACTCCTCTGAAACATGATAATGGGGGTGAGCACTATGCAACACGCCACCTATGGTTTACTTACGCAGGACAGAGTTCATGGACGCAACACCGATGACCAGCCACGCGCTGGTTAAGGTACGTTTTCTTTCCTTTCTCATTCAGTGCATATTATTTTATTGTGTTGAGTCTTTTTCGAGTCGTGGGGACACGACTCATTTTTGAGTTTGGGGTGGGGTTCGTTGCCTCATCCCAGTTTTATGTGTTTTATCGCTTTCAAAAAAATTAATTAGGAGTTGTGTTTGACTGTAGAAGCTTTTAAATGTCCCCATTAAGCATACTTTTGATAAATCAATGATAGTAAATAGTGGACTTGAGGAATTAGTATAAAACGCGCTTTAATTGCATGCAAACCTAGATATTGGATAGGAAGAATTAACAAACAATGCAAAAGAAGTAAGTTCGTACTTAAGGAAAATGTTTGGTGTGAAGAACGTGAGATCTAAATTAGTAGAGAACCCACTTAGATATGAACTAGAGACGACCCATGTAACTAGGAAAATGATAGGGGCAGTTCTTTGATAGCCATTTGAAGCCTTTTAGCTTTTTATCCCTTGTATTAATATTATCCGCCTTAGCCCAATTTTGAGCCTTAAAGCCTTTTCTTTTGTCGCCATGTTATAATCCCATATCCCCTTAGTTTATTAGGCATTTCCAAATGACCCGCACTTAAATCACGATCCTGAGACATGTCTCGAGCTTGAGTTTGGGGTGGTGGGACCATCTTTTGGGATACATTGGGAGGGAGATATATGTGGTTGTATTGAGGCACGAAAAGAAAAATTCAGATGATATTGCTTATTGTAACTCTTTGCCGGGATTGAAAAACAAAAAGTGAAATAAAATTCTCAGAGTCAGTAAGATCCGGGTACCCGGATTTCAAAAAACCGGGAACCCGGTTTCTTCTGACTTTAATTTTCAAGAAAAAGAATAAAAAGAAAAGAAAAAGAAAAATAAAGAAAGAATAAAATACCCGACAAAGTGGAAGTTTCTGAAATCATCTTAGTATAGATTGGGTTAACTTGGGGATGCTAATTAGCGCATCAAAAGGGTTGAGTGAGAACATTATATGAGTGTAAACTGAAGCTTGTGGACATTTGTTGATGGTAAGTGAGGAGAGAGCCAAAAGCTCACTTCAAATTTACCAAATATACATACCATACCGCCCCTAAGCCTACGCTAAAACCGTAAAGTCCTCGTGATTCCTAGGTGCATGGTGAGTTAATAGATTATATACTAAGTGGAGCGTTCAAAGCGAGTAAGGATCGAGGAACAACCTATAGCCTTTATATTGAGATAAGTACGAATGTAACCTTCTAGCATTGCGAAGTTAATTCAAATGATTGAATTTTATTTATGTTTAATTGTTGCATGATTAGTGTATTTGTATATTAGTTCCTAATGTTTGCTATATGAGATTTATTTTTAGTAATGCTTTGGGTGTATTTATTTGCGTCTATTTCTTCGTAATCACCTTTTTCCTTTGTTTTTAATTTTACTTTGTCGGGACGACAAAGGTTTGAGTTTGGGGTCTTGATGTCTCCTCTTTTGTTCTATATTTATATGCTTAGGAGACATCAAATTAGGTGACTATCTGACTATTTTAATAGACTTTTAGTAATAATATGCAATATTCCAATTTCTCTCCTTCGATGTTAATATTTTTGATTTATTAAGCTTTTGCGCGTAATCTTGTGTATTTTAGTGGAAAGTTTGTAGGTTTTGAATATTAGCTAGGAGAGGAATCCGAGAAGAAAGTCAAAGATCGTGATATGGAGTCAAACCTTGAAGATAAATCCCGAAAAGAATTATATTTTGAAGCTTCAAATCTGGAAACCTGCCGAAGATTGTTGATTTCGAGGCTCTTAAGAGTTGATTTAGCCGCTTACCTTTGAAGAGATTATGTTCCTTATCGAGTTACGGAATTTTAGCAATTAATTTGAGGTCAATCAGAGTTATAACGAATCGGCTAGAGCTGTTTTAGTGGAGGTGGTGCAGCAGTTACGGGATTTTGGGCTTAGATAATGGACTTGGGCCTTTAATATTTCATTTAACTTATCGGCTAGGCCCAAGTCCGTTTTTCACCTTATAAAAAGAGGTTTTGACTTCTATTTTTCATACAATTTATTTTTGTAAAAAGTTAGACAAGAAGCATAAGCAAGGAAGAGAAGAAACTTGGAGCTGGAGACTGTCTATATCTCCATCTTTCAGTCGAATCAACATCCTAATTAGGTTTCTTAATTTCCTTTCTGTAAACCAATTATGAATTCCTTTTTATTTATTTTCTTAGTTTGTCCAATTATGAGCTAATTTCATTCAGTACTTGAGAACGTGTAATGGATTGAACCATGAATTATTTTATTCTATGTTATTGAATTTGGGATTATTTTAATTTAATTCAAATTGGGTACTTATTATTTTTCTTTAATTTACACCTATTGACTATTATTGAAGTCATGAATCAATTTTAGGAATTAGTACTTAGGCTATTCCAATTAGTGGCGATTGGAACACCTTGACGGGGGGTCTAGGTACGGAACTAGTTAATGAAAGCAGGATATAAATTATTTGACCTTGACAGGCTTGATTAATCTTACGGCCAATTGGGTAGTTAGACTTGAACCATTCAAAGGTGGACTATATTCACCCCGACGGGGTTTGTAGCACCTGAGAAGAGCTCCTTAGTCCACCTTGACGGGGGTAAGGAGATTATTGAATCCCGACCAATAGTAATTACCGAATTTGTCCCTTAAACGATACATGGAATGATTTGATTTAGGTGAAATCCTAGCGTTACTCGAGTACTACCTTCTCATATCTTGCGTCCAACTATTTTTACTTGCGCGTAGCTTTATATTTGCATTAATTTAGTTTTTTTTAATTATTGTCTTAGTTCTTAGAAAACCAACAAACAAACTTAAAATCATTTATCTGCTTTTACGTGCAATTAAACACTAATTGATAAGCATTAGAGTCAACCAATCCGTCCCTGAGAACGAATCTGTTATCACTATTATTACTTGGGACAACCGTACACTTGTAGTTGTGGTTCTCTTTACTTATTGCATTATTTTAGAACACACTAAGGACCACCAATACCTCATAAGGTCACCAAGTGTATATAGTTCCATCAATATAGGACCTCAAACAATAACCTCTAAATTTAATATAATTATACGATAAACCTCGTTTTAACCCCTCAAAAGGGATATTAAGTATAAAGAGTTCCATCAACATAGAACCTAGACCAAAAACTTATAATGGTTAATATGGTCATAACATAAACCTGGGTTCAATCCATTAGAAGGGTTACCAAGTAGAAAGAGTTACATTGACATGGAATATCAACTAGAAATATATAGCGGTTTAATGGTCATAAGATAAACCTTTGCTCCATTACTAAGAAGGGTTCATGAGTATAAAGAGTTCCATCAACACAAAATATCGATCAAAAACCTATAACGATTGATATGGTCATAAGATAAACCTCAATTCAATCACTCAAAAGGATTAACAAGTATAAAGAGTTCCATCATCATGGAACCTCGAGCAAAAACCTACAATAATTAATATGGTAATAAGATTAACCTTAGTTTAATTCCTAAGAAGAGATACCATGTATAAATTATTCCATCAACATGGACCCTCAACCAAAAACCTATAATGGTTAATCCTGTCATAATGGTGGCTGGTAGGGTGTGACAAAAATAATGTAAATAAGATACAAACTATCACCTTAATCAATCACGTTACTCACTACAATTATCACATGTCGTATGCAATTTTTAATGATAAGTTAGATTCGTTCTTAGGGACTTAATGTGTTATACGAATGGATTACAAGAAAGCGTAGTAAGAATTTAGTAGCAAGGAATTAAAGACGATAAAATAACGATGAGTAATTGTGAAGAATATTGATTAACTAAATACTAATGCAAATAATTCAAGATGTAAGACTAAGATGAGAAATATACTTAGGTTTACTTGTGTACACTTATCCTTCTATTTCTTCTACTAGTTATAAGGGTGGTTAAAGCTCTTAAGTAAGTATCCATGATTCACTATTCCTCCTAACCCCTTTCCGGGTGGACTTAGGTGGAGACCTAACAATTACCAGGGGACTTGGGTAAGGGGACCTTACGCAATGATTGGTAGTTAATCTCAAACGCTAATGACTATCTAGTTAGGCAAGCCCTTCCGGATCACTACCGCACACTAGACGTTTATGTGGTGTTACAATATTAGACACCCCTTCCGGGAGACCATCCAACTACTATTAATGGGGTAGTCTATACTCGTGCACTAGCAGGTTCTATGTTCAAGAAATCAAGCACATAAAACAAATATAAAGGTTAAGAAGCTCAATCGATTTAAAAAGGTTTTTCCCAAACAAACTTAGATAGAAGAAAATAGAATTCAAATATTATACATATGCAAAACCCAAGCTATGTGAAAATTAGCTCATTCTAGAAAGAGATAAACTAAAATAAAGATACATACTATAGACTTGCTTCTTCTAATGCTGTTTCTTGATACTAAGGACTAATAATTAAGCAAGGACATGTTTACAATGATAAAAATGTGTATTTATAGGTGTTTAGAAGACCCTAGGTCGAAATCTTGGAGTAGAAGGCAAGTAATTTGAGTCCAAGTCCAACTCAAATTCGTTTCCTAAAATATAGGACATGATAAATTCTGCTCACTGTTTTGATCATATCTCCTTCGTTATGGGCCGATTTTCGCCCACTTCATATCAAAACGATCGGAGCATAAATATCTATCTAAATCTGTGAAGTCTCATCCAAAATCCCATCCGATTTGAAGTTATCTTCACTTTAGTGGATGTAGCTGCAGAATTTCCAAATTTATTTGGTAGCTTTTCCTTTCCTAATTCAGCTTTACTTCCTTTTATATCTTGATTCCTTCCATATCTTTTTTCCTTAATTCTTTAGAATTGATTTGGAATCTAAATATATTCTATAAACCTTAATAGCTTCACATTAACACACAAATTAAACCAAATATGCTCTAAAAGTAATGAATCATCAGATCAAGACAAGAATTAAGAAAATATCAAACAACGGGTAAAAATCCCTAACTAATCAATCAAATACACCTATAAAGATGTCTCCAACCTACATTAATATATCACAAATAGTGAGACATCACATAAGATAAACCTTGGTTCAATCACTCAAAACCGCTACCGAGTATAAAGAGTTCCATCAACATGAACCTCGACCAAAAGTCTATAACAATTAATATGGGCATAAGACAAACATTGGGTCAATACCTTAAAAGGGTTGTACAGTACAAAGAGTTTCCCCCATGATGAAACCTCGACTTAAAACAAGAAATAGGTGACATGGTTTTTCCCTCCGTTCTTAAAAGGTTGTCACATTTGCTTTTGCACACAAATTAAGAAATGTCATTTACTATCCATGTGATTACTAAATTGCCCTTCATAAAGTGACAATCTTTTTGGAACAACTATTTTTAGTATAAGTGAAACCCTTTTAGGAACGGAGGGAGTAATATGTTGAAATCTAGATCACTTAAAGGGGAAAGAAATCATGGACAACAGGGATTTAAAGTAAGCAACATGTTATAGGCTGAAAGTCCCCAATCACCGAGGTTCTACCTAAATCCTCAGGGGGTAGACCAAAAAACATGGGACCCTAATCTAAGAACCTGGAAACATCAAGATATTCAGAAAAGACAACCTAATGAACTAATTTCTTTGCATAAAAGTAGTTATATGTTTTGAAGAATTCATATCCACCCAAAAGGATCAAAGAGTATGAGTATCATTGAAGGCCTAGAAAAGCTTAAAAGGATCACCTTGTATAGAAAATTACATTATCTCATGAAATCACTTAAAATTATAAGTAAGAAATTCGAAAGTAGAGAGAGATGGTTAAATTGACAAAAACCAGCATTACAAAGACAAATCCACCATTAATATGCCCATGGAAGGAGTACTAAAAGGCTGCAGAAGTTGTGGTACTGAAAAAAGAAATTGAAGCATATGAAGAACCAAAGATCTTTATATATATATATATATATATATATATATATATATATATATATATATATATATATATATATATATATATATATATATAGAGAGAGAGAGAGAGAGAGAGAGAGAGAGAGAGAGAGAGAAGGTTAAAAACCATGCGAGAACACTATTACATAACGTCAGAAATCCAAAATTAGTGAAAAGTTAAAACACCTGAATAGACAATGATGAGCCATATGAAGAATCTGAAGAAAAAAACACAACCTCGTCATCATATGGAAAATAGGGAGCATCCACCAATGTCAAGACCTTTTTAGTTCTATAAACACACTTAGAAAATGGATGACAAACACATATTTTATCCCTCAAATGGCTAACGCTAAAGTTTCTGGTAGGTGGTTCTTCATAGAGGTCACCCAGGCTAGACCACAACCACATCTTGTCCGTGAAAGTCGTATCGACTCGCTCTTGTAATTCCTGCATGAGTTGGTTCTTCTTCTCAAGTTTTTCCTAAAGCTCGCAACTCTTTGAAAACCTCATCACTCACCTTTGATAAAATCACCTCCGGAGGAATTTGGGGCTTGGCAAAGGGCGACACTATGGTTTTATTTTAACGACTGTCGATATACCAATTTATTGAATGGTGGAAATAGAATCGACCATGCAATTGGCCTTTTTGCAGTAATACCATCAAATACATTCTACGAGGGCATAATTTGGGGTGATATAGTTAGGAATAAATGATTATGTCTTTGAGAATAAGGCGGTCTAAGTGTTGCAACGATAATTAGCAAAGAAAAATTCATGGCAATTGATTATGTTCGTGCTTGGAGGAATTCCTCAAGAGGAGTCTTAAGTTGGCAAGAAGAAATGCCACTTGTGGGGTGGTATGGGCCTCTGTTTGGATTGAAGTTGTATATCGATGATAATGTAGATCCAAGGTTACGACAAGGGGGTTCGGGGTTTTAATACGAGCTGGGATGGGAAAATAGATTAGGAGGTTCTCAATGAAGGTTACTTGTGGTTCATCGATGGTTGCAGAGTTGATATCACTACATGATGGACTTAA
The DNA here is from genome assembly GCA_029959085.1 of Nemophila menziesii. NCBI lineage: Eukaryota > Viridiplantae > Streptophyta > Magnoliopsida > Boraginales > Hydrophyllaceae > Nemophila > Nemophila menziesii. The sequence goes on along the minus strand of JARWIR010000018.1, from coordinate 23,397,992 downwards.
ATTAGCTAAGGAGATAAGAATTTTGAAGCTATGTGTGGAGGTGGAACATCATTCTTGCTCTAGAACTGGTGGAACGATGTAGAGAGCCATGAGCTATATGGATACAAGTCATTCATACCATTCTATGTAGAAACAGTCTTCATTCAAGATCACTAGAATATATAGAAGTGAATGTTTATGAAATCTGGTTGAAAAATACCAAGGTTCACCAAATTACATCGAAATTATTACACAAAGACTCACTCAGCAGAATATGAAAGTATAACACACGAGATAGATATGGTCGAAAAACACATATGTTTTGGAGGCGCAGATAAACTATAGTTGCCTATTACCAAGGTCCAAACATCTCGTTTGTATAACAATAGTATTATTATTATTTTTTGTTTGTTGAACGAAAAAAAAAATATTGTATTTGTAATTGATGATCTAGGCGTCAATTAACCAAAATTTATATTAGGCCAAACAGGGCGGATCCAGACACTAAATTGAGGGGGGGGGGGGGGGGGGGTTGAAATATATAGGAGTTCGGAGTTAAGTTTTTTGAAATTTTTAAGGTAAAAATATGATACATAAATATATAACTACCAGTGTAAAAATGCAAATATGAGAATTTAACACTATCATGTTTCTCGTCTCTTTGTTTGATGAACTTAGCAGTTCGAATTTATCCAAAAAATATATAAATCAACACCAGTACACTTAATTTATATAGTATCATTAGTATTATATTAATATTCTAATTCATAAATATGATGAATAAATTATCTAATAAAAATTAAACATTGAAGTAATGTAAATAATAAATTACTAAGTATTATTACCCTCAAATTCAAAATAGAGACACGTATTCGTATACAAAAATTGCAATATTTAATAAGTCGATTTTATAAAAATTAAAAAATTTATAACTTTAATCTAGTATTTTAAAAAATAAGAATTTTTTTTGTTAAAAATTAAAATATAAGAATAAAGTTGAAATCTTATTCTTATTTTTTATTGAACTTATTTTCGAATCAAATCATGTTTAAATTTAGTTTCGAAATGTTTTTCTATTATTTGTATATTTGGAAAAAAGATAAAACAAATGCTAAGATTCAAACACCTAACCTCCTTTCTAAATACTACTATGTAAAGATACTAAACCACTAAGGCATAGTAACTTATGTGTTTCTTAGAACATGCATGTTATACATAAACGTTTAGAAGAAACTAATTATTTTTCGAAACAAAATTACATTTACGTATCATAAAATTTACGAGTTCGGGGGGGCTTGAGCACCCCCTGGTCCCACTAAGGATCCGCCCCTGAGGCCAAATATTTACATAATACGTATAGATAAATTAATTCTGTATATATATTGATGTACAATTAGTTCTGTATATTCTTTAACATTATCAATATGTCACCTAACATTATAATTTGCACATAAAATGATTTGTTTTCTAGGATTTGATTGTATTTTTGTTGGAATTCTTTCACGGAACACGACAGTAAACCTAACTCTGCTTTCAACATAGCATTAACTTCTCTATTCATTAAAAATTGTCCTTATTTTTAAAACAATTATCATAAAAAGTGTGGCCCTTTATCTTTAACAAATACGCGGATAGCTGATCTATAAAATGTCACAAAATGACTTTTTATATTAAATTTTGTGACGTCGTTAGTCCTTTTTTATATTTTTTGTCAGTTGACAGTTAGTCAACACTGTGTTGCGCCACATCAACACCAATTACCCTTGAAGGTCTGACTCTACATCGTCGCTGAGGTGACGGTGACGTGATGTTGATGTGGCGAGGACGTGGTGTCGACGTGGTGCCACCCAGCGTCAATTAACGGTCAACTGACAGAAAATACAAAAAAAGACTATCGCTGTCACGAATTCTAACGTAAATGTCAATTTTTTGAAATTTAATAAATCAAGTACCACCAACGCATTTTCGTTAAAGATAAAAAGACCACACATTACCTTTATTTATATCATTTTTACCTATATATTTCGTTAATCAAATTTATCTATTCAATACATATAGAAAATATCAAAATATTTCTAGGTATATATATATATATATATATATATATAAATAATGATTTTTTTAATGTGTAAAAACAGTTGTGATGATCTGTTCATGGATAAAGGAAGTATTCAATTTTAGAATATTTTAAGTTACTGTCACTTATATCTCCTTGCTAATTCCAATTAAAGTTCGTTAAGTAACCGAGAGCTTAGCTTGTGAAAGTAATATTAAATTTAAAAAGTTGGATCACAGGTGTCAGGTGTCAAATTATCATTAGATATTAGAAAATAATTAGGTAAAGGAATTAAGTATACATAAGTAAGTAAAGATACATCACCTTTTCTTTTATTCTTGTATTATTTTCAATGTAAAACATTGATCAAATTATTTGTGTGATATAATATCCATGCTCTACATAAATAATTGTTGTAAAGTTGCCATCATAATCAAGAACCAATTCCACGTTGCTCTAATTTTCAACAATAGCTATAGTCATTAATTACGTCTTGCAAACCGGATTTTTTCTTTTCTGTCGAAGTCTTGCAAACCTGAATAAGGTAATGCTTAAAGTATTTAATATTCAGCTGTCGTCTCTCTCATATCACCAACAACGTACCATTCTTCGACTAGATTTTTTCCAATGTTTCACGTGTACCTCAAAACATAAGTCGAGAATTAACTGTCCAAAACAAAAACAAAAAGTCGAGATTTACTGTTTTAATGTTTATGACAATTTACAATTGATGTAAATCTTTAATTTTTACTTCATTTGAATTGGTGTATTACCAGAATCAGCAAACTTATATGTTCCACTTTTTTGGAAAAGGTATTTATTGATAAAGAAGAATTTACTTGTTTTTTTTTTTTTTTTAAAAGACACCTATTTAATTTGATAGTATACCGTACGCATGATAAAGGTCATATACATATATAGTTAGCATTTATGGATATAAAAATGAAATTGACTTTGGATAGGGAGATTAGTATGCCACTAGTTACGACTTATACGCGTAGCTTACATCATTCGAAGTCATCACATATTCACACGATATGGTTTTTCACCTTCTAGTTACTTTATGTAGGCAATTGACTTGTGTAGTTTTTTAATCGGTATACTAATATGCTAAACTATGATATATTAATTCTGTTAAACATGACTTTAACCATCAGTTCATCAAGAAAGTAGGTTCCTTTTCTTCTAAAGTATAATGATATTTATTTGATAAATTCATAATTAGGGGTAGACGGGTAGTGTAGACAAAGTCCTTTTATCAAAAAAAAAAAAAAATTGGCAATAAGTTGGTATAAACAAATTAAGTCCTTTTTTCAATTTTTTTTTTCAAATTTTGTTTAACTTGATTAGTTTAAATATTGGAAATTAAACTTATTTATTTTATTAAATGAAGGCGCGTTGTTGAGGTTGGGATGGTCAGTTGTGGGATGGACTCCACATAATTGATCCTCTTTATTCAATGTTGATTTTATCGGCCATAATCAAATATAAGACATTTGACATTTTAGCTTGTTGTTCTAACTTTCAATTTTTCTCTTTCAAAAGAAAATCCTGAATAGTCCCGACAAGGGTTAAACACAAATTAGTCTTACTTGATAAAAGAACATGGGAGAGGACTTTGATTTTCTTTTATATTATTGACCAATTCATGATCATGAAATTAAGGATATAAAGGTTGCGACTATTGTACTTTATTCTCAACATTTCAGTTCCTATAAAACCGGGTTCATAGTGAGATCTACTAAGTAGTAGTATTTAAGTCGACACAATATTTAGAGTTAATGTAGGTCATTTATTATGTGACCGATGATTAAGTACAAATGAAGAGAATAAAAGTTTTTTTTTTTTTTCGAAAGCATAATATTATAGATAAATAAGAAACGGTTACAAAGGTTAGCTCACCCCGGAGGGTTCGGCTTCATTACAAATCATAGTAGCTAACTGGGTCGGGCTACAAGTATTCCAGTTACCAAACAATGTGTTAAGGAGCTTCTGTTTGGCAACTCAGTCAGCTGCCCCATTTCTACTTCTAGTTACAAAAGAAAAAGAAGAAAAAGATTGTTCAGTAAAATAATAAATATTACAGAAAAAGAGAATAAAAGTTTATTGGTAAACAAACATATGTCATTTTAGAGAGCATTTATACCTAACTCCAGGCTCGGAATTTTGGAAGCAAATATATCTACTAAACTTTTTATACTATTTTTAATAAAATACAGTTAAATACAATAACTTTAATAATTAAAAAATACAGTTAAATACAATAATTTTGGAGTAGTATATATATTAAAAAGGGGTAACGTCCCCAATTAATTACGCGGAGAAGGTAAATATTCCCTATTAATTACAACTTCAACTTAATTCCTAATTAAGCACAAAATATTACCCAATTACCAAAATATCCTTCCACATATTATTAATTATTTTAATTATATATTTTATTAATTATAGTTTAATGTTTATTTATTTTTTTCAGATTTTCTTTTTAAAATATTTATTTTTTTAAATATTTTTTTTTTCGAAAAAAAATTCGAATTTTTTTTGGGTTAATGACCCAAAAAATCAAAATAATATTATACTTGCCCTAAAGAATCATCCATTAACTTACTATTATAAGATTACATGTTTACCCGTCAAGGACGATTCCCGTCAAGGACGATTCCCATCAAGGAGGATTCCCGTCAAGGACGATTCCCATCAAGGACGATTCCCGTCAAGGACGATTCCCATCAAGGACAAAATTTAGTTAATGATGTTATTGGGAAGAAATTTTGTCATTGATGTTATTGGGCTGAAAATAATATTATTTTGATTTTTTGGGTCATTTTCCCATTTTTTTTTGGAAATATTTTTTTTTAAATTTTTTTTTCGGAAATATTTTTTTTCGAAAAATATTTTTGTTTTCCAAAAAAAAATTTCCAAATTTTTTTTTCGAAGATTTTTTCATTAACACACAAGTCCATACTGTTTTGTGTTACTGTAACTCATACATCAAGCAATTGTGTGTTACATTAACACACAATCAGATGTTCAGACTATCTGTACACTATTATCTATTACTGTGTACAAAATATTCTGTATATCTTATTCTGTGTTCCTGCAACACACAATTGTTATTTGTGTGTGTTTAAGCAACGCAAAACTGTAAATGACACACAAGGTCATACTGTTTTGTGTTACTATAACTCACACATCAAGCAATTGTGTGTTACATTAACACACAATCAGATGTTCACACTATTTGTACACTATTATCTATTAGTGTGTACAAATATTCTGTATATCTTATTCTGTGTTCCTGCAACACACAATTGTTATTTGTGTGTGTTTAAGCAACGCAAAATTGTAAATGATAAACGCATTGTGTGTCTTACCAACACAAAACCCATACTGTTGTGTGTTAATGTAACACATACTTCCAGCAATTGCGTGTTGCATGAACACATAATCAGCCTACATATATACATTATTATATACCTTTGTGTACAAATATTCTGTCTATCTGATTTTGTGTTCATGTATCACACAATTTGTTATTTATGTGTGTTTAAGCAACTCAATATTATACATATTGGGTGTTCATGCAACACACAATACATATGATTTTGTGTTAGTTTAACACACAATTATCATATGTACTAATCCTACATCATGTTATCATGGGAAAAAAATTCGGGGAAGAAAATCGAACAAAAAAATTTGGAAAAAAAAATTCCGGGGAAAAAAAATTCCGGGAAAAAATAATTAGGAAAAAAAAAATTCGAAAAAAAAAGAAAAATAAATGAAAAAAAATTATTTAAAAAAATGAAAAAATAAATTCAGATATTAAATATAAATATATAATAAAATAAAAAACCATATAAGGGCAATAATGGAAGGTAAATATGACCATGTGCTTAATTGAGAATTAAGTTGAAAATTTGTGAGTAAGTAGGAAGTAATTTCCTCATTTCTTTTTTTTTTTTAGAATGAAAAATGAGAAAGTGTAATTAATTGGGAATTATCTCTATTAAGAAAAATACAGTTATTATATTTATTATTATTATATACTATTTTTAATAAAATATCTTGATATATTAATTATTTATTGAATAATATAAATTTTAATATTTTAATAAAAATAATAATAAAATGTAAAAAAAGTATTTTAAAATTCTAATTAAACAATAACTTTGAAATATTAATTTTAATGAGTGAATATAATTTGTAAGAGGAAGAAAGTATAGTTTAATAACTGTAAGAAATATAAAGGGTTCTAGACAAACCTTTTAGGCGGAATTAAGATTCGAAATGCTCTGGTATTAAATCCACTTACATATCGAAGAAGATTGCTATTCCACAACATAAATGCCTTCGGATCTTCTGTTATATATTAAAAGAGATCTTGGGAGAATTTCTATTGATTTTTTTTGTTTCTCTCAAGTATAAGGCAGAGAACAAAAAAAAAACATCTGTGAAAAATGAAATCTAATATGTGTCTCTTCTGAAATAACTTCCATGAAGTTATTTATATACTAGTTATTAATGTAATAACTACCACAATGGGTCGGGTTAACCCATTATGGGCACCCACAATATGGGCCAGGCCCAAAACAGTTTCTTTCAATCTCCCACTTGCACATGATGGGTTTATTCTCACACCCATGCTATATGCATCAGACAACTCTATCTCTCATCTCAAACATATCAACAAAATCCATCATACTTGGCAAATAGGTCGTGCGACCGGCAAGCATATGTGCATTCCTTTTGCTATAAACCTGTTAGGGTAGATAGCTGCTCAAACGATTCATAATCCTTTCGTATATCTTGCAGTTCCCTAGACTAAAAATTATAATATCAATATCATAGTAACTTTGACCCCTCAGATTCCATATCACATCATCTTTGTGATTGGAAGAGTTCACTAGCATAACATCGCGTGTCTCACTATCATGTCATAGTCCTTGATGACTTACATGATTGGTCGACCTACAAGCACGCACTTTGATATCCATTTTAGTCTTCCTTTTGCACTTGACATTTTCTATAATGACTTGGTTGCTTTCCCAGACATACCCCGTTAGGTCGAATCATTCATGACCATCGATAATATGCTAAAGTAGCAAACACCAGATCAAAAATAGGGAACCGGAGTGCAATTACTGCATTATATAAGGAACTGGTGAGCAAAAAAATATGTTGACATATCATTACACTTAATGCTCTTCATATGAGTAGAATGAAAAATCGAGTTAATTGCACAATTGTTCCCTACTATGAAAAATTTCACTACAGGTCCCTATGTTATGCAAAAGTTACAATATCAATTTAACAAATGTATAGTTAAAAGACGGTTTTCTATACCATAGGTCTATGACAAAAAAATTACAAAATTACACTACAGGTCCATATGAAAGAAAATTAAATAACAAAATGACAAAATTGCACTATATGTCCATATGACAGAAATTAAATAACAAAATTACAAAATTGCACTACAGGTCCATATGAAAGAAATTAAATAACAAAATTACAAAATTGCACTACAGGTCCATATAAAAGAAATTAAATAACAAAATTACAAAATTGCACTACATGTCCATATGACAAAAATTAAATAACAAAATTACAAAATTGCACTACAGATCCCTATGGCATATTTTGACTCTTTCTTTGGCTTAAAATATTATTTTCTATACATTTGTTTAATTGTTTTTTTAGGTGGTATCAAGCTCTCTTGAACCCTAGTTCAAGAGATCCATAACTCTAATTTACAAATTAATCACGAATTTAATCAAACACCTCTGAGTAAATAAAAACACCAATAAATACATGGATAAAAGGTGCAATTTACTTGTAAACTATTCCAATAACTCATGCTCTAGAATGCATTTTTTGACAAATTATATGTTGTAAGTCTTACTTGTCTAGAATATAAAGTGTAGTATTCTCCGACTCCTTAAGTTTCTCCAACACATTAGCCACAAAACCATCTCTGTATCTTTCTCGATACTCGACCTGCAAAACACTTTAATTAATAATTTTCGTGAAATAAGCAATTAAGGAAAATAAATAGTATACATGCCATTAACATCATGATGAAAATCTATCAGCAAGAGAAGCCATCGCAATACTTAGTCGCCTACCATTTTTTGATCCTTAAGCAATCAAATAATCCATTACTTCAAGTCAGACACCAGGGCCTTGAGGTCTCAAGTACCTGGTTTTAGAGAATTAACAAAACATTTATTTAAGTGAAAATGTTTAAATATGTAATTAGTTCATGTAAATTTGTATTGCACTCCTCGTTGATCTTTTTAGGATGGTCTGAAATGTCCTCTGAGCTAGAATTCACTCGAAACCCATTCTTCAAATTCTTTGAATTCTCGCATAAAAATAGTATATAAACAGAAAGTTAGTACAACACACTAAAGGTTAACAAATACATTACTCAATATTTCGATCATACTTGAGTTTTCTGTTTATATACTGCAAAACAAAGTTATATAAACAAAGTTAAGATATTTACTGCAAAACAATTCAAAAAATGCAGTATAACAGCAATTTCTCAATCCAACAGTCACAGAGAATCATGGGACCCACAAAACACACAAGGCAAACCCTCTCCATATGCGCTGTTCTCAGCGCATCACTTCTCATACGGTAAAAGGCTTCCAACGGATCATAATAATAGCCATTGTCGAATTTTTGTATAAATATAATAAATAATACTTAAATAAGATAATTCTGAAAAATTGATTAAAAAAAACATAATTCTGAAAATTTGTAAAGTTGATAAGATTGGGTTAAATTTTTTTATTTTTTTTTAGAGTTTCAATGGTGAAAATTATTTTTTTACCTTAATTTGGGTTCTTCGATTGTTGATTGTGTAGCCAAGCCGGGTTGATGATGGTGAAGAATGGTCCTCAAGGGCGCATGTTTTCTTGGTTTGGTGTAAACCATTAAACTTAAAAGTGATAATATTAGGTTAAAAAGTAAACCTTAATTTGGGTTCTTCAATTGTTAATCTCGTAGCCAATTTGGGTTGATGGTGGTGGAGAATGGTCCTCGAGCGGCCCCACTATGTGGGTGGATAATGGTCCTCGAAAGGGAGCCGATTTGTGGGTGGAGAATGGTCTCAAAGCAGTGCCGGCTTGGGTTCTTTGCCGATTTTTTTTGTTCGCCAAGCCGGTTGATGATGATGGATAACGTTTCTAGAGTTGCGGCGGTTTTCATGTTTAGAAGAGCGGCTTGGTCGGAAGGTGAAAGTGAAGATTTTTTATTTGTTTTTTTGTTGGAATGCTGAGTTTTTTGAGAAATTAAACGATGTAATGGTGGACTTTTGAGCTAAAAAGAAAAGTAATTGATGGTACTATTTTGAATAATATGTTTAGAATTTTATTTTTAAAAAAAATATTTAAAAAAATTTAATAGTATTAATATAAGTGGAGGCAAAAATAATTATGCAACCAGGAGGTAGCCTCAATTTTAACCACCTTATACAAAAAAACTTAGTTTATAATAGGGTAAAGCCTTCGGGAAGCCCCTTATCTTTCCCCAAAGTGCGCGATCCGCCCCCGATCTTCATTTTTACCCTTTCTGGCCCTCCATCTCAATACTTTGTGACGCCGTTAGCCCTTTTTTTGATTTTCTGTTAATTGACCGTTAGTCAACGCCAGTTGGCTCCAGGTCATCGCCACCTCAGCTCCACATCACCGCCAACTCACCACTACGTCATATCTGCATCTCGGTGGATTCTGATGTGGCAAGGGGCATTTATGACTTTTTGCTTCTTTTTACCCAATTACCAATACCTAAATTAAACCCCCTACCCCGATTCATTTACCCTCTCCTCTCCATTTTCTACTTCGTCGTTCGTTGTCGTCTACCCTCCTCCCTTCCGATGGCCGGATCCAGAAACACCACCGCTTCATCTCCTCTCAGTGACCCCGGTAAGGAGGACTGGATATGCTACTGCGGTCTACGGGTTAAGATTAGTACATCGTGGACCGACATGAATCCGGGTCGACGATTCATTGGTTGTTCTAAGTATCAATCCACCGCTAAAAAGTGCTCTTTCTTCTGCTGGTTAGATCCTCCGATCTGTGATAGGAGTCGGGTTGTTATTTCCGGGTTGCTTAGGTCATTGTCGAGGAAAGATGAAGAAATAGAAGAGCTTAAATCGATTGAAGGTAATAAACTGAAGATTCGATACTTGGTTTTAGTCTTTGTGTTAGGTTTTTTAGCTTCCCGTTTGTTCTAGCGGGTGTTCATGGTGTATTGCGTGTCTGTGATTAAGTGGTTTTTACGGTGTCAATGGTTGTGTGTGTTTGGGTTATGTGTATGTTGTTTTTTCTCGAAATTTCAATGGATGTTGTTTTCTGATTCGAATTAGAAATTTTGGGTTGTTTGGTTTACGGTTATCTATTTGTATGTTAGATGGTGATGTTATGGCCCCTTAAGTTTTGAAGACGGTGACCATTTGGCCCCTTTTGTTTTAGTAATGATTATTTTAGCCCCTTTAGTTTTCAATATTGACTCTGTAGGGCCCCTCAATTTTATATTATTTTAATTAAAAGACCCCACGTAAGCGTGTGTGTTACACACGAAACCGCTTTTTTAATTTTTTTTAAAGGGAGATGAAATGGTTTTGCATGGGGAATTAAAAAGGAACCCAAAGGTTTTCCTCGGGGAATAGAAAAGTTGAATAGGGCCTAGTTTCCAGATTAGATGTACTAATGAGTTCCCGTGTATATTTATAACTCAACTCCCTTGTTTTATTTTTCTTAAACCAAAAAACTGAGACGGAGATTGTAAGTCATTTTGAAAAATCATGAAGACGCAAAAGGAGGTTCAACAAGCTATGAATTCCAAGGGAAAGCAAAGTAAGTTTTTTTTTGTTTCACTTAAACGTTAAGGTAATTTGTGAAGTAAATAGTAATATAGTTTTCGTTTTTTTCTATCTTCTTAATCTATTTCTAAATTTTACGTTATACCTTTAAGGTAATGACATGGGTTTAAGTATGATATAATGGTTCGTATCTTTTTTCAGAAATGGCGTCTAATTCCGCACCACTAAGAATCCGACCCCCTCCGAAGACGTATAGGAGGCACGACCCAGGATATAGATGGAGTTTTCGTAAGGCGCCCGATGCAGTTAAGGAGAAGGTTAAGACCAAGGTAGTCCCGTTACCATATGGCCAAGAGTTGATCATCGTCGAGTCAAGTTCTGAAGGTGAAGATACCCCGTCGCCTAAGAGGAGGAAGATAGATCGTCCGGCTCCTATTGGTGTTCGTCTCCAAGGTATTTCAAGTTTGAAGACGAGGAAGACGAGGAAGACGAGGAAGTCGAGGAAGACAAGGAAGATGTGTCCAAGGCTTGATGGAAGTTGGTTATGCGTTGGTAGTTTTTTTGATTTTTTTTTTTTGGGCTTTTAAGAATTTGGATTTACTTTTATTACGTGTCGGTAATGGTCTTTGTAATTGGGTTTTGGTGTAATGGACTCTGAACTTGGGTTTTGTCTAGTGTTTTGGACTCTAATTATGTAATTGGGTTTTGGACCATCTTTTGGACTATATTTTGGACTACATAGTAACCTGGATTTTATCTAAACAAGTTTGATTATTGAATGTTTTCTGGAGTATAACATTTTGAGTATGTTTATGGTAGTTGTAATTTATCACCTTTTTAGATAGAAGTAGTATGAAAGAAATGTGATTAGGTTGGAAAATAATGAAAAAATATTTTAGATTGGTCTACAAATCCGTAATAACAAAAACGTCCATTTGAAAGAAATACCATTACCCAACTTAAACATAACAGAGAGAATCATGCAACTAACAGTAAAATGAAAGAACTTAAACATGCAAATGAAACCAATACTAGAGGATAGCAAATGCAATTACTCACGATTCTGCAACTTCTTCGCGTGATCCTTAGAGCTCGGCACATCCTTACTAGTTGAAGGTGATGGAAGGTCATCTGGTCCAGGTAACCAGACGAAAAAATGACACTCTTTTTCAGGCAAATCCTGGTATCTGAAGTCCTCGAAATGACATCTTAGTGAGCTAAATTTCTTATTACCACCCAGGTCAAAGGTTTGAATTAATGCCGGCATTCCACAATGGCAAACTTCTGTGATTGAGTAGTTTTCAGGTGACATATTCATTAATGGTGATGGTTTGATTGTTAGGTCACTTGGGGTGAAGTCTGGAAATAGTGGTGACCTAGTTGACCATTGGTCACTCCCACTTGAGTTGTAGTCCGACATCAGTGGCTTTTTTCTTCTTTGGGAGTGTTTGTGTATCTGTGTATGTTTAGTTGTAGATACATATGAATGGTTGTGTTAGGCTTTATAGAAGAACTTATGTTGAATAGGACAAATTAGTAGGTGTAAAGAAAGATTCCTCTTACAAAACCACACTAAGCACGTGAATAAAAGTGTTCCTTTTTCAACAACCAAAGCAAAGACTAGACACAAAGTTCAGACAGATTCTTCCACCACCCTAAGTCTTTAAACATAAAGTTTTGTTACATACCCAACACCACATTCAAATCAACTATTAAATTTTTCTACCCGCAAACATTAATTAAAGAAAAACAGTAACATAATAATAGTCTAGACTTCAAAGCTTTTCCTTCTTGACCTTTATTAACTTGACACACTTTGCCTTTGTATTGGATTCTACTGTGGTAGAATTTACTTTCTTCACCTTTGTTGTTAACTTCCTTTTTTCCCTTTTTTTCCCTGGTTGTTCATTCACATCCTTCTCTGCTAAATTGACATCTGGAGTAATTGCTTTTGACTCTTTAGTACTTTGTGGGCATAGTTTTTCTTCATCATCCTTTTCTTTTGTTTTTGAACTTGAACCTCGGTTGAAAAGGCCCTTCATGAAGCTGGACATGTTCATATCGAATTCTTGGAAGGCTTTGTTCACACCATTCATATCAATAGCTACTGTACTTTTACCCGCAGCTCTCAATGTTTCCAAACTAATACTTGGTTTACCCTTGTATGAAAATGAATTTCCAGCCATCTTCTTTTTCCCAATTGTAATAGAACTTGGGGTAGTAATCTGCGTAGGAGCTCTTGTGTATACCCCCATCCCTGCTGGTCTAAAAGGATGTCTTTTGGTTTTATCCTACAAAAAAAAAATGGTTGAAGAATATTATTCTTAAAATTAAAACAGTAAAAATATACTTACACTTGGCTGCCCTAGTTTCTTGACACCGTTTGGTAGAAATCCTCCCTTACCCTCTGGTGCACAAAATTTGGTTACCTCTACACAAGGCTTTTTATTTGGTGTAAACTACAAAACAAACAAAAAGATATTACTAACCCAATCACATTAGTAAGTATAAACAATTTACCTTGTCAGTCTCCGAAGGACCTTCTACTCTATCTCTCTTCTTTTGTTGACCCATCCACCCGACAGCTTCATTAGTACTCCCTTGAGTCAAAATCACGACACGTTCATTACTTTCAGAAGAAGCCTATTTAAAAAAACACAAGGCAAATAACAAAAGATTAATAAGTACAAATAGTAATTTAAATTGAAAAGTATTACCTTGGACCCTTTGGTAATATCTTTAGACAACTTTGACTCTCCCTTTGACTCTATTCCTTCTCCATTATCACCATTACCAGTTTCTTCATTAGACTTAGTGGTTGTAAATCCTCTCTTAGCTTCAGATTTAGTTCTCTTACATGAATTGCGTACTACTTAGGTTGTTACAACTATGTTGCTATCATTCACGTCCAGTTGAACGTCACTCGCGTCAATGTTTACATCAACCTTGCTCTTACACCCCTTTAGTTGTAGCTCACTACTTGAAGCATCAACATTAACATCACTATTTACCACATTAATATTGACATCGCTGTTTGTAGCATTGACATAAACATTATTCTCAGAAATGACTGGTTTTTTCCTTAATCTACTGGACCTTCTCTTGTCATTCTTCACCACACTACTGCTTTGAGTCTGAGAATCCATTGTTCCCGTGGTTGGAGTGTCTTTGCTTTGGTCCTCCAAATCCTTAACCTCCATTGGATCATTAATGACGCTTTCTGCAGCACTTGGACCTTGAGTTTTACTTTTACAGCTTCTTTTATTATGGCCCACTTTTTTGCATGCACTACATTTACCTTTCATCCCCTGTCTGCCAAGCTTTTCTATATTGACTCTAACATCCTCGTTGCTTTTAGCTCTTGCTTTTTTCACCCTCTCTTCAACATCTTCCCCATCTGCTCTATTTCTCTTTTTCTTGGGTCTCCCAGCTAGTTTAACACCTTTTGGATCTACAACTTTAGGCCCATTAGTTTGAGGCCATAACTCGGGTCCATTTATTGGTTTAATATATGGCTCATATGCCTTTTTAAACGTACTTGTTTTAAAATACTGAGAAGTATAGTCCTCTGGCTCAAGACCCGTTGCAGATAATGCTGAAATCACGTGAACACAAGGTATTCCCGACAAGTCCCACCCTCTACATGCACAATTAAATGTATTTAAATCAACCGCAAATTGCGCCCCATTAGTACCCTTAATCTGGAAAGTACTACCACCACAGTGTAGTGGCATCCACTTGGATGACCATTTCTTTTTTAAATTGATAATTTTCCTAATTTTGGGACAAATATCCCCTTGCCACCTTTCTATCCACTTTCTCCTCTTCTCTAATCTCTCCACCAAATACAACCTAATACGTTCTAAACAAACTAACACCGATGACTCCCTAGCATCTAAAAGTTGCTTATTCCAAGACTCACACATATTATTCAATAACACGTCACAATGCGTGTTGGTCCTAAAATGTGATCGAGACCAAAACCTTGGATGTTCTTTAGCTAACCACTCATACGCTTGAAAGTCCATCACTTTTATCATCTCCATAACATTCGAAAACCTCTCAACATATGTCGCCCTGGCCGCTTCCCACATCTTGTCTTTCAAAGCAAATGACCCGTGTTTTTTCTTAAAATTCTGATGCAAATGTCTAACACAATGCCTATGCTCGACATTTGGTAACAACTCGTCTATAGCTATACCTAACCCCTGCAAATTAACATCATTACAATTAAAAATTACCCTTATACTTACTAATTAATCTAATAAATGATTAATAAACAATTACCTTTTGTTTGTCCGTAACAAAGACACACATTTCAGGATCATCAATATCTAAATCATCAACCAACAAACTAACAAACCATCTCCAACTGTCCAAATTTTCAGTCTCAACCAACGCGTAACAAACAGGATAGATGCAATTGTTTGCATCCATCCCAACTGCGGTCAATATCACACCTGGATGAGGTCCTTTTAAATGACACCCATCCAACCCTATCACTTTTCTACACCCATTCTTAAACCCTCGTTTCAAAGGTTCTAAACAACAATATAACCTTAAGAACCTTTGTTCCCCTGTGACTTCATCTTCTTCAGTTTTTAAAAAAACAGTAGACCCGGGATTAGTCCTTAACAATTCAGCACAGTAGTTGTTGAGCAAGCTATACTGATCTAAGAAGGACAATTCATCCAACGATTTACCCTTTTTGATGGTCCTATACGCTTGTCTTCGACTTATGTTTACATGAAGATCATGTAACACTTGTTCTTGTAAATCAATTGCTTTCATTGATGAACTTAATTTCAGCTGATGTGCATATCTCTTAGCTAAAACGGTTGAATTAACATGCCTACTATTCAAAGCACACCCACATGTATGAACAAGATTAAATGTTCTTATTTGAAAACTACCATCCGAACGTTTAGTTGCGTACACAAACCATTCACAATTCTTGCCTCTACACTTAGCTCTAACCCTACCTGGTTCATTGCAGGGGAACCAAATGTTCCTCACATCGACAATAACTTTTGATTTCACAGCTTCTTTGAATTCAACCCCGTTAGCAAATATCATTCCAACCTTCAACTTCGGCTCATCCTTATCGACAACTACATTGAACCTTGGGTTTCTTCTAATACTAACAGTTTTGCGTTCACCATCTTCCTCATCCGTTGTCCCTTCCAAGCTTATCAAATTCTCAGACTCTCCACACGATCCCTCGTTAAACTCATCATCATCTATTACAGGTAACTCTTTTGGACAGGGGAGCTCTAAACCATTTACGTTAACATACGGAGATGAACCAACACCTACGAATTCAACGCCAATGTCGACGTTATTCTGGAACAATATGTCATCTTCATCATCGTCTAAGTTATTGTCGCTATCGTGGAAAGAAAAATCTGAACCGCTGTTATCAACAGCGGATTTATTATTCAATCCTTCGCCATTATCCGAATCTGCAACATACAATACAATACCCGTTTAATGCACTACTCACAATCGCTATTGTTTGAATATCACTCATATATTTGGTAAAATCGTTAAACCCTAACTTTCTGGAAAGATAAAATGAAATGGGTTAAGAAGACTGTTACCTGAATCGCTCTCGATTTCGCTAAGATACGCCATTACGCAACTTCAATGACAATTTCTGCAATTTTTAACCCAGAAACGGGAAGACCGCGAAATGAAACGCTCGATAGTTTTGGATTCGAATCGTTTTAGTACGAAGGGGAATGAAAGGCGTTAACGGGTTAAGATGCTCGTTCAATTTGTTCAAGAATTTGGGGAATTTCTTGATTTTTTTACGCTTTGGTGTGAAGAACACCAAGAACACACAATACTATGTGTGTTTTGATTTTGGGTTGAAGTGTTTTGATCCGTATAGAGATGGGGTGTCGGTGGGTAATTGGGTAAAAAGAAGCAAAAAGTCATAAATGCCCCTTGCCACATCAGAATCCACCGAGATGCAGATATGACGTAGTGGTGAGTTGGCGGTGATGTGGAGCTGAGGTGGCGATGACCTGGAGCCAACTGGCGTTGACTAACGGTCAATTAACAGAAAATCAAAAAAAGAGCTAACGGCGTCACAAAGTATTGAGATGGAGGGCCAGAAAGGGTAAAAATGAAGATCGGGGGCGGATCGCGCACTTTGGGGAAAGATAAGGGGCCTCCCGAAGGCTTTACCCTTTATAATATAGATGTCAGACTCTAAATTATTCTAACCATAAACTAGTGAGATTTCCTTTTACTTTTTAAATAATCATCTCAATTTTATTTTATTTTTCAAAAAATCATCTCAATTTAACACATTTAATTTCCTCAAACAATAATTCTCAAAATACTTATAAGACACGTACAAGGAATCTAATGAGGAATTCCAAATATTTGACTTTGTAAATACTTAAATAAACTTTTTAGCCACTCTTTGTGTGAAATTTCTTTTTCCCCCATCTATATTTTATCATTACCGTCGTTGACTTTCAATTTCTCCAATATTCAATTAACGTGCGGTTCACTCCTCCTGACTTTCCCAACCTTTACATCCCTCCTCTTCCCAGCTGTCGTACTTGCTCATGCAGATTCATATATATATAAAACCTTCATCGGTCATTGATAAAATCAATCAAATTCATACCCAAAAAAGTGTATCAACAATCAAATACTCTCTATAACTTATGGCATCCTCTTCTTCTTCTTTAAACCTTTTACATAAAACAATCAAACTTATGTTTATATTTTTGCTTTTAATTGGATCTAGCGTTGCTACTAGACCAGGAAGAACAATGATGAAAGACGAAATCTTCATGAAGAAAACATTGAAGTACAAGTTACGTGGTCATGATGGTAGATTGTTTTTCACTATGTTACCCAAGGGAACTCCTATTCCTCCCTCTGGACCATCCAAAAGACACAATTCTTTGCCGGGAAACTGAAAGAAGACTTATGCAAAATTTACAATATAGATCTCAGGTTTAGTTTTGTGATATTCTGATTAACTTTTTGGAGTTGTAAAACTGTATAAAAAATAAAAAAAAATATAAATTAATTTGTTAAAATTTTGTAATTATTTACATATGCTTATTTAATTCGTTTATTATGTTCTTCATCGGAGATAGGTTCCCTCTCTATGAACAAATTGACTATACTTGTATTTACTATGTGAAGCTCTTGTAGAAAAAGAAAGAAATTTACCATAGATATTTTTTGCGACTTTTTTTTTGGTCGGTGTAATCTTTGTAGTCAATACTCTATTAGTTATTATTCTTTGTTTGGTTGATTTTATATACAAGTACATTAAATTAGAAATATAATTTGCTTCTGTTAGTACAATGTGTTCTTATATTATTTACATTCGTTTGAAGTCCGTAGTAGGTAAATATAAAATTACATATCCATATCAGATGGAATATTAACTAGTGTCTCGACATTTTAATGGTCAAACATAAAGGTCCCAACTGAAGAAAGTATAATTAACCATCTTTATCCCATCTGCAGAATTGAAATGAAATTCTTGAGGACTATTGAAATTGCGATTGGTATCAACTTCGTCTTGCATAAAAAAGAAAAGACTGTGTCGTGGAAAAAGTCATTCAATTTGTGTATACGTGTATTTGGTGAAGCTTGACTTTGAATGGCTTGACCCACTGACTATTTTTCTTTCGAGTAATGATATTTATTACATTTTTTTGTTTCATTCATTTATCATCTTTTATGTGTCATGTTTTAATAAATAAATAAAAAAAAATTATGAAAAAAATAATTTAATTAATGTGTAAGAATGAACCAAAAAAGATAAGACAAATATTATTACTCTTTTCCTTTTTAACATCACTCAAAGACTATTGATCTTATATCATTTAATTTAACGGGAGTTACTATTATTATTTTAGGCACATATCGAAAATTATTACTCCCTTTCATCTTTATTGTGCACTAAAATTAAACAAATATTTAATATTTTTATTTTTATACAAACATTCTTAATTAACACAATATAATATTATTTATTATAATACTTTTTCTATTATTTAATTAAAGATAATATTAAAAAAAAGTAGGAAAAAAATGTTTTAGTGTTGAAAAAAAGACAAACAATATTAAACACATTCTTTTAGAAATTTGAACAAATAAAAATAGACGGAGGGAGTAGTATTTACAAGGTGAAGTTGCCGAAAATATAAGGGGAGAGGGGTGGTGGTGATGGTGGTTGTTGTACAACTCCCCAGATTCGCTCAAATCCCAAGGAAATTGTGGATGATTTTTTTCCTTGTGCCAGTTTTACGTATAAAATTATCTCAAATATGTTGACTCTTAGATTAGGGGTATCATGGATATTATTTCGTGACTATCCAAGTTTGGCTTTCATTAAAGATAGAATGATAGAAGGCATTTTTATCATTTTCCAAGCTATCAAGCCACAAAGCGAGCTCAAAAAGGCCGTCAAAATCAATTAGACAAACATTTTCATCAAGGAGGAGTTAATGCAGGAATCCTCTGACTACATGAATCGCAACACAAAGGGAAATAAACTTACAGCAAATTAACTTACAGCAAATTAAACATAGATAAATAAATATTAGAATAAAAAACTTACAATATATTCCAGAACCAACGAGTAATAGCTTGATTTTTAATATCACTGCGTTGAAAAATGGATTTCCCAGTTATGACAGATATCCTTAAATGGGTTACTATTACTACTCTATTCTAAGCTCAGAATCATTTTTTTAGAGGAGGAAAGACCTTCTATTCCGGACATTAAAAATGATTTTTTTGGTGTGTTGAACAAAATTACTCCAACCTCTTTATATAGTAATCTTGTGAGTTTCAAAATGTTTACAATAAATGGTCATCATTAAGAGTAAGTGTGAGAGTTACCGTTTGGGATAGGAGCAATCATGACAGTCTTTAAATAATAACACCCCAATGACCATGCCACGTCACTTCCTATTTACTGGGTAGAACTTTTTGTTGGGTAGTGAAATGGAACTCATCCCTAAATTATTATTCAAAGGGATTTGAACCCTAGTTGTCTGCATTTCGAATGACCTAACTTCACATCTAAGGTAAGACCTCTATATCTTAACCTTTTGAAATGTAAAGGAAGAGAATTTATTATAAACCAATATTTTTCCAATATCCATTTCCAATGTGGGTATTTTCAAGGAAAAGAATCTTTGTTTTCTCTTTTTTCAATAGCATGAAAAACCTTCAAAAGCCTTTAATTTCCAACAATCCACCACTTAAAATCTAGGAGAAGAGTGAACAAGTTTCTGTACATACCAGCGTTGGGTGAGTTTTACTTAAGTGGTAATATCTTTCGATTTGAATTGACACGTAGTGAAGTGAGATAACCATTAAATCTTGTCAAGTGAATGTAATCTACCTGTTTGTATTTACAGATTCATCAATCATTGCCCTTTTTAACACATATGCGATCTCTAGTAATGTATACCCACATTAGCCGAACCTTTTAGTATCTTGAGATCATTAAGAGCAATAGAGCTTAGCTCATATGTTTCTCAAATTTATCAAGTCATTCTTAATAAGACCACCACTAAAGGGTTATGATTTCAGATTTGATATATAAACTCATCCTAATAGGACCATCAAGGATGTCTCCTTGAAGTCATATTATAAATAGTGTATCTCAATCTTGTTCGCGAATTCATCAAGTCCTTCTCAATAGGACCAGCATTTAATGGATATGAATTCATTAAGAGTTATAAAAGCATCCTTAAGCTCTTTTAAGAGCAACAAGCCTCAACCCTATTAGTGAATTCATCAACTCCTTCTCAATAGGACCATCACTGAAGGTTATGATTTCATTAAGTGGGAGCAGTTTATATCAACCTCAACGGTGAATTCATCAAGTCTTTCTCAATAGGACCACCACGTATGGTTATGAATTCATTAAGTAGGAGGAATATACATCAACGGTGAAATCATCGAGTCCTGTTTAATAGGACCACCACACATGGCTATAAATTCATTAAGAGTTAATATGATCTTTTATGCATAATTTATGCCATAGGGATGGGAAGATAGTGTATCATATAAACTCATCAGTCATATGTTTCCCATCAATGGGTTTTAGTCCTATTATCCTCAATGTTTCCAAAACTACTCTCCTGTTTAATCCTTTGGTGAACAAATCAACGTGTTTCTTCTCTAATCGTACATATTCCAAGGCTATCACGCCATTCTTCAGCAACTACTTTGCTGAACTTAAACGATATAGCACTTCCTTCTGAGGAGAACGTATATACACTATTGGAGCTTACTTTGTTATTACATAGGATCCTGTTTGCACCACAAAATCCTTCAAGAACTGCATGAAACTTGTTAAAATGCAGACCTAGATCAATAGTACCTTTCAAGTAATTTTAGTAAATGATAAATAAGAACCCTATGGTCACTACCCGGGTTGTGCGTATATCGACTAAGTCTCTTAACAACATACGCAATATCATGTTGAGTATAGTTCATTAAGAACATTACACATCCTATAATTTTAGCATATTCATTAAGGGATACCATACCCCCATTATTCTCACATGCATGAATATTATAATTATAATGAGTTTTACCAGGCACTAAGACAAAAGAGTCAAATAATTTTTGTTGGCGTAACGACCTTTTAATCTTGCTTTTATATTTTCCAAATTGCGTTTAAATATCCCCGAAATAATGCATTACACTAAACATATTATACTAAATATAAATGCATATTTCCTCTAAGTAACAAGATTCTTTAAAGGATTATCTTTTAAATGGACCGACATACCGGCCAGGGGAACGACATACCGATGGAAATAGCCTTTACCCAACTGTCACATGCCACATAGGTTTCTGCAGTTGGACTAGAAGACAGACTAGACCGCCATACCGGCCAAAGACGGAATGTTGTCTATAAAAGGATGTTTAATGATGTAAAATTCTTCACCTCCTATCAACACAATTATTAAAAAGTTTATATACATCCATTAAAGGTCCCAAGCTATCAAAGTTTATCAATCTAAACTTGATCATTCAACTTGTCATATCCACACAATCAAGGAGTTAATCGAAGAAGCACTCAAAGTCTAATTCACTTAAGAGGATTTTTGAAGCTTAAAGTTATATCTAATCTTTAGGAGTTCTTAGATAAGTTAATTCAACCAATCAAACACTTGTTTATATCATCTTAGATTTAGTCTTTGCAGTAGATAGATTAAGAGAGAGTGTGAGTATAGGGAGTAAGCTCGGTTTCCTTGTGTTGTGATAGCACAAGAGTTTACTTTGTGGTATTGAAGTGGTTGTAAGGGTATTGTGTTCTCATACCGGTTAAGAGAGACATAAGTTTAGTTAAGAAGCTTGAAAATCCTAAGGAGGCTACCTTATATAGTGGAGTAGGGATGACTTAACCACTATACATCGTTTTGTATTTTCTATCCCTTATCTCCTTAGTTATCGTATATTGATTGCTTGTCTTTTCATTTGTATCAAACCTGGTTACACCATTAAAATTAAAAATATTAAATATTACAACTAACGAATTAATTAAAAAATATTACATCATCAAATTAAATTAATATAAAATAAATACCATATATATATTACATCACCAAATTAAATTAATATAAACTAAATATAATAATACAATAAAATAAATTTATAACTATTCTCAATTCATTTACAATATGTATTAAAAAAAAAAATTGTTAGTTATTTTGTGAAATAAATATATAATTACGTTTTAGTTCTTCACATTTTTTCAATTATTTTTTATTGAAAAAAGGTCCTTCTACTTTAAAAATAAAAATTAACCCTAGAAGTTTATTACAATTTTTTATAAAAATTATATTATTCTAGTTCAAAAAGATAACTTATAATTATTCAATATTACATATCAGTCTTTAACATTTTTAATTTTTTTTATTTACACAAAAGTCTTTGTACTTTTAAAAAATTAAAATTAATCCTAATAGTTTATTACAAATTTTATAATATTATTTCTGGACAAAAAAATTCTTATACTTTTTAAAATTACATATAATTCTTATAATTTATAAAAATATTTTTTAAATTTGCAAAATAGTCCTTATTCTTTTAAAAAATTAAAATTAACACTAAATAATTGTAAAATTCTCAAAAACTTCATCATAATTCTATAATCATGAAACCTTATATTAGTCCTTATAATTTTTTAAGTATTTTTTAGAATTGCAAAATAGTCCTTATTCTTTTAATAAAGGGGCAACACCCAGTTAATTACACGGAGAGCGTGAGCATTCCCGATTAATTATAACTTCAACTTACATCCCATTTAAGTACAAAAAATTGAAAGATTACAAAAATACCCGTAGGTCTATTTATTAATTACTTTAATTATATATTAAACTAATTCTAACGTTTTTTAAAATTTTTCCTTTTCGAATTTTTGTTTTTCGAAAAAAAAAAATCGATTTTTTTAATGTGTTCATGAATACGCAATTCTGAGATTTATGTGTACAAAATTGGAACAACCAACATCAAGTTTTGTGTATTTCACGAATACATAAATTTGAGTTTTATGTGTTCCATGAATACACAAATATAAGATTTGTGTGTTCCAAGAATACACAATTCTGAGATTTGTGTGTTGCAAAATACACAGAATTGGAACAAATAAAATTAAGTATTGTGTATTCTAGGAATACATAACTTCGAGTTTTATGTGTTCCATGAATACACAAATTTGAGTTTTATATGTTCCATGAATACACAAATTTGAGTTTTATGTGTTTCATGAATACACAAATTTGAGTTTTATGTGTTCCATGAATTCACAAATATATCACTGAACCTTTTATGGTCACTCACCTAATCCCCCTCTTACTCTCCATCATATGGTCACTCGTTTAAAAACGGGGTCTCTTAAATCTTCGTATAAATGTCATTCTCTTGTTCATTTTCCTTCTATCACTGAACCTTCTTCTTATAAAGAGGCTTCTAAACTCCAATGTTGGCAATTGACTATGGTTGAAGAGTATAATGCTCTTATGAGTCAACATACGTAGTGCTTAGTCCCTCCACCTCATTGTCAAGCTCCAATAACGTGTAAATGGATTTTCAAGATCAAACGTCATGCATATGGTTCTATTTTGCGTTACAAAGATCGATTAGTTGCTCGAGGTTTCTTAAAAGAATATGGATTAGATTACACTGAAACATTTATTCCCGTGGTTAAACATCAAACTATGCGTGTTGTGCTCTCTTTAGCTGTTACGTATAATTGTGGAATTCATCATATTGACGTTTCTAATGCCTTTTTTCATAGTATTTTTTATGAAGAGGTTTATATGGCTCAACCTACTGGGTTTGTTGATAAGAATAATCCTCAGTTTGTGTGTAAGTTAAATCGATTGCTATATGGTCTTAAACAGGCTTCACGTGCATGGTACCAATTGCTTACTTCATTTCTTATATCTCAAGGCTTTGTGGTAAGTTCAGCTGATACTTCGATGTTTGTTTGGGGGTCTAGTAGCTCTTAAACCATTATATTGGTATATGTAGGTGATATTCTTGTTACATGGTCAGCTTCTTCTGCTAAATCATCTATTATAATAGCTCTCAGGTCGTGTTCTCCAGTGAAAGATTTAGGTGTTTTGTCATATTGGTCTTGAAATTATACGCTCTTAAAACACAATTGGTAGTGACCCAAGCAACTTATGCTTTATCTATATTACATAAAGCTGACCTTAGTAATTGTAAGTCTAGTCCTACACTAACTCTACATAAATATTCAGTTGCTTCAGCTCATGGTATGCTACCCTATGAGGATTCTTTTCTCTTTAGAAGCTTGACTGGTGCTCTCCAATATCTCACTATCTCTCGTCCAGATATTTTGTTTTCTATAAATCATGTTTGCCAAGCTATATACAAATCTACTAATTCAGATTATGAAGCATTATCGTTTGTGATAAGTTAAAGTTACCATTCACTATGATCTATCTTTATCAGCCTCTTTGCCTATGATTAAGGCATATTATGACTCAGATCAGCTAGTAGTTCTATTGATCGTCGCTCTACAACGGGTCATTGTATATTTTCGGAATCTAATCTTGTTTCTTGGGATTCCAAAAAACAATTAACTGTCTCACATTCTTCAACTAAGGCTGAATATCGAGCTATGACTTGTGTTTCTCATAAGTTAAGTGGCTTGCATTCTTATTAGAAAGTGGTTTACATTCTTATTAAAAAGTTTACATATTAACTTTGTCACTCCTACTCTAACTTGTGACAATGTTTCTGCTATTGCCTTTACTTCAAATCATGTGTTGCGCACTCCTACACCACACATTGATATTGATATTCACTTTGTTGTGAACAAGCCAAATCTAGACTCCTACAACTTCTTCATGTGTCGTCTCATCTCCAACTTGCAGATATTTTCACGAAATAGCTTGCTACTGCACTATTCTCTTCACTTGTGCCCAACTTTTCCTTGTTGAACATGCTCAACTTGAGAGGGAACGATAAGCTACACAACATCACATCTCTTATACCCTTATCACATGAGATAAACACTTCAATATTAGTTATACAAAATGACAAAACGATTTTATCTAATCTGTTAGAATAGTTTAGCTATAATATGAGTGTGTATTGTATGCGATACATCATATGCTTACGCTATCTATCTATACATATATGTATTACATATTGTATGAGTATGAACAACAATAAATCAATACAAATAATCTTCTTCTCTATATCTAATAGAAACTACATTATATATTGATTCATAATATCGTTGTTATCTTAATAATCGAATCAGGGTAACTGAAAGAACACATATACCTCACAATTCCATACATCTAACGTTTTACTACTAGATACTTCATCAAAAGCAAATTTGAAAAAATAATCCCAAAATCCCTATTCTTGTTTTCCAATAATAGCATAGTTAATCTTCGTTCAAATGACCCTTCTACATTGAGAGATCGGGTAATATGTCTTTGTTTGCTGGATCCGATCATACTCTTAGCAAATAGATGCTAAGTTCAGGACCTTTATGGCTATCAGGACTCATCATGTAGAAAGCTTCAGAGTCTTTAGATCCCACAACTCTCTCAAACTTAGCTCTCATATACATAACCTCACCTTCTAACACACCAGCACCCATTGTTATTGGACCAATAGAATTCAACACCTTCCATTCTTCAACTCCACATTCACGCCTAAATGCATATCCACATTTTTTACCGTTACAGTAAGTCTTCCATAGAGGTTCATCTACCAACTTGGGACATTTCTTGTCAACTTTCTTTTCACATTCAAGTGCGATTCTAACCAATCCTGAAGCCATTTCTCGAACCAATACATTAGTTGGTGTTGCAAGTTCGACCAAGAATGCTGGACTAGACTTCGGATCTTGTTGAAATGCGAGATGAACATGACCACGCCTGTATCCGAAAAGGGTGGTTACAGCTTTTGTGCCAAGAATCGAGAAGTGAGGCCTGCTATGGAAAAATAGAATTAAACTTGCATATATATAGAAGAAGACTTAGAGTGATTCAAAGGCTTAGAGTCGTGATATGCTTCGACTATTTTTAATAGCTAAAATATCTTCACTAGAAGTTATGTGGATCATCTATAATGAAATACAAAGCCTGGAAAAAAGAAAAGAAAAAGGGAAAAATTTATGTATTCCATTTCGGATCTCCATATTCTGAAGCTCCATATGACAAATAACAAGACTTTGGTGAGCCTCATTTTGTAGAAACGTGCTTAACAAATTGTAATTAAATATGGGTTTGATCCATTTTTATTGTTAAAGCCCCACCCTATACTCTATTTTCCAATTATAGAGCAGAAAAGAAATGAAAATAAATCTCTAAATATATACCTGTTCTTGCCAAATGTGAATGATGAAAGGAGCTTAGCTATTGTGAGAATCGGCAACTTTTTTTTACTAGGTGGTTTGGCTTGAAGTGAATGAGTTGGCACGTTAACGTTTTGATCCTCATAACGTTTTGAAGAAGAGGTGTAACTAAGATTTTCATCATCATTATTATCATCACAGTCTTGTTCTTCAGATTTCTTTTTCCAGTTAAAGTATCTTCTTGAAAATGAGAAAGAGTCATTTGGGTTCTTATCCATGATCGATTTCATCTTATGACCCAATGAGCAACAAGAAAAGCAGAAAGAATAAGCTTCTGAGAGGTAGTTGTAAATAATGAATAAGATAGAATATATATATAACTTAAAATTATAGTCTAATGACCAGAAATATAGTTAGTAAAATGCAGTATAGTTGATCTATGTAATCTACAAATATTCTTGTTTAAAAGTGGTTGGAATCCCATTAAATTCTCTTAATCGAAAATATACTATAAGAGTGTTCCTTTTTATAATCTTTGAATGTCAGCCTTTTAGCATTGGATTTATCTAGCGAATCTTTACTTTTCGAACAAATAAAAATCTAGGGAATCTTTACAATGTACAATGAGCCGACAGTTTATTTCTTTGTTGGTCTAAACCGAGACGAACGCAACATATAATAGTAAAATCTGTTGGGTAAATCGCATAATAGTAATTGTCCATATGATTTGCAAAAAGTGTAAAAATCATCCACTCTTTTTCTTTGTCATAAAAATCATTCACTCACGATATTCGCCCACCTTTTGTTTTATTATGTGAAATATACATTCTTCTAGTTATTCTAAAGTGTTAGCCTTGCACTATGGTCTGAGGTGGGTAGTAAGTCGAAGCATCAGAGAATTATATGTCGAAACTGACTCTAGAAAACTTCACGCGCTAGTAAAGGGCAGTAGTAGTTCTACGAGTTAGAATTGTCACATTGGGCGCGATTGTAGAACTATTTTGAAAGATAACCCGGGGTTTGAGGTGGATTGTATCTATAGGGAAGCCAACACGTGCGCGGATCTTTTAACTAAGAGAGGAGCGTTGATGAATGGGGAACCGCAACATTTGGTGGATCCTCCCGACTATCTTTGAAAGAACATTACTAGTGATAGGAGTGGTTATATGATTCCTAGACTAGTGTTAGACCCTCTATGAGAGATTAGTTGATTATTTTCAACTTCGGCTTTAAAGCCTCGATGTATACAAAAAAAATATACATCCTTCATCTTTTCTTATTCAAAAAATAACAAATAAATATTATTAAATATTTCAATAAATACGACCTAGCTTAAATCCCAGCATAAATGTTAAAAATCGACCACCCATGAACTTAGACATTGGCTAGGCATACCTAAGATATCTACCAAGATATAGTGATTGCCTACTTAGATCGTTTAAAAATCTATAATTTAAAATAAATAATTTGTTATTTGAATGATTAAGTTATAAAAATTAGGTTTGATTTAAAAAGTTAAACTCCAATAGTGTTCAATATATAAAAATTAATTGTCAAATTTAAACTATTTTAGTAAATTATTATGTGAAAAAAAAGAGATAGATTAAGGATTAGAAAAATAAAAAATTATTAGAATTTGAAAATTGAGTTGAGTTGAGTTGAATTTAGTTATAATGGTTGTTTATGTAGTATTTTTTGTTAAAAATACTTTAATTTAAAAAAAAAATAGAATTGTAATATGTAATTTTTTGTAAAATTAAAACCCTATAAACTTCATCTTAATTTCTGTCGGACTATTCTAGGAAGCGCTTAACACTTTCTAGAACATCAATAAAATTAAGTTTTGTTCTCCTTATTGTCTTATTAAAATTGGAAAATATAAGTGTAGGGCCAAAGAATAATTTCCTGATCCAGTGGGGACTTTTCTGCAGTTTTGATAAACAATAGGGGAGAATATGCAATTACTTAAATAGTCAGAGTACTGTAGAGTATGAGGAGACAAGAATATATGGATGTCTTCTTTCATTTGGTAGGGGCTGACCGGAGAAGAAGGAAGAATGTGGGGGCAGTGAAAGAAAGGCTTGACTCTGACTACCTATATGAGTACTGTCAACCTTAATTAACTTATTATTAATATTTTTATTTTTGTTCCAACTTATTAGTATTAATATGAATGCATTGGAAACTGTAAAGAGGCGATACACAGGGAAAGCCACACTAAACAGTATTCATAAAGTCTCTTTATACCTCTAGTCCATTCATACAACAATCAACAAACTCCAAGCACTTAAAGCACGCTTATTCATGAGCCTCCATTAGCCACCATTATGTTTTGAATTATTGCATTTTATCATAATTGAGATCAGAAAGTGGAGACGGATTATTAATGTGATTGCTGTCTCTCGTGTGCACTAGGCATTGAAGTAAATGTAGATATCCGTTAGAATGCATAATCACCGTGGCCAATCTAGAAAGAAAAAGTGGATTTTTTAGTACTCCTATATGATAACCATGTAGATTTGAAATTATTTAATTCTAATAAAATTTGATCTTCAAATTACTCTCTCCGTCCATTTATATTTGTCATACTTTTTGTGACACAAAGATTAAAAAAGATATTAAATGCACTCCCTTTTTACTATATTGCCCTTATTCATTGAGTAGACTATCATTTAATGTACTATTGCTTTTAACTAATTAAATAGGAGTGATATTGGAATAATACGAGAAAAAATGTCTTGATAATATAAAAGTGACAAATATTATTAGACACCTCCTTTTAGAAAAAAAGACAAATAAAAATAGACGGAGGAAGTAATATTTAATCCAAAAATAGAATTCTAAATATTTTTAAATTTGACACAAATACCTATATAAGTATCTATTACTCCCTCCGTCCATTTTTATTTGTCCATCTTTCTAAAAGGAGGTGTCCAATATTATTTGTCCAATTTACAATATCTAGACACTTTTTCTCTATTTTTTCCAAGAATACCCCTAATTAAATAGTATAAAGAGTGTTGCAATAAATGACCCTATGTATATTAATTATGGGCAATTGTGTAAAATAGAAGAGTATTAAATGCTCTTTTTAATATTTGTGCACCAAAAAGGTAGACAAATAAAAATGGACGGAGGGAGTAATTGGATTAGCATAAGCAAGTTGACATCATATAATGTAAAATGTGAATTGAATTTTTTGTTAGAAGTATGAAGTACCGATGCCTCATAACCCAATAGAGGTGTAAATAATTAGGCTCACTTTTGTATTTTTTGTGTTTAACATGCTATTTAATATTTAACTAGTTAAAAAAAATTAGACTATATTTATTTATTTATTTTCGTTGTATTACTAAATGTTTAGATTATTTGGTGACACTTTCTATTTTTCTGAATTCAGAAGTTTTATATTATATTTTAAAAATAATTTACAAAAATATGCAAATTAAAAATTTTTTACACGAAAAATATATAAATTGATATGCTCCAAATTTTTAGGAATTAGAAAACTGAAACCAAGACGCGTTCATGGATACGCATTCGCCGATACCAAATGGCAACGACCTACAACCAGAACCACCTAGCCCCCTACCAATGGTTGACATCGACTTCAACATGTGTGAACCTGCAAAAGATGACTTCCTAGAACATAACTCTTATGTGGCTGATCACCGTGGAGGAAAATGTCCCAGGGCCGCTAATGGAGGTGAGGCCACCTCCTCGCTAGCGATCGGAAAACCTGCCATGACAGGTTCGAACACAAGTCAAACAAGTTTTCATCTGACGGTGGCCCATACTGCAACGACAACTAGGGGAACAAAGAACTACAATGGCCCAAAACTTCAGGTTGGAAAGGTACAGTGACAGGAAATAAATTGATCATACCAACCATTGTGGACAGTGAAGAAGAAGGTGTACGAAAGGGGAAGGACGAGGATGAATTTATGGAGTTGGAGGACCTAGTGGAGTTTTACATGATTTAGTACACTTTCCTATTTCTTGTCTTGGTTTAATTATCATCCATATATAAACAGACAATGACATATCCAGTCTCATTTCGTTTTACATAAACACATTTGTCACATTCATTGATCTTAAAATCATTCGAAATCATGAATCTATCATATTTGTCATGCCATTGCTTCGGTGCCTGTTTTAAACCATATAAAGATTTAACAAGCTTACATACTTGCTTCTCCTTACCTGGAACTACGTAACCCTCAGGTAGTTCCATATATATCTCTTCATTTAGTTCTCCATTTAGGAAGACTGTTTTTACATCCATTTGATGTATTTCGAGCTTGTATATTGAAGCTATAGCGATTAACATTCGAATGGATGATATTCTCGTGACTGGAGGATAAGTATCAAAATAGTCAAGTCTTTATTTTTTACTATAACCATTTACAACAAGGCGAGCCTTGTATTTTTCAATAGACCCATCGGTCTTTAGTTTCTTCTTGAATATCCATTTGCATCCAAGTGGTTTATTCCCAGGAGGGAGATCCACTAGTTCCCATGTATGGTTTTGTATAATAAAATCTATCTCGCTATTTACCGCTTCTTTCCTGTATGGGGCGTCAGGGTTTGACATAGCCTCTTTGAATGTTCGCGGTTCGTGAAAGTCCTAGAGGGGGGGTGAATAGGATTACTAATAAGATTAATGCCTAATTAAAAATATTTTGGACAATTATAAGTTTAAGAGAAAACTTCTAAGTCAACTAATATATCAAACACTTATGGGATCATGCAAAGGATAAGCTAAGAGGTTCGATATATAAGTGATACAAGTAAAACGAGTTTCTAATCTCTTACTACTCTAGATGACAATATGTTAGATAAACTAGATAATCAATATCACAATATTCATACTAGCATATTATCAAACATATAAAGTGCGGAAAGTAAATAGAGTAGGGATAGAAAGATACACACGATTTATAGTGGTTCGGTTTCCCTACATCCACTACCTAAGGAAGCCTCCTTAGGATTTCAAGCTTTTCACTAAGATCCCGTGTCTCTCTTAACCGGGTCGAGAACACAATAACCCTTACAACCTCTTCGATAACACGAAGGACAACCTCTTCGAAACCACAAAGGAAACTCTTGTGTAATCACAACACAAGGACACCGAGTATACTCCCGATACTCAAATTCTCTCTTAACCTATCTATTACAAGAACTAGAATTAAGAGGATAAATACAAAGTGTTTAAAGGGTGAAACAACTTTGCTAATGAACTCCTAAAGAGATGATATAACTATAAGCTTAAAACTTCTCTTGAGTTGATAATAACTTTGAAGCTCCTTTGATTTACTCCTTGAATGAGTAGATATGACAATTATAGCTCTTGACACCTTCTTGGATGATAACAATTAAGCCCCTTAGTGTATATGGGTTGAAGGTGTAGTTGTAGCCTTGAAAGACCTTCAATTTATAGCTGCAAAATGCTCCCAACGGTCATAAGACTTGTCTCCAACGGATATATTAATATCCCCAACGGATATATGCCTTTTTGTCTTCATTTTGCTGCAGAAAACCCTAACCTGCGGTGCACCGCGGGTCTCGTGCGGTGTACCGCATGAACCTTCGTTTAATTCACTTGCTTTCTGACGGACTAGCCCTGCTCCGTGGTGTAGTCCGTGCTTCGGGCGGTATACCGCTCAATCCGCCGGTATACCGGTCCGTCTACCACAACAAAGGTCTAAAACACCTTCTTCTCAATGTATAGAGTATATCTTTTACTGTGATGCTCGGATGGAAAAGTTTTCTTCATGAGAGTTGTAGGAAACATCATTTTAAGAAACTTTGTAGTTGATCACTAAAGCTAATTCTCAATGTACACAAAGATAAGGTTAAAAGTATTTGCATGAGAATTAGTTTCATAAGATATAACAATAAAGCTTTGATCTAAAAGATAAAGAATGTGCTTTTTGATGAATTAGAGTGCAAGATAGAATGTATATAACAATAGTAATTAGCACACTAAACACAAGAGGATTTGTCACATTAAAACAACCTATTAAGGGAGGCTATATGCCAACAGTTCGTCATCTAGCATGTAAGATAGAAAGTCAGGACCAAAACATGTAGAGGTTCTAATCCGCTTACTTCTTCTTGGTTCTCCTTCATTTGGCAATGATTCTTGATCTTGTTTTTCAGTTGGCAATGATTCTTGATCTTGCTCTTCTTCAATTGCATCACGTGTTCTTTTTAAGGAACCAGGTTCTGGTGTGGTCTTGTACGGAAAGGTTGTTTCAAAGAAATGTGCATTTCTTGATTCAATCACCGTATTGACGTTAATGTCAACATGACAAGATTTGTGTACCGGGAATCTATATGCAGCACTGTTGTGAGCATATCCAACAAAGAGGAAATCGATGGTCTTTGGTCCTATTTTGACCATTTTAGGAGCAGGAATTGCTACCTTTGCCAAGCATCCCCACACTTTTAAGTATTTGAAGGAAGGTGGTTTTCCTTTTCATAATTCGTAAGGAGTTTTATCTACCTTCTTGTGTGGTACCTTGTTGAGGATGTGATTTGCGGTGAGCAAAGCCTCTCCCCACAAGTTCTATGGTAACCCTGAGTTAATCAGCAAGGCATTCATCATTTCCTTCAACGTGTGGTTCTTACGTTCAGCAATCCCGTTTTGTTGAGGCGAGTAGGGGGTCATGGTTTGATGGATGATTCCATATTTAGCGCAAAACTCTTCAAAAGGAGACACATATTCTCCTCCCCTATCTGTTCTAAGATTCTTAATCTTTTTATTTAGTTGATTCTCAACTTCAGTTTTGTATTGCATAAATTCTTCTAAGGCCTCATCCTTACTTCGAAACAAGTATATTTGACAATACCTTGAGCAATCATCAATGAAAGTTATGAAATACTTTTTACCACTTCTAGTTTGCACAAATTTCAAGTCACATATGTCACTGTGAATTAACTCTAAAGGTACCGAAGTCCTTTCTATAGACTTAAATGAGGTTTTTGTTAATTTTGACTCAACGCATACTTCACATTCTTTTTGAGAATTGGAATTCACATTAGGTAATAACCCAACGTTTACTAACTTATTTATTGAACCGAAATTAACATGTCCTAATCTATCATGCCATAAATTAGGTGAGTCAAGCATATAAACACAATCAGAATTTTCATTCGTTTCAATGAGTTGGTCAGAGAAGAGTTTCCAGATGAGAGCTTATTTTCGATATATTCCAATGAAACTCCTTGGTATGCAGACATAGCGAATCTTATGGTGAGTGGTTCCTTACCTAATGGAGCTACCTCACAATAGAGAAAGAGATTGAGTCACCATGCTAAACAGTTCTTTTGGGAGGATCATTTCCTCTACAAAACATGTGGTGATCAAATGGTGAGAAGATGCATACCTCAAGGTGAAACCCAAGAAGTAATAGCGGGTTGTCATGATTCACCTTATGGATAACATTTTAAAGGTGATCGCACAACTGCTAAGTATTACAATCCAATTTTTATTGGCCTACTATGCATAAGGATTGTCATGAGTATGTTAAGAATGGTCATAGATGCCAGTTTACTGGTAATATATCTATGAGAGATGAGATGCCACGTAATAATGTTCTTGAAGTTGAGATTTTTGATGTGTGGGGTATTGATTTCATGGGTCCCTTTGTACCATTCAATGGAAATCAATACATCCTATTAGATGTTGATTACGTGTCCAAATGGGTAGAGGCTGTAGCTCTACCAACAAATGATTCGCGAGTGGTGATTAAATTCTTAAAATCACACATCTTCACTAGACACGGTACGCCTCGAGTTGTTATCAGTGATGGAGGTTCTTATTATGTGAACAAATACTTGAAGGCAGTTTTAGAGAAGAATGGGATAAGACATCGTGTATCCACTGCTTATCATCCACAAGCCAATGGTCTAGATGAGGTCTCTAATCGAGAGGTAAAATCTATTTTGGAAAAAAATGTTGGCCCCACACGTAAAGATTGGTCAATGAAATTAGATGATGCGTTGTGGGCATATCGTACTGCGATTAAAACACCTGTTGGTGTATCTCCGTATCGTATGGTTTATGGTAAGGCTTGTCACTTACCTCTTGAACTTGAACTAGGTGCATATTGGGATATAATGCAGTTGAATCTAGATCCTACTTTAGCCGGTGAAAATCGTATGATGAAGTTGAATGAACTGGATGAGTTTCGATTACATGCTTATGAGAATGCTAAACTCTATAAGGAGAATACAAAGAGATGGCATGATAATCGTATCCGTGAAAAGGGATTTGAAGTTGGACAAAGGGTCCTTAAATACAACTCCAAGTTCAGTAATTATCTGAGGAAGTTAAGATCGAAGTGGTATGGTCCTTACATTGTAACCAAAGTGACGCCTCATGAGATTGAGCATCCAATCGAGCACCGCACCTTTATGGTGAACGGTTATCGATTGAAAATTTATCATGGAGGCGAGGATATCAATTGCTCAGAGGATCCACATCCCGGAGAGGTCATGTACCTCCTCGAAGGTCCCTAGAAGCAAGAGGTAACCCGTCGAGCTTAACGATGTTAAACAAAAGCCATTATACTTGTATAATAGTTATTACTTTAGTTATTTTGAATTCTTCGTGTATAATAGAGTAGTTTGATATTTATTAGTGTATAATCTTAAAGAAATGAGAAAGGTAGAGTGTTTTTTATGATTACAGGTAATTAATCTTTGAGTTTGGGGTAGACAGGTGTGAGATGCAATGTACAACGTGTGTTAGGTAAAAATTGATCTCTCGCACCGGCTAGCCGGTCATCTGACCAGTATTCCGGCTAACGAGAATCATCATAGCACCTACATTCTGTTGGCTGACCAATTACACGCAGCTATGTATTGCGTCAGCGAAAAAACGAGTCGCGCGACCGGCTAGCCGGTCAAGTCAATTCGTTACAGCGCGACCCACTGTTCAAGAGGACACTACACACAGCTATGTATTGTGTCCATTGAGAAAGGAGATTTGTGACCGGCTAGCCGGTCATCTAACCGGTATGCCGGTCAAGCTAAAAAGTTACAGCACCAACTCACTGTTCGTGGCCCAATTACACGCAGCTTCAAACTGCGTCCGTGAAAAAAAAATTCTTTTGGCGAGTCGAGCACCGGCTAGCTGGTCATCTTACCGGTATGCCGGTCAACTCACTATAATGGGACACGATACACGTAGCTTCAGATGGCGAGAAATTGATGAGATATCGGGCTGGTAAACCGATGACATCACCGGTATACCGGTGCGCCCTAGTGGCTATATTATATAGATCCTCTTCTCCTAGACACAACTTCTCTCACAAGAAACCATTGTTGACACACCAAACATCAATAAGTACCTGCAAAACACAATTAAGACACCCATATATCACAAATCCTCCCCTCTAATCCATTCCTAACACCCAACCAACATCAAATCCTTCCAAAAACACCAAGAATTCTTCACTTCAATCCAAATCCTTTTTCATCAAAGCTCTAAATTCTCCCATTAAACCTCTCCGAATCCATCTTATAAGCTTTAACCATCTCACTATACACCATAAACTACCTTTCTTAATCCTCACAACGTCAAATATCAAAACTTTTCTCTAGTTTTGTGAATTTTTGAAGTTTTGAGTTTAAGTTTCATTGAGATGACAAATCGAACTGATTCCATGTGCTATAACAGAAGGTCACGAAGTAACCCTAACACTACTGGGGCTACTCCAGACAAAGCGATTGAAATCCGGGATTCGTGTTCTAGGCCAGAAACTGGAGAAGTTGAGAAGACTATGAAAAGGACAGAATACCCAAGTAGGGCCACTCCTGAAATGCCTATCTTGGAAGAAGGCGAAGTTGAAGAGACACATGTAAGTAAACCAGTTACTAAACAACGTTTTGTTAGAAGTAAAAAGATGGCTATGAAACCCAAACCTAGGACACAATTAGTTAGTTGGAAAGATCAAGTTCATGAGCAGTTTGCTAAGCTCTTTTTTGGTGTTGAGAAAGGATTTCCGATGAATACAATGGACGGTGAATTCAAAGATTACACGATTGTATGTGATGAATTTGGTTGGCAAGAGTTGAGGAAAAGAGATGTAAGTTATGATCCGGCCTTAGTTCAAGAATTTTACGAAGCGGTAGTATTTGCGCATGGAGATGCTATTTCAATTCATAGAACGATTTTCCCTTTTTTGGTTGAACAAATTCAGGATGTTTTTAAATTACCAAACTTGAAAGGTCCATGCAAATACCTCGAAGAGATCAACAATGCAGATTTCGAATGGGAATCATTTATAAGACTTTTCTTATTCATGGGACATAGCCCATACCCAAAGGTTCGAGATATGAAGGTCAGATATTTAGTAGTGATCTCCTACCACGTGCTAGAGTATGGTCCCGTTTTATTATTCCTACGTTCTTTGGTAAGAATCATATATCCGAGGTAGCACCTGAGCAACTCATCTTCATTAAATGTATTATTAAAAAGAAGGAGATTGATGTAGCTCGCTTAATTTATGACTCCATCAAGGCTTATACCAAAGCTCACATTGATGCACGCAACCTCAAGTTCCCATGCACAATCACGAAACTCAGTATGCACGCAAAGGTGCCACTTCGGAACATTGAGGATTGAACCGGTAGAAAAAGGTGAAAACTTAAGATCCATTTCAATTGCAAATATATAAAACAAGGCCATAAAAATGGCATGGAATTGGACAAACCATTTGGGGTAGAAACCAATGCTAAACCTCCTAGACGCAGAACTCGAGTTGCCAAAGATAATGAGATGATTGAAAGGATGAAAGCATTAGAGGAGAAGAATGAGGAGGTGCTGAAAGCTTTAGGAAACGTTACACGCGAGTTGGTGTTTATAAAGAACAGATTAAATAGGGTGGGTGATTCGAAATATGCCGCCTACATAATGCTTAAAAAAGTAACCCAACTTGGACACAACAGTGAAAACCAGCCTAGTGCTGGTTAAGATACGTTTTCTATCCTTTCTTATTTGGTAGTGTACATTAGTTTAATTGCTTTATCGAGTCTTTTCGAGTCGTGGGGACATGACTCATTTTTGAGCTTGGGGTTGGGTTCGTTGCCTCATCCCAATTTTTATGTGTTATTTGTTTTATTTTCTCTCAATAAAATTAATTTTAGGGTTACGTTTGACTGTAAAGCATTTAAAATGTCCCCATTAAGCAAACTTTTTATGAATTTACGATAGAAAAGTTTTGGAATCATCTTTAGTGCTTATTGAGTAATTTTGGGGACGCTACATTAGTGCGTCAAATGGGTTGAATGAGAACAATATTCGAGTGGAACTCAAGCTCTTGGACAGTTTGTTGATGGTAAGTGAGGAGAGAGCCAAAATCTTACTTCAAATTTAACAAATATACATTCCATACCGTCCCTAAGCCTACGCTATAACCATAAAATCCTTGTGATTCTTATATACATAGTAGATTTACATTAAGCTAATAGGGAGTATGCTAAGTGGAGCGTTCAAAGCGAGTAAGGATCGACGAACAACCTATAACCACCATCTTGAGATAATCATGTCTCCCTATTTTTCATGAATTAATCTTAGTTGGAGACATCATTTTAGGTGTATTTATTAGAGTATAATTCGACTTTATCATGATTTAGTACACTTTCCTATTTTGTGTCTTGATTTAATTATTTATTATTTTTAGAGCATATTGGGTTTAATTATTTATTTAGTGTGAAGCTTTAAAGATATATGATAATTAATTAGAGTCCAAGTTAATTCTAAGAGCTAAAGGATAGAGGATAAACATGGAAATTGGAGATAAAGGCAAGAATTATGAAAAATGAAAAGATAAAGTTGCCAAATAAATCTAAATTCCAGCAGCTACGGCCACAAAAGGGCTTATATCTCAATATTGGCATGGAATTTGGAAGAATGGTCTGCATCAATGTTAAAGAGATTTCTGAGACGATGAATTTCGACTACTCAAACGCGTCAAACGGATAATTATTAAATCAGTTAATGCCAAAACAAAACAGCATCAAATTTTTACCTTTTCTAGATTCTAGGGTTACGAATTTGAGTTGAGATTGGAGTCCAATATCTACCTTATACTCCAAGAAACGAATTAGGTCTTCCTATACCCTATAAATACAATCTCTTATCATTAGAAAATCATCCTTG
This sequence comes from Nemophila menziesii, assembly GCA_029959085.1. NCBI lineage: Eukaryota > Viridiplantae > Streptophyta > Magnoliopsida > Boraginales > Hydrophyllaceae > Nemophila > Nemophila menziesii. The sequence goes on along the minus strand of JARWIR010000018.1, from coordinate 23,359,096 downwards.
TCTAATCCTTAGGCCAGGAGGAAGCTGCAACACAAGAAGAGAAGTCTGGAAGGAGATGTGCATTAATTATGTATTCTTCAACCTTCAATTCTGTAATTGTTTTCTTTTCTTCCTTGGTATGAGTTAAATAAATTTAGTTTGAGTTTTAGCATATATGTATGAACCCTAGTTTTGGTTGACATCTATCTAATTTGGGAATTATATGTTTTAAATTGAATTCATGTTTTATTTCTCTGTCTATGTGTTTGATTTATAATCTGTTTTCTTCGCGGATTGCAACCGTGTAGGATTACTCTAATAATAGTTAGATAGTCAATAGATAAGGCATCTTTAATTCTTGGAAACAACACATAGCGTCTAGTGTAAGGTTTAGACTTGACAAATCAACCTAACTAGATAGTCATTAAGGTTTGGTGTATTGCCATTTAATCAATTGCAGGAAAAGTTTGCTTAGATTCTTATTGACACAGGTAAACCCTATTTTAAACTACCTAGAGCAATTGAAACTGATTATTGGAATACTACATGATTCACCCTTACATGTTTAGAACGGTAAAACTAGTGGGGATTACTTGCTAAATACTCAGGCTAAACTATCATACTATCTGTTCTTTGCTTATTTAATTTTCTGTCTTTAGTTTAGTAGTTTAATTTTCTTATTCAAAAATCAAATAAAAATCTATCTTTATTTTCTTTACTCTTGCGTATTATCTGTTCTAGCTCTCATATCTGCACTAGATAAATTGCATAAGTTCTTCCTAACTCTCGTAGTCTCTGAGGAACGAATCTTCTTATCATTAAAACTTGCATACGTCCTGTAATACTTGCAGAACCATGCTCATCATAGGGTGTTTATTTGCAATTATTTTATTCATTATTTTATCACACCTTAGGCAACACCAGATAAGTACAAGTGTAACCTTCTAATATTGTAAATTTAATTTTGGATTGATATTATTTATGTTTGATTTTGCATGATAGGTATGTGTGTATAGTAATTCCTAGGTCATACTATATGAGATTTGTTTTAATTTTTGCTTTGGGCATATTTGCTAGACTCTACACTTTCGCGTTTGGTGGTCCTTTGTGTGTTCTAAATAAATGCAAATAATAATCGAACCACAACCGCAAGTGTACGGTTGTCCCAAGTAGTAATTCTGATAATCAGATTCGTTCCAAGGACGGATGGTTGATCACAATGTCTATGCAAATAGTGATTGATGCACTTATGAAAATAAAAGAGGATAATTTGTTTGTTTTGGTTTTGTGATTTATTACTAAATAAATGAAAGACAAAATAATAATGCAAGTAAAAAGCTAAAACGCAAGTATGAGCAAGTAGTACTTGAGAGACACAAGGGTTTTCCTAACTATCATTCATTTCATACATTGTTTAAGGGACAAATTTGTAAATTGGTATTGGTCGGGATTCTATAATCTCCTTACCCCCGTCAGGGTGGACTAAGGAGCAACTTTCAAGTGCTACAAACCCCGTCAGGGTGATTATAGTCCACTCTCAAGTGATTAAGTCTAAATTACCCAATAGGCCATAGGTTTAATTAAGCTCGTCAGAGTCAATAATTTCTAACCTACATTCATTAACTAGTTCGGTACCTAAACCCCCCGTCAAGGTGATCCAATCGCCACTAATTGGAATAGCCTAGATACTAAATCCTATCATTGGTTAATTACGTCAATAATAGTAATTAAATTGCAAATTAAAGAAAAATACAGTTTACCCAATTTGATTTAAATAATAAATATCCCAAATTCAAATGTATAGAATGAAATCAAATTGGGATTAACCCATTATGCGTTCTCAAGCACTATGAATTGTTTAGCTCATATTAAAAAGAAAAACTAAATTAAAATAAATGGAATTCATAATTGATTACAAATAAAAGATAAAAGAAACCTAATTTCCGGAATTGGAATGACTGAGAACGGAGCTATAGACCCACTCCAGCTCTAGCAGCTTCTTCTTCCTTCCTTCTGTTGCTTCTCTCTGGTGTTTTTAATTGTAAAGAATGAATTGTGTGAAGAATAGAAGTCCAGACCTCCTTTTATAATAAGAAAAACGGATTAGGGCTTGGACCAGAAAATAAAAGCCTAATTAAATGTCCAAGCCCACTTTCTAAGCCCAAAATCCCGTCACTGATGACAGGCCTTCACTAAAACTGCTTTTCCCGATGCGTTACAACTCCGATTGACCTCATTCCAGTTGCTAAAGTTCCGTACTTCGATAAGGAATGTTTTCTCTTCAAAGGTCAGCGGCTCAATCAGCTCTTAAGTACCTCGAAAACAGCAATCAAGGGCCTGGAAAAATGGATTTTCAGCTCTAAAAATAATATCTTCGGGATTTCTCTTCAAGTCTTGACTCTATCTTTTAATCTTTGACTTTATCTTCGGATTCCTTTCCTAGATAACATCTAAAAACCTGTAAACTTTACACTAAAAATACCAATATTACGCGCAAAAGTTTAATAATTCAAAAATGCTAGAAATAAAAAGGGAAATCCGAAATATTGCATATTTAGTCCAAAAGTCTATCGAATTAATTAAATAAACACCAAAAATGATGTCTCCTAAGGGTCTAAAATAAGAACAATTAAGGAGACATCAAGACCCCCAACTCAAACCTTTGTCGTCCCGACAAAGCAAAACAAAATAAAACGAGGGGTAGAAGCAAACGTATAAACACATAGAAGCTAGCAAATAAACCCTAAAGCAATTCTCAAAATAAATCTCATATAGCAAACTCTAGAAACTAATATACACATACACTAATCATGCAACATCAAACATAAATAATCTCAATCATAAAATTAAAGTCGCAATGCTTGAAGGTTACACTTGTACTCATCTCTGTATGATGGCTATAGGGTGGTCATTAATCCTACCTCGCTTTGAACGCTCCACCTAGGCTATTCCCTATCAACAGAATCATAAATTCACTATGCACTTAGGAATCACGAGGTCTTTACGGTTATAATATTGGCTTAAGGACGGGTATGGATGTATATTTGGTAAATTTGAAGTGAGCTTTTGGCTCTCTCCTCACTTACCATCAACAATGTCCTCGAGCTTGAGTTAATCGCTCAAAAAGATGTTCTCACTCACCCATTACGCAACAATTTAGCGTCCCGTGTCTACCCACTATAAACTAGATGATTTTCAGAAGAATTCCACTTTGCCGGATGTTTTATTCTTTCATACTTTTCTTTTTCTTTTCTATTCTCTTTTTCTTCTTTTTTTGTACAGAGGAAAACCGGGTACCCGGATTTTGGAAACCGGGTTCCCGGATCCTACTGTATTGATTTTCAAACTTTTTTCATTTTTTTCTTTCTTTTTCAAATTTTTTTTTTTTTTTTTTTTTTTTTTTTTTCATTCCCGGCAAAGGGTTACAAGTACATATCATCTGCAATTGTGCTACAATACCAAGCACATCAATCCCAACCCATTAAATTCCCCATATGTGGTCCCACCACCCCAAACTCAAGCTCGAGACATGTCTCAGGATTGTGATTCAAGTGCGGGTCATATGGTCATGCCTAACAATCTAAGGGATAATGGCTTATATCGTGGCTACAAATAAAAGGCTAAAGGCTCAAAGTGGGCTAAGACGGATAATAATTCATTCAAGGGATAGAAAGCTAAAAGGCACAAATGGCTAACAAAGAACTGCCCCTATCATTTTCCTAAGTACATAGCTTGTCTTTAGTTCATATCTAGGTGGGTTCTCTACTAATTAGGATTTCACGTTCTACACACCAAACATATTCCTTGAGTACAAGCTTACTTCATTTGCATTGTTCATTAATTTTTCCTATTAATTACCTATGTTCGCATGCAATTGTAAGTGCGTTTTATGTTAATCCCTAAAGTTCACTATTTACTATCATTGATTCATCAAAAGTATGCTTAAAGGGACATTTAAAATCTTCTACAGTCAAACGCAACTCCGAAAATTATTTTATTGAAAGCAGATAAAACACATAACACATAAAAACTGGGATGAGGCAACGAACCCCACCCCAAACTCAAAAATGAGTCGTGTCCCCACGACTCTAAAAGACTCAAAGCAATAAAATAATATACACTAAATGAGAAGGATTAGAAAACGTATCTGAACCAGCGCGAGGCTGGTTTTCGGTGTTGCGTCCATGAACTTTATCTCGCGTCTAGACATCGTAAGTTGTTCTTTGAACAATTAAAGTTCAACTTGTATGTAACGTTTCCCAAAATATCAATCATCGCATCCCGATTCTCTTTCAACACCTTGATTTGTGATTCCAACTCATCATCGGATTGTTTTCTTCCTCACTTTCAGGTTCTGCAATCACTTCCCTCTTCTTCGGATTAGCCTTAATTTGAACCGCTTCAGTCTTGTTTGAAACTTGAAATAGGAATCTCAATAGCTTGTTCTTGAATAGCACCAAAAGCGTTCCTGTTTCTTGGAGAATTCCTTTGATAAGCACACATGAAGACGATTTTGATAGGCATCTCTTTCCACCCCAAACTCAAAACTTCAAATAGTGAGAAGCTAAGGCTTAGAACTTTGATGTTTTGAGGCTTAAGACTTTAAGATTATGGTGGAATATGAGATGGGTAAAGGCTAATTGATGTGGGAGAAGAGGGAATTGGATTAAATTTGAAGCTTGGATGAAGAACAATTGGAGAAAAGTGGGAATTTTATCGTATTTTGGATAGGAGATGAGTTGATTGTATGCTTTTGTGGTGAAAGAGAGTAAGATTTGAGGATTGTGTGGTTGTAGCTGATGATGTTCATGAAATTCTGGGTTTTGGGAGTGTTTGTGGAGGCTGGGTTAAGGACGGAGGTAAAAATATAGGGCTAAAAAGCTGAAAAACGGACTTGGCACAGATGCAAACCGGGTTCCCGGTTTCGAAAATCCGGGTTCCCGGTTACGCGTCGCTGTGACGGCGCGAAAAAAATAAAAATACTCTTTTTTTTTTTTTTTTTTTTTTTTTTTTTTTTTTTTTTTTTTTTTTTTTTTTTTTTTTTTTTTTTTTTACCAAGACGCGCCAAACCGCTGGACTCCAAGACGCAGGGTCAGAAATTCTGCTCGCCGAAACCGGGTACCCGGTTCTGTGGAATGCGGGTTCCCGGATTTTCTCGATGGCGCGAATGAAAACGCGCCAAAACGCAGCACCCTGAAACGCTGGACCAGAAAATTTCACCAACAGCAGCTCCGAAACCGGGTACCCGGTTCTGCCAAATGCGGGTACCCGGATTTGTGTCGATGGCGCGAATCAAAACGCACGAAAACGCAAGCCACCAAGACGCTGGGTCAGGGAATTTCAGAAATTACAGCACCAAAACCGGGTACCCGGTTCTGTGGACATCCAACCTCTTTTTCTTCTGTTTTCGCCAAATCGACCCCAAACTCAAGTCCTTTTTACCCCTGAAATCATCAAAAACAACTACCCTTCCTCATTTCTTAATAATAAACACTAAAATTACGAAAATCAAACTAATCTAAAATGCAAAAATTTAAAAACTCAGCTAATATACAAGTAATTGGCTTTTGTTTAACGTCGTTAAGCTCGACGGGTTACCTCAATCATTAGTCATTGACATAACCTCCCCAGCAGTGAGTGAGGTTGTCAATATTTGCAAGTCGAAATTTGCATCCCTTCGCTTTTATGCCCACTAGTTTGTCTGAGATAATCTGTGCGACCATGAATGGTCCTATCCAAGAACTTTTTGATTCACGTACCTTTGGGCGGGGGTTCGGTTTCTTCATAGCTACTTCTTCACCTACTTTGAACCCCTTTTTCTTTCTCTCTTTCTTAGGTTCCTTCGGAACCTTCGTGGCACGTGCTTTCTCTTTCTTCTTCGCATGATTGAGTTGTGGATCCTCGGGGTATGGAGGAGCTTTAATTGGTGGTTTCTTTCGTAGCTCTTTCTCCTCCACCCCTAAAGTTTCCACAACACTAATTGGCTTTGTTCTTACCGGTTCCATTACATCTACACGAAAACATTCATCCTTGGAATCCGGAAACTTCATAGGCCTGAACACGTTGAATTTCACCTCTTCGTCTTGGATCCTCATAATCATTTCTCCATTTTCTACATCAATAAGGGTACGCCCCGTGGCTAGGAATGGTCTTCCCAAAATAATGGGGACATTCCTATCCGCGTCGTAATCAAGAATAACGAAATCAGCGGGAAAAATTAACGTACCTGCCTTAACGAGGACATCTTCGATTCGGCCTTCCGGATGTGCAAGAGATTTATCCGCCATTTGCAAGACCATAGAAGTGGGTCTTGCTTCAATATTAAGCTTATCAAAGACTGATTTGGGCATCAAATTGATGCTTGCACCTAAATCGCATAGCGCTTTTCCTTTCCACTCATTACCAATAGATATCGGAATTGTAAAGCTCCCAGGATCAACTAACTTTGGAGGTAATTTACCTTGACAAATAGCACTACATTCCTCAGGAAGACCAATCATCTCATTATCACAATATGGCCGTTTGTTGGTGAGGGCTTTCTTCAGAAACTTAGCATACTTGGGTATATCTCGAATAGCTTCTAACAACGGAATATTTATGCTAAGACCTCTTATTTTGTTAAAGAATTTTTGATACTCACCCATATCACCTTTCTTTTGAACTCTTGATGGAAATGGTGGAGGTGGGCGATTGATTATAGTCTCATCTTTCTTTTTCGGAACCTCAACAGGCTTCTCCACTTCTTCTACTTCAACTTCTTTATCTTTATTCACCACCTCTTTTTCTTTTCTAACTTCTTTTTCTTTCATAACCGGAAAAGGAGGTGGAGGAAGGTTCTTACCACTTCTAAGATTAATAACTTTACAATCTTCGATTTGTAACGGATTCTCAGTATCACTAGGAAGTTGTCCTTGCTGACGTTGATTGAGCTGTTTATTGATTTGACTCAGCTGATTTTGGAACATCTTCATATTTGCTTCAAGTGCATTTTGTCTTTCTATAGCTGCGTTCTGACGTTCGATCGCTGCATCCTGACGCTCCATCGCTGCGTTCTGCCGTTCCATTGCTTGTGCTTGTAGAGCGATTAAACTTTCAACTGTTTTCTGAAGGGTATTTGCTCCTTCTTGTGGATGGGCAGGTAAAGCTTTCTGGTTCAAATTCTCATCATAAGTATTCTGAGGAGCTTGTCTCTGTACATAATTTTGATTCTGTCCTCCTTGATAGTTATTGTGTGGTCTAGGATTATAGTTGTCACCTTGGGTACGCGGCTGATACGCATGTGTAGGATTGGCTGCCCCATTAGGATTCGAATATTGAAACCCAGGATGGTTTCTGTTAGGCTGATACCCATTACCACTCGAATTAAAATTACCTCTGTTGGACATGAACATCACTGATTCTTGATTACTCGGACAATTCTCCTCATCATGATCATCAACTCTACAAATCGAACACATATAAACCTCTTGTGCAGCATGCACAGCTACTCTCTTACCCGAAAATCCTTCTTTCACAGCTAGAGTAAGCTGCTTCAATTGTTGCTCTATGGTATTCTGGATCTTATTCTCAAACGTAGCAAATTTCTCTTCTATGTCAACATTATTTACTCCCTTGACTGGTGTTCTTATTGAGCTCCACCCAACTTCATTCTTGACTGTTCTCTCTAAAATAATCTTGGCATGAGCGGGTTGCACTTGAAGGAAACCTGCACCACATAACGTATCTAACTTTTCTCTCGAAGCTCCATCAAGGCCTCTATAAAAAATCTTTAACTGTTGAAATTCTGAAAAACCATGATTTGGAACTCTACGCAAACACATCTGAAATCTAGTCCAACTCTTACCCACAGTCTCATCATATTCTTGACGAAAATTAGTCAACTCCAATTCAGCATCTAACCTCATATTACTCGGATAATATCTGTCGAAAAACGCGGCTTCCAATTGATCCCAATTGGTTATCTTCGTCGGATCTTGTGTATCATGCCATTCACTTGCTCCATCAATAACAAAAAATTTAAACACAGCGTAGTACATCTGTTCTTTTGAAACTCCTTGTGTGATGTAAGAATCACATATCTGTTTGAATTTTTGTATCGCTCTAAGAGGATCTTCCGATGGTCTTCCGCGAAAATTTCCAAAGTTTTGGAACTGAGCTAGCATACCCGAATCTGGACGGAATCTCGGAACATTAATATCTGGAGCACCTACTCCTATAGCTGGAGCGCGGAATGGAACTTCTGGAGGGCCATTAGTGAACCAAGGATCTTGATTCATCACGATTTGAGCTTGTCCGTTATTGTTCTGAATATTAACGTTCTCCATTTGGTGAATTAATTCTTCTACTTCTGAGGATTCTTGTTCTTTCCTTCTCTTGTTAGCAAGTCTGATTAATGATTCTGGATTATTAAGGATCGGAGGTGTTGGCTCTAGATCCTTAAAGAGTCTCCTTCGCATACACCAAACCTAAAAACCTGAGAAAACTAAACAAGCAAAAAGCGTAAAACTGATAAAAACAAAAATAAAAATAAATGCAACTATCACTAAAGGATAAACACCGTGGTCACACGCTACCGTCCCCGGCAGCGGCGCCAAAAACTTGGTGGTCCTTTGTGTGTTCTAAATAAATGCAAATAATAATCGAACCACAACCGCAAGTGTACGGTTGTCCCAAGTAGTAATTCTGATAATCAGATTCGTTCCAAGGACGGATGGTTGATCACAATGTCTATGCAAATAGTGATTGATGCACTTATGAAAATAAAAGAGGATAATTTGTTTGTTTTGGTTTTGTGATTTATTACTAAATAAATGAAAGACAAAATAATAATGCAAGTAAAAAGCTAAAACGCAAGTATGAGCAAGTAGTACTTGAGAGACACAAGGGTTTTCCTAACTATCATTCATTTCATACATTGTTTAAGGGACAAATTTGTAAATTGGTATTGGTCGGGATTCTATAATCTCCTTACCCCCGTCAGGGTGGACTAAGGAGCAACTTTCAAGTGCTACAAACCCCGTCAGGGTGATTATAGTCCACTCTCAAGTGATTAAGTCTAAATTACCCAATAGGCCATAGGTTTAATTAAGCTCGTCAGAGTCAATAATTTCTAACCTACATTCATTAACTAGTTCGGTACCTAAACCCCCCGTCAAGGTGATCCAATCGCCACTAATTGGAATAGCCTAGATACTAAATCCTATCATTGGTTAATTACGTCAATAATAGTAATTAAATTGCAAATTAAAGAAAAATACAGTTTACCCAATTTGATTTAAATAATAAATATCCCAAATTCAAATGTATAGAATGAAATCAAATTGGGATTAACCCATTATGCGTTCTCAAGCACTATGAATTGTTTAGCTCATATTAAAAAGAAAAACTAAATTAAAATAAATGGAATTCATAATTGATTACAAATAAAAGATAAAAGAAACCTAATTTCCGGAATTGGAATGACTGAGAACGGAGCTATAGACCCACTCCAGCTCTAGCAGCTTCTTCTTCCTTCCTTCTGTTGCTTCTCTCTGGTGTTTTTAATTGTAAAGAATGAATTGTGTGAAGAATAGAAGTCCAGACCTCCTTTTATAATAAGAAAAACGGATTAGGGCTTGGACCAGAAAATAAAAGCCTAATTAAATGTCCAAGCCCACTTTCTAAGCCCAAAATCCCGTCACTGATGACAGGCCTTCACTAAAACTGCTTTTCCCGATGCGTTACAACTCCGATTGACCTCATTCCAGTTGCTAAAGTTCCGTACTTCGATAAGGAATGTTTTCTCTTCAAAGGTCAGCGGCTCAATCAGCTCTTAAGTACCTCGAAAACAGCAATCAAGGGCCTGGAAAAATGGATTTTCAGCTCTAAAAATAATATCTTCGGGATTTCTCTTCAAGTCTTGACTCTATCTTTTAATCTTTGACTTTATCTTCGGATTCCTTTCCTAGATAACATCTAAAAACCTGTAAACTTTACACTAAAAATACCAATATTACGCGCAAAAGTTTAATAATTCAAAAATGCTAGAAATAAAAAGGGAAATCCGAAATATTGCATATTTAGTCCAAAAGTCTATCGAATTAATTAAATAAACACCAAAAATGATGTCTCCTAAGGGTCTAAAATAAGAACAATTAAGGAGACATCAGCGTTTCACCTAAGGTCCTTGTTTTTATTTAACTTTGTCGGGACGACAAAGGTTTGAGTTTGGGGTCTTGATGTTCGCTTTTTGGTCTAATTATATTCTCTTAGGAGACATCGTTTTAGGTGAATAATTGACTTATTTGATAGACTTTTAGGCTTATTTTGTTATATTTCATTTTCTCTCCTTTTGAATTTATAATATTTCATTTTTAGAGCTTTTGGTACGTTAATTTGTTTGTTTTTTAGTGAAAAGTTCTTAGGTCCATGAATGATAGGGAGCACCAATACAAGGAGAGTAATCGAGAATTAAAGTCATAGATCGAGTGTAGAAGTCAAAGGCGAGAAAAGATGATCCGAAGAATTGATTAGAGGAGAATGAAATCTCCAAAGCTGTTACAAATCACTGTTTTGAGCCACTTAACCACTGATTCAGCCTTAGAGCCATGAATAAGGAATCTGCATCTCTGAGTCAGGAAGATTTTCCAAGTTGAACGGAGTGATTTCGAGTCTGGACGCAAAAGTTATAGCTATTTATTTTAGTAACAGTTGTACATTAGTTACGGGATTTAGATTTGGATTGGGCTTTTTATTTTATTTGACCTATTTCCTTTAAGTAAAAGCCCAATACTAATTCTCCACTATATAAAGGCCTTTAGACTTCATTTTTTGATACACAACTCATATTACACAAGTCAAAACGCTAGAGAGGAAGTCGGAAGCAAGGAGGAGAGAAGAAACTTGATGTCTCCTCATTTGTGATAGATTTATGTTAGGATGAGACATCACTTTTAGTGATTTAGAAGTCTTTCTTATTGTTTTTCTTGAGAAATAGTGCACTTTCCTATTTTGAGTCTTGATTTAGTAAAATAATATTTTTAGAGCATATTGGGTTTAATTATTTATATAGTGTAAAGCTTTAAAGATAATTATAGAGATTAATTAGAGTCCAAGTCAAAGACTACAAGATATGGAAAGAGATAAGCATGGAAATTGGAGATAAGGAAACAAAAGCTAAAAACATGGAAAAGGAAAAACTGCCTTAATCCTGAATTTCTGCACCTACGACCACAAATCAGCTTATATCTCAAGATCGGTGTAGAATTTGGAGAAACGGTCAAGAGAAAAGTTGAAGATCTTTCTGAGTCGATGAATTTCGACTACTCATACGCGTCAAACGGATGAGTATTGAAGCTGTTAGGACCAAAACAAATACGGGCCTGATTTCATGTTTTAGGGTTACGAATTTGAGTTGGGCTTGGAGTCCACTATTTACCTTCTCCTTCAAGAAAACGAATTAGGTCTTCTAAACACCTATAAATACACTCTTATATCACTTGTAAATCATCCTTGCCTCATAGTAATTAGTCTTTAAGGTTTTATTCATCAGAATTATTGTAGAGAGCAAGATGATGTCTTTTATTATTTCTTTTAGTTTATTTCCTTCAGGTATGAACTAATTTTCCCATAGCTTGGGTTTTGCATCATGTATAATATATGAATTCTATTTTCTTTCTATCTAAGTTTCTTTGGGAATTACAATCTGATATTAGCTTCTTACCTATATATTTGTTTATGTGTTTTGATTTATTGCCTGTCCTAGAACTGATCACTTTAGGCCTTCTTAATAGTAATTAGATGACCACCTTAGCTGGGTGTCTAATTATTGAAACACCACATAACGTCTAGTGTCGATATTAGTCCTGACAACACTGATTCTAACTAGATAGTCATTAGGGTATGAATTAATCACTATTGCTTAGGGCCTTGGTAGCGCTTAATAACCCTATTTGAACCAGCCTCGTGGTGTGTCCGTAGCCCTCTTAGTCGCTCTCAAGGTCTAGGTATGGGAATTTAGAATCCTTACTAAATATCTAAGAGCTAATTATCTCCCTTATTATCTAGATTCAATAGAAAGAATTAGAAGGATTAGTGCATACTAGCAAAACCTAAGCTATACTTCTCATCTCATATTTCTTCGTATTTAATTTACTGTCTTTAATTTCTTAGTTTAATTTAGTATTTCGAATTTATTCTCTATTTATTTTCTGGTCTTTTAATTATTAACTTCTTACTCGTTATTGCTACCCATTCGACTAGCACACTAAGTCCCTGAGAACGAACTCAACTTATCATTAAAACTTGCATACGTCTTGTAATACTTGCAGTACTGTGCCTGTCTAGGGTGAGAGTGCGTAGTTTTCTGACTTATTATTTATCTTATTTTTATCACACCCTAGGCGACACCAAGTTTTTGGCGCCGCTTCCGGGGACTTGTGTCTCGTTAGCGTGTGGGTTATCTATTTCGAGTAGTAGTTTTTAATTAACTTTTATTTTTCAATATTTAGTTTTTTTTTCCGGATTCACGCTTGTGGTTTGCTTTAGTCTTTTAATTATTGGCCTCCGTTATCGGAGCCTGAGAGGAGCTTCAGACTTTACAATAAACGTGTTCGTGAGGAAAGAGCCTTAAGAAGAGATATGGCAGGTGTACAAGGGCAGCTAGATCCACCACTTGTAATCCCACCTGAAGGGTTACAATACTATGCACCAGGAGGACCACCACCATTTATTCCGCCTGGTGTACAACAACAAGGACAACATCCACTAGGAAGAGGTAACGGGCAAAACAATGTTGATCAGAACCGAGTTGAACAAGACCTACCTGGCCTCCGAGTGCCATTTCATGTTCAACCGATAGGTTACCGTCCTCCAGAGATCCAAAATATTAAATTTCGACCTGATCCGGGTGTGCTCAGTCAATTTCAAAGTTTTGGACTCTACAGTGGTACATATATTCAAGATCCGGTAAGATCGATTCAGAATTTTATGCAGATTTGTGATGCTTATGTTACTCCAGGCATTACACGCGAGCAACTGTATTGTCATATGTTTTCGTTCTTTCTGACCGGTAAAGCTGGTGAGTGGCTAGATAGGCAACCACCAGGGACAATTAATTCATGGACAGAACTTCAAGCCGCGTTCTTTAACCGTTTTTATCCGAAGAGTATGAGACTCAAAGACCAAAGCGAGCTTGCAAGATTTTGTCAAGAAGATGGAGAAACAGTAGGAGAATCATGGACAAGGTTTCAACATAAATTAGCTAGATGTCCGCTCCATGGTTATACCCCCTCTTTACAATTAGCTATATTCTATGAAGGTCTTAATGATCGAGGTAGAGAGAAGGTGGATAACATAGGAAAGGGAATTTTCGTGTCCATGAACCATAATGAAGCTGCCGAGGTTTTAGAAAATATTATTGAACAAGAAAAGAGTTGGCCTTCTACGCGAGCTCCTGTAGCGAAGACCCGAGGTACGCTTCGATTAGATGCAGAAACTGCAAACTCAGCTCAAATATCCGCATTAGAGAATCAAATAAAAGAGCTTAAGCTTGAGATACAGAATAATTTAACCGCAGCAAACGTAGTACAAGAAGCACAAGGTTGTCAACAATGTGGGGTTAATAATCATACTTGGGAAGAGTGCGAAGGAAATCCACAATCTGTTTATTTCATATCCAACCGAGGAGGCTATCAATCAGGTAACCGAAACCATCCGGGTATGCAGTATTCAAATCCTCAGGGAGCCGCTAATCCTGGTCATTGTCAACCGCGCCCCCAGAACAACTTTTTCCAACCAAGAGGTCAGTATCAAAATAGACCTGCTCCCCCTCAACAACCCGTTCAAGATGCCTATATCGATGCGTTAGATCAGAAAGCTTTACCACAGTATCCTCAAGAGGAAACTATGGATAATCAACAATTAGTAAAAGTCTTGGACTGTTTGACCACGAATATGAACGCTCAGGATGAAAAGTTACGAGGACAAGATGCCGCAATTCAGATTTTAGGTACTCAAGTGGAACTATTGAACAACGTTCTAACGAATTTAATGGAACAAAAAGAATTGAAGGCTATCGAAGGAGGTGATGACAATGTTGGGTTCGCAGCTTGTAAGGCTATTTGCCTTGAAAAAGAAGACGAGAAGGAAGTACCACATGCTGCCGTTAATGCCGTGGAGGTTCCGAGTACCGAAGAAGAACCAACCAAGTCTAGCCCCGTGGAATCTGACTATTCTGAGGTTGATGTGGAGGACGATTAAGAAAAATCCGAATTTATACAGCTTTTGAAAGATATGCAAGAGGAGATTAGATCGGTGATGGATTATCAAGCTGAGCTGGCTAAAGAGAAAGAAGAAGAAGCCTCCAAGGAAGAACCAAGAGTTGAAGTTGAAGTTGCACCTGCTGTGTAAGAGGAGAAAGAAGAAGAGAAGGTGGAACCGCCACCAGTTGTTCAAAACGTGTCATCAACTATTCTTGATACAAATCCAAATGATGACACTGAACTCAAGACATTTGTAGAGGCGTATACACCTGAAAATATGAACGCCCAAATGATTGAGATTGCGAAAAAAGACTTACACCGCAACAAGTTTTTATGCAAGTTATTCCTGAGAAAGAAGCGAGTGTAGAAGCACCAAGAGAGAACCTGAGAGTCTCAAGAAGAAGTGAAAGAGAGTTACCAACGAAGCTCAAAGATTCGGGAAGTTTTAACCTTCCTATTCAAATTAATGGTATGCTCAAGGTGAAAGCTATGTACGATGTGGTATCTGGTGTGAATCTTATGCCTAAGTCCGTGTTCGAGAGACTTGGACTTCAGAAATCAGAGAAAACTCCAGTGAAGTTGCAGTTCGCTGACAACTCAGTTACCAGGACATGGGAACAGCGGAGGACATCTTAGTCTTTGCAGGTAGTATTGCCATCCCTACTGACTTTGTTATACTTGAGTTTGATGCAGATAAGCAGGATCCAATCATACTTGGACGGCCCTTAATGGCCACAAGTCAAAGTGTTATCAACTTCCAAGAAGGGACCATTACCCTTCATGCAAAGAACGTATCCGAGACCTTTTATGTCTTGGGCAAGAAACCGAGGAGGTTAGATCCCACCGTTCCTTCCATCCACAGCCTTTCACATCACAAAGTCCCTCCTGAAAAGATCCACTTAAAACCTGTGGATACTGAGCCAAACATTGAGTTTGGGGTTGGCCATGAAGTACTATGGAAAACTCACAAACGCGAGAATAGGCCACGTAGTTTAAAAGACTCGTGGATGGGACCATTCATCGTCACTAAGGTTGTTTCAGCCAAGGTGATAGAAATCCGACCCAAGAAGGGGATCAAGTGCAAATTAGTTGACGTTCATAGCCTAACTCGTTGTTGGGGAGGCTATATTCGCAAATCTTGATAGAGGTAACGCGTCTAACTTTGAAAGACTTTAAATAAAAGTGTTGTACGGGAGACAACCCGCAATTTTTTAATTTTTTATGGCTTTTTACATTATTAGTTTATGTTTAGTTTAGTTGTTTTTAGTTGATATTTCATATTTGAGAAAGGTATTAGTGTTTTTGATGCTTAGGTATTGGAGAAATCGAGTTCGGGAGGAGAAAACACAATTTTTTGGAAAAAACCGGACCATCAGTCCGGTACACCGGACGACCCTTCCGGTATACCGCAGAGGAGAAAACCCGTGACCACGGGTATTGACTCGGGTTTCTTGCCGAGAAGAAAAAAATCAGGACTTCAGGTCCGGTACACCGGACCCTAGCCCCGGTACACCGCATGATCAAAACCCGTGCTCACGGGGTAAAGGCCACGCGTTTTTTGCCGAGCATTAAAATTTCAAGGAACAGAAGCTGCGATACACCGCGCCCCTGTTCCGGTACACCGCACGACGCCGACTGAAGAGAAAAAAAAATTGTGTTTTAGGTTATAAGAAGCAAGAGGTTGGTACAATTCCTAATTTACAAATCCTTAAGCCTCTCTTTCTTCTCCAAACCTCTCCCAACTCCATTAAAGCTCATTCAAACCTTCCCCAAACATCAAAACACTACCCAATCATCATAAAAACACATCAAAGCTTCTCTCCACATCATTACAAAGGAGATTCAAGCACCCAATTCTCACCAAACACATTAGATTGAAGAATCAAAAGCCTAAATTTTCAAAATTCATCCTACAATTTCTTTAATCCATACCAATCCATCAAGAATTCATCTTACCCACATAGAGAATCATCATCAATTCACCTTTCCTAAGCCAAATCAAGCTTGTTCAACCAATAATTCAAAAGTTCAAATTTCAAGAGTTGTTAAAGCTTTGAGCTGGGGGTCAATTGAAGATGACTAAAAGAACAGAAATATTATCTAGCAAGAGGGAGGTGAAGAAAAGCAAGGTATTGGGTTCAATTGAGAAGAAATCAAATAACAAAAGGTTCTAGTTCCAAAGCTAAGGGTAAAATCGATGTTGAAGATGGAGGTAAGCTAGCTATGTTTGATACTAATGGAAAAAGGCTTTACTTTTATTCAAAGGAGAAAACACAACCTCTTCCCTTCAAAGGTCCTACACCCATGGATAAAGAGAAAGCTTCTAAGGCCTTGAGAGCTTCTGCAGAAAAACAATTAAAGGAACTACCTTTTGCCTATGAGAAAGTATTCAATGAAGAAGTTGATGCAGGAGAGTATAAGAGATTCTTGGAGCTTGGTGAAAAATTGGGTTGGTCTACGTTCATGGTAAGACGTTCTGAATTATGTCACGAGTTAGTTTTAGAATTCTATTTAGGCCTCTTTAGCCAAGATAGTAAAGGTTGTGTTACGATTAGAGGAAAGTTAATTCCTTTCACAGTTGAGGAGATTAGAAACCACTTTAAGTTTAAGAAATTAATTGGATATTGCAAGTATAGTGAAGCGGTTGCTAAACAAAAAATCTTTGATGAAGAATTACTGTTCGAGCATGTTTTAGACAAGGAGAAAGTGCAATCACGTAAGGGGGAATTAAAGGCACCTTGGCCTTACAAATATATTCAACCGGATGCGAAAGTTTGGCATAATTTCCTTCTTCCTAATGTCTTTGGGAACACACGAACTTTGGATGTGACTAAAAAGAACGCTCTACTGTTGGATTCTATTTTGGGAGGAGAAGTAGTGAATGTGGCACAGTTGATCTATGAGGAGGTGATGCGATTTTCGGTCTCTCCTAAAGCCGTTTATAATGTTAACTTTCCTACTATGATCACATGTCTTGTGCAAAAAGAGAATGTTATATTGGGTGAAGAAGAGAAACTCGAATTCAAACAGAGCTATATTGATAATGCTTGGATCATGAAAGTCTTGAGAGGAGCGGTTTCTACGCAAATCTCGAAAGAAGAAAAGGAGCAAAGTTGGCAAGAGAAGATGGAGGAGCGTTTAAAAAAATTCGAAGCAGCCCAAACTTCCTTAGCTAATGATGTGGCACAAATCAACGCTAATCAAGTGCACATCATGAAACTCCTTGAGAAATTAACGAAAGATCCAGCAAATCCGACCTTGGATATCAATAATACGAGGCAATAAGCCTCGAGAGTATGTTCTCTTTCTTCCTTACCATTTATGTAAATGCTTTTATCTGCTAATTTTAATTTCTTTTTCGAGTCTTTTTCGAGTCGTGGGGACACGACTCATTTTTGAGTTGGGGGAGTGGGGATTCGTTGTCTCTCATCTCCATTTTTCTGTTTTTAGGTAGAAATTAAAAATTTTGATACATGGGAATTAGATGTAGAATGTGTTTAATAGCTTGAAAGCATAAGCTCAGTGAATTGATGATAGTAAGTATTATGTTCATGAGCTATGTTATTTGTATGCTTTTGAGTATTTGGAGGAAAACACACATTGATAGTACAGAGAAGATTAGTGAGCAATGCGATAGAAAGTATGTTCGATCTCATGGAACCTTGAGAAGTGTGTAGGCCGTGAGATCCAAGCTAGTTGACAAACCCATTTGATGAAAGTTCTAAAGGTAAGAAAATAACGAAATTGCATAGTGTAGAAAGTGATTAAGGCAGTTTGTTCATAGTGAAGCCACTTGAAGCCTTCTTATACCTTCTCACCATGTTATTTGATTTTATATGCTATATCCTTCTCAGCCCCTTCTAGCCTTTCTAAAGCTTTTTATTGAAACACATTATAAGCCATATCCCTTTAGATTATAGGACTTTTCCATATGACCCGCACTCGAATCGCGATGCATAGACAGTTGTTTTAGAGCTTGAGTTTGGGGTGGTGGGTCCACCATTATGGGAATTGTTATTGGGATGGGATTTTTGAGCTTATTAATTGTGCTCTGTTATTTATATTGATGATGATTCACAAGATTTTATTGTAACCCTTTGCCGGGGTAATAGTGAATGGAAAAGAAGCTACGAGCTAAATTTGCCAACAAGGGCATTAAAAGAAAAAATAAATATATATGTGAAAAAAATAGCGTGATATCTCAACATTAAAGAGAGTCATAGCTTAAAAAATTGATTTGAAAAGAAAATATATATATTCGGACCGGCAAAGGGGAATTTTGATGTGAACATCTTATGCTTTAATTGGGTTATTAGGGATGCTAAATTGTGCATCAAAGAATTCATTGGGTCGAGTGAGAAACGTTTTGTGAGAGTAACTCAAGCTCTTGGGCGATTCGTTGATGGCTAGTGAGGAGAGAGCCAAAAGCTCACTCTAAATTATCCAAATATACTATCATACCGTCCCTAAACCTAAATTACAACCTGAAAGACCTTTTGATTTTTTGCTATGTAATAGAGAAGTGATTGAGCCATTAGAAAGCAGTTAAGTGGATCTTTGAATACTAGTGAAGTTCGATGAACAATCTATAGCTCCTTGGTGAACTGAGTAAAGTCCCAATCCTTCTTACATTGCGAAACTAATCTGATCATGAATTCGAACCGTGTTGACTATGGATATGAGAAGTGTACAGGTATGTAGTTTATGAATACTACTGCATGAAATTTTCTGAGTAATTTCTTTATGTCTATTCTATATATTCTGCTATGTTCTTCCCATTGTGTTGAAAATTACCTAGGTGTGTATTTATAGACTTCCCTTTGTTTTTATCTTTATTGTATCAGGACGATACAACTTTGAGTTGGGGGTCTTGATGTCTCCTCATTTGTGATAGATTTATGTTAGGATGAGACATCATTTTAGTTATTTAGAAGTCTTTCTAATCGCTTTTCTTGAGAAATGGTGCACTTTCCTATTTTGAGTCTTGATTTAGTAAAATAATATTTTTAGAGCATATTGGGTTCAATTATTTATTTAGTGTGAAGCTTTAAAGATAATTATGAAGATTAATTAGAGTCCAAGCCAAAGACTACAAGATATGGAAAGAGATAAGCATGGAAATTGGAGATAAGGAAACAAAATCTAAAAACATGGAAAAAGAAAAGCTTCCTTAATCCTCAATTTCTGCACCTACGACCACAAATCAGCTTATATCTCAAGATCGGTGTGGAATTTGGAGAAACGGTCAAGAGCAAAGTTGAAGATCTTTCCGAGACGATGAATTTCGACTACTCATATGCGTCAAACGAATGAGTATTGAAGCTTCTAGGACCAAAACAAATACGGACCTGATTTCATGTTTTAGGGTTACGAATTTGAGTTGGGCTTGGAGTCCACTACTTACCTTCTCCTTCAAGAAAACGAATTAGGTCTTCTAAACACCTATAAATACACCCTTATATCACTTGTAAATCATCATTGCCTCATAGTAATTAGTCTTTAAGGTTTTATTCATTAGAATTATTGTAGAGAGCAAGATGATGTCTTTTATTATTTCTTTTAGTTTATTTCCTTCACGTATGAACTAATTTTCCCATAACTTGGGTTTTGCATCATGTATAATCTATGAATTCTATTTTCTTTCTATCTAAGTTTCTTTGGGAATTACATGTTTTAATCTGATATTAGCTTCTTACCTATATATTTGCTTATGTATTTTGATTTATTGCCTGTCCTAGAACTGATCACTTTAGGCTTTCTTAATAGTAATTAGATGATCACCTTAGCTGGGTGTCTAATATTGAAACACCACATAACGTCTAGTATCGATATTAGTCCTGACAACACGGATTCTAACTAGATAGTCATTAGGGTATGAATTAATCACTATCACCATGTATGGAAATTGATTGCTTAGGGTCTTGGTAGCGCTTGATAACCCTATTTGAACCAGCCTCGTGGTGTGTCCGTAGCCCCCTTAGTCGCTCTCAAGGTCTAAGGCATGGGAATTTAGAATCCTGACTAAATATCTAAGAGCTAATTATCTCCCTTATTAACTAGATTCAATAGAAAGAATTAGAAGGATTAGTGCATACTAGCAAAACCTAAGCTATACTTCTCATCTCATATTTCTTCGTATTTAATTTACTGTCTTTAATTTCTTAGTTTAATTTAGTATTCGAATTTATTCTCTATTTATTTTCTGGTCTTTTAATTATTAACTTCTTACTCGTTATTACTACCCATTCGACTAGCACACTAAGTCTTGAGAACGAACTCAACTTATCATTAAAACTTGCATACGTCCTGTAATACTTGCAGTACTGTGCATGTCTAGGGTGAGAGTGCGTAGTTTTCTGACTTGTTATTTATCTTATTTTTATCACACCCTAGGAGACACCAAAGCTGAAGCTGGAGATGCAATTCTTCCAACAACAGTCAATTTAAACCTTTAATTAGGTTATTTATTTCATTTCTGTAATTGACTATGAGTTCCTTTAATTTTATTTCTGTAGTTGTTATTTCCACTATGAGCTAAATACTTTAAGTACTTGAGAATCGCTTTAATGGGTTGAGCCCCAATTTATTTGATTAATGTTTTCGAATTTGGGATTATAAGATTTAATTTAAATTGGGTAATTTAGTATTGACTATTATCATGAATTTATTTAATGTCTTTGAAGTCATGAATCAAACATAGGAATTACTAATTAAACTATTCATTATAGTGGCGTAGTGATCACCTTGACGGGGGGGTTTAATTACGGACCTAGGTAATAGTCGCGAGGTATAAGTCATTGACCCTGACGGCCTTGATTAACCTTGTAGCCAATTGGCTAATAGACTTGACCATTTAAAGGTAGCTTATAATCGCCCTGACAGGGTTTGTAATACCCTAGGATAGCTCCTAAGTCCACCCTGGCGGGGGTTAGGAGAAACTCGAATCCCGACTAATACCAAATCCTGATTCAACCCTTAAACGGAAGCATTGATTAAATAGATCTAGGGAAACCCTTGCGAAACTCAAGTACCATTCTCATTCTTGCGCCTACCCATATTTACTTTACTTGCGTCTTATTTATTTGCATTTGCTAAACTAGTATTTTACTTTAATTGCACTTTAGTTTTTAAACAAAAAAAACCCAACAAACTTCATATCTTTTAATTTTTCGTACTTGCAATTAGTCTGCTAATTGATTCACACTTGAGTTGTACCTATTTCGTCCCTGAGAACGAATCTGATTTATCGGTTTATTGCTTGGACAACCGTACACTTGCGGTCTATGAGTACTTACTTTTATCGCATTATTTTGTAACAAACCAGGACCCACCAAGTTCCTACTCAAATAATGAAAACCACTATATAATAATAGGAAAATCATGTTCTCTATGAAAAAATAATAAAGATAGAGCTATGAATTAATGAAATCGGAGGTGTAATGGTCCACGCATGGTGATGTCTTCTTCTTCCCTCTTCTCCCAGTCGTTCTTCCTCTTCTCCAGTGACTAATGGCGGCTCCAAGATGTTCCAAAACCTGTTTTTAATGTTATTTTTTTTGGGTATATATAGGTCTAAAAATGTTTCTTGGGTTGTGCGCCTCTTTTAGATGACATAATCAAACCCATTAACATTTTACTTTATAAATTTCTAGTTCAGACCATGACGACGTCATTAAGCACAACCTTTTCATTTTAGCTTCGAATCGCAAACCGTCAAATTTCACGCAACCCTGACATCTAATCCTCTCTCTATATATGAAAGGTATCCTCCAGAACCGTTGCCATTCTCATGTGGAACCTCGAATAATGTACTTTCCAAATCTGATCGGCACGAGCTTTCACTTTCTAAAAAATGGTCGAATCTTTCTTTTGCGACATGACTAGGGGTGATCTTGCTTTATTCTCTTATAATCATCATATCAAGGGTCCCTCACTTTCAAGTACCAAATATATACACAAATAACACAAAAAATATGCGCAAAAGCTCTAGAAATAGCATAAACACCAGTTGACAATTCAAGACAAGAAAGTGTAAAACATCAAATAATTGGGAAAATCCCTCACTTGATACCAATAAACTCCTAAAAAATATGTCTCGTGAATGGATTAATCCATCACAGAAAGGGAGACATCATATAGTCTCTCTCTCGACCAAGGTCTCAAATCGTCGTTGAAGCGACTTCATCAAGACTCACTATCAGTTCAGCATAATAATGTTGTTGAAGAAATAAACTCGCGTTATATGGAGACAAAAAAATGGGAAAGAGTTGGAAAAGGTTCACAATACAGACAAAGAAACCGTTTTTCTTCAGAGATTAAGCCGAGGAGTTGGTGACAGGAGTCTTAGGATTAATGTCAAAATCAACAGTGTCTGCATCCGTGAAACTATGTTCCTCGAGCTAGCTACCAGATGGTTCGATCGAACCATCCTAAGAATTTTTCAATGAGAGGAGGCACCGTCTTCAGAATTTTGTTTCCTATGGAAAGAATAATATATTACCCCAACGGTACCAGTTGCTTGGATGTATTCATAAGAAGAAGGCATGATTATAGCTAGAAAAGAGTAAGGAAATAAGTGATACAACGACAATTATCGATGCATTGAAAGAGGCTTCATTCAGTTTCCAATAACTGAAAGAGTTATGACCCTTTCTCAAGGATCGGCTAAAGAGCTATATATCTCAAAGGAGAAATGAATATTTACCCCCCACAAGCTGCCCAAGAGGTTGACATATAGTCACAAGGAATATTAGAATGTAGATCCAAAGATCAGGGAATCGAACTACCACCCCAGAATCCCAACTTGTAATGTGACCTTCCATTGGGAATATAGGAATGATGAAAACCAAAATCCTATATGGACATGTTATCAACCACTTTGGCAAGGAAATTACTATCGACAAGGCATCCAAATCCCATGCAAAAGTTTGTGCCATTTAACTTCCACTTACCAGTCAAAACAACTACTTGTAGTCGATGATCAAATCAAGGCATTGATCAGAAGTCCCAGTTCAACATATGATTGGAGAATTACAATCATTACCGAATCCTACCTAGCTTGTGCACACGGGAAATGAGTTGTCACCTCCCCATATTTGCAAATACCCAGTTGTTGTGCCACCTATGTGATTGGAAGGTAAAATTTCGGTTAAGTTCACAGAGGGGACAGTTGGAACCACCTGTTGTCCTCCCCTTTACAACCAGAAAATTTATAGATTTGACGAGATAAGTTCACAGAGGCTGTAAAATCTAGTAAATTCCTGCACCCTGTAAAAATATCACAAAATAGTATCCCAAGCATGCGACACCAGTTGGATCGATAAAATATCATAAGCATTTTCAAAGTCTACGATAAATGGTCCATAAGGAAACTCTCACCCTCATATTTAAACATAAAGTATATAGGGAAATTTCTCCATGCAAAGGTTTGCATGCTCGCACACCAGGTCGAGGACGACAAACTTTTACACCAAAGGAAAAGTTTCTTGAAAAATGGTCTCAGAAAATTTGTTGAGGCCAAGCTTGCAAGCTCTTTCTTCAACATTAAATGCTAGCGCTTCGCCGCCCTAGGGAAAGGTATACCTGTTACGCGATAGGTGTTGTAAATAATAAGTCGTCGAGGGTTGGAGGGAGCTAGAGATTCGTTATTATCTAAAGAAAATTCATCTTTAGACAAAGATATATCCTCCTCTCGGGGAATCCACCTCTTCACCTTTCCTAGAGAGGAGATGGATCTACTACAAAGGTGAGAGAACCCACCGAAAGGAACCATCCGAGTAGGAATCATCAAAGGCATGAAGATCTAAGGGGACCACACAAATTGAGGAATTTGAACGAGTAATACTTGAAGCTTTTCCCATCCTCCAAATGATTCTCTAAAGAATTTTCCAATGACATTATATAAAAAGTTTGGAAGAGGCAAAAGAAGATCCTAAAAGGCAATACCTGGTTAAAGGGAGTCTAAGAAAAACAACAATGCGCGAGGATCTCCCAAATAAAATAAATGGACTCTGTATTGAAGAAAATTTCCTGGAGCCATATAAGTAGGGAAAAGTGAAAGTAAAACTTACACGTATATAAATACTAGGTAAAACTGGCAGTTTTCTTCCCCAAGGTAATGATTAGACCAAAAGGTTACTAAAGGGATGGCATGTATACTAAAGCACATGACTCAGCCGTTATAGGTCTCTTATCGAAATATGTGGTAAAAGAATAGATGCAAAGATGAGCATGGCTCTATAACACGGGTTATTAAAAAGAAGAGAAAAAAATTGTTTTCCGTCGACATACTCGTAAGAAAAGTATTCCG
Source organism: Nemophila menziesii (assembly GCA_029959085.1). Taxonomy (NCBI): domain Eukaryota; kingdom Viridiplantae; phylum Streptophyta; class Magnoliopsida; order Boraginales; family Hydrophyllaceae; genus Nemophila; species Nemophila menziesii. The sequence continues at coordinate 23,334,568 of JARWIR010000018.1, read as the reverse complement.
AAGATCATTCTCATGCGCTAACATACTCCATACGATGTATGCCAATAATATTCGCATAAAGAAGAGTCTGCCCGCAATACCGATGATCTGTCAATTGCGATTGAGTGACCAGATAAAAAAAACCTATTCAACTTATGGTGTATACCTAAAATTAGAGGAGAGCATGGATTGCTTTTATCCGGTTTTGTGGTTAAGGTAAACCAAGGAAAATATATTTTAGTTTAAGGAATTGCTTTGGTAACCCAAGGGTAGGGTAAAACGAAGTTTACCCTCGGGTTACTCTTCGATTACCTTCGGTTTACCCGCATTAGTCAAATTAATTTTAACGCGTGAAAAAGTTTAAAAAAATGACAAAATCTGAAAAAACCGGTATTATTATACTCTAAAGACCAAAGTTACAATTTTGACATTACAAACCAAGAAGTCGTGAATCGAATACTTCAAAATAAGTTATGCATGTTTGGAATATCCAATAAGTCAAATGAAAACATTTCTCTAATATGCATGTTTTGTATTTTTTATATTGCACAGTTTTTCGGTTTGGGTAAACCCAAACTAATATATAGGTAAAATATATGGATCCGAAAAATCATAAGGTAACCAGATGGGTAAGGTTGGTCTTGGTAAAATCAACATATATTTTAGGTCGGTTTGGTTAAAATTAACTCAGTTTTTTTCTTTGGTTAAAATTCTGCTCTGCCCTACCTAAAACAGCAGAAGGATTAACATAATGCTAAAAATAACAAGTACAACTTAAAGTGTTGGCTCACTTCTAAGTCTGCTATTTGTATCGTCATACTTAGCAAAAAAGGTTTAGGAGGATCACTTTCAAACGCTTACATACTCCCGAAGATCTATGCCTGTATTTGCGTACAGAAGAGACTGCCATCAAGATTGATTAATCTAACAGCACGAAAGAAATCAAAGCCTAACCTCAATTTTTGGCATAAAAAATACGCAAAAATTCATCCTTCGATAATGACATACTCCCAAAGGTGCCTCAAAATAATAATGTCAACAGTACATACAAAGGAGGTTATGGAAAAAAAAAAAATGTCAACAGTACATACAAAGGAGGCTATGGAAAAGATCGATTGTACTGTCAGGCGTAAAGGAAAAGACTGACTTCAAGTGTTGGCATACTACCTTTATCAACATATATTACAAGACACCTAGAGATCCAACCTTCGACACTTGTATGATCTCTGCACTTAAGACCATTGCTAGCATTTGCATACGAAGGAAAGCGCTATAACATCAAAGTAAGATTAGTCGTGCATCGACGAAGACCGTAGTAAAGAAAAATGAAATCCTTTTGATCATATCCAAGAAAAGAATATTGATCACATAAAATTCGGAGGAGGTGTTGATAAGCCAAAAAAAAAGCGCTGATACTACTAGATCAACAACAAGGAGACCCGGACAACCGAAATCGAAGGGGTGGCCGTCAAGCCGAAGGTAATTTGTATCTACTAAATCTAGCATATTGCTACATGTCGAGATAAAATCGCAGTTCAGGCTCCACACCGATCTAAACTGAGCACTCATGCCTGCCTAATATTGTGCAACGAGTCAACCTCATATGCGCGCTCACAACATCTATATATACCCCCAATTAACTTACGCAATGGTACACACACTCTCTCTCTCTCTCTCTCTCTCTCTCTCTTATATGGTTTCAAACCTCAATAACTCCTTGGGTCATAAGAATCGTGCTAGCATTATCCTAATGATGAGTGTCAAAGTGCCATCAGGAGCGCACCTCCATTTGGACCTAATGTATTGTCTGGTTTCAGAAAGTCTTAGCTACGCTGTGGGAGTTTCAGTAAAGCTAAAAGGCGTCTTCACAATGGGGACTGATAACAAGGTATGCTATCAACCTCGAATGTTACCGTACTAATTATCAGTTCAATCAATTCTTGTCTTCTACATGTTATATTTTTATCTCTACCGACATATAGGCCAGTAAAAGGATAATCTGAATTCTATCAAACGGAGTTCCAATAATTTGAAAATCAAATCAGTATTGACGAAATGGAGAAGATAATCTCTCTTGAACCATATCCGAGAGATGCATTATATGAAATGTGGATGCTTATGTGTGTGGGTAACTTTACTATGTGAGGTTTAGGGTTTTATTGATGGAGTTTGAGCAATTACTTGCGAGATTTTCGTTGCATATACTAAACATGAGTAGTTTGTATCTCACAAAATTGTACCGTTAAGCGAGATTCTCTAAATATATTGGTTAGTGGCTCCTCCTATCTCCATTCTCAGGTATTTGTAGGGTTTATCTATATTTTAGAAAAATAGATCTTTCGATTGCTGGATGAGTAGGAGTTGCAAGGTTTTATGCAAAAGTATCAAAAACCATAACCATAATTGTTTAATTTATTAAAAAACCATATCCTAACGGTTTTAACCATCAATTACAGATTTAAAAACTATAACCGTATTATTCCGTTCCAGGTTTTAAATAGTTTTGCGATTATTTTGTTACACAAGAGGTCTAAACGACCAGGAAATGTTAAACTTCCTACAAATTATTGATCAACTAACTGTGCCGAGGCATGGCCCAACCATACCGATCCCTAGCAAGCAAACTCCATTGACCTTCTGGTGGATCTCTAAGTGGAATTGGTCCCCTTGAGCTCTTCGCGCCAAATTTCGCTAACCAATCCATGCATTTATTTTCCTTTCAAAAATTCAAAACCAACCCAAAGTTCTCGTTAAAAGCCAACATATCTCTACACGCTCCTAACACATCATTCGAAAATCCTATTGAGTTCGCACCGTCCTTCACTAGCGCATGCAACTCACTCGAGTCAATTTCGAAGATAAGTGAGGTAAAGCCCCGACACACCGCCATGTATACCCTGAAATATACTGCAAGTAGCTCCGTTTCGAAAGGTGTTCTTACTACACAACTACCTGCAAAACCTCCCAAGTAATCTCCTATACTATTTCAAAAAAAACCCCTAACTTCTGCTAATGATTTAACCACGTTAAACGAGCCATCCACATTAAGTTTTACCCCACTCACTAATTTGACCCATTTGAAAAGAAAGTTTCTTGACGATGACATTAGTCCTCCATCTCTCTCATGACCTACGCCCGTACATGGTCACTAGCCACGTTTCGAGTAATGGCTATTATTTCACTATCGCCTTTCTTTCTAGTCGTTTAATAAAAAATCGGTGTATTACGATTAATCCAAATTTTCCAACTACATGCCACCACAATGCACCTTTTTTCGATCCCGTCCATTGGACTTTTACTAGACAGCAATCTGCTCCACCAACCACTCAAATCCAAATGCTGCAGTTGGTCCGTAAGCTGGAAATCAGGTTATGTGATAGCTATCGAAGGTTGTTGTTGCTGTCGCTGTCGCTCTACACTCCTGGCGGGCGGTTCATCCATCTGCTGCAAAGTACAGTTCCAAGATGTTCTTCCAGGCAGGAGAACCAGCCCCGTACCGAACTGATCTTGTTGTCCAACAACACTTGAACCAACCAGTCCCACAGCAGCTACAAAATCCACATCAAGCGTTGTAGAATCCACAGTGGGAGCCCATGTACATCTATTAAAAAAGTCCTATATCCAGCACATCTCTAAAACAAGTAAGGCGCCGATTCCATCTCCAAACCACACCTTTTGACACAACGAATCATCCACCACTCCCCTCAACGCGAGGTTCCCTCCTGTTGGCAACCTATCCCAAATCGCTCGCCACACCAAGAACTTGACGTTTTTAAGGGATTTGAGGGACCAAACTAGGGCACACTTGAAATTTGACTCCCCTTCTGCAATAAACCGCTTATTATACTCGGATTTAACCGTAACAATTACCCGGATTCTCAAAACTCCATTTGTAGGTTTTCTTATTCCCATTCAAAACATCAATAATACCACCCCTTAACATCTCCCAACACAGTAGGATATTCTTACTCATCCTAGAATCTGAAGTTTTTACGGCTCGATCCATCAATCCATCCTTAAAGTATTTTTGTTTAAAAGCTCTTACCCACAACACTTGATTATTTTGTAAAATTTTCCACCCTAACTTAGCCAAGAATGATTTGTTATATTTACGCGTACTCCTCAACCCCAAACCACCCTTCTTTTTAGGCCGAAAAAGTATCTCCGACTAAAGCCAATGAATATTTCTTCCCCCAATAGATGACCCCCAGATAAAGTCTCGAATAATCCTGTCTATCTCATCACCCACATAAACCAGAAGTTTCATCGTCTTCATTATGTATGTAGGAATCACTGGTAATACAGACTGGGCTAGAGTAATCCTCCCCGCAAGAGATAAATTTTGACTCTTCCAGTTCGGAAGTTTACTTTGCATGTTTGATGTTACGCGTTGAAAAAAGCCTCTTGGTATTCGTTGCGATCTAATTGGCGTGCCAAGATATATCCCAAAATAGTCACTTAACCTAAAACCACTTCTCTTCACAAAAGCCAACGATCTATCATGTGTCACATTCCTCGAAATACGTTAAAGACCTCTCCTCGCTCACTGCTTATCCCGCCTCGTCACAGAACACCTCAACACCTCTTTGATTAGATTCACTTGAGCTTTCGTGGCTTTCGCAAACAACAACAAATCATCTACAAAAAACATACGGGATATTAGGGGACCTTGACGATGGTGACGAATGGGTAACCATTCTCCTCTCCCTGCCAGATCCTCTCTATGGAGCGAAAGCCTCAAGTGGCTCCCCATTCCATAGAACGCGCATCGTGTTGGTAACCATAGTTGTCATGATAAATCGTACCTAAGTAGGCGGGAACCCAAAAATAGAGATCGTGTCCTCAATGAACCTCCAACTCAACTTATTATACGCCTTAGCTAAATCAATCTTGACCACCACGAGACCCTTCGCCGACGTGATTTTTTGCATCCGATGATCAATTTCTTGCACTAAGACCACATTATCTATAGTAGAACGTCTCCAAAGAAAACTACTCTGATTAGGCCTAATCTGCTTTGCTAGTAGTGGCCGGAAACGATTAATTATTGCTTTCATGATAAACTTAATTGGAACATTGATTAAAATAATTTAGCGAAGCTTCCCACCACTTCCGGATCTGAAACCTTAGGAATCAAATGAATCAAAGTCCCATTAAGGCTTGGTGAAACCTCCCCTTCTTTAATCAAACTCCTTATCGCCTCGCAAAAGTCTGGACCTACGGTCTTCCGACATTTTTGATAAAAACATGCAGATATACCCTCTGATCCTGGGGCTTTATTAGGATTAGACTGGAACGCAACAAACCTGAATCTCTTCGTCCGTGAACTATCCCTCTAATAAACTCCTCGTGTAACCTTCTAGGCTACTTTCGTGTGGTAGAGCAAACAGACCAACAAATTTAGTGGCTCTGAATATAAATCCACAAAGAAATCCCAAAGTAGCGAACTAAAAGCCACCTCCCTCCTCTTCCACCCAGATCCCACCCGAATCCTTGAGTCGCAGAATCCTAGAAGTCTTCCTTTTCTTGAGCGTTGCCAAATCATAGTATCTCGTATTTCGCTCACCCGGACAGATCCAGTTCTCTTTCGAATGTTGGTGCCATAAAATCTCTCCCTCATCCAGCGCACTAAGGTACTCCTCCCTCAATCTCATACCCAATTTAAACATCGAAGTCTTGTCAGAATGTTGTAACGAAGTTTGTATCACTTTGAGCCTTGCTAACAAAATTCTTTTCTTCTTATTTATATTCCCAAATATTTCGTCCTTTCAAACCATAAGCCGCTCTTTCATACTAGCTAGACTATTACCTAACTCCACATTCAGACCTTTCCAATTATCTTGAACAAAATTCCTGAAGCCTCCTAGGTGGTCTGGCTTGATCAATCGGCATTAACTGACTTAAAATAGGCGAATGACCCCGAATGCCTGTGATTTAGATGCAAACCCTTCGTAGATGGAAAAAGCGAAAGCAAGTCCGAATTCCCATACGCTCTATCCAACCTCCAAAGTATTCTTTGTCCCGTATTCCATGAATCACACCATGTGAACCTCTGACCTTCAAACCCTAAATGATAATTTAAAAAATATATTAATTTTTGTAAATTCAAACTACACATATAAGAAAAATATCCGAGATATATAAAATATTGTGTTGGTCTTTGATTAAATTGCATATTTATTATTTAGTTGGTTAAATTTAGTATTTAAATTTTGGTTTTAGAATTTTAATATATCCAATTTAACCTAAATTATTATTGAATATGATACATATGATAATAAACGGTGTTCGGTTATTCGGTTATTCGGTTTTTTTTATCTAAAACCATAACCTAAAGGTTTTAACATCAATTATACTTTTCAAAACCATAACCTAATGGTTTTAACCACGGTTATATAATTCAGTTTTTAATCGGTTCAGTTATTATTGGTTTCGGTTTCAACTGTAACCATTGCCATCCCTGAATATTTCTTAATTGACATCCTCTTTTCTAGAACGAGTGTATTTTAACCGAAGAACTACCAAGATTATTAAATACTGATTCGACTGTCAAAATCAGTGGAGGATCGATATATGCTTATCAAACCTTAACGCACTACAAGAAATAGTATCTTTAGCGGCAAAAAATTTAAAACTAAAATTCTAAATTTTGCCGCTAATAGTCTTTATTTGTCGCCTCTATATCTTTCTCGCTAAAGATACCTTTAGTAGCAAATTATTTGTTTTTGTTTGCCGCTAAAAATATAATTAGAGGCCATTTTAATTGTTGCCGCAATAGCTTTCCCGCTAATGCTACTATTAGAGGCCATTTTAGTTGTTGCCGCAATAGCTTCCCCGCTAATGCTACTATTTCTTGTAGTGACGACTGTTTCATACCAAAAAGATGGTTGATATGGGTTACTGTCCGTATGGTCAATTCAATTATTTATACGTTAATAATTGCCTCCAATAAAAAGAAAATAATGGTTGATTGTTTTTAAGTAAAGTGGAATTTGATTATTGTAGCTAGCAGTCAGCAATCATCCTTAATAAAACCTTAACAACCTCGCTAACTTTGACATCATGTGTCGTCCAGGTCCTGTGCAAGATGCTCTGTCTTTCAAATCTGATTGTAATTTTAACTTATATATCCTCAACTTGGTAAGTCACCTCCCATGTGTGAAGACACAAAAACATATAAAAAACGTAATAGTCGTATTTAATTAGGTCTACTAGCGCCCCAAATGTGATCCCACATAATTAAAAAGAAAAGGAGTAGAACTGATTTATGTTGAATCTATCGAGCAAGCATCCTAATAACAAACCTGAGACAAAACGATTTAGTGTGAGGAAAAAAGTAAGTGAAGTAGAATTTTATTTCCCTTTTTTTTTTTTCCCTAAGACCATCTCCAGCAGCTACTCCAAATGTTAATTTACTGTAAAAAAAGGCAAGAAATACCGTATGTGAGCAAATTGCTCACTCCAGCAGCTACTCCAAATCATGGAGCCCACACAACTCACATGCTACTTTTTCTCTTCAATACGCTATTTGTGGTGCATCACTGTTCACACGGTATATTGTTTTTCTTTTTTTTTTTATATAAAAAATTGTAAACAATCATATTAAGTAAATGAAGTTATTTTTTTTTTGGACGGATCAAATTCTTTATTTTTCTTTTTTGAATTTCAATAATGAAAAAAATTACATATTAAATTTATATTAAATATATATTTTTAATAAAATTATTAAATAAAAAATTCAAATATTAAAAAGTAATTCATGAATATTTATATTGTAAGTAAAAAATAAAACTCGTTTTTATTATTTATTTATTAAAAAACAAAATTAAATGTTATAAAATTAATATATATATATATATATATATATATATATATATATATATATATATATATATATATATATATATATAAATAAAGATGAAATAAATAAATTAAATATTTTATTTAAATTGAATAATAAATATATTTAAAGTTATTATTTTTATTTATGTTATTGCAAAAAAATAATTATAAGTTATAATTATAAGTGAATAGTAAATATAAAGTATAATTATAGAGTAACTAAAATAGTAAAACTGGAAATTGATACGGTAAATTTATAGAGTAGATACATTTTGATACGGTATAATGACATATAGAGTATAAAAATGGCGCATCTGCTGGAGATGGTCTAAGCCATAGTTATCTTATGTTATTGGAAAGAGAACTCTTATTCATAATTTATCGTTTGATTAATGATACATATCCTTTAAAATTATACCATCCAATTACCACTTATGACGTATCATGAATTAGTTGGTTATAAATCATATACAATTATGTGCTTTTAAAAGAGAATTCTTTCCATACGCAAAAAATATAATTCAAATTATCTCGACCTCTTGAAAATTTAGAAATGATGATATTAAGATCTTCAACCTCCTTTTTTTAAGAATTGTTATCCATGAAGATAACCTTTTCCTTTTCATAAAAAAGGATTTTATCAAAGAGTTTGCTCGAGTTTGAAAATCCCTTTATACTTTTAGGGTTTCATGATGCCTTATTTAATCATCTTTCAAATTATCGAAAAGATTATTATTCTCCACTATAAAGAGAAATAAATCTTTTTGTAGTGAAAAGAAATCATCTTGAATATATTTACAGTTTTTATAGAATATCAAGCGTTGGAAGATACCTCCTCAACTTTATTGATGGTGTGAGCTTTAGAAACATGATTATTACTTCGCAGTTGTTCTTCTTCTTCTTCTGTTACACTTCCCGAGTAACTACTTGAAACAACACTTTATTGTGGCGTATGTAAGTAGTCACTTCCTTATGGTCCGAGTCATCTTCATTTTTTTTTGACAACATTCTCCGAGTGATCTTCGAATCATATCCATTACCTTATTCAAAGAATATAACGGTGCCTACAAGCAATGAATGACTAGTAGTACTTGTTCTTTCCAATTTGTTAGATTCCACGTCGTAATAAATATAGGTTCAATTAAGCACAATCAATATTAAAAATAGGATTTGATACCAATTGAAAAATCAATGTAGTGTCCTAGAGGGGGCTGAATATGGTAATGCGTAATTATAAAATATAACTTTAATAGGAACACTTCATTTTGTCTAAAGGTCTGACCTTTATGGATTTTAGATAAGTAGACTAAAACTACACCTATAAATAAGATATATGAGTATGAATCCTCAATCAAATTCTATGTGAATATGTTATATTATGAATGATATCAAGAGTTAAGTGAGACAATTTAACAAGCACCTAACATGCAAGATTCTAAGTCTAAGAATATATACAAAGTAAAGGTTAATATTAAACTACAATCGCGTACAATGTAGAGAGAGAGAGAGAGAGAGAGAGAGAGAGAGAGAGAGAGAGAGAGAGAGAGAGCAAAAACAATATTTATAGTGGGTAAGTTTTTCTACATCTAATATCTAAGGTATGAGCACCCTTAACATTTAAACTCCTCCACTAGAACTCCTTGTGTCTATTAAAGTTGGGACCCAAAACCTTCATACCCTTTTCAAAATCATCCTTAGAAAGAATACATTAGTGTTATCTCCAACTAGGAAATCAAGTGAACAATCTTTACTCCTTATGTAACAATTCACAAGATCAACATACAAGGACTAATAGACAATCTCTACCCCGATCTACCACTTCTACTTTGTGAAGCCTTCTAGCTAAGTGTGTAGTTTACACTATATCTTCCTTTACCTTATATGTTATATGACGATCACCCTCTTCATTAGACAAAGAACAAACCCTAGGTTTTATGATTAAGACCAAATTTACATAGTATAGCCACTAAATTCGTAATGAGTTGATTACAAATGTATTTATGGGCTAGTGATATACAAAGAAATAATTGAAGAACATTTCTTCAAAACTCTTGTAAATTTAGATTCTGAAAAGCTTTGAAAGTGTCAAAAGCAAGAGTCAAATCATGGAGTCTAATAGTGAATCTATTTATATGTATCAATCCTCCAACATTCCTGGCCACATGTCGCTCTCTGGCTGGTTGCATTTTGAATTCTCTGAATACTTGTGTTTTCTAGTCAGATGTCCGACAAAGTGTCCCTACTGGCTCTTTGCCAACTAGTACACTAGCGACCCTATATTGTACAGTAGAGCTGTTATGTTTAACTCTTCAGATATCCTATCTTGAATTGTCTGATGAGCACTTAAGGTCACATCCCCAAGTTTAATGATAAAGTGAATTATATTTGGTCTTCTCAGCTCAGGTACCCGGTATTTGTTTTCTCAGCTCATTCTTCAACAGGTGTAGGAATTCTACCTAATTATAGCTTAGGAGGTCCAGTCTATGACTTTTCTCAGCTTCAATCTCCAATGTGTTTAGGCATTCCGACTATTCTGCTACTCGGATATCCGATATTCAGTTCTTCACAACTCCGATTTCCAATAGGTCTAGGCATTCCACCCACTCTCTGTCTCGAAGGTCCGATATTTAGCTCTATCTCAACTTCATTCTCTAATGGATTTCAGCATTACACCTGGATGCTCATTCACATATCAGACGCCTCTACTTTGAGTATCCTCTTCTTCATATTCAATCTCCATTTGTCTCCCTTGCATCCTCTTCTTCGTATCTATCTAAGCTTCTTCATCTAAGGACTCCTCTTCATCTTCCCAACTATTTTCAATCTACTTCTCTATCATCTCCAACCATCACTTCTTAAACATCCATATCTTCTTTAAGCGACTCCTTTAGCATTCATCTTCTTAATCTTTGTATATATATATTTGTCTCTATCTTCACCTTCTTCTCATGTTCATCACTCAAACTCTATTTCTTCCTTCTTCTTTATCTCCTTAGATCTTTAGCTCAACATTATTTTTCATTATCTTCATGCTTTCTTGAACTTGCAAATAGTACATTACGAATCTCAGTTTCATTCTAAGAGACGACATGTTCAAGTTACATTCTTTTGACACCAACTATCAATAAAAATAAGTCTTTAGACTAACACTAGGGTTACCAGAGTTTCCCGCTGATAGTCAAACACTTGTAGAGAGGATTTTGATACATCTCCCAGATCATAGATTAGGCACATTTAGGACGTTTTTGGAGAAGCTGCCTTACCATTATGATAGGGTTGTCTATGAACTTGAAGTTCACTACTTCTTATTCCATGACAGTAACACCTTATCTGGTCTCCGAATTCAATCCACGAATTTTAAAAAGTCTAGAAATCAAGGAGTTTACTAGTGTTGGATATGTGTGGTAGAGCATAAAAAGCCACTCTATTGGAACACTCACCCTGATGACTCAGTCGAAGACCACACACACAACAGTGTTTAAGTAAAAGCGTCAGTAGAAGATATAGAGTAATCAAAGGAGGAATTTATACGAGTAATCGTCTTAATAAAATTGTACCTTACTCTTGATCACAGTCGGGGAGCTTTATCTCCAATGATCGAGGCTTTAGTTGTTATACAGAGTCTTTCTCAAAATCAAAGACTATGCCAAGGCCAAAAGGAGGTGCGCTCCCAATGGCACTCCAATGCTCAACGTTATCATTACTACTATTAGGGATTAATTAACCCAATGAAATTGTAGATTTATGCTAACTATATAATAAACAAAACCATTTCAAAGAGAGAGAGAGAGAGATAAATAAGTTTATGGGGTAACTTTGCTATAGGAACAAGTATATATATATATATATATATATATATATATATATATATATATATATATATATATATATATATAGTATATATATATATATATATATGTGTGTGTGTGTGTGTGTGTATGTGTGTTTAGTAGGACTCAAAGTGTTGGTATGGTGCGTTGTATTAGGCGAGAATGTATACGCATTATAGGTTGTCATGCAGTCAGTTCTACCCTAAATGATTATCCTTGGTCGCAGCCTCGGGTGACTCGGGATGTCTATCTTAGGAAGCGTTTGACACTCCTCTCCCCTCTATATATGTTCCTTATCCCCAACCATTTTCTCACCTCTTCAATTTGGTCCTTTCAAGTCTCTTTGGGCTCTTTCATTTATCAATGTTATATTTTGACTTATCAATACCCCTTTGAATTTGTGCGTTAATATCCCCTGTGGGGATATGATTAAAAGGAATCTTGTACATTTTCTTGTATTGCATTGAAGGTTAGATATGCCATTTTTTGACTAAGTATAATTATTGTGCTTTCATCGGGCTTATGAATTATTTCCCCTCGAATGATGAAACTATTTTTTAGGAGCGCCTCTCTAAGATGATGTCAGCATTGTGGGTTGATATTCGTGAGTCTTTTGCGAGAGTAATCTTCGATTGTCAAGGATAAATGTACCTATAATTATTTAGGCTATGTCGATCTTATAAATAACCTATTATTTCCGAGACTGCATTTGGCTTACAAATAACCTAGGATTGTCACAGCTACGTTGGGCTTACAAATAACTTGTGATTGCTGAGGATACGTCGGGCTTACAAATAACATATGATTGCCAAGGATACATCGGACTTACAGAAAACCTATGGTTATCGATGCTACACCGGGCCTACAAATAACCTCTGATGGTCGAGGCTACATCGGGCTTACGAATAAACCTTATAATTCGAGACTACGTCGGGCTTACAAATAAATTGTGATTGCCAAGGCTACGTGGGGCTTACCATTATTCAGAATATGAGTGGTATTCCTCTATTAAATACCTTGGGAAGAAAATATTATCTTTTAATTATATAAATATCGCGGTAACTCCTCCCACTTTCACCACAACATTTTTATCTTGTTTTCCTTAGTAGCTCTTTGTGTATTACTTTCTTGCAAATGTTGGCTAAATTTTGTACTCTAGCTCCTACTCCCCAGAAACAATCCCATCAAGACTTTTATAAGGTTGTTAAGCCTTTGGTTGATCTACTCAAAAGGAGAAGGCTATCACCCTCTCCCTCTGTCTCTGTGCCTTACTAGACAGAGATCCCTCAAATCATGGATTTTCTCCTTTGGACAGCCTAAATCAACCCATGAGAAGCGACCATGATTTATTCATGCTGGATAAGGCCACTTCCTTAGTAAAGCACTTTTCCCTTTTTGGTCTTGATAATTCTTGACTTTGTTTATTTATTTTATTTCTTTCTACCTCTATGCAGATGCTTTTAGTCTGAGATTTTTTGGTACCTTCTGGGCTTCCCTGACTTGCTCAAGGAATCGTCTAAGACCCATTCAATTAAAGCTGAGAGAAACAACACCAAAGGAAAACTTGTTGGGATTCAATATGAATTTAAGAAGTTTAAGGTGAAGATAGCCGGAGAAAAATATTCTGTGGCTCATGCCTGGAAGGTAGACGCAGAAGTAGGGATGAAAATGGTTATGATTAAAAAAAATGAAACTTATGATAACCAAATTGATTAAAACCAAATTATATAACCATGATTAAAATCCTTAGGTTATGGTTTTGAAAACGGTAACCGATGGTTAAAACCAAAATTTTAATACTAGAATTAACAAACTAAATAATAAATATTCAATTTAATCAACGACCAACACAATTTTGTATATACCTTGGAGATTTATGGAGATTATTTGTATATATGTGGTCTTAATTTATTAATTATTTTAATATATTATATATTTATCATTTGTTTATGGTTAAAAAATGCAAAATTGTTTAAAAAACCAAAACCGAATGGTGCAGTTATGGTTTTGAAAAGTGTAATTGATGGTCAAAACCATAAGGTTATGGTTTCTAATAAAATAAATGGTTGTGGTTATGGTTTTTGATTTTTTTGCAAAAAACCGAACTTGTTTCCATCCCTACAAAGAAGATGATAGGCGATCAACTCAATCTCGCACACAAATTCAAGAGTTATCGTTGAGGACCCCAACTTGTGAAAGAAGTATCTGCCAATATTGAGCATCCGAGAAGTTAATAAAGAGAAACATTTACTATCTAAAACTTCCTATGATGGGGGGAAGAGCAGGGTAGTTGGTGTGCCTCCGCCACATACGATTCTGATATACCCTTCTTGCAGTTTCGACCAACAAGTATGATCTCCCTGTGTCCCAGGGTTCAGACCTCAAGGACCTTCACTCGTTGTAAACTCATACATTATCTACCAGAAATCCTTCTGGGGGAAGTGAGGATTCTTTACTCCTTTTTTCTTGCTCGTGGTAGTCGATGGGACTTCTCATATTTTTCATCTCTATCATATTCACGTTCACCCCCTTCGCTTGTAATCTTGTGAGCTGATGGAGATTCCAGACCTTTTCAATCAATGTATTTTAATGGATTTTGTCTATAATAATCATATAAATCTTCTGATATGTATATGTAATTTATATATTTTCTCATGTGTGAATATATGAATTTTTCTGCGTCTCTTTATTTATTTTGTTTTCTTCTTGTCGAACTTTAATTTAATATCATGTGTGAGTGCACATCTATTTACTTGGGGTAACTTCATGTTGTTACAATTTTCATTGATATATCTAATTCCTCTTTGTATATACACATGGAATATGAACATTAGTATGACCCCTTTCCTATGCAATCCAAACAGTTTCACTATGCCTATATAAAGGCCTTATCTCTCTTTTATTTTCTTACCTCTATTAGAGATGTCGTATTTGAGATTTTTCAGAGGGAAATCTGAGCCTTCCGTTGTATGTTTTTCTCGATCCATCCTCTTCCAAGTAAGGCATTGCACTCTTCTCAGTTTTCTAGACACAATCTTTTTCTTTATTTGTATCTTTCTTTTGTTAGTCGTGTCAGAGAGGGTATGTTCCACTGCCAAGAGATGATAGAGTCCATGACCAGTAAACTCGTAATGGTTGCAACTAGCTAGAGTAACGCTTCTCCTTCGACAATCCTACTGACTGCTAGCCCGAGTAAAAAAAGGGAAGTTACTTCTCGTTTGTCCAACCATCTTTCTTCAAAGAATAAATCTGCTAATAGTATGTTGAAGGTGCCCAATACTAAGAATGTGACAGCATGTCCAAAATTTTCTCAAGATTTTCCCAATCCGAGGACCTCGACTCCTCTAGTGATTTGGCTGCTGCACTTCTTTTGAAGGATATTTCACAGACTTCTCCTACTCGGTCTCTTCCCATTGGCTCCATCTCACTGCTTGGTATTTCTTTTGTATTGTCAATCCAAACTACGAAAAAAAGAGGCTACAACTTTGATGCATAAGGATTTAAAGACCCTAAGTACTGTTTAAGATTTCTTCAAGTCGGATAGTGAAACCTTTGGTAACCAATGAAGGAAGGCAGAGATCAAGAGCATAGCAAGGAAATTGTATTCAACCCAACATTTACTAAAAATCAACCAGCTGTAGTTATCATAGGCTTCTATGGTTGCAAAAAGGGTTCGATACAAATTGTTGAGGCACGATGGCAACCTTTGAAAGTCTATATGCGTCCTAGAAGGGGGGGTTGAATAGGACTACGGAAATTAATCGGCTAATTTTATTCTAAGTAAATAAAATTAAAATCTAATTTAAATCCTATTCTCTTTCTAAACTAGATGGACATAAGTTTGATAAATAAGCAATAGATAATAATCACCTAGATATTCATACAAGCATATTATCAAACATATAGAGTGCGGATGTAAATAGTTTAAGGAAAGAGAATACTCAAGCATGTATAGTGGTTCGGTTTCCCTACTCCACTACCTAAGGTAGCCACCTTAGGATTTCCAAGCTTCTTTACTAAGCTCCGTGTCTCTCTTAACCGGGGCGAGAACACAATACCCGTTTACAACCACTTCGAAAATCCGAAGCAAACTCTTGTGTAATCACAACACAAGGACACCAAGTATAATCCCTATACTCACACACTCTCTTAATCTAACTATTACAAAAGACTAGGCTAAGAGGAAGAATCAAGTGTTTGAATGGTTTTACAATAGTTATGAACTCCTAAAGAGTGGATATGACTTTATAGCATAATGAGAATGATTTTGACTATGATTAGCTCTTAACACCTTCTTGAATGATAACAACTAAGCCCCTTAATGTTGGTGGATGAATGGTGTAGTTTTAGCCTTGAAAGACCTTCAATTTATAGCTGCAAAATGCTCCCAACGGTCATAAGACTTGTGTCCAACGGATATATTAATATTCCCAACGGATATATGCCTTTTGTCTTCATTTTGCTGCAGAAAACCCTAACCTGCGGTGCACTGCGGGGTTGGTGCGGTGTACCGCACTAACGCTTGCTTAATTCACTTGCTTTCTGACGGACTAGCCCTGCTCCGTGCCCTGGTCCGCACATCTGCGGTGTACCGTACCCATAGTGCGGTGTACCGCACCAAAGGTCTAAAACACCTTTTAATGAGTATATCTTTTACTACGATGCTCAGATCAGAAAACTTTCTTCACGAGAGTTGTAGAGAACATCATTCTAAGAAACTTTGTAGTTGATCACGAAAGCTAATTCTCAATGTATACAAAGATAAGGTTAAAAGTATTTGTATGAAAATTATCTTCTTAGGATATGACAATAGAGCTTTGATCTAAATGATAAAGATTGTGGTTTTTGATGAATTAGAGTGCAAGATAGAATGTATATAACAATAGTAATTAGCACACTAAACACAAGAGGATTTGTCACATTAAAACAACCTAATAAGGGAGGCTATATGCCAACAATTTCCCCCTTTTTGATGATGACAAATCCTTCACTAAAACACTTTCGGAATGATATGAAAGTTTAATCTCTAATGGAATTAAGCTCCCCCTCACAATAAGCATTAAGTAAAAAAGCATTTAAAGGAAGATGAAATGATTTTGTGAGTATTAAAAAGTGCAATTTTGAAAGTTCTAGTGCACATATTTCTCCCCCTTTGTCTTCATCAAAAAGACGGGGTAATAAAAACAACTAAAAATAGAAGAGTTAGAAATCAAGTGAATAGATTTTTGGAAAAGAATATAAAGAGTCCAATGGTTTAGAGCTAATAAACAATTTAACTAATTGAAGTGCACAAAGATCAACAATTGTAAAGCAAGAACTAAGAAGAAGGAAGGAGATAAGGGATAGAGACATTTTACCAACTTCTTGATCGATAGATTTTCATCTTATACGCTTTCTAACAACACAAACGATTAGTGCAATTATGAGATAAACGATTAGTATAAACGATTAATCTAAGCATTTGAGTTTTAAAGATAATTTAAGAAAAAATCCCCCTCACAAAATACATAGAGTGTTTGTTTCAATTTTGAAAAAGTTTGACCTATAATTTCTCCCCTTTTTACCAAAAAGAATATTTGAAACGATTTTAAAAAATCAAGGGGTAAAAGATAAATTTGTAAAGAAATAGGAACCAAAATGTAATTTTATCAAAAATATAGGGACCTAAATGCAATTTTTGTTTTTAAAAATTTAAATAACTTGAAATTTTCTAACTAATTTTTGCAAGAGGGTTCCTAGATAATAGATACAACTAATAATGATTTTCAAAACATTTTACGAATATTAGCACCAATGCAAGTAATATCACACTTTATTCCATTTGCATCTTGATGCTTGATTCCTACAAAAACAATTAAGCTTTAGGTACCCAACTTGGTTTGGGTCCATGAGTATTAGGGAATTTTCTTTTTATGATCCATAAAGGCTTTTTCCAAGATGGTACAAGAGATCCTAAATCCAATAATTTTCGATAATAACAATGAGATGCATTATGACCAAGTTTTTCACAATAAGTGCAAAAATCAGAAGATTTTGTAGAATAAGGATTAAGATGAGATGAGGTAGTTTTAAACACCTTTTTTTTGTTTGATCAATGGTTCATAACCCATCATTTTTTCAAGACACGATTTTTGAGATCCTAAGATCAAATCTAAATTTTCTTGATCTTTTGTAAATTGTAAAACAATGTCATTTAACTCCTCAACCTTTTTGTTTAACAAAACATTTTCTTTCAAAAGATCCTTTTTAAGAGAACGATGTTCATTTTCATTGAAAAGCTCATAGTTTTGATTTTGAGAATCTTCCAAAACTTTTAAAATCTCTTTACTCCTATTTCGTTCATTTTCCAAATCTTTTGTTAAAACTTTGTTTCTTTCTATGGATTTTAAAAAATCATTATAAAGAGAATCAAAAGCATCATGAATATCTTCCTCACTAGTATCATCATTAGATAAAGAAGAGCTAAATTTAGAAGTTACCTCATTATTTTTATCATTCCAAATATCATGCTCATCTTCTTTGTGATTCACCATGAATGCAACTAGATTCACATGCTCGTTATCACTTTCTTTTTGATCGGAATTTAGAGCATCCCAAGTGATGTTGGTGTGCAAGGCTTTCTTAGATTTTCCTTTGTGAAGATTTGGACAAAAGGTTTTGATATGCCCTATTTTCTTGCAATGGTAGCAAGTAGGTTCTTCTTGCCTAATGACCCTTACATTACTTGAAGAGCTTACTTTTTTGGCAAAACGTTTGTATTTCATAATTTTCTTGAGCAAAGCCATTTCTTCATCTTCACTTGTTTCTTCATCATAGGAATCTTCTTCCTCTTCAAAATTCTTTAATTTCTTCTTTTTGGAACTTGAAGCATGAAGGGAAATGGATTTCTTTATCTTTTTCTCTTCATCTTCTCTTGATTTTTCTTCTTCAAGAACAATTTCCTTCGTCATGAGGTTGCAAATAAGTTCATGTACCATCATTTTTGAGAGATCGTTTGTATCTCTTATTGAGGTGATCTTTGTTTTGAATTTCTTTGGAAGAGCAAATAGGATTTTTCGGCATTGCTCTTTGTTGCTGTACCTTTGACCAAGAGTCTTCAAGGTGTTAACTATGTTAGAGAATCTTTGATGCATTGCATTCAAGGTTTCATTGAGATCCATTCTAAATAGCTCATATTTTGTAATATAGAGACCAACTTTGGTTTCTTTGATATCCTCCGTACCTTGATAAGATAGCTCCAAGAGTTGCCATATTTCATGAGCCGAATTGCATTCACTAACTCTAACATATTCCGTGATACTCAAACCATTTATGAGTATATTCATAGCCTTGTTTCTCTTGGTGAGTTTGGCTATATCTTGAGGAGTGTAGTCATCTTCATCTTTCTCAATTGTGCCATCTTTATCCGAATAAGGAATAAAAGGACCCTTCTTAATAATTAACCATAACAAGTAGTCAATTCCTTTGACATGGATCTCCATTTTCTTTTTCCACCCAAAGTAATCTTTACCTGTAAAAAGCGGAGGTCTAGTAGAACATGAACCTTCCGGTTGGTTAGAGTCCATATCGTTTTAACTCTAGAAACGGTTAAGTACAAATTAGATCTAGGCTCTGATACCAATTGAAAGACTATATGCGTCCTAGAAGGGGGTTTTGAATAGGACTACGGAAATTAATCGGCTAATTTTATTCTAAGTAAATAAAATTAAAAGCTAATTTAAATCCTATTCTCTTTCTAAACTAGATGGACATGAGTTTGATAAATAAGCAATAGATAATAATCACCTAGATATTCATACAAGCATATTATCAAACATATAGAGTGCGGAAGTAAATAGTTTAGGGAAAGAGAATACCCAAGCATGTATAGTGGTTCGATTTCCCTACTCCACTACCTAAGGTAGCCACCTTAGGATTTCCAAGCTTCTTTACTAAGCTCCGTGTCTCTCTTAACCGGGGCGAGAACGCAATACCCGTTTACAACCACTTCGAAAATCCGAAGCAAACTCTTGTGTAATCACAACACAAGGACACCAAGTATAATCCCTATACTCACACACTCTCTTAATCTAACTATTACAAAGACTAGACTAAGAGGAAGAATCAAGTGTTTGAATGGTTTTACAATAGTGATGAACTCCTAAAGAGTGGATATGAATTTATAGCATAATGAGAATGATTTTGACTATGATTAGCTCTTGACACCTTCATGAATGATAACAACTAAGCCCCTTGATGTTGGTGGATGAATGGTGTAGTTGTAGCCTTGAAAGACCTTCAATTTATAGCTACAAAATGCTCCCAACGGTCATAAGACTTGTGTCCAACGGATTTATTAATATTCCCAACGGATATATGCCTTTTGTCTTCATTTTGCTGCAGAAAACCCTAACCTGAGGTGCACCGCGGGGTTGGTGCGGTGTACCGCACTAACGCTTGCTTAATTCACTTGCTTTCTGACAGACTAGCCCTGCTCCGTGCCTGGTCCGCACATCTGCGGTGTACCGTACCCATAGTGCGGTGTACCGCACCAAAGGTCTAAAACACCTTTTAATGAGTATATCTTTTACTACGATGCTCAGATCAGAAAACTTTCTTCACGAGAGTTGTAGAGAACATCATTCTAAGAAACTTTGTAGTTGATCACGAAAGCTAATTCTCAATGTATACAAAGATAAGGTTAAAAGTATTTGTATGAAAATTATCATCTTAGGATATGACAATAGAGCTTTGATCTAAATGATAAAGATTGTGCTTTTTGATGAATTAGAGTGCAAGATAGAATGTATATAACAATAGTAATTAGCACACTAAACACAAGAGGATTTGTCACATTAAAACAACCTAATAAGGGAGGCTATATGCCAACAACCTTGTCTCGAGATTTGGTAGAAGCGTGGTCGATAGATGTCGAGGCATATAGAGCCTTGACTAAATTTAATTAGGACATGCTAAAATTGTGTAAGGGCCCATCAAACAAGGCTCGTCATAAGGGTTTTACAAATTGCATGCAATATCATTGCGGGAGTATCCTTCTTCGTTGTCTATCGACATAGATCCCTTCCTAGTATCGGATCTTCCTCTGGGTGTTTTAACGTCACCCAGTCATGAGGATCATGAATTTTTAAAGATTATTTTTATTCTTCTACCTTATTTTCCACACTACTATTGCTTACTCCTACGCTTTTGATAGGAAGGAGAGTTTGTGGAAGGTAACCTTGTTGGAGAGAGCGCCTATACGACGGAAGAGATCAAAGAGACGAGGTTCTACTGGAAATTTAGTGGGTTTACGCTTGTGCTGTTTTAAGAGATATGTTATCATTATTAGTTTTCCAATTTTATTTAATATAATTATTTTTACTATAATTTATTTTTGTTAATTTATTTTTTTCGCTTCTTTATATTTCAAATAGTAAAACATAATAAAAAACATTTAAAATAAATAGGAGTCCAGAGAAATTTTGAGAAAACAAGAAAAAGAACAAGGCAAAATTACTAATTATTATAATAAGACCAGAGCCTCCTCTAGTGTTACCTATATTTTATGCCTATATAAATATTTTCTTAGTTTTCCATTCGCAGTGTTAAATATATTTTTACCATAATATTATTAAATTAGTTTACTATCATATTATATTTCTTTCAGTCATAGCATAATATTAGTTTTCCTCATCACCAAGTTATTAGGGTGTGATTGGTACGCACTAATTAATTTTGCCAGGAATGAAATATATTAATTAGGGGTGCACGCGGGATGGGTAACAGAACCTAGTGGTCTAACCCTATAACCAACCCCAATTTTTTGGGTATTAACTTTCCTAAACCCTAAACCCAACCCTAAGGTATGAAAATTGTGCGGGTCGGGTTAGTGCGAATATGGTCGGTTTTAGGTCAAGTTCAGTTGTGGTCAACATAAAGTCAAACATCATAAAATGGTAAAAAAAAGTCAAATTTCGAATAATATTTCCATAAATAGTAACTTTCCGAAATAGTAACTTACTAAATATAGTAACTTTTCAAAAATAGTAAGTTGCTGAAATTACAGTACAAGCCAAGGGTTTAACTGTTTACATTACAAGTTCCGAATGCAAAACTTTAAATTACATAGAATGCAACCTTTAATGTGCAAATTAGCTTAATATACAAAAGTAGGTGTGGTTGCTTGATTTCTTCCAAAACAAGGTTCAAGGCCCTTATGTTTCCTGCAATTATACACTACAAAGGAGAAGAAATACTTTCGAAGCTTGCCTTAGATTTTATTTTCATCATTGGCATGAAAATAGGACTCGAATTTAATATCTTCATCGACTCTATGTAGTTAGGGACAACTTAGGGACAAGGGACTCATTTTAAAACTTACAAGTTACAAATAAAAAACATAATATGTTGTCAACTCAACCAATCATTCCTCGTACGATTTATTTTAATAATAACGGGATGCGAAAATGGAGATGCAAACTATATTATCTTGAACTTAACTTGTAAGTAATAAAAATATGCATTTATACCTTACGTTATTGGCTAGAAATTTGTTATAGTGGACTCAGGGGAAGTCACACTCAACTCATCGAAGGCATAATAACTTGTTAAAGTTAACAAAAAACAATAATTCAGTGAATAAGAAGAAAAATCAAGCCAAATTCAAGTAATTATATAATTGTTCATACCTAATTCATCCTCTAATTGTTCAACAAGTTCCTTATATATATTAAGATTAATAGGAAGTGAAGATTTTAACCAATTTTGAGTACAAATTAGGGCCTCCACTGTAGTTTGGGCAATATAACTTCTAAATTGATCAGGTACTCTTTCATTAGTGCTAAAGGAAGAGTCTGATGCAATAGTTTAAATAGGGAAAACTAACACATGCCTTGCCATTTCAGACAAGTGTTTAATACCTCACAAAATTCAATTTCCACCAACTCAGAATATCAAATGAAGCTGACATTTCCTCAACTTCTTCATTGAGGTATCTTTGAAGTTCAGTGCCTTTAACAATTTGATTCTCAACCATGAAAGACTGAATCCTACACCCACAAAAAATAGTTGATTCAAGAGGAGCCACTTCACCACTAGAACTAGTTGATCCCTTTAAACCACTAGAACCAGGAGCAGTTGGTCTGGAATAGTGTGCAAACATCCTAGTTGATACATCATTTACTTTAGCAAGCAATTTAGAAGTCTCAGAAGGAGTGTACATAAAGTTGAGGTAACATGTAAGATATTGTACCTTCTTCATTTGATCTAATGCAACTGCAACATACAATACCATATTGATACTCTTCATGCTCCAATATTTCAGAAACTTATCTTTCATTTTATTAACCATATCCTTCAAAACTTCATTCTCAGATGCATACAGTTCTTCAATCTTCTCACATATAAGTACAATTTCATCATAGAAAAATATTTGACGTGACAAATAGAGTACTAGAAAACTTCTTTGTAGAGTTATAAAACAATCTCAGAAACTCCACAAAGCATGAATCATTTTTTCAATCAACAAAATTAGGTGGGGTCTAATAATATTTTTTACAAAATAAGCTTTAAAGTTATCATCGTGCTCGGCCATTTAGGAAAAAACTGATTTGAATTTAATAGTTGATTTAATTATTTTATAGATCAAGTTCCATCTCGTGGGCATATCAAGGCATAAAAGGGCGTTAGACTCAATACTACAGGTGGCCATAGAGTCTTTGAAAGAGTAGATCGAGATGGAGAAGACCTTACGTACCTGACAGCCTTGCGTATATTTTTAATTGAGGCATCTACTTCGGTCATACCTTATTTGACAACCAGGTTTAATTTATGTGCACAACACCACACATGTAGAAATTCAAGGTTCAAGATGGTCTTGGGTTTAGTTCCTAAGACTTGAACCTAGTACTTAACAGTAACAGTGTTAGAGGAGGCATTATACATTCTCAAACTTAGATAAGAATAAAGATCCCAATCCCTAAGTATTGATTCAACCACTTTACCGATTGTTTCCCACTTGTGATCCTCAGCCATAGAAAACCAATTATTCTTTTTTGGAGTTTCCATTCTCAATAAATAAAATGGGTTGTTAAACACATATACTTAAGATTTTGATTAGAAGTCCATGTATTAGTTGTCATGCTAATTCTCATACCCTTCATTAATTTTTTCAATTTAATCTTTTCTTCGGCATAAAGGGATTTACATTTCCTCATAATGGTGATCCTAGATGGTATTTTTACAATTTTTTTGGGTTGCATTACATTACAAAATCTTGTAAATCTAATTCCGACCACAAATCTAAAGGATAACTTATCTAAAATTACCATTTCAGCTAATAACTTAGTGTAAGACTCAACTGAAAACATGTAAGGCACCACAACCCCACCCTCCTCTTCTTTTTGACACATTAACTCAGTTTGACCTTCATCTAAAGGTGGATAAAAAGGATAATTTTTACATCTCCTATAATTTATATGATTAAGCATGTTAGTAGTTTCATGATTATAGAATCAACATCATAAGTAATTTCACAGTATTTACACATGCCTCTCATAACACTTTCTTCATCATATATAGGATCAAAAAAAGTTATACAACAATCATCTATAATCTTTTTGATGTTTTTAGGTAAAATGGGTTTGTTACCTGATGGGGGTGGATGTTTAGTTATAGGAGAATTACCCACAGTAGATGAGATAACCCCTGGAGTTTGAGTTGGAGATGTAAGATTAATAACTGACTCTCTCAACCTCCATATCTTGAATATATTCTACAAAAACAAGATAAATTACAAGTTAGACAAGTCATAGCAAATCAAACACAAGTCATAATTAAACAAACAAGTTTTGTTTTCTCAAGTGTTAAACATAAACAACTTGACTGCAATCACCACTGATTTCACAAAGTGTTAAATGTTTAACACTTAATCATTTCAAACTTCTTTGTTAAGTGTTTTAAAATTACAAATCAGTTAAGATATAAGTGACTAAGTGTTAATCAATAAACACTTGAGTGAAATTACCACTGATTTCACACAAGTGTTCATTGATTAATACTTAATTATTTCAATCTTACTTGTTTATGTTTAAACACGATAGCAAATAAGTGAATTAAACTCAGAATTCACTGATTTCTTAAGTGTTAAACACTTAAACAATCTAAACGTTTGTTAAAGTGTATAACACTTAACAAATTAGTGAATTCGGAGTTGAATTCACTTGCTTGCTGAAGTGTTCAAACTTTAAACATAGACAACTAAGACTGAAATGATAAAGTGTTATACAATAAACACTTGAGTGAAATCACCACTGGTTCCACACAAGTATTCATTGTGTATCACTTAATAATTTAAATCTTAATTTCGTATGTTTAAACACTAAACAAACAAGTGAATTCAAATCAGAATTCATTGATTTGTTAAGTGTTAAAGTCGTAAAATCTATAAGATTGTTAAAGTGTAAACCCTTAACAAATTAGTGAATTCTTATTTGAATTCACTTGTTCGCTAAGTGATTAAAGTGTAGCCATAAACAACTAAGATTGGATTGATTAAGTGTTGTACAATAAAAACTTGATGAAAATCACCACGGGGTTCACACAAGTGTTCATTGTGTATCACTTAATCAATTCAATCTTCTTTGTTTATGTTTAAACACTAAACAAAGAAGTGAATTCAATGGAATATGTGATTAAGTATATAACATTAACAAAAATATCTATGAATTATGATTTGAATTCACTTGTTTGTTAAAGTTTTTAAAGTTTAAACATAAACAAGGAGGAAATATTTGATTAAGTGTTATAAAATAAACACTTGAGTAAAGTCACCACTAGTTTCACAATTCACATAAGTGTTCATTGTGTATCACTTAATTCTTTATATTCTATTTGTTTATGTTTGAAACACTTAAGAAAACCAGTAAATTCGAGTAAGAATTCAATGAATTGTTAAGTGTTAAACACTTAAACAATCTAAAAGATTTTTAAATTGTATAACACTTTACAGTTTATTGATTTCTTACTTGAATTAATTGTTTTTGTTAAGTGCTTATATTAAACCATCTAAGCATTTTTTAAAACCTTTTCTTTGTTTAGAAAACATGTTATTGAAGAATAAAACAATAAAGACTATCATGTAAATGGATTAAGAAACAAAATCATTAATCCACCAGAGCCATTCCATTTTCACCTCACATTTGCCAAATCATGCAAGTAAGCAACTCTTACAAATCGATAGACAATATAAATTAATCATATAAATATATATTAAACATTCTTAGAATATATTTTCCTCAATCTCGAATCATATTAATCATACGGGTTTTATAATCTCAAATCATTTTTGAAAAAAGGTTTCGAAGATTAGGGTTTCAAACACAACCTATAAATTATTTAACTAATCATAATATCATTTCAAATCCAACTCATTTACTCAAGCAATTGATTAAAACATAGTAAGATTCAATCGGAATCAATAAACAAAGATTAGGGTTTTGAAGAGCATTATACCTGGAAAAGGGGTTTTTCATTGATAATAAGAATAGGCATACCCTAACTCAATCTCAACCGGTAATCACGCCATTAAATACCCAAATACCTTAAACATGGTAAGAAACATCAACCACGAACACAAAAGTCGGACATCACAATAGTAATAACTGTGATCCAATAAAATAGGTAGAGAGTGTTTAATGTGATGTACTATCTCGCTCATTCTAACGGTGGGATTAGACGGGAAGGGAGAAGAGAGATTGAGAGATTGAGAGAGAGAGAGAGAGAGAGAGAGAGAGAGAGAGAGAGAGAGAGAGAGAGAGAGAGAGAGAGAGAGAGAGAGAGAGAGAGAGAGAGAGAGAGAGAGAGAGAGAGAGAGAGAGAGAGAGAAAATGGGAGGAAATGGATAGAATAGATGAGCGAGTGGGGTATACGCTATCCAAGAAATGCCCTATCAGGTTTTGAAAGAGTAAAAATTATCTTTACTCTTTCTTATTTATTATATATATATGCTATATAAAAAAATTAGCAAGCCCAAATTTGGATCGGGTTAGGTAGTAGGTACCCGCAGTTTGGTTGGATCAAAGCCATGGTCCGATCCTAACAAAAAAACATTTTTGGACCCTATTGTGTCATCAGGTGGGTCGGGTCGGGCGGTTTTCCGTGCCGATGGGTTCGTTTGAGTAGCCCTAATATTAAGTAATGAATTTATTGTGGGAATTAATTACCTTGGTAACTATTATACTATGCTTGATACGTCATAGAAATATAAGTGATAAAAATTAATTGATTTTTGATCCAAACTTGATAAAATATGATACCGCATAAGGATGCAAAATTACTTATATAAGATTACAAAATTAACCTTATACATAATACTATATAATCACAAAATATAGAAGATTTAAGGAAAAAGATATTACAACGTTATGATTGTTCACTAGTTTCCAATAAATTTATATATAAATATGAATTCAATCAAATCTCACATCAAATTTATTCCTTACAAAATAAATTATGTGAAGAAATAACATAAAGTGTAGAATGTTACCTTTTAAAAAAGTAAGATTATTAGAAGAAAATTGCACGAGAAAAGTTTGACATATAAATAGCTCTTTCCCAGTGGCACTTGAAAAAAAATATTCCTTTATCGGGGAGAAATTGAAGTGAAGAACCTATTTGCAAAATTTAATTTATTGTGATCAAGTTATTTATTTTTAAATACAATCTATTTCGATAAAAATAAAGAATATATATAATAAAAAAGATATTTTAATTTTTTTTGAATATTTTAAGTACTAAAAAAATATGTGTGGTGTATGGGTGTGTTTATGTATGTGAAAAATATATGCGTGTATGTGTATGTGTACATATATATGTGTGAAGTATGATTGTGTGTAGGTGTGTGTAAAAATGTGTGGAAGTGTATCTATGTACGTTTACGGATAGATGTATACGTATGTGAAATAGTATGTGTGTGTATGAAAGAGAATGCATGAGTATGTGTGCGAGTGGGGTTGGTAGGGTGTGGTATGTGTGTTTGTGTGTGTGTGTTTCTATGTCTATGGGGATGTATAATGGTGGTGATGGTATGCTTATGTGCATGTGTGGTGTTGAAGCGTTAAGTATGTGTATGGGTGGGGTGGGTATGTGTGTATGTCTGAGTGGTAAGGGTGATGATGGTGTCTACGCGTGTATGGTGATGGTGGAATAGTGTGTTTGTGTGTATGTGTGTGTGTGTAGTTGGGGGTTGTGTGTATTTCTGTATGTATGGGTGATGGTTGTGTGTATGGTATTTATGTGGTGGGTAGTTGTGGTGGTGGTGCGTGTGTGTGGTTGTGAAAGTGTATGTATTAATGTGTTTGCTAAAAAGTAAATATACAAATATAATTGTGTGTAGGTGTATTAAGATATATTTGTGGTGTGTGTAGTGGGTTGGTGGTGGTGATGGTGGTGGTGAATGTGTGTCGGTTTGGTATGTGTTATGGTGATGGTGGGGCCAGGTGTGCGGGGTGGTGGTGCGATGGGAGTTTTGTGTGTGGTGGTGTTGGTAGGATAGTGGTGTATGGTGGTAGTTGGATGGTGGTGTAATTGGTAGTGATTTGTATATATATCCATAAATACGGTGGATATGGTGGTGGTAGTGGTGGTGTAGTTATAGTGACCGTACGCATAGGTGAGGTCATGATGGTGGTACTTGATCGTAAAAACAGATTGGTTTATTATGAATAAAATTTTATTCTCGATATAATAGGAATGAGTAATACCATGAGGGATAGATGGAATGGGTATTACCATATTCGTGGGATTAAGATTCCAATAGTTATCATATTCCTAGTTATTTTAAGTTATACCAAGCATAGGAATGAAATTTAGTAAAGATTGACATTCTATTACTAAGATCATTAGCACATACCAACCATACCCTTATACCTATAAATATGATCATATTCTATCGTACTACAACAACTTAGCTATATAATGTAGCTCTTACAATATTTCTTGTTCTCTAACCTTTTTGGCTCTTTTATTATTACTATATTATTTCTCTTTTCTTATTTTCTCTCTTATGCTTATTTAAATATCTCACATGGTACCAGAGTCACTAATTCAAGTGGTTTCTCATTATAATTTCAATCACTTTCACACAAAAAAAATCTTTTCTCTTAATACTTTAATAGGAATCAAAATCTTAATCCCTTCATATGATTCAAAATCTAATCCTCTCGTAGGATTCAAATTCTTATTTTTCTCACCGGAATCGAAATCTTATTCCTTTCGTAAAAATCACAATATTTTGTAGGAATTACAATCGTAATCATGCTGAAGGATTTGAATCTTAATCCTCTTATAGAATTCGATATTGATCCTCTCGCAAAATTCAAAATCTAGATGATTCACTCAGCATTTGCTTTTTGGTTCCCGGTTTCCAATGCTTGAATCATCGGTCTACCTCTCAGCCATGCCATGACATCAACATCGTGACCACGTCAAATCCTCTGTCATATTTCTCAATCAACAACGGTAAAGACACGTCATCAAGGATCCAAATTTTAAACTCAAGTTGTTCTCTATCCGATCTACATGGGTTTGAGGGGGAGGTTAAATATATTCATACCCTAATATATTTTACATTATTAGATTAGTTTATTTCTATATAGTAATTTTCTTTCTAACAAAATTATTAGTCGTATAAATAGGATTTTATTCTAATGTATTACAAAAACTTAAATTCACAATGTTACCCTTTAAATATTTCTTTTTCTCTAACCTTTATGGCTTTTGCATTATCAATATATTATTTCATATTTTTCATTTTCCCTCTTCCGCTTATTTAAATATCTCACATGTTAAATATATTCTTACTGTAATATATTTTACCTTATTAGACTAGTTTATTTTCATATAATATTTTTTCAGCATAGTATTAGTTTTCTTACTCACCAAGTTATTAATCGTATAAATATGATCTTATTCTATTGTACTTCAACGACTTAGATTCACAATGTAGTCTTTACTACATTTCATGTTCTCTACCATTTATGGCTCCTACCTTATTTAATTTATTATTTCTCTTTTCTTATTCTCTTTTTTGTTTATTTAAATATCTCACATGGAATAAGAGCCACTAATCCAAGTGGTTTATCGTTATCGTTTCGTTTGCCTCTGCAAGTTGTTACCCCCACCTTCCATGGTACTCTTTCGTCATCGTTTCAATCGCTTTCGCACAAAAAAAAGAATATCAATTTTCTCCTAATCATTTCGTAGGCTTCGAAATCTTAATTCTCTCGTAGGATTCGAAAGTATTCCTCTCGTAGGATTCAAAATCTTATTTCTCTCGTAGGAGTCGAAATCCTATTCCTCACGTAGGATTCGAAATTAATTGTCTCATAGGATTTGAAACCTTGTTCCTTTCATCGGAATCAAAATCTTAATCCTTTTATAGGATTCAAAATCTTAATCTCCACGTAGAATTTGAAATTAATCTTCTCGTAGGATACGAAATATCGTTAGGCCATCTAATGGTCTCATCTCGGCAATTTGCTCAAAATTAGTTTTTTGTTCCCGGATCTCAATGCTCGAATCATTGCTCCGCCTCACCGCCACGCCACGACATCAACTATCATCACGTCAAATTCTTTGTCATGCTTCTCAATCAACAACGACCAATACACGTCATCAACGATCCAAATTTAAAAGTCAAGTTACTTTCCATCCGACCTACTTAAGTTTGAGAGGGAATATTACATATATTCTTTCCATAGTATATTTTACTTTATTAAATTAATCAATTTTCATATTATATTTGTTTTCTTATTAGTATAGTATTATTATTTTTTACTCACCAAAAGTTTTTAATTAGTTTTATTAATAGAATATCATTCATTGTATTACAATAATTTGAATTCCAGATATAGTTTTTACAATAATTTTTGTTCTCTAACTTTATTTCTCCCTGTTAGAAAAATTTAATAATTATGGGCTCACATATGTAAATATTAAATGTGTACTGTTATCGTAAAAGTTTTCTCCAATTGATTATGGTCTAATAAAGCTTAATAATTGGATTAGGGGAATAAAAGTGTCATGGAATTAAAGTGTAGATACTAATATATTATTTCTAGTTTATTGAGGGGTCAAACTGGATATAATAGAAGTTATTAATTATTAACTTCTAATAACTTCTTATTTCTTAACTGAACGCACGTTCAGAGAATTATAAGAAGGGGGTTATGGTCCCCAGATCATACACATTCTGTTCTTTCTCTCATCCCCATCTAAAGAGAAAAACCAAAAAAAAAAAAAACACAGACGGTATAGATCTGGAAGATTCATTGCCCACTCCAACAAATCAAACATCACAATCATGGCTACGGGTACGCTTCCGCTAATCTTCTTCTTTTTTTCTTAATATTTCCAGTATAGATTATTTAGTATATTTATGGGTTTTGATTAAACACCAAAATCCCTACAATGGTATCAGAGCCTCCTATATTGAATTTATTATTGAATAAATTAGAATAATTTTTTGCTTTTCTTTATTCATACGGCTTCAGTGGAAACATCTGTTAAGGATATTTTTTTTATTTTGGACTGCGCGCTAGTATATTGAATCCTATTTGTTAATTTTATATATGTTTCATATGAGTAAAAAACAACATTTGTTCACATATGCTACACTTCTGATTCACATCATGTATGGCCGCCATTTATTAGTATTATTAATTTTTATTTTCTACGGTTGTAACTAGAAACTTTTAATTAATGATCAAATTCTGTATATGCCTTCGGTGATGATTTGTTTGTATTATACATATTTGATAACAGTGTACTACATTGAGTCATGAAGAATGAAGTTTCATATGGTTTATTTTAACAACAATAATAAATTAATCACAGTAAAGCATTTACTTGATTGTATTATTTAATTCATAAGCTCATGGCAGTGGATGAATTCATCCGCTAGACTTGGTTTGATGTCTCCTTATAAATCAAGGATACATTGGTATGAGCCTATATCATGTTCTATTAAACATTTTAATAGCATTGTACAATATTTTAATATGCTGTAAAATATAGATTCATCACAGCCATAATCTGCCGCTTGGCTTTAAATCAAACATTTGATTTCTTTTTGCAATTTACTGTTTAATGTTTTGATAATTGCATATAAAGCTTTGATTTAGAAAGTAATATATGGACGAGGCACGTGCTGCCACTTAAGATCTTTATTTGACGAAAATTGTATATTTCGGTTGTTAATGCATAAATGAATTAATATGATTTTTTTTAATTAATAGTATGCATTAATTTAATTATGGCTTCCGTAATTTATATCTTAAGCATCAATAATAATATATACAAACATGTGAACTGTATATATATTTATTATCAATTGTTAAGCTTTGGTTAATTTTTTTTGTTAAGCCCTTGGAATACATTTTTTTTTTATTAAGCTGTAATGATTTTTTATTTTCATTTATTATGAATTTGGTTAATTTTATCTTTAATCTAACCGGATAATGGGTTGGTTAAAGAATTTAATTATACCTTGGTTGTTATAAGGTTTAATTCAAATATAAATGATTCAGATCTATCATTTTGAATGAAATAGTTTAAATAAGATGTCACCAAAGTGACCGCTCTTGTGTAAATTATTCAAGAAAAATGTTTGATATTTGTGAATGTGTTATTAATATGAGTATTAGTCGGCCTAAAGGAAGATGACCACTTATATTGATTACACATATACCTGTGATAATAAATACGTGACGATTATTTAGTTTGTTTGTAAATAATGACTTGATCTAAAGATAAACTCATTATTTGACATTGTTATTGCCAGTATTTGATTATTACAACAAGAATACTAATTGCAGTTAATATTATTGTCCAAAGACTTAATATTAATGTTGTGTTCAGTATCTTGAGATGGAATTAATCATTATTTGAATTTACAGATTATAGAATAAGGATATTAATGTGAGCATGTTTGTTTATTTTTAATTCAGCTACTTCATCTGCTACTACAATATCTGCTAATGTCAACTCAATTCCCATACTTAATGGGAATAATTTCAAGGATTGGAAAGAGAACATTCTCATTGTTCTCGGATGTATGGATCTGGACTTTGCACTAAGGGTTGAACAACCCCAACCTCTCACTTAGGAAAGTTCACTTGAAGAGAAAAAGGAACATGAGAGGTGGGATCGTTCAAATCGCATGAGTCTAATGATTATCAAGCGTGGTATTCCAGAAGCCTTTAGAGGTGTAGATTCCGAAGGAATTACTAATGCTAAGGAGTTTATTGCTGAAATTGAGAAACGTTTTGCCAAAAACGATAAGGCTGAAACAAGCACGCTTCTAGCAAGCTTGATTTCAATGAAGTATAAGGGAAAAGGCAATATAAGGGAGTACATCATGGAGATGTCACACATTGCTTCAAAACTTAAGGTTCTAAAACTCGACATGTCCGATGACTTGCTCGTGCATTTAGTACTTATATCACTTCCTCCACAATTTAACCAATTCAAGGTCAGTTATAACTGTCAAAAGGAGAAATGGACTCTTAATGAGCTCATTTCATACTGTGTGCAAGAGGAAGAAAGGTTGAAGCAAGAAAGAACTGAAAGTGCTCACTTAGCAAGCACCTCTAAAGATAAAAGAAAGAAAAGAAAATCAGAGAATAAGGCTGCTAAGGGTCCAACACAAAAGAAACAAACTCAGGAACCAGGTGTTTGTTTCTTTTGTCAGAAGCCTGGACATATGAAGAAAGAATGTACAAAATATCACGCTTGGCGTGCTAAGAAAGGTACAATTCTTACTTTGGTCTGTTCTGAGGTAAATTTAGCTTCAGTACCTAGAAATACTTGGTGGATAGATTCTGGTGCTACTACTCACATAAGTATTTCTATGCAGGGTTGCCTGAGCTACCGAAAGCCAAGTGATGGTGAAAGACACATCTTTGTGGGCGATGGAAAGTCGGTAGAGGTGGAGGCGATTGGTCATTTTAGATTGTTATTAGGAACTGGTTGTTATTTGGATTTAAAAGATACTTTTGTTGTATCCTCGTTTAGGCGTAATTTGATTTCAGTTTCTTTATTGGACAAATTAGGATATTATTGTTCATTTGGAAACAATCATTTTAATTTATCTTTAAATTCTAGTATTGTGGGAACTGGTTCACTAAGTGAATATGACAATTTATATTTACTTGATACAATCGCATCTTATAATGAAACCTTGAACGTGGAATCACGTGGTACTAAACGCAAGATAAATTAGGAAAATTCAGCATCATTATGGCATAAACGCTTAGGTCATATTTCAAAGAATAGAATTGAGCGACTTGTGTCTGATGGAATTTTAAATTCCCTTGACTTTTTGGATTTCAATATTTGTATTGAATGCATTAAGGGAAAGCAGACCAAAACAAAGAGATTAGGTGCCAATAGAGGTTCAGATGTCTTAGAATTGATTCACACAGATATTTGTGGACCATTTCCTACGATTTCTTGGAATGGTCAACAATATTTTATATCATTCATTGACGATTACTCTCGTTATGGGTACCTATATCTAATTAATGAGAAATCTCAGTCTCTGGACGTGTTCAAGGCTTTTAAGTCTGAAGTTGAGAATCAACTTAACAAAAGAATAAAATCCATAAGGTCTGACCGTGGTGGTGAATATTACGGCAGTAATGACGGATCAGGTGAACAACGTTCAGGACCTTTTGCTAAGTTCCTAGAGGAATGCGGTATCGTTCCACAATACACTATGCCAGGATCACCTAGCATGAATGGTGTTGCTGAGAGACGAAATAGGACTCTTAAGGATATGGTAAGGAGTATGATTAGTCATTCAACCTTACCAGAGTCACTCTGGGGAGAAGCATTAAAGGCAGCAACTTATATTCTTAACAGAGTACCAACTAAAGCAGTTACTAAAACACCTTATGAGCTTTGGACAGGTAGGAAACCTAGTCTAAAGCATTTCCATATTTGGGGATGTCCAGCCGAGGCAAGACCTTATAGGCCAAACGAAAGAAAACTAGACCCCAAAACAATAAGTAGCTACTTTATTGGTTATTCTGAGCGATCAAAAGGGTACAAATTTTATGATCCTACAATAAAGAACATATTTGAGACGGGAAATGCAATATTTTTTGAGGATGTTGAGTTTGGGGGGAGAAATAAGGTTAGAGACGTTGCTTTTGAGGAGGAATCGGTTTCGAATCCTATTTCTATTATCACTTTTGACAATGTACAAGTTCCTACACTAGTCATTGATCAAGAAGTGGATCCGGGACCTCAACAAGTCAACGTTGAACAACTTCCTATTCAAGATGAAATAATTATTCAAGAAGAACAAACTCAACAACCTCAACAACCTGTGCCAATAAGGCGATCCACTAGAGAAAGGAGAAACGCAGTTCCAGATGATTATATTGTGTATCTCCAAGAACATGAGGAAGAAAATTGCACGATGGAAGATGATGCAATCAACTTTCATCATGCCATGAAAAGTTCTAACTCTCAAAGGTGGATTGAAGCAATGCATGATGAGTATAAGTCTATGCAAGACAATAAGGTTTGGGAACTTGTTCCGTTACCAGAAGGTGCAAAACCAATTGGTTGTAAGTGGATATTTAAAACCAAAAGGGATGCGAATGGTGATGTGGAAAGGTATAAGGCTCGACTTGTAGCTAAAGGCTTTACTCAAAAGGAAGGCATTGACTTCAAAGAGACTTTTTCTCCAGTATCATCAAAAGTCTCTTTTCGGACAATTATGGCACTTGTTGCTCATTTTGATCTTGAGTTACATCAGATGGATGTTAAAACAGCGTTCTTAAATGGAGACATTGATGAGACGATTTATATGGTACAACCAGAAAACTTTGTTTCGGGAGATCCAAAGAATATGGTTTGCAAGTTAACTAAATCCATCTATGGACTCAAGCAAGCTTCTCGTCAATGGTACCACAAGTTTCATCAAGTCATTATCTCATTTGGTTTTGAGATAAATGCAGTAGATGATTGTGTGTATCACAAGTTCAGTGGGAGTAAATTCATATTTCTGGTTTTGTATGTCGATGACATATTACTTGCAACTAATGATATAAGCATTTTGCACGAAACTAAGAAATTTCTTTCAAAGAATTTTGAGATGAAAGATCTTGGAGACGCCTCTTTTGTATTGGGAATCCAAATATACCGTGATCGTTCTCGAGGTATTCTTGGATTATCACAAAAGAGTTATATCGATAAAGTACTTAAAAGATTTGGCATGCAAGACAGTAGACCAGGTGACACCCCTGTCGCTAAAGGAGACAAATTCAGTTTAACTCAATGCCCTAAAGGAAACCTTGAAATTCAAGAAATGCAGAAGATTCCCTATGCATCAGCAGTTGGGAGTCTAATGTATGCTCAAGTATGTACACGTCCGGATATTGCGTACATTGTTGGCATGTTAGGCAGATATCTCAGAAACCCTGGTATGGAACATTGGAAAGCAGCCAAGCGGGTAATGAGATACTTGAAGAGAACAAAAGATTATATGCTCACATATAAGAAATCGGATCAGTTGGAGATTATTGGGTATTCAGACTCCGATTTTGCGGGATGCCAAGATAGTAGAAAATCTACATCAGGCTATATATATCTCTTAGCTGGAGGTGCTATATCGTGGAAGAGTGTCAAACAAACACTTGTAGCTTCTTCCACTATGGCAGCAGAATTTGTAGCATGTTATGAGGCATCTAATCAAGGAATATGGCTTCGAAATTTTGTCACTAGGCTGCGCATTTTAGAAAATGTAGAAAGACCATTAAAGTTTTACTGTGACAATAAATCTGCAGTGCTATATTCAAACAACAATAGGAGCTCATGTAAGTCAAAACATATTGACATAAAGTTCCTTGTTGTGAAAGAACGGGTACAGAGTGGAGAAATATATATAGAGCACATTGGAACAAACTCTATGATTGCGGATCCGCTTACTAAAGGATTACCACCCAAAGTCTTTCATGAGCATACCGCTCATATGGGTGTTATATTACATGAAGATGTGATGTTTTAGTGGGAGTTTAAGTTATTTTCTTTTTTTATTGATCTATGTTTTTAATTTAGAAACATTATGTATTTGGATATTTTATGTAGAAGTAAAGCATTTAGTTCTTTTACACTCTGCCAGTTCGGTTTTGTTTAATCTCACTAAGGTTTAAAGTTGGACCAGTTGGAAATAGGCATGTTCAGACCATATTACATGTAATTTCCATGCTACGCATCCATGATTGATCTATGTCATTTGATTATATTGGTATATGTGATTATTGATGGATTTAGTTGCGCTAAATGTGACGAAAGTCCCTTTAGTCCTGTATCGTTATGGTTGATGGACAAGATTGTTTGAAATACCTCTATATATGATAACACTTTGGAGCGCTCATAAGGTTATACACATTCATAAAGTAACATATGTGGCCCAAGTGGGAGATTGTTAGAAAAATTTAATAATTATGGGCTCACATATGTAAATATTAAATGTGTACTGTTATCGTAAAAGTTTTATCCAATTGATTATGGTCTAATAAAGCTTAATAATTGGATTAGGGGAATAAAAGTGTCATGGAATTAAAGTGTAGATACTAATATATTATTTCTAGTTTATTGAGGGGTCAAACTGGATATAATAGAAGTTATTAATTATTAACTTCTAATAACTTCTTATTTCTTAACTGAACGCACGTTCAGAGAATTATAAGAAGGGGGTTATGGTCCCCAGATCATACACATTCTGTTCTTTCTCTCATCCCCATCTAAAGAGAAAAACCAAAAAAAAAAAAACACAGACGGTATAGATCTGGAAGATTCATTGCCCACTCCAACAAATCAAACATCACAATCATGGCTACGGGTACGCTTCCGCTAATCTTCTTCTTTTTTTCTTAATATTTCCAGTATAGATTATTTAGTATATTTATGGGTTTTGATTAAACACCAAAATCCCTACACTCCCACCTTAGTTATATTTAATATATTTTTCTTTTCTCTTATTTTCTATTTACCGTTTAGTTAGTTTCAAGAATGCTTAGAAAAAAAAGGAAAATAGTATGGTGAGACTTCTTTTTTGAAGATAGTCTTGGATTTCCAAATCTCAGGGACCTGCTCTATAAAATGTGGAGGATAACAATAAAAAACTAGTGCTCAATATGAAAATTTTCAAAAATTTGAAAAGTCAGATAGTGTGATTGATTATTTAATTAAATTCAATGTAGATGAGTAGTAGACGTAAAACAATATTATATACTCAACTCTTGGGTCTAACCTAGATGATATATTTACTGATATTAACATATTTAAAGTAATTTGTGATCAATATATTTGTAGAACAAGAAACTATTATTAGTTAAACCAGATAAATGGCCACTCAAAATTATATGTTTAGCATCTTGAGCTGAGGTATAATTTGTTTAAACACCCAGCACCCAAGCTAATTATTGTTTTGCACGTAATTAATAATGCAACTTGCACCCTTATCTTTCCTAAACAACCAAAACTTATTTAACAATTCTGCAAGCAACTGCGCAACTTGGAACTTGCACCCTCAGGCTAATTATTAATTTGGAAACATCTAGCATGCATATGTCAACATGTAGGGTTTTTTTCACGTCAGCATATATTGAAAAAGTCAAAATATTGTAAATCCAAGGTGTCTTGATTTGTATATAACTCTTCTGCTACAAAGTTCTAATCACTAATTACTTGTAAAACTTTGTATTTGCAGTGCTCATACAAAAAATTAAAATGGCAGAAAAAAGCAAGATTCTGATTATAGGAGGAACAGGCAAGTTAGGACAATACATGGTGAAAGCAAGTGCCACTTTGGGTCATTATACTCTCGTGCTAGTTCGAAGACACACAATCGAGACAGATCCTCTGAAGGCCAAATTCTTATCGGAATTAAGGAGTTTCAGTACTGTCAAAATAATCTATGTAAGCACGATAAATATATATTCTTGTTGTATGTTTTTTTGTTTTGCAACTAATATTTCAAATATTTGCATTGTGGGATTATATAGGGAGATCTGAATGATCACGGGTATTTGGTTAAAGCTCTTAAGGAAGTTGACGTAGCAATTTCTTGTATAGGAGGACAGCAAGTTCCTGAGCAAGTGAAGATCATTGAAGCCATTAAAGAAGCTGGAAATATCAAGGCAAGATATATCTTAAAAATATATCAGACTTAGCTTAAAAATAGTGTCAGAATAAATCAGACTTATCTTAAAAATCTTGATGAATAAGATCAATTAAAAGATATTTAATTCTAAATTAATAAAAAACATAAACATACTTATTGATTAAATATTTTAATGAACTAAATTGAGATCTTATTAGTTAAATTTAATATTAAGTTTCTAATTTTTAATTTATTTGATATTTGTTTTGGCAATTTGAGAAAAGTATCATGTTTAAAAATTTCTTTTTCATAAACAAAAAATTCGAGTATTTGCTCCCTAGACTGTATTATTTTCTCCATATACGACTCTCCATCACTTTATTATACTTTTGTTACAGAGATATTTTCCTTCAGAATATGCAATAGACGTGGATCGAGTCCATTCGATTGAGCCGGCTGCAAGTTTGTTTGCCGGAAAAAAAAACATTAGACGATTACTTGAGATAGAATGTATTCCACATACTATTGTGGTAGCATATGGTTTTGCTTCACATTTTATACCTAACTTGGCACAAATGGACGGTGTTTTACCTAACATCAACAGAGTCATTGTTTATGGCGATGGAAACTCAAAAAGTATGAAAACTTTGCAATTTAATTTCACTTTAAATTTGGAAAAAAGAAAAATTCACTTTAAATTAACTTTTTATTAATTCTCCAACAAAGTATTATGCTTATATTTGTTGACTTATTAATTTCATTTGTTTATGAAAGTCATATGTACCAAGGAAGAAGACATAGCAAAATTGACTATCAAAACTGTGAATGATCCAAGAACAATGAACAAGATCCTTTATATCAGACCACCTGAGAACATAATCTCTTTTAATGAGTTGTTTGACTTGTACGAGAAGAAGACTGGCAATACTCTAGAAAGGAGATATATATCTGAAGAGGAGCTACTTGAGTTGGTTCAAAGTATGTCTAACCACTAACTATTATACTATCTATTAGCAAAACACGAATGAGTAACCCTTTGCTTTTTACCTTTTCAAAATTAAAATTATAAATTTATCTAAAATATATAAAATCGCTCAACACAATTTACTTAAGTACATTCTGGATTAACATTTTATTCTTTCTCTTTGCAGGCTCTGGATTCCCAGCAAACATTCTTTTGGCCGTATGTTACTCAGTTTCCATAAAAAATGATTATGCAAACTTTGAAATCCAACCTTCTTTTGGTGTTGATTCCGCTGAGCTCTACCCTGATGAGAAATGTACAACCATAGACGAGTATTTAGATGAATTCATTTAAAATCATTGTTTTTGATTGTTTCCATTGGTTTATTTAAAAATAAGGGATATATAGCAGCTTACGACATTTAATATCGAAGCAACAAAAGTAAGCTGTTGTGCTATCTGTGTTTTTTGTTTCACAATAATTGTGCTAATTTTGTCACAATAATTTCTCTTTGATCTTTAAAATCCTTGTACGTGGGTATGTTTTTTTTCCTTTAACATGTGGAAATACTTATTTAAAACATAAAAAATCCATCCCAAAAAGGTCAAAGATATATATACAATTTCATAAAATTTTTAGATTAATTGTTTTAATTTCATCATATTCAATTTTCCATTCACTATTCTGACTAAAAATTTATGAAAATCTAGAATAAAATTATATCCCAATTCATAATTAATATGGATAATTTAGTTACTTTTAGGTTGAAAAAATTATGAAATGTGTAAGTTTGGTTACATACCCTGTTAATATTTTGTGACACATCTCATAAACTAAATAAACCATAAAGGGAAATAAGGCCAACGAAAAATTGTCCCCTCCGTTTTTTCATTCATACTCAATTCCTCAATATACTAGTAAAAGAGAAACTAATAAGGAAATAATGGAGGGAATTAAATAGAGAATCACTGCCCAAACATAACATATTTGATATTTGCATATGATAGCATTTTCTTGCTAAATGCTAACTATTCTGAAATTAATGCTTTTAATTATTTTATAAATAAATATAAACTAGCAACTGGAGTCACAATGAATCTTAATAAATGTGGAGCCTTCTAAAGGTCTAACACACATGAGCTTATTAAGAATATAATGTCTAAAATATTACACATAAAAAAATTAAAAAAATCAATAAAACTATCTAGGAATACACAATGAGGGTAGATGAAAGAATTGAAAACTGACAAACAATGAATCTGACAGACTCTGGCAAAGAAATTCCCATTAAGTTAGTATACAAAGTCTACCAAATTATATTATCTCATCCTTTATATTACTTATCAAAATATGTGATAGAAAACACTCAATCATAAATAAATATTGGTGAAAAAAAGGACACAAAAGAATTCATTGGTGTAATAAAAATAAACTAACTACCCCAAGTCTATACAAGGGGTAAGGCTTTAGAGATCGACAGTTAATGAATGTAGCTTTTACTTCAAAACAAGCGTGGAACATAATAAATAATGAAAAATCAACCATTCATAAACACCTAAAAGAAAAAAAATTCACAGACTTCCTTCATGGAAGCAAAAATTAGATATTGCCCATACGGGGAGTAGAGAAACATCATCCAAGGAAGAGACAATATCTCCCTTAATATAATATATAAAATGGGAGATAGGAGATGGAAAAACTATTTAAATTATCAAATACAAATGAATGCCTAACATCAAAGGAATTCAAAAAACAAAAAAAACACTAACTTATCCACAATTAGCCAATTATTAAAGAGCGGTGGTAAAAATTGGAACACCAACTTATTAAAAAGAATTTTTAATGAAGATATAGTAAAAAAATAACATATGTATTATTGATATCTCACCTTTTAAATGCAGTGATGTAGTCATTTTGGAGATATTTGATTATGAAAACTATACTGTAAAAACTGCTTACTTCTATATGAAAAACAAAAAATAGAAATAGGAAAAGTATATATATATATATAAAAACCTTCAACATCAAAAGAAGATAATGATAAAGGAAAATAATTGGTGGTGGAAATGGTGTGATAAAATAATAGATAAATAAAGATAATAATAAAGGGCACAGACCTTACTACCACGAGAAACTCACTGCAAGTGCATAGATCGTTTGCAAGTTATAGTTAAATAAGTAAGAGTTCATTCTCAGTGATTTAGGTGGTTAGCGCAAACTTGTATTCAATAGCGTAGATGAATATAGATGTTCATATCAAAACATAAATAAGATACATAATTATCTAATGTGACAAAATAAATAAGATGCAAATAAGATGATAATTAGGGTTACTAGAATGAGCCTATCTTACTAAGTCGTTATTCTAACCTTAAGGATGAATTAAGCATTATATATGTAATCAGAATTCTATATTCCTCTTAACCCCGGCCTAGGCAGACTTAGGAGGCACCCAAACCATTATCAGGAGACTTGGGTAAGGGGACCCTACGCAATAATCGGTAGTTAAATCAAACCTTAATGACTATCTAATTAGTCAAGCACGTCAAAATCACGACCGCACACTAGACGATAATATGGTGTTGTCAATAATTGAATTTCCCCGTCAGGGTGACAATCCACCTAATAATGGAAGTCCTAAGATTGGCCAAATATAGGGTTGAATAGGTCAAAGCACATTACACATATATGCCAAGCTCAAATCAATTAAAATAACAAATAGTACTCTGGGATTTAGACAAAATAATAACCCAAACAATTAATAAATAAAACTTACAAAATAAAAGCTTAGAAATATGATTTGGCCATAAATCTATCGATAATTACCCTAATTATAAAGGCATATAATTGAGAAGAGGAGTTTGTCACTCTCCAGCTTCTTCTTGTCTTCCTCACATGCCAACTTGCTTCTCTGGATGATAAAACTTGATACTAAGGACTAATATTCAAGAAAGGACTGAGCATGGACAAACAAGGACAATGTTTACAGAGGTAAATAGGTTTATTTATAGGTTCTAGGTCGAAATCTTGGAGTATGGGCCAAGTTATTTGAGTCCTAATCCAACTCAAATTCGTATCCCTAAGTTTTAGGACAAGATAAGCACATGAGATTGAAACAATCATAAATCCTTCATTACTGGGCAAAATTCAGTGCACCATCTATCGAAACAACCAAAATTCAAATACCTATATGACCCTAAAAGGGATCCTTCAAATTTATAATGTATTTTCTGCAGTTTTCAAAACACTGTACGTCTCTACATCTTGGCAGATTTATTTGACAACTTTTCCTTTCCTAAATCAACTTTGTTTCCTTTTAACTCTTGATTTCGCCTTGGATCTTCTTTTCTTAACTCATTGACAATGATTTGTCATCTAATTAAATCAATTTACCCAGGATATTCACATTAACACGCAAATTATACAAAAAATTTCTCTAAAAGTAATAAATCTCCAAATTAAGGCATGAATTAAGATAGTAACAATTAATAGGGAAAATCCCTTAACAATTAATATAATGCACCTAAAATTATTTCTCATGTATATATTAACTCATCACAAATATGGAGACATCAAGACCTCAAACATAAAGTTGTATCGTCCCGATACCATAAAGAATAAGAAAATAGGGAAGTCTTCAAATATAACTAAGTCAATTAAGCACAAGGAGATAAGATAGAAGAATATGAATAATAATCCCAAAGAAACTACTTAGAAAGTTTCATGAAATACTATCTACAAAATAAATCATCTATGTACATTTATCATACAAACAATCAACACGGTTCAAATTCAAGATCAGATTAGCTTTGCAATGCACGAAGAAGGGGTTCTTCACTTAACTTGATGTGGAGGCTATAGATTGTTCATCGATCCTAATTGAAGAAATTAGAATAAATTTTATTCAATGATAATAATTTCTTAAATAGAGAACCTATATTTATAGGATACACACGAATTACTTGGAAAACAAGTTTCCACATGTAACGAAATAATTAGGGAGAATGGTTTATAAAAAAAATAAAATAACTTGGAGACTAATATATTCTAACCTATAATATAAAATATAATATTTAGGGAAACTAATAATTAGGTATATTTCAACACTCCCCTCAAGCTAGCTCGTATATATTGAGCATTACCAACTTGCCAATCAAGCAATCGCATTGTTGACTTTAAAGACCTTTTATAAATATATTTGCTACTTGTTGTTTGATAGGAATATATGGAATACATATAACTCCATCATCTATCCTTTCCTCTATCCATCTCAACATGTTTCATCGTGTCATGTTGTACTGGATTATGAGA
This sequence comes from Nemophila menziesii, assembly GCA_029959085.1. Classification (NCBI taxonomy): domain Eukaryota; kingdom Viridiplantae; phylum Streptophyta; class Magnoliopsida; order Boraginales; family Hydrophyllaceae; genus Nemophila; species Nemophila menziesii. Next base: position 23,290,488 of record JARWIR010000018.1, on the reverse strand, counting down.
GATGTTAATAGCTGCCTTGTTATCTGAGTATAACTTCATAGGTTGGTTGAAAAAAAAATCCAATTCACCTAGAAGAGGTTTTATCCATAAAAGTTCACACATCCCTTGTGTAATAGCTCAAAATTCAGTTTCAGCACTGCTTCTAGCCACAACATTTTGTTTTTTGCTTCTCCAAGTCACTAAATTTCCTCCTATAAAGGTGCAATATCCCGATGTAGATCCTCTGTCATCTACATTTCCAGCCCAGTCATCATCTGTAAATGCTTTGACCCATAAATTATCACATTTCTTGAATAATAATCTCTTTCTTGAAGTTTTTTAAGATAGATAAGGTATGATGTATTCAAGTTCTCTTCACGAGGTGCGTGCATAAATCAACTCACAAAACTTACTGCAAAGGCAACATGTGGTCGAGTATGTGAAAAGTAGATCAATATTCCAACTAATCGTTGATATTGACCTTTATCAACCTCCACACCAACATTTGACCTCAACTTGTTACTAGCATCCATGGGTGTTTCAGCTGGCTTGCACCCTAACATACATGTTTCACTGAGAAGGTCTAGAATATACTTCCTTTGTTTCACCAAGATTCCTTCTTTAGTTCTACCAACCTCCATTTCTAAGATTTATCTCAAATATCCAAGGTCTTTGAATTCATATTCCTTAGCGAGGAAAGTTTTTAGTTTTTCTTGTTCCACACGATCATCGTCTGTTAAGATAATATCATCCACATACACAATAAGTATAGAGAGTTTTTTATTATCAGAGTGTTTAAAGAACATAGTGTGATCTGCTTTGCTTTGTATGTACCCAAAACTCTTTATAGCTTTAGTAAATTGACTAAACCACGCTTTAGGAGATTGGTTTAAGACCATAAAGTGACCTTTTGAGTTTACATACTTTATTTGTTCTAAACAAGGCTCCAAATCTAGGAGGTGGGTGCATATAAAATTACTCTTACAACTCAACATTGAGGAAAGCATTCTTGATATCTAATTGTTTCAATGGCCAGTCTTAGCAGCTGCGAGAGATAGTAAGATTCCGACACTATTCATTTTTACAATGGGAGCAAATGTCTCCTGTTAATCTATTCCATATGTTTGAGTATATCCTTTTGCCACTAATCAGGCTTTATACCTCTCTATTGATCCATCAGTATTATATTTTACTTTAAAAACCCATTTACAACCAACGCGATTTTTTCCTAGGGAGAAACACAAGTTCCCAAGTCTGGCTTTTCTCCAAAGCATCCATTTCTTCAAGAACAACCTCTTTTCATTCGAGAACAATTGATAGGTTAGAAACAAAAGCTTGAAGATTTGAGGATAATCTATTATAAGAGACATATTGAGATATAGAATGATTGGTGCATGATTTAATGCCTTTTCTATGAGCTATAGGTATATTAAGATTTTGAAAATCATAAGAATTTTGACATAAAGAAGAATCTGAATTACTTGATATAGTCAGGGTCGAATCTTGACTGTTTAGTTGTTATTGTTGCTCCACAACTTGTCGGTTATGCCTCCTTGTATAGATAAGTAACTCTTTGTTTTTCTCATGTGGTAATTCTATTTTCTCTCTTTCATTGGATTTTTTTCCACTGGGCACACTAGACTTTTGCACAATAGATTAATTTTTAGGAAAAAATTCTTCACTGGGAATAATATGTTGGGATGGAACGACTAATTTTGGATAAGAAGAAACAGAAGACATGGGTAGCGGATCAACTTTTTCCAAAAAAGTTTCTTATCCACTTGGTTTTGAGTCTTCCCCTAAAAAGAAGTTTGGGAAAATAAGGATTGATCTTAGATAAGAATAACTCCATACTCACATAAAAATGATTGGTGGTAGGGTCAAAACACTTGTATCCTTTTTGAGTGGATGAATACCCAAGAAAGACACATTTACAGGCTCTAGGATCAAGTTTACTACGATTATGACTATGAATGTGAACAAATACTAGACAACCAAATACTTTGGGTTTGAGAGTATTGAAAATTTGGACATAAGGGTAGAAATCTAAGAGAATATTAAGAGGTTTCTCAAATTGACATACCCAAGTGGCATACGATTGATGAGATAAGATGCAGTGAGAATAGCCTCTCCCCAAAAAAATTTAGGAAATCTTGTGGTAAACATAATTGCCCGAGCTATCTCTAGGAGATGTCTATTCTTTTGTCCAGCAACACCATCTTGTTGGGGTGTGTTAACACATGTAGTTCGATGTACGATACCTTTTTCCATAAGAAATTTTCCAAGAATGGAATTAATGTATTCTTTTCCATTATCAGTTCGTAAGACTTGAATTTTATCCTGGAATTGAGTTTCTATCATCAAATAGAATGTTTAAAACACTATGGCAGCTTCAGGCTGCTCTTTTAAAAGATACACCAAACAAACACGAGTATGATCATCTATGAATGTTATAAACCACCAAATACCTGTCATATTTTTTTACTCTTGATGGTCCCAAAATGTCACTATGTATGAGTGAAAATGGTTTTGATTGTTTGTGAGGTTTAGAGGAGAAAGTGGACCGGTTATGTTTGGCTAGTTGACAAATTTCACATTTACAAAGAGAAATGTATTTATTCCCAAAAATTGACGGATACAACTTACTCAAATATAAGAAATTAGGATGACCTAATCTATAGTGCCATAACATTATCCATCCTTAGCAAAAAGAGAAAATAGACTACTTGAAATTTGAGTTTGTCTAACCAAGGGAGCATTTCCTTCAAGGTAGTAGAGTATACCAACCTCTCTCTCACAACCAATCATCTTCACTGAACTGATATCCTGAAATTCACATCGAGATTGAGTAAATTTAGCTACACAATTTGAGTCACGAGTGAGTTTGCTAATGGACAAAAGGTTACAAGAGAGGTTAGGAACATGAAGGACAGATTGTAGGGTTGTATTCGTAGAAAGAACCATGGAACCTTTCCCGCAACTGGGGAGAAATATCCATCTACAACATGAACTCTAATATTAACAGGACAAGGATTGTATGATGAGAATAAGTGGGAAAGACTTGTCAATGGATCACTAGCACCTGAATCAGCTATCCACACTTTGTTAATAAAAGAATATGTAAAGTCCCGACCGAAAATAAATAAATATGTAAAGCGGAAAAAATACCTTTTTGAGCAAGAGAACTAGTTGAAGAGGTGATAGGAGTATATTTGGACAAATTAAGTAATCTGTACAATTACTCTAATTGTTCCTTACTGAATGGAGGCGTCTAGGAGATGCTAGGATTGTCTTGAGAAATTATTTGCATGCTTTTTTTAACTTTATCGTTGCTTCAAGTATTTTTCCATTGAGAGGGTTTGCCATGTAATTTATAACACGTTTCCCTAGTATGTTTGGATCTTTTACAATAGTCATACCATCGTTTATCGTTTTCATTTCCCCTTTTTTATCACCGATATTGACGCCAAAATGAGTTCCTACTGCCGAACTTTCCATGGTCAATTTTTCAGAATGAAGATTTTTGTCACTTAGTAACTCCTTCGGACTTTCTGCCCTCGAACTAGAGTAAATGTCTAACTGACATCGGGAGAAGGTTCTTTACTAAGGATACGATCACATACCTGCTCGAATCCAGGATTAAGGCCTAATAAGAATTGAAATACACTTTGCTTTTGTAATATATACTTTAATTTTTTAGCATCCATTGTACATTCCATCTTCACATCCTAGTACATATCTAATTCAATAAACAAACCCAGAATCTTGTTAAAGTAATCTGTAACACTCATGGTTCATTTCTTTGTTTTTAGCACTTGTCGGTTGATTTGAAAAATCTGAGACGTAAAACCCATCTTGGAGTAAGTGTTGTTAACACTTAACCAAAAATCTTTAGCAGTAGTAAGTAGAAAATATGTCCTATCAATCTCAGGTTTCATAGAGTGTATTAACCATGACATGATTGTGGCGTTAGCAATCTACCATGCCTCGTCTGATGCATCTGTCTCTGGTGGTGCTTTTGCAACTCCTTTGACATATTTAATCTTTTCTCGACTCATCAAAAATATTTTTGTTAACCGAGTTAACTCCATAAAATTCTTACCATTTAATTTAATAGTAGAAATTTGAAGGGTGGAGTTCTCATGTTGAACCGGAGGTTGAAACAGATTAGAGGTGGTAATAGTTGTTTCAGAAGTAGTTTCAAGTAAAGACATAATGAAAAAAAACCAACAATAAAGGTTGGTATAAATATTTTGAAAAGAAAACACAAAAAAAAGGTGTATATCGGAAATTAAGGCCGAGAATAAAAAATTAAGTATAAGGATTTAAAACCTTATGCTCTGACACAATGAAGAAATTAGAATAATTTTTATTCAATGATGTTAATTTTGTACATAGAGAACCTATATTTATAGGATACACATGAATAACTTGGAAAACAAGTTTCATGTGTAAGGAAATAATTAGGGAACAGGTTTTATAGAAAAATAAATAACTTGGAGACTAATATATTATATTCTATAATATAGAATATAATTTTTAAGGAAACTAATAATTAAGGTATATTTCTACACTAACTAATATCTAATGATCCATCTAATTACTCTCTATTAGTTCAATCTCTCCTAGATTACATCGAAAGGAATCATAAGGTATTTAAGGTTGTATTGTTAGGCTTAGGGATGGTATGATCGTATTTAGATATGTAGAGTAAGCTTTTGGCTCTCTCCTCACTAGCCATCACCGAATCGCCCTAGAGCTTGAGTTACTCCCATAAGACGTTCTCACTCAATATGATTTGATGCACTAATTAGCATCCCAAATAACCCAATAATAAAGCTTAAGATGATCACATAAGAAATTCTACTTTGCCGGTCCAAATCATATGATATTTTTCATATAAATTTTCTTTTGTAAGCTAGCTATGATTCTCTTTTTTATGTGAGATATCATGCTACTTCTTTTTCAACATATTTCTTTTATTTTAAATACTTTTTTCTTTCTTTTACCCCGGTAAAGGATTACAATATAAAACAATGAATCATCATCAAGAGAGCACAATTAAATAAGATGGAAAAATACCCCACCCAATAATATTTCCCATAAGTTGAACCCATAACCCCAAACTTAAGCTCTAAAACAACTATCTAAGTATCGCGATTCGAGTGCACGTCATATGGAAAAGTCTTACAATTTAAGGGGCGTGGATTATGATATGGCTAATAAAAAGGCTTTAGAAAGGCTAGAAGGGGCTGAGAAGGAAATATATAAATAATAAATGGACAACAAGCTAAAAGGCAACAAGGGGCTTATCAAAGAACTGCCTTAATCACTTTCTAAACTATGTAATTTTGTTACTTTCTCACCTCTAGAACGTTCATGAAATGGGATTATCAACTAGCTCGGATATCATGACCTACACACCCCTCAAGGTGCCCTAAGATCAAACATACTTCATCCGCATTGCTTACTAATCTTTTCTTTAATATAAATGCGTGTTTTCATGTTCATACTCTAAGCATACAAAACAACTAGTTCATAAACAAATTACCTAATATAATTAACGCACTTAAATTTATTCTTTTAAGCCATTAAACACAATCTACATCTTATTCGATCTCTAAAGTTTTTACTTTTACCTAAAAAGCAATAAAGCAAATAAAATAGTGATGAGGGACAGCGAATCCCCACACATCCAACTAAAAAATGAGTCGTGTCCCCATAACTCAAAACAGACTCAATAAAAATAAAAAACTAAAACAAATATTTGTACTGAAAGATGGTAGGGAAGAAAGACAACATACTCTCGAGGCTATCCCTCGCATGATCAATACCCAAGACAAGGTGCAATGCTTGTCTTGTATGTAAACTTTTCGTAGCACCATTTTTTCATTCACTTACCTCCTACTTTGCCCCATCCCAATCAATCATCCAGCTCTACATATACTTTGTTCATAACTTCTCCCATTTTTTCTTGAACACTCTTTCGTGCAAAGATGTTCATCCAGGACTCTTTCTTTTAACGATAGCTAATATATCCTTATAATCTTTACTCATCTAGGGTGTAAGAATCTCGATTAGAAGGAGTATTGACATCTTCTCCTTCCTATTCATAATTGCTTGCTCTTTAGTACTTAAATCCACCAAAAATCAGTTCCTCTCTAATTGCTTGACTCAAATTACCCTTCTTTTTGTTCCCCAAACTTACAATTCACAACTTTTTTCTTCTTAATCTCACCTAGTACCATGCTTTTCATCATCTCCTTAACATTGGATAGTGTCTCCATTCTTTTCGACATCATTTTTACCCCGAACTCAAAGGCTTAAACACTCTTGAACTATATTTTGATTATAGATAGATTAGGTGTTATTTGGGTTAGAAAAGGTCTAAGGATGATGACTCTTTATGTGGGTGTGATGAATCCTTGCTTGAATGATATGGGATCAAGAATTTATGGAAGAAGATTTGGAAATTTTTGGTTTTGGTTCTTGGATTCTAGGTGTCGTGGACTGATTTGGGTGGATGAATTTTGTTTCTAGGAATGTAGGGAAGGATTTGGATATGAATTATGGTGATTTGGTGGTGTTTTTATGTGAGGTGTAGGTTATGTAAAGTTTCAATAGTGTTTCATGGAATTTGGGTGCTTTAGAAAGAAGGATGCTTAAGGTTTGTGAGATATAAAGTGAACAAACCTTCTTTTAGGTCAATTTGTCACAGCACGAACTGCGTTCCCATTTTATGGAGACCGGGTTGCCGGATTTCTCTCCTAACTTACTGTTGCGCACCGTCGCGACCCTTCATGCGTTTGACGACACAGTTGGAAACCGGGTTACCGGTTGCCTCTAAAAATATCTGTTGCGCACCATCATGACCCTTGTCGCGTTTGTCAAGACTATTGGAAATTGGGTTCCCGTTTTTCAAAACCCAGGTTACAGATTGCTATCTAGCCTTCTCACTTCTACATTAGATAGATATCGAAAAAATACGCGGTTTAGGCTCAAGAAAAAGTAAATTCCGACCTCTGAAAGCATAGTTATGGCCTTTCAAAGATTTCCAGGAGCTTTTTCGTTGTAACTTGACTGAACCGGGATCCCGTTTCACAGAAACCGGGTGAATGATTCGTGTGTGCCCAATACCACTTAGACACGTGCAATGGCTCTGTCTCTCACATATATCACCCCAAACTCAAAGTTTAATACCTGCACATCAAAAACACTAATACCTTCCTCATTACTGCAATACTTAACATAAACAAGTAATCTAGACATAAACTAAATCATAAAAAGTAAAAACAGAAGAAAAAAATTGCAGTTTGTCTCCCGGATTACACTTTTGTTTAACGTCGTTTAAAGTTGTACCTTACTCCGTCATCTCTTGATTATATAGCCTTCCCAACAGTGAAAGAGGCTATGCACATCTACTATCCGAAGCTTGTGACCTCTCTTAGCTTGAATTTCAATCTGTTTTGGCGAAACAACTCTCGTAATGAAAAACAGACCCATCCGCGAATTCTTGAATCCTCGTGGCCTTTCCCTTGTTTGGGGGCTTTCCAAGCAACCTCGTCACAAACCCCAAACTGATTTTCAACTATTTTCTTCACGGTTTTATTGTGGACTCTCTTTTTAACATCTTTGGTCACAACTCAGAGTGTTGGGACCTCACATGACTCCTCATGCTTCTCATCCACAAAATGGAATGCTTTGGATTCTTCTTCAGTTCGCAAAGTCACAGTTCTCTTGAACATTAATTATGCTGCGACTTGTTGCCAATAATGGACCTCCATGTATCAATGGAATGTGTTGGCCCGCAATACTATCAAGAATAACAAAATATGTTGGTATAGCTAAAGTACCTATGTGGACAAGTACGTCCTCAATGACTCCACATGGCTTTATCGTGGAGTTATCTAGGAGCATTAAAGTGATGTATTTTATTTTGGCATCTCTCATGCCTAACTTCTTAAACATATTCTTGGCCATGATTTTTCTACCTGAATCCAAGTCACACATCGCTTTAGTTTCGAAGTTACTAAGGTATAAAGTTCCCAAATCTTGCATCTTTGGGTGTAGCTTCTTTCGAAGTTTTCTCAAGCCTTCTTTAGTATGATCTACTAAATTCTTAGGTAATCGAGTCATCTTTTTCAAAGAGGTCACGTTGGCGACGTATGTAGGCTAGTAACATGATTTAATAAAATTTGATATTAATATTATTTGTAGATTAAATATTTTATTTTTTATCCAATCAGTCTTCGACCAATCTGTCAAATCAAGAATCGCTAATTTAATCCAAAGCTTATCTTCATGGCTAGTGGTGCATAACATGAATACATTAATTATAAGGAAAGTGGGTTTCAATAAATGAATTTAATTTGTATGTTAATCTTTAAGGCGATGATTCCAAGAATGCTACAATCTCAACAACGTTTAGAATGCTCTGATAAATGCTTATCTTTGTATTAACTTGAATGCATGTATCAAATAACCATTTAGGGATGTGTGATTTGACTCCACGGGTCTATCAATTATTTATGTGAATCACATTTCATGTCATTAAGCTACGAGGTCGAGTTGCAATTTTTTCTGGACAAATTCGATGAAAAGTCCTTAAGATACTACATCTTTTTTTTGGACTTCAATATCTTGATTGTACTACAATCATTAAGACAGTTAGGTAGATCATAAATAAAAAATATGGTTATTTCCATATCGTCATTATAGTGTATTGTTTAAGACTCAGATAAACAATGATAATCGTGTTGCTATATGGAAACTCATTCCATGTCACTAGCCAATTAGGTTCCACAATTATATAAATAATTGTTTTAGGAACCCAAGGAATATTTGGAATTTCTTAAAGTAATTTTGTGCAACTAATTTTTTTTATCAACAAGAATTTTACTTTACATAAATCTACATATACAAATCAAGCCCCAGTTTAAATTATTGACTCAAAAATTTAAACTTGTTAACGAAAAATAACCTTATAGAATGATTAGTAGGAGAAAACAAAAAACTTATACAACTTTCTAAAAAATGAAAGTGCACAAACAAAGAACAAACATTAGCCTCCTTATGTAATCTATGCTTACTTCTCCAAACTTGGATAACAAATCCAAACCATACAAAACCATCCAAACCAGATATACTGCTTCTAACCAAACCGAACCACCTCAGTTTACTAACGTCCCAAACTAATTTAAAAACACCATTTCCAACCAACTATTGGCAAGTGTATTGCTCATTTTTAACCTTAAGCTCACTAAGCTCACTAAACACCCTCATTTGGTCACATATATCCGAGATAAGAACTTTTTGCAATTTTATTTATTTTATTCTTAAACTCCCAAAGTTACCCTTGAATTTGGTTTTGTTCCGCAATCTTAACCTAATATATTTTTTTGATATTCTTTGTTATTTTGTCTTGAGATGCTTTGTAGTTCTGAAATATACTCCTATTTCTTGCATCCCATACATTATACAATAAACTCAAGAAACTCATAACTCGCACAATATCTCTAGAGACTTATTTTCAATCTTCCTTGTGTGCTACTGAAGCGTTTCATCCCATGTGCTACTCTTAACCAAATAACCATTTAGAGCACACACTCCTTCTAAGTTGGCTGAAAAAAGTACAATCAGCAAAAAGATGATTCATGGTTTCCATATCTACTTCACAAAGAACACATATACCATCAACCTTGACCCTCTATTTTATAAAACTATATTTTATAGTCAATCTATTCTTACAAACCAACCATCCACAAAATTTGTGTTTAGGTTAATCCATTTTCCCATACCACTCCATACCAATCAACCTTATTACCATCACCCTCAGATCATTCATAATCTTATTAATATTGAAACCTTTGTTTTCCCATACAATATTATTTGTCTTATTATTCAATATATAACTGTTCAAACTACTACTTATATCACCAAATTCACTAGGTATTCTCCATATGACATTCACGGAATAATCAACCACTTTTCTTTGATTCACATAATTGCCTTCAGATTTCACAAAATCAATTCAAAGCTCCTGCACACATTTACCCTTTAACAATCTATCCAAAACCACATTAGTGTCCTTACCATTATTTATATTGTGTTATATATTTATAAGAAATCTTCATAACACTCAATGCTCCAAATACTCTTCTTCTGCAACAAATCAGTTTAAACTCATTGAGACCATATGTTGTCCTTGACATACACCCTCCAAAAATCTCTCAAAATGGAAAATTAATTTATATACATAAACCTAGGATACCAAGTCCACCTTCCACTTTACTAGTACATAAAGATACCCAAGAAACCTTAGCTCCATGATAGTCTTCAGTGTTGCCTTTCCACAAAAATTGACTAAGTAAACTTTCGATTTTGACTACAACCCCTTAAAGCAAAAATATCATACCACACCACAATCTAGCCTTACTCTAAAGAACACTCTTGATTGAATGGACTCTACCTACTAAGCTAACTTTCTTATGCATCCACTTATCCACACAACTAATTAAATTCTTCACCAATCTCTCATAAGATTACCATTTGGACCATTAGTAGTTAACCCCCAGGTACCTAACAAGCAGATTACCCTTTCTCACATTCAAGATAAGACATATTTCATCATGGATTTTAGTATTCTCCCACACATATACAACTCACTCTTTTCAGGATTGGCCTTTAGACCGAATAGTCTTGAAAGCAGAGAAAGACAATTAATTAACTTCTTTGAAGAGCCTTTCCCCCAATTGAAGAAAACAAGCAAGCATTAACGAAGATGAGGTGGTTAAGCTTTAGTTTCTAGAATTTAGGATGAAAGTTAAACTCTTTATACTCTTTATATTTTTCACGTCTTCTCTTTATTTTGTTTTCTTTTCTTCCAGTATAAACTAAATTTATTAGTCGCTTGAGATGCTTGGGTATGAACCTGAACTATTGATTAGGTCTAATTTGTATGCATAAGTGATTTTGTATTCAAATAAAGAGTGGATTGTTGTGGTAGTAATTATCTCTGTGCTTCTAAATTATTTTATTATGGATATATGCATAGGTTTTGGTAGATTTTTAATTGCGCCCAGAATGGGTTTTTTATAGTGGATCTAGGATAGTTATGCCTCTTGGAGTTGAAGTCTCAGAAGAGCTAAACTAACTAGGTAATCCCATAGGGTTTGAACTTTAGACGTCTAGATAACATGCATAGGATTCACTCAGAAAAGGTTTCTACTTATTTAGAAGAATTTAATGAGACTTTAGAATCCTGATTTAACACAATATCCCATTATTTCCATATAATTGCAAGTAAGTCTAAGATATAATTAGTGGGGATTACAACTGTCTCGGGCTACGTTTCTCTCCCCATTATTACAAACCTTTAGTTAATTTTCTTTCTAGTTAAGCAGTAGTTTAATTTCCTAATCGTAGTAGTCCTTTATCAAAAACCAAATAAAAATCTTTACGAATCTGTCTTTAAACAACGAATAATTAAATCTAGAGCTAATTTATATATTAACTAATCTAATCCATTTGGAGACGAACTTAGACTTGCAGGTTTTCCATCATTTAACGCCTTAGAGGACACTACCTATATATTTGAAATATGGTCCCCCTTGTTCTTGTTCATCACAAACACATACCTGCTATAATCTCGCGCCCATATTTCCAGCTTCTGACCCTTTATACTTTCACTCGGATCAGGCTCATTAACCTCTCATGGACCACTACTGATTTTAGTTAGTAATTTTGTATCCATATATGAGCACCTATACTCCCACCCAACTTGTGTCCCTCTTAATCCTCGCCTATAATCTCACGTTCTATTTGGTCCGAGGGGACAAACTACTGTCCCCCACCATCTAAAATACCACGTTCACTAATATATCTATTAGGGTTTTCCCTAAATCATTTTCTTTATGTTTCAAAATAGGGACCTACTAAATCGTCTTTTGATATATTTTTATTATCGATGTTGAAAAAACCTTCCTCTCTCCCATTCTTTTCCAAATTAATAACCATGTGAGGAGGTGTTGTACCACATTTCTATAAATTCACGACCTCATTCGGTTCATTCATCAATACACTTTGCTTCATTACACTCTCCATTTAATCGGAGTTGTTGCACACTTTCTAGCCCATGTGTTCTTCTTTTATGGACGCGACCCCACCTTTTTGTGTGGTACCATCCCCCTAGGTCTACCCTCCCTCTATCCACCGTCATCCAATCTCCATATATTGACTCCACCTTGTCAAGTTTGCTTATCAGACCTTCCTTATATATAATTGTGGTGGAAAAGGTATAATAAAATAAAAAATATAAATAAGAGAACTAACACCTTATACTACCACGATAAACTCTCCACAAGTGTACGGATTGTTTGCAAGTAATAAGTAAAGCAGATATCGATCTCAAAGACTACAAAAGTTAAATTATAAATAGTGTAATTACTAAGTGGACTAGAAATAGTTGGTAAAATCATACGCAAAGACACTAAAATATTTATTTGGGTTTTATGACTCTAAACAGACTTAAATTAAAGATAAGAAAGTAAAATAGGATAGATGGAAGCTTATGATAGTTTAGCTTGGTAACTAGCAAGTAATCCCCCACTAACCATGTTCTATGTTTATTACCTAAGGGATAATCTTGTGATAAATAGCCGAGATTCTAAATTTCTCCTAACCCCCTTCCGGGTAGACTTAGGAGGCTCAAAACTTGGTGGTTAAAATAAATCCTAATGACTATCCACTTAGGCAAGCCCTTCCGGATCACTACCGCACACTAGACGACTTATGTGATGTTTTCTATAATTGAATCCCCCTTCCGGATGTTACCTCAATTACTATGGTAATCCTATACCTGTGCATCGCAAGAACTACGAACATTAATTCAAAGCACATAATACATAACTATCACTACTAAATTCAATTAAATGTAAAAGGACATCCCAAATTAAATATCATATAAAAATGTCTAGGGTTCATACCCATATGTTAATCTCAAGCTAAATAAATTAATTCATATGAAAGAAATAAGAATACAAAAGTACAAAGGGAAAGGGTTGGAATGCATGAACAACTTCCAAACTTCTTCTTCTCTTCTTCCCTCTTGATCTAAGCTTCCTCTTGGTCATTAGATGATTAGGGACTGGCCAAGTATGATTTCTCTAAGGTTGGAACGGATATATAAAGGCACTTGGTCTAAATTAGGAGTAATCCCCAAGTTAAGGAGTCCTGATCTTACCAAAATTTGTATTCCTAACTTGTAGGAAGGGATAAACCTTAGCGGATATTGATTTGGTCATATCTTCCTCGTTACTTATCGTATTTTGATGTTCTTTATATGGAAACGGCCGCGTTTGAAAGATATATCTGCTCATATAAAAAAATCTCCTCCTAATTACGGACCGATTTTCCACAACAATTTAATTAGTGAACATGTGTGCAGTTTTGGCAACTTCTTTACTTTCCAAATATATCCAATTCCTTTTTTACTTTGACTAAGGTATTTCCTTTACTTTTCCACTTCAAATCATCTTCCATAGGTGTAATATCTTCCATATACCTAAGTTCTACATAAATAACCCACAAATTACGCGCAAAAGCTAACAAAATAGTAAAACACCTAAAACTAGACAAGAAAGTGCAAACTAGAAATAAATGGAAAAAAATCCAGAAATAAATTACTAAATATCCCTAAAATGATGTCTCTAGTATAGATTAATATATCGCAAATAGAGAGACATCATATATATATATATATATATATATATATATATATATATATATATATATATATATATATATATATATATATATATATATATATATATATATATATATATATTGGGGCATAAAGAACAGATCTCACGCACGTACAACTTAATACCTGTTTAAAATCATCCATGGACCCCTACTCAAGGCCTTCTCGTAGTCCTCATTGATAGTAAGTTGAGCCATAAAATAGCCAAAACCTATTTCTAAAAGATATATGCGAGCTTTTGGAGCTCAATTTTAATTAAGTTTAGTGAACAAATACTTTTAACCAACGTTATAATCCAAAACGGATAACTGAAGACCGATGCCATACCTTACACCCTTGGTGCTTTTGTGCCGCAATTCTCACGAGTTTTGGTCATGTCATGTCTTTGTTGGGTACATCGTCAATCATAACATATAAATCGTATGTGTCAATCATGGTAGATTCAACTGTTGAATGTGACCCCGCTATTTCATCTTTACAAATGCTAAAAGAACAATTAGTATCTAAATTTTCGACATAATTGATATTGTTTATGGCCTCTTTGTATGATTGCAATGGAACATAATCCTCTTCTATAGCTGAGACGATATGTATTGTTGTTGGCCTGGACCTCCTTGATACATCTTCATCATCTCCTGCATATGAAGTGGCAAAGTTATAAATTAATGACATGACAGAATTGGAGTTACCTGTTATGGATGGTGCAACCTCATTCTTCTAAAGTATTGGAGCACTCTTGATGGGTCTATCTTGATGATCGTCTCCCTTATCTATTATTTGTTCTATCAATGAGGATTAGTTCTCTTATTTCTTCCACCGTTCTCCATTAATGTGTGATCGATGTTTAAGATGATAATCTATCCCCTTGGATTATAATTTTTATTTATAGAGTTTGTTGGCATATTACCAACTATGTTCTTCTTTACCATAAACTCTATTAGGGAAAGATCATCCTAATCCGGGTAATTAGAGATCTTTTAGGAGCCTTATCCATTCCTTCCTTGTCTTCCATGACTTTTGTCCCATTGTTGGGCTTTACCATCAGAGGATTAGACTAGGCATATGAATAGAAGCGAAGTCTCTTTGATGATACTTTGTGGATACTATTTGATTTGTCTTTGAAATTATGAGTCTTTACATTAAGGGTAATTAATAGCACTAGTTAATTCTAGATAACTCCAAGTTTTTTTTATTACATCGGAGACCATAACGGATCATGTTACACACAAAACCTACCAATCTATTACATTATTGAGTAACTTAGGATCATATATCATTCTAGGCGACTTATATCCCATGCGATCCTTCATGAGAAGGCTCCAAATACCATCAGGCGGGTCTTCAAGAAACGTAAAATCCTCTTCCATCTTCCATCCCTTCTTGGCCAGCCAGTCTGCACACGTGTTAGCTTCCCTATAGATGCTCCTTAAGTGAAAGCCCTTATTTCAATCCAAAAGAAGGCAAACTTGCGTGATCCATTGTGCTCCAGGGCCTCTACCATTTGTTGCATTGTGTACTAATTCCATCACCTCCCTTGAATCTACCTCAACAGTCACATCTTGAAATCCCAATCTCTCTACTTGCTTAAGGCCCTCCTAAAGTGCGATGAGTTCCACAATAAACGAAGAATCTTGATGCACCTTCATCATGAAGCCACCAAGCCAATCCCCGTTACAATCCCTCAGAATACCACCTCCTCCTACGACCTGTCCTCTACTAGTAACGCTCCCATCTGTGTTGAGTTTGACCCCTCTAGTAGATTTTGACCACCCTACCAAAGCTATAGCGGATTTCCTTGACAAAGAGAGTCCGGGCAAGTTACCCCAAGCTCTGGTGATTGCAATAGCTATGTACTTTGCCTTTCTAACTATCGCAACTTCATTAAAAGATGTGGCTCCGTTGAAACTATTTCATTCCTTTGCTTCCAAATAGTGTCCATGAGCGCGCCAAAAAAAACGCCCCATCGGACCCCAGTGAAAACCATATTACTTGAAATACTTTTAGTCCACCAGTCTTGATCTTCAGCTGTCAGAATCGAGTCGCCCTCCTGCTGGACTTCACTATTGGAGCTGTGCGCCTGCCCATCTCGCTCCACCAGCTGCAGCCGCTGTCCCGCCACCAGGTAAGTCTCCGCCTCTCCATTGGTAGCCTGTCCATGTAGCCTCGAACCTGTAGACCTGCTGCGAGCTCCATTAGAACCACCTGAGTTCGGCACCGGCTCCATAACAGACCTGTTCTCCAAGACGGGTTCCACCAGGGACCTGTCATGCAAATAAAGAGAATTAGAAAGCAGGTCCCGCCCCCACCCTTTACATTACTACCCAAGTTCGAATCAGATATTGGGATAGGAATAGAAACCTCCTCTTCCCATCCAAGCCTTGCCACCTCGCGCCTAACAACAGTCCAAATTCTCCGGACCTTTATGCATTTACGGAACAAATGAATTGCCGATTCCACTTCCAATTCGCATAACGGACAAACTACAGGCACGTTCATACCCCGTCGAGTTAAATTCCTTCGTGTAGCAATACGTTCCCGTATCGCTCGCCACAAAAAAACCCGAGTCCTTTGTGTAGTCTTCAGATTCCAAACTTTCTTCCATATGTACGCCATGCCATTATCAAATGATCGATTTCCCCACCCTACGGATTTTACCGAGAACACGCCATTTGCTTCCAATAACAATGACACCAGATCTTTAGAGGACTCCTCCCCCCCCCCCCCAATCTAGACCCCGCAATCTCTAATAACTTCGATGAAGGAAGGAAATTATAAAACACCTCCCAATTCCACGTTCCAACCTTCTTCATATAATCACAAACTCGTTTTGTCAATTCACTAGCCTCGAATATTCCTATGACATGTTCCTATCCATACATCACACCAGAAGTCCACCATGTCCCCCTTATGAACCACCCACCTAGAACCCCTTCTAACCACTTCTAATCCCTCCACAATTGCTCGGCACATCCTCAAATCGGTTTGCTTGTTCAAATATTGCATAGGTGGCCCTTTGAAATATTTTTCTTTCATTATCCTAGGCCACAAAGTAGTCTCATCATGTATTAATTTCCACCCTAACTTACCCAAGAGAGCTAAGTTCATATCCTCCGCATACCGAAACCCCAATCCACCGGCTTCCTTGGGACTACATATATCCCTCCAAGCGACCCAATTAATACATTTATGTCCCTCCGAAGATCCCCAAATGAACTCCCTTCTAATCCGCTCAATTTCTTCGCAAACATAACCCGGTAGCTTCTCTACTTGCATGATGTACATAGGAGCCGCACTAAGAACGGATTGGGCTAGAGTGATACGCCCAACTAACGATAATGTACTTCCCTTCCATTTCGCCAACTTTCCACGAAGATCATTCACAAATTCCCCAAAGAAGCCCTTTGGACGCCTCCCCGAAAGGATATTAACACCCAAATATTTACCAATTCCATCACTTCTTTGATAACCACTCCTCATCGAGATGTCTGAAGCTACCTCATCCTCTACATTCTTGGAGAAATAAATTAAAGACTTTTCTTTGCTAATTGTTTGTCCCGCCTCCCTACAAAAAATATCAAGAGTTTCCTGCAATAACATGAAACTATCAACAGACGCCTCTGCAAATAAAATCAAATCATTGGCAAACAATATGTGTGAGATAGGAGACCCCCTGAACAAAGGTATGTTGACTTCCAAGCCTCCTTTCGCACCAGCTCCTGGATGAACAAAGATAGCCTCTCCATACAAATGACAAATAGATACGGGGAAACGGGGTCTCCTTGCCGAATCCCTCTCTTAGGCTTAATTGGTTCAAGTGGTGCGCCTCTCCATAGGACACTAAGTTCATTGTCCTCCATTCCTGAAATGATAAGTGACACCCACATAGGTGGTACCCCAAGAAGTTCTAAGGATTCTCGAATGAAATCACACCTTAGCTTATCATACACTTTGTCTAAGTCCACTTTAATAGCCATATACCCTCTCTTTCCCTTTGCATGGCGCATCACAAAATTCCCCTCGCTCACGAGAACTATATTATCAATGGTTGATCTATTCGGTAAGAAACTACTCTGGTAAGGTCCAATGTTTTTAGCTAGAAGAGGCCGCAACCTATTCACCAATACTTTCATGCAAATCTTGTAACAAACATTAATCAAGCTGATAGGTCGAAACTGCGTGATAAACTCCGGACATCCTAGTTTCGGAATCAAGTGAATTAGTGTACCTAAAACCTCCTTAGGAAATCTCCCTACCACTAATGCATCTCTAATCATATCACAAACCGACGGTCCCACTATATCCCAACAACGTTGATAAAAACTTGCTGTAAACCCATCCGGACCAGGCGCTTTGTGAGGTGACATTTGAAAAACCGCTAGACGAATTTCTTCATCCAAGACCGCTCCACTCAGCCCTTCAATATCACAAGCCTCAAATTTCAACGGATGTGGAAGTCCCCCCAAGTAAGAGGGACAGTCTTCAATCGCAAAGAGTCCTTCGAAGAAATCTCGAACCCAACACTTCTCTGTCTCCATATCCACTATCCATTACTGATTACCATCTCGAATACAAAGCTCCTCAATTTTCTTCTTCTTAACTTGTGCAGTACAATGATAATATCTCGTATTACGTTCACCCGAGTTAACCCATTCAGTGTGCGCTCTTTGAAACCAAAAAACTTTCTCCTGTTCAAGTAAGCTTTCAAACTCCCCTACCAACCTCGCCTCTAACCTTACCAACGAGGAGTTATAGAATTCTGAACCGCCTTCTGAATACCCGCAATACGTGCAATTAATCGACGCTTCTTACGAAAAATATCCCCAAAGAACTCAAATTTCCATATCTCTATCTACTGTCTCAAGATTGCGATATTATCACTAAGACTCCTCCCTACCGCAAGCCATTTTTTCTCCACCAAGTCTCTAAAACCCTCGTAAAAACACCAAGCAGATTCAAAACGGAAACGCCTCAAAATAGGGGGCCTTACCAAGAGTGAGGTCAAAGGCGTCGTAACTTCTCCATTAGAGAATCATTACATCTCAGCTAAGGAAATAAAATATAATGAAAAGAAGAAAACTTAACCTATAATAAAATAAAATATTGTAAGGACATTAAATGGCAATGAGAATCAATCTGAAAGAGCGTTTTCTAGAAAAGATTTGATAAATTTAAAATTTTGTCTAGAATTTAAAGTATGTATATTAAACTTAGAAATTTGTGATACATAAACATTTTTTTAATAAATAATATGTTTATATTGGATTTGAATTTATTTTGAGTTAATTAAATTTTGAAGTCAAGATTTGTTAGTCGGGGTGTGTTATACATTGTTACTAACATATAAGTTAGGGGTGTGTATTGGTCTGAAACGCGCGGGTTTCGATAAAGAATGATCCGGACCCATCTAACTACGGGTCGCTATTTTTAAAAATCTGGTCTAGCGAATTTTTAGCGGGGTTTTACAGACAGGTTTTTGGTGGCCTTGAGCCGGTCTCGAGTCAAACAGGTCTATATTAATTTTTTTACATATATATATATATTTTTGGTTACATGAGTTCCGGGCTAGCTTGCGCGCACCCGACTAATCCCACGGATATATATATGTCTCCCCATATATATTCTCATAGTAAATCAGAACTAGGTTGCCTATGTTCAGGGAGGGGTTCGAGCCTTGTACCTCTTACTTTACACATATATTTATATATTTTGTAATAAGATAATAATTAAAAAAATTATAGGATTGCAGATATAATACATTTATATATCCATAGCAAGTGTTATTCATGTTCTTGTGGTATATAGTACAATCCAATTTCGAACAAAAAGAAAGAGGAATTACAGTTCAAAAAACTTGCATTTTTTGGCAGGTTTTACCGTGCTTGTGCTTAAAGTATTAAGTTTCAAACTTAATAACAGTGTACAATCTTAGAAATTATATTTACTACATATTTATTGTTTCACACTAATTAATTTTTTTTATATTTTATAATAGTAATATATAAGGAATATTATATATATGTATATATATATGGTTAGATAGGCCTGAATTAAGCGGGTTTTGATAACACTAAAACCCGGCTTGTATAGGCTCAAGACCCGCGGACACGGGCCTTACGGACAAGATTTTCACGAATCGAGCAGGTCTAGCGGTCCATTTACTCACCCCAAATATAAGTTATAGGTTTGTTTTTAAAGATAAAAGGTACTTATGATAAAACTCATTTTTGTGTCAATATCCTGTCAGTATAATATCATAAATATATGGGTGATTTCCTTATAGAGTCCACAAGTAATCAGTGATTGTCTATCAGGTCCAGCCTACTGCAAATGACAGACTTGCCTCTAGTTACCCATTAATTGGAGATTTGTTACCAAAACTAAAACACTAAAATCATTCAATCAGTTAAAAATTAAAACAAAGAAATTAAAACAAACAAAAATCGCTAAAATCATGCAATCAATCAAATCAATAACCCAGAAAAATTACAATCAGTAACTAATAAAAATCAAATGCAGCAACTGATGAAAAGCTTGAAACTTTTGTTCAAATGGACGACGGTGGGTTGTCCACTAAACTCGACGGGTAATGCTTTGTAATATCGATGGTGTGAATGTTGAAGTCGTTGGGTTATCAAAAACTGGTGCAGACTATGAAGGTGGGAATGAAGATGATGGGTAATGCTTTGTAATATCGATGGTGTGAATGTTGAGTTCGGTGGGTTAGCCTTTAGTGCTGTCGTCTATTGGTAATGGGTTATGTGTATGATATTGATGGGTTGCATTTTAAAACTAATGGGTTACGGTGGGTCGGATGTCAGGCGCTGATGGTCGGAGTTTGGATCAAGGGGGGCGGCGTGAATGGAGTTTGGTGGTGGTCGGTGTTGAAGGGAAGAACGATGGTGCATGGGTCGGCTTCGATGGAGGAGAACGGGAGGTTGGGTGCTGCTTGTTGTTGTCGTTGTGTATCTTCTCGGCGGTGGCTGATGGTCGGAGTTTGGATCAAGAGGGGCGGCGTGAATGGAGTTTGGTGGTGGTCGGCGTGAATGGAGTTTGGTGGTGGTCGGCGTGAATGTAATATCGATATGATATTGATATTAACGTATTAAACAAAGCTTCGAATAATAAATTGCTAATTAAGGGATTTAGAATATTTGCTGATATGGTGGAATCAGTTATAAGTGATAATCAAGGAATGCATGATATTATTTGATCCTGATGAAGGATAATGACGGTATACACTAAAAATGTTTGGACCTTGATGGGGTGAAATCATGGTCTGGACTTGTTGGGGGTGGGAAGTTGGGTTTTAGGACTCTATTGGCATTTATCTCTAAATATATTAGGCATGATTGTGTATTTCTTTTATTTGTAACGTTTTTAATAAAAATAATTGTAAAAAAAAAAAAACAGAGATGAAAAAATAATTGCAAAACTAACGTATAGGCGCTCTTCGTAGGAACGCCTCTGACTTAATCCATAACTAGAAAAAACAAAAACCTGGCCGAAACCCTAGCCATCGTCGCCGGCCTTCCTCCTTCTTTTTGCCAGGCGCCAGCGACGGCGGCCTGTCTCTTGTTCCACACTTTTGCTTCTCCCGTTGTTGTCTTTCTTTTTCAGTTTTTGTTTTGTTCTTGGGCTCGCCGGATTTACACGCTCCGCCGTGGATTTTGTTGGGTTGGTTTTGAATATGTTTTGGATCTTTCAATGGGCTTTGGTGTGCCTTATAAAGCTGCTTACGGGTCTTGCTTTGAAGGAAACCCAAATCCACATCAACTGTTCTCAACCTAAAATCAATTTGGGGCTTTTTTTCTGCGCATAAAGTTGCACCCAATGTTGTGGCCGCTGCTTCTTGGAGATGATGCGAGAGTTGAACATTTTCTTTGTGGCTTTTCAGTGTCCTCCAGGGCCTTCTTCACCAGAGTTTCTCTTCAACTCATGATTGGAATTGTGGACATTTGTACTTCAAGTAAGGATGGCTGCTCCCTCTCTTTGATTTTTTATCTCTGGTGTACTGGTTTTGTTGGCGTTTTGGGTTCTTTGTCCATGGTAGTTGTTCCGATTTGTTGGCAGGGGACTGATTTGGTGGGCCAGTGTTTGTGGTTTGTTTTTATTGACCTCGTCTTTTGTTATTATTATCCGAGGGTTTATGGTGATGCACTTTGGTTTCAAGTAACTAATTCAATGGATTTTGATTTTTGAAGTTCCAGGTGTTTGTCGTTCACTCGCCATTTCATCTTCTCAATATT
This sequence comes from Nemophila menziesii, assembly GCA_029959085.1. Taxonomy (NCBI): domain Eukaryota; kingdom Viridiplantae; phylum Streptophyta; class Magnoliopsida; order Boraginales; family Hydrophyllaceae; genus Nemophila; species Nemophila menziesii. The sequence goes on along the minus strand of JARWIR010000018.1, from coordinate 23,268,504 downwards.
TTACTAGTTGGTTAGTTTGACCTGTCCTTGGTTAGAATGGCATAAAAGGTGGTTTTTTTGTACTTTTGTTGTTTCTCTGGTTCATGTCGACTCCCTACATTCGCAGGTGATGATTCATCTTTGGCCACAAATTCCATTCAATTGAATCCGACTTGAGAAACTTTGAGTGTTTGTCGGTCATTTGTAGTTTTTTGTGTTCGAAATTCCTTTGGTTGATTGCTTTGGCTTGCGTTCTTTTGGATTGGGTGGAGAAGCAGGTTTTGTGTTTTTCTCTTGGGTGCATGGTTACTCTTTCGGTCTGTCCAGTCTCGATTTTTTTTTTATCACTTGGGCTAGTGATACCTCTTTTGATCAGAGGGCTACCAAGATTTTCGGCAACGTAACTGTCTCCTCGGCCATTGAGTTGCCTATCCCGTTGATCGGTGAAATGGTAGTCGATCTTATCCCCCTCGCCTCGAGGCTTGAGATTATCCTTCTTATTGGTCATGGTCCCTTGACCCTCCGTGGTCCCCGCCTTCTACTTCAGTGGCCGCTTTGTTTCTGGTTCATTTGTTGTCTGAGTTTGCCTCGCACCCTATTCTGTTGTTTGTCTCTTATTTTAGTTTTTCGTTGTGTGTTTATTTCCGGGTTTGGTTGGTCAAACTGCGATTCTTTGTAATCTTTTTTTTCAATTTATATAAGCTTCTTTGACTAAAAAAAATATAATACTGGAGGCACTCCTCAACAGAGCGTCTTTACTTTTAAAAAAGATATATTCGTTGGTCAACGATCTCTGATTCCAAATTTTACCGAAAATCGTTCCATTGTAATGTCTCATCCATCAAGCTCCAAAAGCTCAAAGGATCAAATGGTTAGTTTGTGATCAATTACTAGTTTTCTTTTTTCTCTTCTTCATTTAAATGTTATCATTTGGATAAAAATCTTAAGAAAAATTATTACATGGTGTAAAATTGTCTACTTTACATAACTTGCTTATGTTTATATTCTGATCGGTGATTGTTATATTTCTCTCAGTTTTAGTACAAAGATCAAATTTCATACATCAATAAAGTGAAAATGCTTATTTATTTATATAATACAATTCAAATATAATAAGAGAATTAAACTATATTAAAACCAGTTGGGATTAACTCACTGGCTAGGGCCTTGGTCATTTAATCTATATAGTGGTGTACGTCCGAATCTAGTCAATGACTCCGACTACAATGCGGCTCTCATATGTAACAAAAAAACTAGATTAACGTGCATGAATTGTGTGAAAATGAAATTATTTGAATTAATTTTTCATCATGCAAGTTCTTTTGGGTTTTATTTTCGAGTAAGATGGTATAAAAAGTGGGTAAAGATCAATTCAACACAATTTCATTTGTTTCGTTTTAGTCCTTTCAGTTGTTCAGGTAACTAAAGTTGATTCGTGTATTATATATGGTTTTATTGAAACTTTTACCCTATATTTTTGTAGTTGTGTTGATAAATTTTGTTTATGTATGTATGATCTGAATCCAGGCTATGTACATTCGTGTCAAGCGATACAAGAGTACTTATTTTTTTCAATGTGATCCAACTGAGAAGATTCTTCAAATGAAAGAAAAGTTGCAGATACTCATTGACCAACCACCAAAAGATTAACGTTTGACTTTAATGGAAACGAGTGAAGCTTTTGATGATTCAATTTTTAAATCAACAACTAAGATTTTCAATATTATTTCAACTTAACCAGTGGGATTAGTTCACTGGTCGAGACTTTGATCATCCAATCTAGTGGTACAGGTTCGGACCGAGTCAATGAATCCGAGCCCAAAGTGGCTCTACTATGTAATCATATATATATATATATATATATATATATATATATATATATATATATATATATATATATATATATATATTCAACTTTATCTATTTATTCAGATTTTGACAAATTACTTAAAATGGTAAAGAAATTCAACAAATCAATTGAATGATATTTGGTAAAATTTGGAATCAGAGATAGTTGGTAAACAAATATTTTTTTATATTAAAAACGCTTGTTTGAGGAGCGCTTTAGTATTATGTTAAACGAATTAAGTTAATGAGTCTTTTTATTTATGTATTAGGTTAGAGATGTTTCTCGGAGGAATGTTATTATTTTATCATCTATGTTTTTTTTATAATTATTTTTATTGAAGACGTTACAAATAAAAAACTTTTTTTGCATACATGAGAGGCTATAAAGCCGTTAAGAAAAACAAATTACATGAAGAACAAAGGTTCTTATTGACTATCTATAGCAACTCTAACAGTTGGATAACCACTTCTATTACGGGTAATCAAGTTCCAAAGATTATTCTGGTGGCTCAGTAAATACCACGGGTTGAGAAGACATCATCGCCCCTTCGTTTGCTAGTTTATCAGCACAAAGATTAGCTTCACAAAAACATGATTAAGCTCAAGTTGTGGAAATCTTCTAAGCAATGCACAACACTCTCTTATCATTGAAACATAGCAACCTAAGCTCCCACCGCCCTTCACTAGCGCGTGGAGCTTCCGCGAGTCCACCTCATAATGAGTAGAGCTCCCACCGCCCTTCACTAGCGCGTGGAGCTTCCGCGAGTCCACCTCATAATGAGTAGAGCTCCCACCGCCCTTCACTAGCGCGTGGAGCTCCTCCGAATCCGTTTCAACAATAAATTATGTATAGCCATTATTACTAGCCCACATAAGACAAAAATGCAAAGCATACAACTCTGAAATAAAAGGCGATATTACCGTGCATGCACCCATGAAACAAGATATGCAAGTACCATCCTTATCCCGTAATATACCACCAATACCTGCCAACCTTTTCGCGTTGAAGAAGCTACCATCAATATTAAGTTTAAACCTGTTAGTAGGTTTCACCCACTTTACCATCACATTACTGGCCATCCTGATTATACCACCATCGAGCGATTTTCCCCAAGCTAAAACAAAACTACTAGCTAAGGGAAATATATCTCTCTTAAGTTCTAGTACATGAGGTATAACGGACCTCTCATTAAGAATAATTATGTTCCGTTTGGTCCATATTGTCCATAACGCCGCTACAAACACGTAGGGCCATTCCAAACTGTCAATTCGTGCCTTGGATCGAAGATGGCCTTCGACCCAGGCTTTAACACCACTTGAGCGAACTGTTGCAGCAGAAATTCCAGTGTCTTGACCACTTCGCTGCAACATTCTCGGGACTGCAGCAGCTCCAGCTTCTTGTCGGAATGATCTTCCACAGGCTGCACCAGTCAGGCGCGACAGGGACTCCCGGTTCAGCAGCCAAGCGCTGTTCAGTATCTCCAACGAGGACCTGTCGCCCTCCATCAGCAGTCCAGCAGCTTCCAGATCTTCATCAATCACCAATCCAGCAGCAGCGTGGCCATCCCTCCTCACCAACATTCCAGCTTCTGATCCGCGCCAGGGACAAGAGCCTCTCCTCCTAATACCTGAAAAAATGCCAAGTAAGTTCCACACTACAGTAGCAATTTTACATTTTAAAAAGGTATAGATTAGACCTTTCCTTTCGGCACCACACACTCCACAAGATCGAGACTCAATAATATTCCGTTTGTACAAATTTTTTGCGGTAGCAATCTTATTAAGTACCAATCTCCACAAGAAAAATCGTATTTTTTGGAAACATTTTAACTTCCATATAAGGTCCCACCGAAACGATCCGTCCTCTTCATTCTCTTCCATACTTACGAAAGCCAATTTAATAGTAAATGAGCCTGAGTTTGTAAATTTCCATTTTATTTTCGTCTCAAACTCGTCACTTTGATCATCAAATCCGTCCCGAAAAGCCTCTACACCCGCTAGGATTGCTTGACAAACATTGGATTCATTACCCTTCCTAATGCGATTTAGCACCCCATTTCTAAAATATTTATTTCTGAATATCTCCACCCACGCTACGGAAAGATCCTCCTGACTAACTTTCCATCCAAGCTTTGCTAGTAGTGATAGGTTATATTTCTCGGCGCTCCTTATTCCAAGACCCCCTTCATCTTTTACTTACATACTTGGTCCCATGCAACCCAATGAAGCTTCCTCTCCGATCCCGAGGACCCCCAAATAAAGTCCCTAACCACTCTATCAATCTCCTTACATACATATTTGGGTAATTTCAACACCTGCATTTGGTATACTGGCATCAAATTCAATACTGATTGAGCTAATGTAGCACGCCCAGCAAGAGATAACGTCTTCGTCTTCCATGTAGCTAACTTGCCCCTCATTTTCTCCACAATGCCTTTATAGAACCCTTAGGAAATCTACCCGATAGAATTGGGACTCCTAGATAGGTACCAAAAGAGTTACTATGATAGAATCCACTAGCCAAGGCTAGTTCAATTCGCGTTTGTTCCGGAACATTCGAAAAAAAATAGATCAAAGATTTCTCGGCGCTAATTGTCTGTCCTACCTCTTTACAGAAACCATCCATCGCCTCTTGTATTACCTGTACCTGCAATAAAGAAGCCTCACCAAACAAAATTAGATCATCCGCAAAAAACAAATGAGATAACTTAGGACCTCTGCGAGCAATTTGAATTTCTTTCCACTTCCCCTCATTACACAACTCCTGGATCAGCAAAGATAGTCTTTCCATACACATAACGAAGATATACGGCGAGAGAGGGACCCCTTGGCGGACTCCTCGATGAGGAGTAAACGGAGCTAACGGTTCCCCATTCCAAAGAACCCTCATTTCATTCTCTTTCATACTAGACATAATTATCCTAATCCAGCTCTCCGAAAGACCAAAAAACCTGATCGATTCTTCAATAAAATTCCCATCTAATCTTATCGTAAGCTTTCGCAAGGTCAATTTTAACAGCCATGATTCCTTTTCTACCCTGGATATGTCGCATCCTATGGTCCACCTCACGAACAAGTACCACGTTATCAACCGTTGAGTGACCCGGCAAAAAGCTACTTTGACAAGGCACTATAACACTCGAGAGAATGGGTCTTAATCTGTTGACCATTGCCTTTATTATAAACTTAACCGGGCAATTTATAAGAGTAATCAGACGAAACAATTGTACCCGGTTCGGGTATGGTACCTTAGGAATAAGGTGTATTAGAGTACCATTCAAGCCCAAGGGTAGATGACCAGTACTAATAGCTTCCCGAACCATCGTGCAAACTGAAGACCCCACTGAAGACCAACACTTTTGATAAAACGCTGCTGACATACCATCTGGACCGGTGCTTTAGTCGGATTACTTTGGAAAACCACAATTCGAATTTCTTTATCCAAGAATGGTTGACTTAAGTCCCTTGAGATATCTCTTTCAAGAGGCCCAAGAATCAGTAAAAAGCGCCCAGTCATAGAATCCTCTGGTTCAGTATATAGCGATACAAAGTATTCACGAACCATAGTTTTCAATCCTTCCTCCTCCTCGACCCAATTATCTAGATTATTAAGTAACCTTGTACAAAATGTCTTCTTCTTGCGTATAGTTGCTGCAAGCTGGTAAAACCTTGTATTCCTATCACCCGATTCAATCCACTTATCTCTCGATTTCTGAAAATATATCATTTCTTGTTGTTCAAGTACGCTTTCATATTCTTTTGTTAATTGAGACCCCATTTGTCTAAGTGAGGAACTATACGAAATCTGAAGCGACTTTTGAATACCCCGAATTCTAGCACTTAGTTCTCTCTTCTTGCGATTAAGGTCCCCGAATACCTCCAATTTCCATTTGTTTATTCGATTCTGAATCGACGATATTCCTTCACCAATACCCACATTATTACCCTCTTAATTTTCCTTTACGAAATCTAAAAAACCCTTTATAAAGACACCAAGCTGCTTCAAACCTGAATCGCCACGAGTTCACCTTTGGTCTCTGAGTCAGGCAAACTTGAATTAGAATTGGCATATGGTCCGAATGGACCCTTGCCAGATGTATGACCCGCGTAATCGGAAACTGACTTTGCCATTCAATATTGCCATAAGCCCTGTCCAAGCGTTCCATGATCCTCTGGCCCGAATTCCAAGAGTCACTCCTAGTATACCGAGGTCCCTCAAAGCCGAGATTAATCAACCCATAGCTATGCCTCCATTCCTCGAACTTTTCCATTCTTCTTGAGACTCCGGTAGTCCCTCATTTTTTATCTATCTCTAGGCCGACCTGATTAAAATCCCCAGCAACTAACCACGGCAATTGTATATTATGGAAAGCATCGCGTCCTATAATACATCTCTTTGTTTATAATCTGGGTTAGCATACACGGCTGAGAACACCCATGATTTATACCCTTCCTAGCTTATCTCTACATTTATAACCTATCGACCGGCAGATATTACCTTTATATTAACGTTCAAATCGTCCCATAAGAGCTAGATTCCCCCTCTGTAGCATTCAGAATCAACCCTAATTGAATTGTCCTTCTGCAACGAGTTAATAACCTTATTCGCTGTTACTCCACTGATACGCGGTTCAACAATTACAGTAAGCCACACATTATTGTTTATCATCATATCCCGAAGCACTTGTCTAAACCTCGGTTTGGCCGCTCCATAGCAATTCCAAATCAAAATGTTGATGGGATTTTTTGAATTCTCCCACGAATTATCTGAAACACTTAAACAATTCATTAAATAAAATTTAAATACAAAGGTACCTCGTGGCGTATTAGGCGCGAGTTTCCATATCTGTTTCCTCGTCTATTCTCCGTTCCTCCTGATCATGTTTTGTAAAGAAGCTACAGCCGTTTCCGGAACTTGGCTCTCAAGCCACGCGGTGTCGTCACCTTCCTCGCTAATTGCCACTTCCCACAGCGGTTCCGGTGGTAAAGGAGCTGGAACCGTAGCTGTTGAATCATCACAGTGCCTCGGCGAGTCCAAGGCAGGAATTTCCGCTGCAGGTGTGCTCATGTGCTTTGGTGTTGGCGGTCCAGAAACAGCAGGGGTGATTTTTGCATTAATCGCAAAATAATCCCTGGTATTTTCTTCCCCACCAGCAACATTTACCTCAATCAAACCTTCCATTTCAGCACACGCCCCAGCCCCTACCGAGGGCCTGTTTCGATCGCCCATAACAACCCTTCTAACCGCTCCTCCCCTACTCGCATTACCACCCGATGACCCATCTTTTGCTCCCTTTTTGTCCATATTTTTCTCCACCTTCTTTGCCCCATTAAGCACCTCAACATCGCCTATTTCACTCACCTCTACCTCGTCTATTAAAACACGTCTCTGTTCAAAGTTGGGTGTTGTTATTACCCCATGTCCTTTCGTTCCACCTGATTTTTTATTTTCCAAATTAGTCCCTGACAACCCCTTCTCTTTATTAGAATTAGCTTTCAACCCCGAACTTTGACCCTTGTTATACCTTGTGCATTGAAACGCATAGTACTCGGATTTTCTTCCATTCTTAAAGCATCAAAGCGGTTACACAGATTAATATTCAAATGAGTTTTCGCTGCGTTGTTCCCAATACTCCTCCCATTCCCTCTATTCCCTCGTCTAACAGTCATCCATTCCCCATATTTTTCTTTAGGAACCATTGCTTCCGCGATCTCATTTACAATGGGATCCTTCCCCTTTTCAATATCCCTTTCCACTTCCATTCTAACCCCTACATTAGGAGGGCATTTCTCCCTTTTATGCCCAAATTTTCCACAATCAAAACAAATCAAGTGAAGACCTTCGTATTCAACCTTACAAACCTCCGTCCCAATCCTGACCTCCGGCTCCAATGGTTTTTTCAGGTCCAATTCGATAGCAAGTCTAGCGTAGTTCCATCTTAGCCTCCCCTTCGTCATAGGGTCAATCTTGATAGTCCGGCCAAGTTTATCCCCTATCTTCCTCAAGATTCGTGCGGTGTAATTGTGCATTCCCACATTCAAAACTCTTACCCACGCCGTTGTCGTTGTAATTGAATTTGACGCCGCGTTAAAGGCCGGAGTCCATTCCCTTACAATCAAATAGTGATCAAGAATCATCCATGGACCACCGGAGAGCGCGAAATCAACATCATCTCTTTGCTCAAACTTAACCATGTAGTACCCGAACCCCACATCAATTAGTTCAAAGTGTCCTTTTGGAGCCCATATTTATCTTAGTATCGAGAGCAGATATGTAAACCCCACCTCTCTACCTAGCAATCTAATTACAGCAGTATTCCGCCACAATTTTACCCCTTCCGGTATCTCCTCTCTTTTCCTAACAACAGTCGGAATTGATTCAATTATTATATCCTCATCGTCATCCTCTATTAACTCTTCTAGTTCATAATAATCCTCTTCCCCCATTACACGATTAGTCTTAATTTCATCTTTATCCTCAATAATTGGAATAATTATGTTGTTACCTGTCACCGTTCCTTTCCAACTACCAAGGTTTGGCCTAATAAATGAGCTTGAATTGTTACCTCTCTGCGGATTCGGCATCACAGTAGCAGCTGTAAGGTTATTGAGATTTGGCGCGCCAGAGTTCCAATGGTAGATTACCCATAATTGCAGCAGTATTAGCTCCCTCAGTAGCAGGTTTATTCGCAGCATTCCCCATAGCAGCACTGTCAGGATTGGAGCGAGCTCTTTTACCCGTTCTTCCCTCCTGGACTGCGTCAATTAGTTCTGGACAATCTGTCATTTGGAGGTCTTGTGAAGGAGAAATTGCAGGTGTTGCCACCACAGCTTTATTCCCCTCCTCCATAGGTTCAGTCACGCGGTCAGATGGTGGCTTTTTGCCGACCAAGATAGGCAGCGGAGCTTCCATGGTGTCTTGAATAGTTGTTATTTTTGTGCGTAAAATATGGAGCCAAAATTCTTCCCGTTATGACTCACTAATCTTTTTAAACGGTCAATAAAAAACTTCGACATTTTTTTGTGTCAGTGTCGGGTCATTATCATTATCATAATATTATAATATATATCCTACTTATTCGATATATCAAAGTGTTTAACCAGATTCTGACATGAAGACAATATGAAGATGTCGTATCAATACCTTAAAGAGAGTTTTTTTCTTTTTTCTGGACAAGTACCTTAAAGAGAGGTTGATGATATCAATATCTTTTAAACGTATTTTGAAAAAAAACTACCAATAGTCTCTCTCCATATATTTATTATTGCAAAGTAAAACTTTAATTGAAATAAAGAAACCAAGATTCACTCTCTAGAGACATAAAGACTAGGTAATAGTTCATAATAAAGATTCAAACCTCAACGAGGATTTTATCATCCATTATGACACGTCTTTTATTGTTACATATGAACTTATAGGAATCGGAACTACTATCCTTAACAAAGAAATAAATCTTAGGGAATATTTCAAAAAGACTATTCATTCAAGTCTCGTAGGTGAACCTTGTCCGGTTTTGAAAGCTTCCCCTCTATATAAAAGATTTCCTCACAAAAATAAAATTGGATCGTCTCAGATAATTTTGAAATTATGTAAGGTATTAGTGTGATGTCAGCAGCAAGTTGGAAAATTCAACCAATTATTTCCAAGATCAAGTATATATACGAGGAGGCGGGATTTGTATCGTTCTGTTTCTTGACTCGGAAACTCAACAGAGAGTGGATCACCTAGCCAAGGAAGCTAGATATGGAGCCAATGAAGTGTTAGCAGTAGGATCGTTTGTTATCCTTTTAGGGTCTTTCAATAAGTTAGGAATCAGTTAATTTTTGTTTTGCTTTTTGGGTACCTAGTACCCTTTCCCGGACCAAGAAAAACAACATGGACATATTACAATAAGTTTAGTGATTTTAGCAGATGGAAAATAATTTATTTTTAAAAAAATAACTAATTAGAAAAAAGGATGGGAACCCCAATTATAAGGCAAGAGATTAAATATCTCTTGTCGCACAAGCCAATCAAATATTGAATATAGTCTCCTGTTAATGTAGGAGAAGGAGATTTATTGATATTTTGTGAAAAATAGAATGTCTTCAAAAAGAGGATGGAGGAAATAATTCTATATTTTTTCAAGAAAAATTCACATAGAAGAATTTGGAGACACCCCTTATAAATATATACACGTCTACTAAATTCATATTTTTTCCTTAAAGCCACAAACAAAGTGTAACACTATAGATTAAATTCCTCCTACCTTTTTTACTCCTTCTTTTTATAAACATATATACTATTTTTTTCAAAATTATTTTAAAATCATAATCATTCACTCATTCTCTCTTCTTTTTTTCTCTTCTCCCATAAACACGACTTTCCATTTTCCATGAAATTTTTCCACATAATCTCCATTGTCGATGAAGCTCCTTCATCTCCGGCTTGAAACTCTTTCATAGGTGTTAACGGAGGTTCAAGCCCAACAAAGGTTTAAGCTCCTTTAGAGGACAAACTTCCAGCGAAGGTTCGAGCTCCATTCGAAAATCTGGCGAAGATTCGAGCTCCATTCAAATATTCGGTGAACGTTTGAGCTCCATTCGATAATCCAGCGAAGGTTTGAGCTGCTGGCCAAGAAAACCGTCGTAACTGGAAGATCTCGACTCCAAGAAAAATCGTCGAAGCTGTTGGCCAAGAAAGAAAAGTCGTCGTTCGTGCAGCTTCAGAAAACCACCGCCACTCGCGCCTCAGGAAAGCCGATTACCTGCACAAGAATCATTCGTGAATGACCTCCGGCGAGGCCGTGACTCGAGTTTCATCGTTCGTTGCTGGAGCTTTCTCGTCACCGGAGAAGAAGGAGATCCCCGTGTGCCACTCAGTTTATTATTCACCAGACCTACATCATAAAGCTCGAAGCACAACTCCGGCAAAAATGGTCTGAAGCTTCGTTGTTCTAAATAGAAGCTCATTGGTGCAGAGATCTGAAAGAAAAGCTTCCATCTTCTGAATGGAGAGCTGTATAGATTATCGAGATTAGAAGCATACTCAGAATTTTTTTTTTCACGATTAAGTTAGTGCATTTTTTTGTTGAGCGTGTCTTAACACGTATTACTGAATATTTCTTTTCTTTTTTCTTTGTCTTGTTAGAATGTTAATAGTAGTGTTTTTATTGTAATAATTTTTAGCATCGAAATATAAATTAAGATTTTATTGTTTTTCTTTACTTATTTAAATTTAATTTTCTAAGATACTCAGCAATTTTCCTCTATTACTTAGTAAAATTTTCAAATACTCAGTAAAGTTTTTCAAATACTCAATAAATTATCCTAAATTCTCTGTAAAATCTCCAAATAGTCAGTAAATTTTTAGACTACTCAGTTCTTTCTCCAGTGGTACTCAGTGCTTTCTCTAGTGGCACTTAATATTTTTTCTGGGTACTCAGTACTTTTTAGGGGCACTGGTGGTGATCGGCGGCGATGAGTGGGTTGTGGTCAGAGTTGTAAAGTATTAATACTCAATGAAGGAAGAGAGGGGAAAATAGTAATGAAAGAGTGCTAAAAATGATAATAGAGGCAAGAGAATAGTGGTAACGGAGGAGAGAGAAGAAATTATTTTTGTCTTATATATACCTTCAGGGTATTATTGACCCACAAGCTTTAAATATTAATCTAGAGAAAAGTGGATTGAGACATTACCTTTAGGGCACATAAATAGTATTCAAGACCTCATAGGTGATTCACCATTTTTTCAATTAGTATGCTAAATGTATAACACTACTATACGTGGAATATTTAGCAACTGGTAGCATGGTCGCTATAAGTAACACATCTGGCAAACGTGATTTTTTTAGTCAAAAAGGTTCTCATATATCAAAAACACAATTAAAAAACCTAGCCTATGCCTCTAGCATCATACTCTAGCAAAAGGAAAATTTCCAAAAGGGTGGTAGAGGTTGGGTTATGCATCCAAAGGCTAAAAAAATTGCCTTGTAGCATATATTTAGCCACCCAACCAGCTGAGTTGTTACCTTTTCTCACTATATGCGAGAACTCAATGTTATACTACTCCTTACAAAACATAATATCCTTCACCAAAATAGAAATACTACTACAACTGTGTTTGCTTGAGTTGATTTGAGATATAATAGTTAGGCAATTACTCTCAATATACATAGTATTTTTTGGGAAGTCTTGAGACCATTCTACAAGCTAAATTGACTCCCCTTAATATTGCTACAAAACTTGAGTGTGCAACAATCTTCATAGCATGTTCATTAAACAACACACCCGCAGAGTCACGCTATAAACATGAGATAACACCATCATCTATTAATTTGTGACATGCAACATCAGAATTAATCTTAAACTTTCCAAGACGGGGGGGGGGGGGGGGGGGTCCAGCTATGGCCTAGACTAACTCTAGAATTAGATATTATATTGTTTTCCTCCCCTATTTTATCAAATAAATCTGTAGGGGGATAATATATTTCTTTTTGTTGTCCTACGACTTTTTTTATATAATAAAGTTTTTTATCATTAGCCACAAAGTCATATCTATTAGCTTTAAAATACTCTTCATATGCCTTGATGGTTTCTCCCACGTCCATTAAAGGGTTGGCTTCACTAAGTTAAAAATATATTTCTACCCCTCCAGATTTGCGAAGCTATATTAGAAGCAATTACTCCCATATCTGCAGAATAAGATCGTTAAAGTAACAATTACTTTATATTCTCTATCCATTTTCCCATATGACTTATTATTTTATTGATAAGTATCATCTTTAAGGGACTACATAGCCTGGCTGCTCTTGCCCAGGAGGAGCGAAAGATGAGGTGCTCAATAGTTTCTTTTGCTTCGCCACATAATTGGCACTATGAATTCAAGTACACTTCTTCTTATACCTATTTTAATTTGTCAGTACCCCATTTTTACAGGTTTTCCATATTAAGATACTTATTAATGGATTTACCCTCAATTTCCAAATATGTTTATAGTCCTTATTAGACAGAATAACATAGGTATTTCCCTTAGATTTTGATGTCTTTTTATCCTCTTCCTATTTAGCCTTACTATTAGAAATATAAACCTCCTTAACATTAACCTTCATGTACTAGAAAATCTCCAGTAAGGAGTGTCTTGACAAGGGGTTAAGGGAAGGTATATATTCTTAATGGTTGCTACAATTAGAGGACTGAATATATTGAGAATATTCAAATTCCATGATGTACATCAGGGACATAATATTTTTTTAGATATCCAAGTCTCAGTCTAGTTTGTTAGAATTAGAGAAAAGAATATAGAAGACTATTTTTGTATTGAATGAATTGATGATATTAAGGTGAACTACTCATCAATATTTATACTAGGACTAAGCTTGGAGAGCAAGCAGTCTAGCTTGGAGAACAAGCAGTCTAGATTGGAGAGCAAGTAGTCTAAAATAACTATGGTAAATAATCTCACTAACTAAGGTAAATAATAGATCTAATATATAATTACATATATAATCTAATACCCCCTCAAACTCAAGGTGGTGAGAATGATATTAGCTTGAGTTTGGAAATCAAATCCATAAGACGGACTAGAGGATGAGCTTTGGTGAAGATATCAACTAGCTGGTCAACGGAAGGTGTGTACTGAAGTATTGTTGTACACTGAGCAACATGTTGACGAATGAAATGACAGTCACACTCAATATGACGAGTACGCTCATGAAAAACATCTTTATGTGCAATTTGGTTAACACTTTGATTATTACAATGAAGAATCGTGCCAGTAGCCTGAGGAGCACCCATATCTGAAAGGAGCCAGTGAAGCCATATCACCTCTTGAGTAGCGTCAACAAGTGCACGATATTCAGCTTCGGTACTAGAACAAGCTACAACTGTTTTCTTTTTACTTCGCCATGAGAGGAAAGAATCGCCTACTGAAAGCAGTACCTAGTTGTTGAACGACGATCAGTGGGATCGCCAGCGCAGTCTGCATCTGAATAACCATGTAAAACGAGTGAGGCGCTCGCGGAGAAGAATAAATTGTGAAATAAAGTTCCCTTCACATATCGCAATATACGGAGGACGGCTGCATAATGAGTGGAGCGGGGAGCATACATAAACTGGCTAACCAAGTGGACAACATAAGCAAGATCAGGCCGAGTGACTGTGAGATATATAAGACTACCAACCAATTGAAGATTTAAAGATGGATTCTCAAGGGGAGTACCATCCGTCCGTGTAAGACGTAAAGTAGGATCAAGAGGAGTAAACAATGTCTTACTATTAGTGAGTCCAACACGAGAAATAAGATCTGATGAGTACTTAGCCTGAGAGAGATAATGACCATCTGAACCCGAAGAAATCTCAATGCCAAGGAAATAATTGAGAATACCAAGATCCTTCATCTCAAAGTGTTGACCAAGAAATTTCTTGAGATCAATAATACCCTTAGAATCATCACCTGTAATAACCATATCATCTACATAAAATAACAACAAGATCATACCAGCGGAAGAGTGATGACTGAAAAGAGCAGAGTCATGCTCGCTTGAGATAAATCCAAAATCACCAATGACAGAACTAAACTTAGAGAACCATGCACGAGGGGTTGTTTAAGACCATATAGAGCACGACGAAAGTTTACACACCTTATGAGGAGGAGGATGATAACTTGGAGGAGGCTTCATAAACACTTATTCTGTAAGATCACCGTTAAGAAATGCATTCTTAACATCCATTTGAAATAATTTCCATTTGCGGACAGCGGCAACAACAACAAGGCTACGAACAGATATGAGACGAGCAACTGGGGCAAATGTTTCTTCATAGTCGATGCCATATTCTTGAGTAAACTCTTTTGCAACAAGACGAGCTTTATATCTCTTGATCGAACCATCAGACCGTGTTTTGATCTTGTAAACCCATTTGCATCCCATAGCATGTTTTCCTGGAGGGAGATCAACCAACTCCTATGTATGTTTGTCTTCTAATGCACACAATTCTTCCGCCATAGCTTTCTGCCATAAATTGTTAGAACTAGCTTCACGGTAACTTTGTGGCTCATGCAGAGATAAACTAGTAGAAAAAAAATGATAATCACGTAAATGTGCGGGAAGTTTTCTTACTCGAGGAGGTAGATGATTTGGAGACTTGGAATCTGGTACAGGATCTTCAACTGGAGCAGATGACTCGGAATGGGCCATATCAACGGAGGACCTTGGGAGCACTGTGACAAGAGACGTGGCAGATCTTGTATCTGAATTTGAACTTGTGTCATTATCATAACTAGGAAATAAATCCATGGTCGGGTCTGTGAATAAACGTAAAGATGGAGCATGAGGCAGAGAGAACGGTGATACGGATGAAAACATTTTATTTTCCCAGAAAATCACATGACGTGATATGCGCAAACGTTTTGAGAGTGGATATCAACTCCTATAACCTTTATGTTCAATCCCATACACTATAAAACAACATATACGAGCTCGAGGTTCAAGTTTAGTACGTTCATTAGGAGGAACCATGAGAAAAAAAGCACAACCAAAGACGCGAAAGAGGTCATATATGGTTGGATTACCACGTAGACGTTCATATGGGGTATGATTATCAATAATGAGAGAGGGTAAATGATTTATTACATACACAGCTGTGAGGGCAGCTTCTCCCCCAAAAACGTTCCAGGCATGAGGCAGAAATGAGAAATGTACGAGTGATGTCAAGGATGTGTCGGTGTTTACGCTCAGCACGTCCATTCTGTTGAGATGTGTATGGGCAAGATTGATGTGAGACAGTTCCATGTTGACGAAGAAGAGAGGTAAAGGTAGACGACTTATACTCCAGGGCATTATCTGTACGGAGAATCTTGATACGATGTGAAAATTGAGTGTAAATCATGGCAGTGAATTCTGAATAGATTTGAAAGAGATCTGACTGGTTTTTCATAAGGTATATCCATGTGAATCTTGAGTAGTCATCAACAAATATAACAAAGTAACGAAATCCCCCAATGGTCAGTGTGGGAGAGGGTCCCCAAATATCTGAGTGGATTAAGTCAAAGCATGTAGATGATGTGGATTCACTTTTACTAAAGGATAAGGTTGGTTGTTTACCGAGTTGACAGGATATACAATCAATCTTTTCAATGGGGACCTAACCTAGTGCCCCTTTTGTGACTAACGGTTGAAGTTTACCTAATGAAGCGTGACCCAATCTAGAGTGCCAAAGTTGAAGAGGTGATGAGACTGGTGATGGGATGGGTGGAGTAACAGGAGCAGCGGTATGAGATGGGAGATGGAGGTTGACAAACTCAAAAGGTCGTCCTACTTTACGACCTGTCCCAAGAGGCTGTCCAGTTTTAGGATCTTGCACACAACAACCAGAACTAGAGAAAGTGACGGTTAGACCAAGGACACATAGTTGACCCACATAAATAAGATTTAATGAAAGTTTAGGAATAAGATAAACATTGGAGAATGACGCACTAGAATTATAAACTGACCCATTATGACTTATTGACATAGGTGTACCATCAACAGCATAAATGGGAGGAGCATGTGGTATAGTGTTTACATTAGCAACCAAATCAGAATCTGATGTCATATAATTTGAACAATCAGAATCGAAGAACCAGGAATTCTTACCAGATGTTACAGAATTTACAACCGAAGGAGTGTGAGAAGATTGAGACATGACTTGTTTAAATATACTTTGAATATTAGCAATTGATATGAGAGAGATATTTGATGTAATGTTAGAATTTTTCGTATTATTGACATGATTTGGCACAGACGATCGACTCGGACAATCATTGAGATAATGACATGAACAAGTTATATGACAAAATTTGCAAATAAAAATGAGACAGTTTAAGAGATCATGTCCATCTTTATGACAATCCTTGCAATATTGATATGAAAATGAGCGGGATGGAGTAGAGGTCATTGTTTTTCTAGAAGTATTTGTGCAAAACAGGCTTACCAGAAAAGAACTTGAGAAAACAGACTGCGGAAATGGAATCAGTGGATCGAAAACCCTCAAGAAAGGTGAAGTAAAAAAATCTCATTTAAGTGATGTGGAAGACAATGATGGCGTGGCGTCAACCCTGGAATGACGACGACGTGGCAATACAGAAGCTGGCAGAAGGTGCGATGACGTGATGCTTTTTTGTTTCAACTTTTTTTCTTCTAGAAAAACCTGGAGCGGCGGTTGTGGCGGCACGTGGGCGTGCGTGCAGGATTTTACGGCGAGATTTTTGCGGATTTAGAATCGTCTCGTCGAGAGCTTTCTTTTGATATGCTATTCGACTATATTTGAAGATAGTATGAGGAGTTTATAACGGATTTCAGTTTCGAATTTTCGAGAAAAAAATTTCGAGTAACAAATTTAACGATCTCGAAGGTGAAAAAAAAAACGATGACGATGGTACAGGTTACCAGAGTAGTGGCTCTGATACCATGTTAGAATTAGAGAAAAGAATATAGAAGACTATATTTTTATTGAATGAATTGATGATATTATGGTGAGCTACACAGCAATATTTATACTAGGACTAAGCTTGGAAAGCAAGCAGTCTAGCTTGAAGAACAAGCAGTCTAGCTTGGAGAACAAGTAGTCTAAAATAACTATGGTAAATAATTTCACTAACTAAGGTAAATAATAAATATAATATATAATTACATATATAATCTAACATAGTTGTTAATAGAGAGATCATAACCTACACTCCAAATTATTATTATTTTTAAAACAGTCCCTCTCACTTAGAAGGCTTTTCCAACCCCAGAAGAAATTATTACCTGTATTTTCATCCAAAAAATAATAGTTCTGAAAATATTTAGTCTTAAGAATTTTAAAAGGTAGTGAGTAAAGTTTTTTGAAGTTCCCAAGCATTTGAAGCTAAAAGGGACAAATTTTGATCATGGAAGTCCTTGAAATCCAAACCACCATCTGATTTAGTTTTAATCAAGGTTTCATAACTTAGGCAGTGCATGTTCCCTTCTTCCCTGTCATTACATTAAAATTTTGCAAATAAGAGATTATATGCTGTGTAATCTTTTTTGGAATTTAAAAAACTAAAATTACATGAATAGGTATAACATTAATAATAGACTTTATTAACACTTACTTCCTTCATAACTCCATTCTCTGAAGAATGTTTTCAACTAACCACTTAAGAGCTTTCACCTTAGATCTATTCCAGCTAGAGGGTATTCCTAGGTAATTGCCCAAATCCTCTAACTTCTTCATTCTTAAATTCTTAGCAAGGTCAGTTTTAACATCAAGAGGAGTGTTTTTACTAAAAGGTACCACACTTTTGTTGAGGTTAACTTTTTTACCAAAAGCATACCTGTACCAGTGCAATATATGAAGGAAATATCAAAATTTTGAAATTTTGCCTCAAAATTATATTGTCCTTTCAAGTATTCGGGCTTGGGCTGATTCGAATATGAAAATAAAGATTGATAGAGAATCCAAGATCCGCTTCTTTTACTGGTTATTAAAAATGATTAATGCTTACGTGACTAATGGCTGGGATAAGAGAGAAATTACGGCTAACATCCTTATTACATGCTACAATATCTGGAAATAAAGAATGAAGACTTCTTTGAAAAAAATTGTCTATTTATATGATTACTCGAGAAACAAATCTTCTAATGGACAAGTAAGTTGTTTGGTTCTAGAATCCCAAATAATGAAAGCATCATTGACAATATTAATTTTGAAAAAATGGTGGTGGATAATCAACCTATTACCGATGATGCAAATTTGGTTTGGTGTAGTGATACATCGTTTATTAAAGAATGGGAACTGGATGGAATTGTGGCTATTGAGATCCGCTGGGAATCTCAATTGCCAGAGTAGTTTTTTCTACTCTAATAACCTTAAACTTGTCCAAGGTATTTCCAATAACAGTGGCTATCACTGGTATATTAGGCCAATTTTTATAAAGATTTGGTTTTGCCTCAAAAGATTTCTTCTTTGGAAGATCTCATATATTAGTAGAGAACATAATGGAATAGCATATGCGCTTGCAAAGTGCATTAGAAGGAATGTAAATTTATCTACTTGGAGGGATATGTTTGTTATTAGCTCTTTTAATTTTCTCAATCGATTATGTACTAGCTCTTAGTTTTTCATTTATGATGGAAAAAAAAATTAGTGGTGCAGTGGGTATCATAGCCTCTATGATCTCGAGTAATATGAGTTATGAATTGTTTATATTACTTTTTAGTAAATAAAAAACATTAGTCACTCCTGAATAAATATTTAGTCCTTTTTACTTATATAGAAAATGATCCCCATACCACTAATTGAAGTAATCTGGAAATGGGCTGCAAGATATTCGAAGTGGAAAGTGATACATATTAAAAGAGACAAAAATATTATAGCCAACCTAGTAGCAAAATGTGTTAGGAGATTGGGTGAAATTCCGCCTTGGAAATCTAATAATGTAGTAGAAAGTATTGAGTTTCTTAACCAATTATTGAAACATTGTTGTAATTGAATATTTTTAACTAATGACAATGATAAAAAAAAAAAAAAAAAGAACTTTCTAATTAAGCCTATCACATAGTCTAACTTTTAGCCCGAAAAGTCTAGTTAGGAAGACAATCTTATACGGGATGTTGGTGCTAGAAACATTCAGTGAGGTGTATAAATTGATCCCCAACAATTAAGTAGTATACACCAATTTTTATATTCCACGGTCAACATGTTTTCGATTTTTATGGAGTCACTGTTTTCTAATTCTTTACTTTCCTTACTGTATGCTCTCATTTTCTCTTGTCTTTTGATTGCTATCACAATGAAATTCATAAACATCCACAAAACAAACAAACAAAAACTTCCACTTCCTCCTGGTCCATCTCCATGGCCAATAGTTGGAAGTCTTCCAGAATTAAGAAAAAATAAACCAGGATACAAATGGATCAATGGGTTAATGAAACAATTGTCAACAGATATAGCGTGCATACGTTTAGGAAATGATCACATCATTGCAGTCTCTTCAGCTGAGCTGTCCCGTAAATTTCTTCAGGAACAAGACGCCACGTTTGCTTCAAGACCAGTTAACCTGGCTGCTGAATATGCAACATACGGGTACTTGACTGGGGGACTTTCTCCAATGGGTGAACAATGGACAAAAATGAGAAAACTCTACGCTCGTGAATTGGTGTGCCCAGAAAGAACTCGATGGCTACTTAAGAATCGACATGAAGAAGCTGATAACCTTGTCAACTTCATTTATAATATGTGTTGTAATAATGGTGGTGCAGTTGTTAATGTAAGATCAGTAGCTCGACATTATTGTGTAAATGTTGCTAGAAAAATGACCTTCACCCAAAGATATCTTGATCAGAAGAATGGATTACCAGGTGGTCCTGGAGAAGCAGAAGAAGAATATATCGATGCGCTTTTCACTCTGTTAGAGTACTTGAACTCCTTCTGTATATCCGATTATCTTCCTTGGTTGAGAGTGCTAGATCTTGATGGCCATGAAAAGATTGTAAAAAATGCTAGGAGAGTTATCGATAAGTACAATGATCCAATCATTGATGACAGAATTCAACAATGGAAGGATGGAAAACGGAAAGAACCAGAGGACCTGCTTGATATTATGATTTTGCTCAAGGATAGAATTAGCGGTGATCCGTTACTGTCCAGGAATGAAATTAGAGCCCAGTGTTGTGTAAGTTTATATATATATATATATAAAATTTGCATACCTTTATGGCAGATTTTTTTTTTTTGTTATGATTTTATATATGTTTATATTTAGCCTTGATGAAAAAAAGGTTATCAATCATTCCAATTATTAATGATTAGCTCTTATAATGATTTACCAGGAGTTATTTTTTCCATCCGATAGCCCTTCAAATGCAGTTGAATGGATCATTGCAGAAATGTTAAATCAACCCCATATATTCGAAAAGGCAAGAAAAGAAATAGATGAAGTAGTTGGAAAAGACAGATTGGTTCAAGAATCTGATATCCCACATTTAAACTACTTGAAGGCTTGTGCAAAGGAATCTTTGAGGCTTCATCCTGCTACACCTTTTAATCTTCCTCATGTCTCATTATCAGACACAAATGTTGGAGGTTATTTCATTCCTAAAGGCAGTCATATTCTCTTGTCCCGTACTGGACTTGGGAGACACCCTGATGTATGGGAAGATCCACTCAAGTTTAAACCGGAACGACATTTTAATGACTCGCAAAGCAAAGTTGAAATTAAAGAGCCAGATTTGAAATTCATTACATTTAGTAGAGGCAAGCGTGGGTGTCCAGCAATATCACTAGGGACAGAAATGATTATAATGGCTTTGGGAAGGCTTCTTCAAGGATTTACATGGAGTGCACCACCAAATGTGAAAAAAATCGAACTTGCAGAGTGTTCTGATAATCTCACTCTTGCCAAACCCTTATATGCATTAGCCAAACCACGCCTACCTAAGACCACATATCCTATTACTACTGTTGTTATCACCTAGCTAGAAAAATTGAACCTCCTAAAGAAGTTTTAATACAATCATTACATTCTCTATACCTAAGAAATTTGAGAAGTATATCTAGATGGTGACTTTTAAGCTTATTTATGTATGAAGTGTAATAAATTATGAGTTAATATCTAGAAACTTTTATAAATTTTATGTAAGCCATTTAAAGTAAGTGAAATATTATGAAAGTTATATGTATTTTTCCTTCACTCCTTTCAGTTTCGTTTTATATGAATATTGTTCTTCTATAATATTTCGCAAGTTGATACCAAAATTAGGTTTGAAATAAAAAAGATACATGAATATTCACGACAAGGATACTAAGAACCATTAGACACTCCTGGCATCCATAAAATCTGGAATTATATACTTCAGAAAAATATTGTATCGTCTCCATTCAAAAGACGAATGACATATTTTTTAAATTTATTTAACAAATTTCGATAAGGTGAAGGAGGAAAAACTTCGAATTTTATAACATATAAAATAATTTGAGTCCAGTTTAGATACTTTCTAAAAAATATTAACAATTGTAAATCAACTACAATAACATGGTTATGTGTTGGAAGATAACAAATGTTGTAGATTACACTATTGTATCATTAATAGTTGATTATACTATATGCCACATTCCTCTAACATTCAAGCCTAAAGTTTGAGCCTAACATCCACGACAACATAAATATCAAGCATATAAAGTGATAGTTTGGTTCACGGGAAATAATTTGCACGTTCCAATTGTATCTATCAGTATTACCAATCTTATGATCCCAACTTCTCTTAGGTGATGATTAGAGAATGTACGCAGTTTTGTATGCAAGTTGAATACCTTAACCTTTGGGAATACATTTCATAACCACCAACACGGTCTCCAGACTATACACAACGTCTTTCTAAAAACTGTTAGGTAACTAAATTCATATCTATCATTTTAAAGTGCAATCTTTTAAGTTGTCTTATAACATTTCCAACAGGTTCCAGTTATGGCTTTATCATTAAACTCTATTAACTTGGATATTGTAGTGTGAGCTCTTCTAAGGAGGGCGATAGCTCCTTGTTCATATTGACAGGGTCAAATTGCAGTTCACTAGTTAGATTCAAGGACATATCAAAATCCTTGCTTGGTTGAATTCCAACCCAACCTTTGGAGATGACATATTTTTTCTGTATCAGTTTGGTGTCATTAAAGAAATATAACATGTATGGAATTGAAACATTGAGAGCTTAATATCATAAGAGTCATAAATAATTAAAGGGATCGTAATGCAAGTATAAGTTGGGATTTTTCTTACCCATCCACTTGTAGATGAATATGTGTACACATCCAATAAATCACTCTTAACACTATGATAAGAGAAAATTATAATTACATCATGCCAATACGCACATCCAGATCTTTTTGAACTTTTCCGTTGCATTGTTAAATAGACTTCAAAATTTTATCACTAGGGTATGGGGTTCTAATTATTTCACATATAACACCACATATATATAAGGATGGAACAAGCCTACCCTTCAATCTGGAGAGAATCACTATCGTTATTATCCCATGTCTCAACCATTTACTTATCAGAATATCCGGTTATTAGGTGGAAACCATCTTGTAGTTGAATGGTTGGGATCAGGATAAATCCCCTCCAACACGCTATATGTAGATGAGGATGTAGATATCCTTATACTAGACATCAAGTCATACACATATTCAATTGATTTCCCCAATGACCAGTCATGGGTTCAACTTGAGACAAGTAAGAAGTTATTAGGCATATCATTGAATCATGGTCAGAAATATCGCAGCTCGTTGATTCCTCAATTGACTTGAGATTACGCTTCCACATAGGTCTTTGTTGATCATGACTAATGACCCGTGTACTTCAGGGTGGCTAACGGGCGTTCGGGTCCGGTTTCAGGCCGGTTCCTAGCGGTCCTGGACCTTATCGGTCCGGTCTGCTTACCGGTCCAAGGTTATTGGTTCCAGTCCGGTCCGTTACTTGGATTTGGGATGTTGAGAACCGGACCATTAAGGGGACCGCTTAAACCGGTCCGGTCCGGTTCTTAGCGGTGCTTACCGTTTTTTTACTTTTATTTGCTTTTTAGTGTTTAAATTTATTCTAGAGAAAATCCCATTTTTAGGCCATTCCCTATGGCCTAAAAACATTTATAGGCCAAACGTTTCGAAAGTCACATTTTTAGGCCAAACGTATTCAAAATGCCCATTTTTAGGCCATTTCATTAATTTCGTGAGATATTTCATAGATTTTAAGGACAATTTGAACACTTTAGATAGAGTTACTAGTTTGTGATGCACCCAAATAAACATATAGTTCATTTGAAATGCTTAAATTGTCCTTAAAATCAATGAAATATCTCATAAAATTAGTGAAATGGCCTAAAAATGGGCGTTTTAAATACGTTTGGCCTAAAAATGTGACTTTTGAAACGTTTGGCCTAAAAATGTTTTTAGGCCATAGGTAATGGCCTAAAAATGGAATTTGCTCTTTATTCTAGATTAGAGTATAATTTAATTTAACAATTAAATTAATGAGTTAGTAGTTACAAAGGACCTATTTAATACTCTAAAATGTTTTATTTAAATTTTATTAGTTTATTTAACTAAATTGTTATATATTTAAGTTTATTCAAATAGATTTATTAAATATTTTTTCTTGAAATAGTTTTGGTTTATTCGAGTATGTGTTAGATTTATTCTGTTTGTTTTTTTAAATTCAAGAATTATATTTGTTAACAATTAACTTATTATTCTTTACGATATGTTAGACGGTTGCTGATAAAAAGTGTTTCTTCACTAATTTGGTCATACAAATACAATTTACACACAGAGAAAATTCTAAGTAAATAAATTACAAGTAATAATGCCAGAAATTATTACAACTATAATTGAGATAACACCACAGAAGAAGAATGACCTATGACAAAGATAAAATAGGGAGGGGATGGGGGGGTTGGTGACTGTGCCCATTAATATAGGCAGCCTACGTACCTTATCTGTAAATAGCGTGAATTGCATACTCAGAAAAGGATCAAGCCACCACGTAGTTCTTTAAACCCCCTTGGTAAAAGTGTTAGTAATTTTTTTTGATAAATAACTTTAAAAATATAAATGGACGAGAAAGAATTTACTAATAGTATTCGTCGTCTTCTTGTGATCCTGAAGGACCCGAACCATCGCTAGAGCTAGACAAGTTGAACAGCTGTTCCTCATCAGATAACGCTAACTCATCTAGTTGGTCTTGTGTTCTGGTGTCTGCCTTCATCCAATCCTGAAGCTCGACCACCCGCTCTAGTGTAGTCCCGATCATACTTTGACGTTGGTCGGTTAGTTGTTTCTTTCCCTCGCTGAAAGCCGTCTCTGACAGAAATTATGAAGCTGGAATAGTAAGGAGGTCGCGCACCATTAGAGACAAAACTGGTCCACTAGGATACTTTCTCCAAAAACCTAGGATATCGAAGTCTTCGATATGCGTCTCATGGGCAGACTTGAGGTAAAATTCTAGGTCATTAATCGTGTCTATGTTGGTGGTTGGTGTCGATTTGTTCTTTTCGGCCATCATCTTCCCGGCTTTGGATCTCATAACACCTACCTATACCTGTTCTGGTGCACGGGGAGGTCTACCATTGCGACATAACCTGTCATTATAAATATTATACATGTTAGTCATTATAACCTCTACCTTCTCCATATATTCGTCGGCCTTCCCGTCCAGGTGACCCATACAGTCATAAATTGCTTGTATGAATGCCTTTGTATACGACATCTTGTAACGAGGATCAAGTATACAGCATATCGCAAAAACGTATGGAAAAGGATCATAGTACTTCAAGAACTTCTCCATCATCGGGTTAATTATGTTCTGCAGTCCATCAGTTAATTTATTATCTGTCATACGTAAAGCCATCTCGTAAACCATCTCTAACACCCGGTGACTTGTAGGACTGTATGTCGCCGATAATACAGTCGCTGTGTAGGTAAAAAGCTGAATAAAATTGCATAATTCTTTAATAGTTTCCCAATCCCTACGCTCAATAAAGTTGTCGCCAAAATTCTCGTTGTTGACGCTTGTTAAATGTTCTTATACTCCAAAGTACGTTCCAACATCAAGTGTGTCGAATTCCATCTGGTAGGACATACTAAACGACATCTCTTATATTTGAACCCTGAAGCGGTGCATTTACGTCTATATTCCCTTGTTAATGCTGGGGTGTCACTAATACTCATGGAATCTTTTTTGATCTTCTTAACTATATTGACTCCGTAAATCTTCTTACCTGACACTGTGTGAAATCTCACACCTACATCATTAATACTGTCGCTTACTATCAGATTAATTATATGACAGTTACACCGGATATGAAATATCTCTTTGTAACATGATGATCCTGATATACTATATGCGTCCTAGAAGGGGGGTTGAATAGGACAATAGAAATTAATCGGCTAATTTTATTTCAAGTAAATAAAATTAAAAGCTAATTTGAATCCTATTGTATTAGCAAACTAAATAGTAAAAAACTAGATAATCCTAATAGACAATATTATCAAACTATTCAAGTAGGCATTTTATCAAGCATATAGAGTGCGGAAATATAAAGAGTGTAGAGATAGAATACGATACACAACGATGTATAGTGGTTCGGTTTCCCTACATCCACTACCTAAGGAAGCCTCCTTAGGATTTGCAAGATTCTCAACTAATCTTCGTAACTCTTAACCGGGTGTGATACAAAACCCTTACAACCACTTCAAAAACCCTTTGAAGGAAAATACTCTTGTGTTATCACCAACACAAGGAACCAAGCATAAACCTATGCTCACACTACTCTCTTAATCTATTACAAGAACTAAGAGGAAAAGGAAAAGTGTTTAGGGGTGCTTTGTAAAAGCTTTGTAACTAAACTCCTAAATGAGTAGATAAGAACTAATTAGCTTCACAATAAATATGACTTGAATGCTCCTTTGAAACCTCCTTGAATGATAGAATTAATTGCTCTTAAGATTGGTAGATGGAAGGCTTGAGTTGTGTCTTGAATGAGCTTCATTTTATAGCTGAAAATATGATCCAACGGTCATAAGGCTTCTCTCCAACGGATCTATTTTCTCTCCAACGGATAAAAGCTTTGTCCTCTAGTAATAGTGCTGAAACCCTCTCGTGCGGTGTACCGCGGATATGGTCTGGTGCACCGCATGACTGTTCGACTAACTTTTGAGCTTACTGGTCGGACTATGTAGTGTACCGCATCCCTGCTCCGTGTAGTGGTCCGGTGTACCGTGACAAAGGTCCGGTGTACCGTGCATATTTTTGAGTATACTGACGGGCTATTCTGTGTACCGCGCAACTGGTCCGTGACCTGCGGTGTACCGCGTTACTCGTCCGGTGTACCGCGGAGCTGCTATTTTGAATTTCAAGCTAAGGACAATGAAGTAAACACAACTAATCTAATGAGGGGTTTTGGAAAACATTTTAAGTGATACCAAAATGAATTTTAGTTTAAATAATGATTTGTCGAATATTAAAACGGGAATAAAAACAAGGTGAGGCTAACAATCTCCCCCTTTTTGATGTTTGACAAATCATAAACTTTTGAAGATGCCTAAGATTAAGTTTTGATCAAAAACTCCCCCTCAACCTAATCACTAGAGTTTTTATAAAACTCCCCCTCACAAAATGCATTTGAAAAAGTTTAACTAAAATTTCTCCCCCTTTGTCAACAACAAAAAGAACAAATGATACGATTTTGAAAATTTTAAGGGGTCAAAACACATTTTGAGTAAAAACAAGGACCAAGGGACTAAATGGATAACAATTAGAAGCTTCAAGGACCCTAAAACATCAAGAAAATATTAGCAACAAAAATATATACACAAAAAGTACTAAACACAAATGGCATGAAAGAAAGGTTAGAGAATTTGCATGCCAATTTCACACCGAATTTTCTCAAAAAGATCTTGGGGTAGAGGTTTAGTAAAGATATCGGCAAATTGATTTTCGGAGGTGACAAATTCAAGTACAATATCCCCTTTTTGAGTGTGATCTCGGATAAAATGATGACGGATTTCTATGTGTTTCGTTCTAGAGTGTTGAATAGGATTTTTGGTAAGGTTGATAGCACTAGTGTTATCACAACGAATGGGAACACGATCATATTCTAGGCCAAAATCTAGTAAGGTTTGTTTCATCCAAAGAATTTGAGTCACACAATTTTCGGCCGCAACATATTCGGCTTCGGCCGTGGATAAAGCAACACTATTTTGTTTTCTACTAGACCATGAAACAAGGGATTGACCTAAGAATTGGCAACTACCACTAGTACTCTTCCTATCAAGTCTACAACCGGCATAATCGGCATCCGAATAACCTATTAGCTCAAAAGAGGTAAATCTTGGGTACCAAAGTCCTAGACTAAGGGTTCCTTTCAAATACCTAAAAATACGCTTAACGGCACTAAGATGGGTTTCTTTAGGAGAAGATTGAAATCTAGCACAAAGACACACGGGGAACATAATATCGGGTCTAGAAGCGGTTAAATAAAGTAAGCTACCAATCATACCTCGATATAGTTTCTCATCAACATCCTTACCATCTTCATCTTTGTCTAATTTTGTGGATGTGCTCATTGGAGTTCCAATTTCCTTTGCATCTTCAAGTCCAAATTTTTTGATCAATTCTTTTGTATATTTGGCTTGATTGACAAAGATGCCATCCTTCATTTGTTTGATTTGAAGACCAAGAAAGTAATTCAATTCTCCCATCATGCTCATCTCAAATTCCTTATGCATGCTTTTAGAAAAATTCTCACAAAGTTTTTCATTAGTAGCACCAAATATAATATCATCCACATAAATTTGAACAAGAAGGATATCTTTTGAAGACCTTTTTATAAATAAAGTGGAGTCAATTTTTCCTCTTTTAAAACCATCATCTAATAAAAATTTGCTTAAACGTTCATACCAAGCACGAGGTGCTTGTTTTAAACCATATAAAGCCTTTGAGAGTTTAAAAACATGATTTGGAAATTTTGGATCCTCAAAACCCGGTGGTTGTTTAACAAAGACTTCTTCGTCTATAAAACCATTTAAAAAAGCACTTTTGACATCCATTTGATAAAGTTTAAAATTCATATAACAAGCAAAAGCAAGTAGCATACGAATAGATTCAAGTCTAGCTACCGGAGCAAAAGTTTCATCGAAATCAATACCTTCTTCTTGATTGTACCCTTGAGCAACTAACCTTGCTTTATTTCTAGTAATGATGCCGGTGTCATCTAGCTTGTTGCGAAATATCCACTTAGTGCCAATAATAGTGGGGCCAATTGGTTTCTCCATTAATGTCCAAACTTTGCTACGCTCAAATTGATTTAATTCCTCATGCATAGCATTAATCCAATGATCATCTAACAAAGCTTCTTTAATATTCTTGGGCTCAATTTGAGATAAGAATGCTTGATGAGCACAAAGAGCAATAATACGGGAGCGAGTGGTAACACCTTCTTTTGGATCACCTAGAATTAATTCACTTGGGTGATCTTTGATATGTTTCCAACACTTTGGTAAATCCGTACTAGCTTCATTTAACACTTGATCATTTTCCTTAAGAGATTCTTCATGAGATTTGACTTCTTGAGTAGGAGATTCTAAGGGTTGATCTAGTGGAGTATCTTCAACAACATCTACCACTTTCTTGATACAAAACGGATTAGTCTCATCAAAGTCAACATGCATAGATTCCTCAATGGTACGAGTACGTTTGTTGAAAATGCGATAGGCTTTTCCTTTAGTGGAATAACCAAGAAAAATGCCTTCATCCGATTTAGCATCAAATTTTCCCAAATAGTCTCTAGTGTTTAGGATAAAACATTTGCACCCAAAAACACGAAAATAAGCAATAGTTGGTGGTCTACCATTCCAAAGCTCATAAGGGGTTTTCTTAATAAGGGGTCTAATAAGAACTCTATTTAACACATAACAAGCCGTATGAACGGCTTCACCCCAAAAGTATGTAGGCAAGCTATGTTCTTTTAGCATTGTTCTAGCCATTTCTTGTAGAGTTCGGTTTTTCCTTTCCACTACCCCATTTTGTTGGGGAGTTCTAGGGGCCGAAAAATTATGCTCAATCCCAAATTCATCACAAAAATGCACAAAAGGAGAATTCACGTATTCACTACCATTATCACTACGAATGCATGTAATAGAGTAGCCTTTCTCATTTTGCACCTTTCTACAAAGTTTTGCAAATTCATTGAAGGCATCACTTTTCAAAACAAGGAACATCACCCATGTGAATCTAGTGTAATCATCATCAACAACAAAGACATATCTAGACCCTCCTAGACTAGTGACATCAACGGGACCAAAAAGGTCCATATGCAATAATTGAAGTGGCCTAACGGTGATGACCTTATTAATGGATTTAAAAGATGAACGATGTTGTTTACCAAGTTGACATGCATCACATAATTTATCTTTATCAAATTTGTAAATAGGCAAACCAACAACAAGATTTTTTCTAGATAATTTTGAAATTAAATCCATGCTAGCATGTCCTAAACGTCTATGCCAAAGTCAACTATCATTAACCACGGATAAGCATTTAATATTTTTGCACATAAGACTCTCAAGATCAACAACAAAAACATTATCCGATCTTTTTGCAATAAACATAGAATCTAACTCATCATTTTTGAAAACAACACATCTAGATGCTTCAAATTTAACACTAAAACCAACATCACAAAGTTGACTAATACTAAGCAAGTTAAAAGAGAGACCTTCAACAAGTAACACATTAGAGATAAGTAAAGAGTCCATATTACCAATGTTACCTTTACCCAAAACGCGTTTCTTAGTGTTGTCGGCAAAAGTAACTCTATCACCTTTAGTTTTATATAAATTTGTAAATAATGATGGATTTCCGGTCATGTGTCTTGAGCATCCACTATCAAGTAGCCATATATTTTGCTTCTTGATGCTCAACCCCTACAAACAAAAAGTAATTTAAGCTTTAGGTACCCAATTTGGATTGGGTCCATGAGGGTTAGTAGATTTTCTTTTTAAGACCCATTTAGGTCTTTTCCAAATTGGCACAAGAGATCCCAAATCTAATAATTTACGATAGTAACAATGAGATGCATCATGACCAAGTTTTTCACAATAGGTGCAAGTGATAGAAGATTTTGAAGAGGATGGAATTGCATTTGAAATTTTTGATTTTACAAAGACATTTTTCAAAGGTTTTTGGTGAGTGAATGGATCATATCCAACACCACTTTTTTCACAAGCCATTCTTTGAGAACCTAAAATCAAATCCAAGTTTTCTTGCCCACTAGTAAATTTCAAAATAATGGCATTTTGATCACTAATCTTTTTCTTTAATAAAGCTTTTTCTTCCAAAAGATTTTTCTCAATAAGATGAAGTTTTTCATTTTCATCTATACATTCATCACAAAGATTTTGACAATCTTCCAAAGCTTTCAAAACCTCTTTAGTTCTATTTTTCTCAAATTCTAAATCTTTTGTTAAAACTTTGTTTGTTTCAATAGAATTTAAAAAATCATTATAAAGAGAATCAAATGCCTCATGAATATCTTGTTCACTAGCATCATCATTAGTTAAAGAGAGTTTGGATTTAGGAGTTACCTCATCATGATTTGCCATAAAGGCAAAGTGAGTAGTACCGGTATCATCATCCGAAGAAGCATCTTCATCATTCTCAACTTTTCCCATAAAGGCAACAAGATTGACATTTTCATTATCACTTTCTTCTTCATCCGAATTTTGAGTATCCCAAGTGATATTAGCATGCATAGCTCTTTTCGGTTTCTCCTTTTGAAGAAGAGGACAATAGGTTTTGATGTGACCAACTTTCTTGCAATGATAGCAAGTGGGTTCATCTTGTTTGATAGCTCTATCATTCTTCTTGTAGGGTGTGGAAGAGCTTCCTTTCTTGGCAAAGCGTTTATATCTCATGAATTTTTTCATGTCTCTTGCTAGCATAGCCACTCCTTCATCTTCACTAGTTTCTTCTTCATGAGAGTTTTCTTCTTCACTTTCTTTCCTTTCTTTTCGTTCTTTCAACTTAGTACTCATGGCATGGAAAGCAATAGATTTCTTAATTTTCTTCTCCTCATCATCTCTTATCTTTTCTTCTTCAAGCACAAGTTCTTCCGTCATGAGGTTGCAAATGAGTTCATGAACCGTCATCTTTGAAAGATCTTTAGTGTCTCTTATAGAGTTGATCTTTGTCTTGTATTTCCTTGGAAGAGCAAATAAGATTTTTCGGCATTGTTCTTTGTTGGTGTACTCTTGACCAAGAGTCTTTAAGGTGTTAACAATGTTAGAAAATCTTTGATGCATAGCATTTAAGGCTTCATCGGGCTCCATACGAAAAAGCTCATACTTAGTGATAAAGAGACCAATTTTGGTTTCTTTTATATCCTCCGTTCCTTGATAAGAGAGCTCCAAGAGTTGCCACATTTCATGAGCGGAATTGCATTCACTCACTCTAGCATATTCCGTGACACTTAATCCATTTATGAGGATGTTCATAGCTTTGTTGTTTTTGGTAAGTTTAGCTATGTCTTGATCATTGTAATCATCTTCATCTTTTACCTCCGTTGTACTTCCGGCAACGTAAGGAATATAAGGACCCTTTTTGATAGCCATCCATAAAAAGTAATCGATTCCTTTCACATGAATCTCCATCTTCTTTTTCCATCAAAAGTAGTCTTTTCCTACAAAAAGCGGAGGTCTAGTAGAACATGAACCTTCCGGTTGATTAGAATCCATATCGTATTAACTCTAGAAACGATTAAGTACAATAGAGCTAGGCTCTGATACCAATTGATATACTATATGCGTCCTAGAAGGGGGGTTGAATAGGACAATAGAAATTAATCGGCTAATTTTATTTCAAGTAAATAAAATTAAAAGCTAATTTGAATCCTATTGTATTAGCAAACTAAATAGTAAAAAACTAGATAATCCTAATAGACAATATTATCAAACTATTCAAGTAGGCATTTTATCAAGCATATAGAGTGCGGAAATATAAAGAGTGTAGAGATAGAATACGATACACAACGATGTATAGTGGTTCGGTTTCCCTACATCCACTACCTAAGGAAGCCTCCTTAGGATTTGCAAGATTCTCAACTAATCTTCGTAACTCTTAACCGGGTGAGATACAAAACCCTTACAACCACTTCAAAAACCCTTTGAAGGAAAATACTCTTGTGTTATCACCAACACAAGGAACCAAGCATAAACCTATGCTCACACTACTCTCTTAATCTATTACAAGAACTAAGAGGAAAAGGAAAAGTGTTTAGGGGTGCTTTGTAAAAGCTTTGTAACTAAACTCCTAAATGAGTAGATAAGAACTAATTAGCTTCACAATAAATATGACTTGAATGCTCCTTTGAAACCTCCTTGAATGATAGAATTAATTGCTCTTAAGATTGGTAGATGGAAGGCTTGAGTTGTGTCTTGAATGAGCTTCATTTTATAGCTGAAAATATGATCCAACGGTCATAAGGCTTCTCTCCAACGGATCTATTTTCTCTCCAACGGATAAAAGCTTTGTCCTCTAGTAATAGTGCTGAAACCCTCTCGTGCGGTGTACCGCGGATATGGTCCGGTGCACCGCATGACTGTTCGACTAACTTTTGAGCTTACTGGTCGGACTATGTAGTGTACCGCATCCCTGCTCCGTGTAGTGGTCCGGTGTACCGTGACAAAGGTCCGGTGTACCGTGCATATTTTTGAGTATACTGACGGGCTATTCTGTGTACCGCGCAACTGGTCCGTGACCTGCGGTGTACCGCGTTACTCGTCCGGTGTACCGCGGAGCTGCTATTTTGAATTTCAAGCTAAGGACAATGAAGTAAACACAACTAATCTAATGAGGGGTTTTGGAAAACATTTTAAGTGATACCAAAATGAATTTTAGTTTAAATAATGATTTGTCGAATATTAAAACGGGAATAAAAACAAGGTGAGGCTAACAGATCCATCGGAAAAGTGCGTGATGAGGTCAGGAACAGCAGCAAGCATATTCGAACCATTGTCAAAGGTACACGTTAGCACTCAATTGAAAATACCGTAGCTCAACGCCGTAGCAGTTATTAATTCGTTGATGTTAACACTAGTAGGACGTTCAGTCACTACACAAAAACATATTATGCGTTTATGTAGTAACCAATTCGTATCAGTCCAATGACATGTTATACAGAGTACCTTCAAGCCATTTTTGGCTTCCCACATATCAGAAGTTAGGCAACACCTTCTGGTGAGTTTTTTGAGTTCGTCCA
Source organism: Nemophila menziesii (assembly GCA_029959085.1). NCBI lineage: Eukaryota > Viridiplantae > Streptophyta > Magnoliopsida > Boraginales > Hydrophyllaceae > Nemophila > Nemophila menziesii. The sequence continues at coordinate 23,234,887 of JARWIR010000018.1, read as the reverse complement.
CAAGACTTATTCTGGCCTCATTATATAGTTTTTTCATGACTGCCATTAGTGTGGATCTTGGAATAGGCTCGTATAATGGGTTTTGAGAGTTTATAATAAACCTAGCTAGATGAGGACTCTCCGTGTGCTTAAACGCCTTAGCATCACATGCAATGTAGATTACCATTTCTCTTCGGGTGAGTTCAATGTTGGGATAAAATGTTTGCCAGTATGGGGTCTATCGTAGATTGTGTTAGTTTATTGGCTCCCTTATGTGCTGATCTAATATGTTTCAAGAACGTAGCGGTAGATCCATCAACAACTAAGCAGTACGAGGTTTTGCAAAGCTTACATTCGGCCATACCTTCACGGGGTTTGTTCTTATAAAGTACTCCTACGCCATTGATCGTGGTGCTCTTGTTTGTCTCGGTGTTTGTTCCTCTGGTTGATCGGATTCTTCATCGGGTGTAGGTGTTTCTTTCTCTGGTTGGGAATCAGGTTCCACCTCGGCTCTAGTGCTATCTAGATAAGCCCCGACATCTAAATCAGCTGTATATCGATTATGTAGTGTTTTAGTGTTAAGTTTTTGAACATTTAATATTTGTAGGTTTATACCTTGTATGCTGTTACTGTTAGTAACACACTTTCTTGTAGCAGTTTATGCTGTGCCATCAGAGCCTCTATTTGTTCTTGGATTTGTGCTGCTTGATTTACATTTGAACGTTCCTTAGAACCACTTGATCTTGATGAAAACATATTATCTAAATACACAAGGTATTTTTTTAGTACGGTATACTTTTGTTATAAATTATGTGGTTGGGTTTGTTTTGAACAAGCATAGCCAAGTTAGTTATTAGAAATCATAGGTTGAGTATGATTTTTGTTTTAATATGGTATAGGTTGGTTGAAAAATATGTGGTTGAGTTTCTTTAGAACAAGTTTGGTTATAAAAAATCATAAGTTAAGTTTTATTTTATTTAAAAATGGTATAGTTTAATTTTAAAGTTAATGTGGTTGAGTTTGTTTTGAACAAGTATAGCCAAGTTTGATATTATAAATCATAAGTTGAGTTGATTTTAGTTTTAAAATGATATAGTTTGGTATAAATTATGTGATTGAGTTTGTTTTAAAGAAGTATAGCCAAGTTAGTAATTAGAAATCATAGGTTGAGTATGATTTTTGTTTTAAAATAGTATAGGTTGGTTGAAAAATATGTGGTTGAATTTCTTTAGAACAAGTTTGGTTATAAAAATCATAAGTTAACTTATGTTTTATTTAAAAATGGTATAGTTTTTGGTTTAAAAATTAATGTGGTTGGGTTTGTTTTGAACAAGTATAGCCAAGTTTGATATTACAAATCATAAGTTGAGTTGATTTTTGTTTTAAAATGGTTTAGTTTGGTTATAAATTATGTGATTGAGTTTGTTTTCTAAACCTTCTTCTTCGGAGCGGAAACGGACGTGGCCAAAACATATAAAGATCAAAGAAGTATAGCCAAGTTAGTTATTAGAAATCATAGGTTGAGTATGATTTTTGTTTTAAAATGGTATAGGTTGGTAGAAAAATATGTGGTTGAGTTTCTTTAGAACAAGTTTGGTTATAAAAAATCATAAGTTAAGTTTTGTTTTATTTAAAAATAGTATAGTTTGGTTTAAAAATTAATGTGGTTGAGTTTCTTTTGAACAAGTATAGTCAAGTTTGATATTAGAAATCATAAGTTGAGTTGATTTTTGTTTTAAAATTGTATAGTTTGGTTGAAAAAATCAGCTAAAAGTTTAGTTATAAAAAATAAGTTAAAAGTTTGGTTATAAAAAATAAGTTAAAATAAGTTGAAATATTTAGTTGAGTTGCATTTTATTATCTTGAAATATTTAGTTGATTTGCATTTTATTATCTTGAAATATTTAGTTGAGTTGTATTTTATTATCTTGAAATATTTAGTTGAGTTGTATTTTATTATCTTGAAATATTTAGTTGGTTTGTTTTGTTTAATTTTTAACCTTAACTTGAATTAAACTTAAACGCTTAAACTATTAACCTAATAGACGGAATCCTATAGTTTGTTACTATTCGCTATATACATACAATAAATGCCAAAAAAGTAAAAATCGAAATACAAATAAAAGTGATTAGAAACCATTTTAAAAATATAAAATACCAAGTAATAAAAATTATTAGAGATATAAATAAATATACCTTTTGTAGAGCCCCTTTGAAGTGACTAGAATCAAAACATTAATGACCAAATCATAAATTTGAATTCATGCTATTCTTTAGATCACAAATCAGAAAATTAAAACCCCTTTTCTAATTTCAGAACTTGTAAATACAACTTGACAATTTTATGTTATAATTGAACAAAGCTAAACCCTTACACAATTTAGAATTTAGAATTGCATTGTCATCACCAAAGCCGCCCAAGGTATAGAACTTAGGGACTAAATTGTTAAAAATCAGATTGCAAATCATCATTTAAAAAATTCCATTAAATCCAAATCCAACCTCTATGAAAGAAAAATGGTTTAAAATATCATCATATATTGTATAAATTAAATTATTTCATCATTTTTGTTTAAAGAATGGGATAGTTCCACTATTGCATCTTCAGAACACTAATATTTTATATATATATATATATATATATATATATATATATATATATATATATATATATATATATATATATATATATTCAAAAATATATATGTTGGGTGTTATGCTTTAACAAAACACAATTAGAGAATGATACTATAGTATCATCTAATATAAGGTAATTTTAAACAATAACGAATTTGTAGGTATAAATAAATATTTAAATAAAAAACCGCTAAGAACCCGTCAATAACCTGTAAAATAAAATCGTTACAAATATGTTGGATCAGGTGTTAAATAGATAGACACCATTAGATGGACTCAAATTAAACCTTGCTAAAATATGTGGAGGTTGAATCCGTATTCACCCCTACTATATATAAGATCTTTTATTTGTACTTAATCAAAAGAAACGCTAAATAATATAATTCTCTTTTTACTATTCATAGTTTGTTCTTATAATTTTTATTGCACTTGTATTTTTCGCTTTCATATTTCATGTCATTTGATTTTATTTTTATATTGTATTCATTATGCATATAATTGTATAAATAATCAAAATAAAATATATATTAGTAAAATTTGTATTAATTTATAATAATTTATATTAACTCAACAAGACTGAATAGAATTATTATTTAACAGAATCTGAAGTCTAGGTTAATGAATTGTTTACATTAGTTTTTCAGTAAATAAAAAACATTAGTCACTCCTGAATAATTATTTAGTCCTTTTCATTAGAAAATGATCCCCATTGAACCTTCTAATTAAGCCTATCACATAGTCTAACTTTTAGCCCGAAAAGTCTAGTTAGGAAGACAATCTTTTACGGGATGTTGGTGCTAGAAACATTCAGTGAGGTGTATAAATTGATCCCCAACAATTGAGTAGTATACACCAATTTTTATATTCGACGGTCAAGACTCAAGATGTTTTCGATTTTTATGGAGTCACTGTTTTCTAATTCTTTACTTTCCTTACTGTATGCTCTAATTCTTTCTTGTCTTTTGATTGATATCACAATGAAATTCATAAACATCCACAAAACAAACAAACAAAAACTTCCACTTCCTCCTGGTCCATCTCCATGGCCAATAGTTGGAAGTCTTCCAGAATTAAGAAAAAATAAACCAGGATATAAATGGATCAATGGGTTAATGAAACAATTGTCAACAGATATAGCGTGCATACGTTTAGGAAATGATCACATCATTGCAGTCTCTTCAGCTGAGCTGTCCCGTAAATTTCTTCAGGAACAAGACGCCACGTTTGCTTCAAGACCAGTTAACCTGGCTGCTGAATATGCAACATACGGGTACTTGACTGGGGGACTTTCTCCAATGGGTGAACAATGGACAAAAATGAGAAAACTCTACGCTCGTGAATTGGTGTGCCCAGAAAGAACTCGATGGCTACTTAAGAATCGAAATGAAGAAGCTGATAACCTTGTCAACTTCATTTATAATATGTGTTGTAATAATGGTGGTGCAGTTGTTAATGTAAGATCAGTAGCTCGACATTATTGTGTAAATGTTGCTAGAAAAATGACCTTCACCCAAAGATATCTTGATCAAAAGAATGGAGTACTAGGTGGTCCTGGAGAAGCAGAAGAAGAATATGTAGATGCGCTTTTCACTCTGTTAGAGTACTTGAACTCCTTCTGTATATCCGATTATCTTCCATGGTTGAGAGTGCTAGATCTTGATGGTCATGAGAAGATTGTAAAAAATGCTAGGAGAGTTCTCGATAAGTACAATGATCCAATCATTGATGACAGAATTCAACAATGGAAGGATGGAAAACGGAAAGAACCAGAGGACCTGCTTGATATTATGATTTTGCTCAAGGACAGAATTAGCGGTGATCCGTTACTGTCCAGGAATGAAATTAGAGCCCAGTGTTGTGTAAGTTTATATATATATATATAAAAAATTTGCATACCTTTATGGCAGAGTTTTTTTTTTTTGTTATGCTTTCATATATGTTTTATATTTAGCCTTGATGAAAAAGAGGTTATCAATCATTCCAATTATTCATGATTAGCTTTTATAATGATTTACCAGGAGTTATTTTTTCCATCCGATAGCCCTTCAAATGCAGTTGAATGGATAATTGCAGAAATGATAAATCAACCCCATATATTCGAAAAGGCAAGAAAAGAAATAGATGAAGTAGTTGGAAAAGACAGATTGGTTCAAGAATCTGATATCCCACAGTTAAACTACTTGAAGGCTTGTGCAAAGGAATCTTTGAGGCTTCATCCTGCTACCCCTTTCAATCTTCCTCATGTCTCATTATCAGACACAAATGTTGGAGGTTATTTCATTCCGAAAGGCAGTCATATTCTCTTGTCTCGTACTGGACTTGGGAGACACCCTGATGTATGGGAGGAGCCACTCAAGTTTAAACCGGAACGACATTTTTATGACTTGCAAAGCAAAGTTGAAATTAAAGAGCCAGATTTGAAATTCATAACATTTAGTAGAGGCAAGCGTGGGTGTCCAGCAATATCACTAGGAACAGAAATGATTATAATGGCTTTGGGAAGGCTTCTTCAAGGATTTACATGGAGTGCACCACCAAATGTGAAAAAAATCGAACTTGCAGAGTGTTCTGATAATCTCACTCTTGCCAAACCCTTATATGCATTAGCCAAACCACGCCTACCTAAGACCACATATCCTATTACTACTGTTGTTATCACCTAGCTAGAAAAATTGAACCTCCTAAAGAAGTTTTAATACAATCATTACATTCTCTATACCTAAGAAATTTGAGAAGTATATCTAGATGGTGACTTTTAAGCTTATTTATGTATGAAGTGTAATAAATTATGAGTTAATATCTAGAAACTTTTATAAATTTTATGTAAGCCATTTAAAGTAAGTGAAATATTATGAAAGTTATATGTATTTTTCCTTCACTCCTTTCAGTTTTGTTTTATATGAATATTGTTCTTCTATAATATTTCGCAAGTTGATACCAAAATTAGGTTTGAAATAAAAAAGATACATGAATATTCACGACAAGGATACTAAGAACCATTAGACACTCCTGGCATCCATAAAATCTGGAGTTATATACTTCAGAAAAATATTGTATCGTCTCCATTCAAAAGACGAATGACATATTTTTTAAATTTATTTAACAAATTTCGATAAGGTGAAGGAGGAAAAACTTCGAATTTTATAACATATAAAATAATTTGAGTCCAGTTTAGATACTTTCTAAAAAATATTAACAATTGTAAATCAACTACAATAACATGGTTATGTGTTGGAAGATAACAAATGTTGTAGATTACACTATTGTATCATTAATAGTTGATTATACTATATGCCACATTCCTCTAACATTCAAGCCTAAAGTTTGAGCCTAACATCCACGACAACATAAATATCAAGCATATAAAGTGATAGTTTGGTTCACGGGAAATAATTTGCACGTTCCAATTGTATCTATCAGTATTACCAATCTTATGATCCCAACTTCTCTTAGGTGATGATTAGAGAATGTACGCAGTTTTGTATGCAAGTTGAATACCTTAACCTTTGGGAATACATTTCATAACCACCAACACGGTCTCCAGACTATACACAACGTCTTTCTAAAAACTGTTAGGTAACTAAATTCATATCTATCATTTTAAAGTGCAATCTTTTAAGTTGTCTTATAACATTTCCAACAGGTTCCAGTTATGGCTTTATCATTAAACTCTATTAACTTGGATATTGTAGTGTGAGCTCTTCTAAGGAGGGCGATAGCTCCTTGTTCATATTGACAGGGTCAAATTGCAGTTCACTAGTTAGATTCAAGGACATATCAAAATCCTTGCTTGGTTGAATTCCAACCCAACCTTTGGAGATGACATATTTTTTCTGTATCAGTTTGGTGTCATTAAAGAAATATAACATGTATGGAATTGAAACATTGAGAGCTTAATATCATAAGAGTCATAAATAATTAAAGGGATCGTAATGCAAGTATAAGTTGGGATTTTTCTTACCCATCCACTTGTAGATGAATATGTGTACACATCCAATAAATCACTCTTAACACTATGATAAGAGAAAATTATAATTACATCATGCCAATACGCACATCCAGATCTTTTTGAACTTTTCCGTTGCATTGTTAAATAGACTTCAAAATTTTATCACTAGGGTATGGGGTTCTAATTATTTCACATATAACACCACATATATATAAGGATGGAACAAGCCTACCCTTCAATCTGGAGAGAATCACTATCGTTATTATCCCATGTCTCAACCATTTACTTATCAGAATATCCGGTTATTAGGTGGAAACCATCTTGTAGTTGAATGGTTGGGATCAGGATAAATCCCCTCCAACACGCTATATGTAGATGAGGATGTAGATATCCTTATACTAGACATCAAGTCATACACATATTCAATTGATTTCCCCAATGACCAGTCATGGGTTCAACTTGAGACAAGTAAGAAGTTATTAGGCATATCATTGAATCATGGTCAGAAATATCGCAGCTCGTTGATTCCTCAATTGACTTGAGATTACGCTTCCACATAGGTCTTTGTTGATCATGACTAATGACCCGTGTACTTCAGGGTGGCTAACGGGCGTTCGGGTCCGGTTTCAGGCCGGTTCCTAGCGGTCCTGGACCTTATCGGTCCGGTCTGCTTACCGGTCCAAGGTTATTGGTTCCAGTCCGGTCCGTTACTTGGATTTGGGATGTTGAGAACCGGACCATTAAGGGGACCGCTTAAACCGGTCCGGTCCGGTTCTTAGCGGTGCTTACCGTTTTTTTACTTTTATTTGCTTTTTAGTGTTTAAATTTATTCTAGAGAAAATCCCATTTTTAGGCCATTCCCTATGGCCTAAAAACATTTATAGGCCAAACGTTTCGAAAGTCACATTTTTAGGCCAAACGTATTCAAAATGCCCATTTTTAGGCCATTTCATTAATTTCGTGAGATATTTCATAGATTTTAAGGACAATTTGAACACTTTAGATAGAGTTACTAGTTTGTGATGCACCCAAATAAACATATAGTTCATTTGAAATGCTTAAATTGTCCTTAAAATCAATGAAATATCTCATAAAATTAGTGAAATGGCCTAAAAATGGGCGTTTTAAATACGTTTGGCCTAAAAATGTGACTTTTGAAACGTTTGGCCTAAAAATGTTTTTAGGCCATAGGTAATGGCCTAAAAATGGAATTTGCTCTTTATTCTAGATTAGAGTATAATTTAATTTAACAATTAAATTAATGAGTTAGTAGTTACAAAGGACCTATTTAATACTCTAAAATGTTTTATTTAAATTTTATTAGTTTATTTAACTAAATTGTTATATATTTAAGTTTATTCAAATAGATTTATTAAATATTTTTTCTTGAAATAGTTTTGGTTTATTCGAGTATGTGTTAGATTTATTCTGTTTGTTTTTTTAAATTCAAGAATTATATTTGTTAACAATTAACTTATTATTCTTTACGATATGTTAGACGGTTGCTGATAAAAAGTGTTTCTTCACTAATTTGGTCATACAAATACAATTTACACACAGAGAAAATTCTAAGTAAATAAATTACAAGTAATAATGCCAGAAATTATTACAACTATAATTGAGATAACACCACAGAAGAAGAATGACCTATGACAAAGATAAAATAGGGAGGGGATGGGGGGGTTGGTGACTGTGCCCATTAATATAGGCAGCCTACGTACCTTATCTGTAAATAGCGTGAATTGCATACTCAGAAAAGGATCAAGCCACCACGTAGTTCTTTAAACCCCCTTGGTAAAAGTGTTAGTAATTTTTTTTGATAAATAACTTTAAAAATATAAATGGACGAGAAAGAATTTACTAATAGTATTCGTCGTCTTCTTGTGATCCTGAAGGACCCGAACCATCGCTAGAGCTAGACAAGTTGAACAGCTGTTCCTCATCAGATAACGCTAACTCATCTAGTTGGTCTTGTGTTCTGGTGTCTGCCTTCATCCAATCCTGAAGCTCGACCACCCGCTCTAGTGTAGTCCCGATCATACTTTGACGTTGGTCGGTTAGTTGTTTCTTTCCCTCGCTGAAAGCCGTCTCTGACAGAAATTATGAAGCTGGAATAGTAAGGAGGTCGCGCACCATTAGAGACAAAACTGGTCCACTAGGATACTTTCTCCAAAAACCTAGGATATCGAAGTCTTCGATATGCGTCTCATGGGCAGACTTGAGGTAAAATTCTAGGTCATTAATCGTGTCTATGTTGGTGGTTGGTGTCGATTTGTTCTTTTCGGCCATCATCTTCCCGGCTTTGGATCTCATAACACCTACCTATACCTGTTCTGGTGCACGGGGAGGTCTACCATTGCGACATAACCTGTCATTATAAATATTATACATGTTAGTCATTATAACCTCTACCTTCTCCATATATTCGTCGGCCTTCCCGTCCAGGTGACCCATACAGTCATAAATTGCTTGTATGAATGCCTTTGTATACGACATCTTGTAACGAGGATCAAGTATACAGCATATCGCAAAAACGTATGGAAAAGGATCATAGTACTTCAAGAACTTCTCCATCATCGGGTTAATTATGTTCTGCAGTCCATCAGTTAATTTATTATCTGTCATACGTAAAGCCATCTCGTAAACCATCTCTAACACCCGGTGACTTGTAGGACTGTATGTCGCCGATAATACAGTCGCTGTGTAGGTAAAAAGCTGAATAAAATTGCATAATTCTTTAATAGTTTCCCAATCCCTACGCTCAATAAAGTTGTCGCCAAAATTCTCGTTGTTGACGCTTGTTAAATGTTCTTATACTCCAAAGTACGTTCCAACATCAAGTGTGTCGAATTCCATCTGGTAGGACATACTAAACGACATCTCTTATATTTGAACCCTGAAGCGGTGCATTTACGTCTATATTCCCTTGTTAATGCTGGGGTGTCACTAATACTCATGGAATCTTTTTTGATCTTCTTCACTATATTGACTCCGTAAATCTTCTTACCTGACACTGTGTGAAATCTCACACCTACATCATTAATACTGTCGCTTACTATCAGATTAATTATATGACAGTTACACCGGATATGAAATATCTCTTTGTAACATGATGATCCTGATATACTATATGCGTCCTAGAAGGGGGGTTGAATAGGACAATAGAAATTAATCGGCTAATTTTATTTCAAGTAAATAAAATTAAAAGCTAATTTGAATCCTATTGTATTAGCAAACTAAATAGTAAAAAACTAGATAATCCTAATAGACAATATTATCAAACTATTCAAGTAGGCATTTTATCAAGCATATAGAGTGCGGAAATATAAAGAGTGTAGAGATAGAATACGATACACAACGATGTATAGTGGTTCGGTTTCCCTACATCCACTACCTAAGGAAGCCTCCTTAGGATTTGCAAGATTCTCAACTAATCTTCGTAACTCTTAACCGGGTGAGATACAAAACCCTTACAACCACTTCAAAAACCCTTTGAAGGAAAATACTCTTGTGTTATCACCAACACAAGGAACCAAGCATAAACCTATGCTCACACTACTCTCTTAATCTATTACAAGAACTAAGAGGAAAAGGAAAAGTGTTTAGGGGTGCTTTGTAAAAGCTTTGTAACTAAACTCCTAAATGAGTAGATAAGAACTAATTAGCTTCACAATAAATATGACTTGAATGCTCCTTTGAAACCTCCTTGAATGATAGAATTAATTGCTCTTAAGATTGGTAGATGGAAGGCTTGAGTTGTGTCTTGAATGAGCTTCATTTTATAGCTGAAAATATGATCCAACGGTCATAAGGCTTCTCTCCAACGGATCTATTTTCTCTCCAACGGATAAAAGCTTTGTCCTCTAGTAATAGTGCTGAAACCCTCTCGTGCGGTGTACCGCGGATATGGTCTGGTGCACCGCATGACTGTTCGACTAACTTTTGAGCTTACTGGTCGGACTATGTAGTGTACCGCATCCCTGCTCCGTGTAGTGGTCCGGTGTACCGTGACAAAGGTCCGGTGTACCGTGCATATTTTTGAGTATACTGACGGGCTATTCTGTGTACCGCGCAACTGGTCCGTGACCTGCGGTGTACCGCGTTACTCGTCCGGTGTACCGCGGAGCTGCTATTTTGAATTTCAAGCTAAGGACAATGAAGTAAACACAACTAATCTAATGAGGGGTTTTGGAAAACATTTTAAGTGATACCAAAATGAATTTTAGTTTAAATAATGATTTGTCGAATATTAAAACGGGAATAAAAACAAGGTGAGGCTAACAATCTCCCCCTTTTTGATGTTTGACAAATCATAAACTTTTGAAGATGCCTAAGATTAAGTTTTGATCAAAAACTCCCCCTCAACCTAATCACTAGAGTTTTTATAAAACTCCCCCTCACAAAATGCATTTGAAAAAGTTTAACTAAAATTTCTCCCCCTTTGTCAACAACAAAAAGAACAAATGATACGATTTTGAAAATTTTAAGGGGTCAAAACACATTTTGAGTAAAAACAAGGACCAAGGGACTAAATGGATAACAATTAGAAGCTTCAAGGACCCTAAAACATCAAGAAAATATTAGCAACAAAAATATATACACAAAAAGTACTAAACACAAATGGCATGAAAGAAAGGTTAGAGAATTTGCATGCCAATTTCACACCGAATTTTCTCAAAAAGATCTTGGGGTAGAGGTTTAGTAAAGATATCGGCTAATTGATTTTCGGAGGTGACAAATTCAAGTACAATATCCCCTTTTTGAGTGTGATCTCGGATAAAATGATGACGGATTTCTATGTGTTTCGTTCTAGAGTGTTGAATAGGATTTTTGGTAACGTTGATAGCACTAGTGTTATCACAACGAATGGGAACACGATCATATTCTAGGCCAAAATCTAGTAAGGTTTGTTTCATCCAAAGAATTTGAGTCACACAATTTTCGGCCGCAACATATTCGGCTTCGGCCGTGGATAAAGCAACACTATTTTGTTTTCTACTAGACCATGAAACAAGGGATTGACCTAAGAATTGGCAACTACCACTAGTACTCTTCCTATCAAGTTTACAACCGGCATAATCGGCATCCGAATAACCTATTAGCTCAAAAGAGGTAAATCTTGGGTACCAAAGTCCTAGACTAAGGGTTCCTTTCAAATACCTAAAAATACGCTTAACGGCACTAAGATGGGTTTCTTTAGGAGAAGATTGAAATCTAGCACAAAGACACACGGGGAACATAATATCGGGTCTAGAAGCGGTTAAATAAAGTAAGCTACCAATCATACCTCGATATAGTTTCTCATCAACATCCTTACCATCTTCATCTTTGTCTAATTTTGTGGATGTGCTCATTGGAGTTCCAATTTCCTTTGCATCTTCAAGTCCAAATTTTTTGATCAATTCTTTTGTATATTTGGCTTGATTGACAAAGATGCCATCCTTCATTTGTTTGATTTGAAGACCAAGAAAGTAATTCAATTCTCCCATCATGCTCATCTCAAATTCCTTATGCATGCTTTTAGAAAAATTCTCACAAAGTTTTTCATTAGTAGCACCAAATATAATATCATCCACATAAATTTGAACAAGAAGGATATCTTTTGAAGACCTTTTTATAAATAAAGTGGAGTCAATTTTTCCTCTTTTAAAACCATCATCTAATAAAAATTTGCTTAAACGTTCATACCAAGCACGAGGTGCTTGTTTTAAACCATATAAAGCCTTTGAGAGTTTAAAAACATGATTTGGAAATTTTGGATCCTCAAAACCCGGTGGTTGTTTAACAAAGACTTCTTCGTCTATAAAACCATTTAAAAAAGCACTTTTGACATCCATTTGATAAAGTTTAAAATTCATATAACAAGCAAAAGCAAGTAGCATACGAATAGATTCAAGTCTAGCTACCGGAGCAAAAGTTTCATCGAAATCAATACCTTCTTCTTGATTGTACCCTTGAGCAACTAACCTTGCTTTATTTCTAGTAATGATGCCGGTGTCATCTAGCTTGTTGCGAAATATCCACTTAGTGCCAATAATAGTGGGGCCAATTGGTTTCTCCATTAATGTCCAAACTTTGCTACGCTCAAATTGATTTAATTCCTCATGCATAGCATTAATCCAATGATCATCTAACAAAGCTTCTTTAATATTCTTGGGCTCAATTTGAGATAAGAATGCTTGATGAGCACAAAGAGCAATAATACGGGAGCGAGTGGTAACACCTTCTTTTGGATCACCTAGAATTAATTCACTTGGGTGATCTTTGATATGTTTCCAACACTTTGGTAAATCCGTACTAGCTTCATTTAACACTTGATCATTTTCCTTAAGAGATTCTTCATGAGATTTGACTTCTTGAGTAGGAGATTCTAAGGGTTGATCTAGTGGAGTATCTTCAACAACATCTACCACTTTCTTGATACAAAACGGATTAGTCTCATCAAAGTCAACATGCATAGATTCCTCAATGGTACGAGTACGTTTGTTGAAAATGCGATAGGCTTTTCCTTTAGTGGAATAACCAAGAAAAATGCCTTCATCCGATTTAGCATCAAATTTTCCCAAATAGTCTCTAGTGTTTAGGATAAAACATTTGCACCCAAAAACACGAAAATAAGCAATAGTTGGTGGTCTACCATTCCAAAGCTCATAAGGGGTTTTCTTAATAAGGGGTCTAATAAGAACTCTATTTAACACATAACAAGCCGTATGAACGGCTTCACCCCAAAAGTATGTAGGCAAGCTATGTTCTTTTAGCATTGTTCTAGCCATTTCTTGTAGAGTTCGGTTTTTCCTTTCCACTACCCCATTTTGTTGGGGAGTTCTAGGGGCCGAAAAATTATGCTCAATCCCAAATTCATCACAAAAATGCACAAAAGGAGAATTCACGTATTCACTACCATTATCACTACGAATGCATGTAATAGAGTAGCCTTTCTCATTTTGCACCTTTCTACAAAGTTTTGCAAATTCATTGAAGGCATCACTTTTCAAAACAAGGAACATCACCCATGTGAATCTAGTGTAATCATCATCAACAACAAAGACATATCTAGACCCTCCTAGACTAGTGACATCAACGGGACCAAAAAGGTCCATATGCAATAATTGAAGTGGCCTAACGGTGATGACCTTATTAATGGATTTAAAAGATGAACGATGTTGTTTACCAAGTTGACATGCATCACATAATTTATCTTTATCAAATTTGTAAATAGGCAAACCAACAACAAGATTTTTTCTAGATAATTTTGAAATTAAATCCATGCTAGCATGTCCTAAACGTCTATGCCAAAGTCAACTATCATTAACCACGGATAAGCATTTAATATTTTTGCACATAAGACTCTCAAGATCAACAACAAAAACATTATCCGATCTTTTTGCAATAAACATAGAATCTAACTCATCATTTTTGAAAACAACACATCTAGATGCTTCAAATTTAACACTAAAACCAACATCACAAAGTTGACTAATACTAAGCAAGTTAAAAGAGAGACCTTCAACAAGTAACACATTAGAGATAAGTAAAGAGTCCATATTACCAATGTTACCTTTACCCAAAACGCGTTTCTTAGTGTTGTCGGCAAAAGTAACTCTATCACCTTTAGTTTTATATAAATTTGTAAATAATGATGGATTTCCGGTCATGTGTCTTGAGCATCCACTATCAAGTAGCCATATATTTTGCTTCTTGATGCTCAACCCCTACAAACAAAAAGTAATTTAAGCTTTAGGTACCCAATTTGGATTGGGTCCATGAGGGTTAGTAGATTTTCTTTTTAAGACCCATTTAGGTCTTTTCCAAATTGGCACAAGAGATCCCAAATCTAATAATTTACGATAGTAACAATGAGATGCATCATGACCAAGTTTTTCACAATAGGTGCAAGTGATAGAAGATTTTGAAGAGGATGGAATTGCATTTGAAATTTTTGATTTTACAAAGACATTTTTCAAAGGTTTTTGGTGAGTGAATGGATCATATCCAACACCACTTTTTTCACAAGCCATTCTTTGAGAACCTAAAATCAAATCCAAGTTTTCTTGCCCACTAGTAAATTTCAAAATAATGGCATTTTGATCACTAATCTTTTTCTTTAATAAAGCTTTTTCTTCCAAAAGATTTTTCTCAATAAGATGAAGTTTTTCATTTTCATCTATACATTCATCACAAAGATTTTGACAATCTTCCAAAGCTTTCAAAACCTCTTTAGTTCTATTTTTCTCAAATTCTAAATCTTTTGTTAAAACTTTGTTTGTTTCAATAGAATTTAAAAAATCATTATAAAGAGAATCAAATGCCTCATGAATATCTTGTTCACTAGCATCATCATTAGTTAAAGAGAGTTTGGATTTAGGAGTTACCTCATCATGATTTGCCATAAAGGCAAAGTGAGTAGTACCGGTATCATCATCCGAAGAAGCATCTTCATCATTCTCAACTTTTCCCATAAAGGCAACAAGATTGACATTTTCATTATCACTTTCTTCTTCATCCGAATTTTGAGTATCCCAAGTGATATTAGCATGCATAGCTCTTTTCGGTTTCTCCTTTTGAAGAAGAGGACAATAGGTTTTGATGTGACCAACTTTCTTGCAATGATAGCAAGTGGGTTCATCTTGTTTGATAGCTCTATCATTCTTCTTGTAGGGTGTGGAAGAGCTTCCTTTCTTGGCAAAGCGTTTATATCTCATGAATTTTTTCATGTCTCTTGCTAGCATAGCCACTCCTTCATCTTCACTAGTTTCTTCTTCATGAGAGTTTTCTTCTTCACTTTCTTTCCTTTCTTTTCGTTCTTTCAACTTAGTACTCATGGCATGGAAAGCAATAGATTTCTTAATTTTCTTCTCCTCATCATCTCTTATCTTTTCTTCTTCAAGCACAAGTTCTTCCGTCATGAGGTTGCAAATGAGTTCATGAACCGTCATCTTTGAAAGATCTTTAGTGTCTCTTATAGAGTTGATCTTTGTCTTGTATTTCCTTGGAAGAGCAAATAAGATTTTTCGGCATTGTTCTTTGTTGGTGTACTCTTGACCAAGAGTCTTTAAGGTGTTAACAATGTTAGAAAATCTTTGATGCATAGCATTTAAGGCTTCATCGGGCTCCATACGAAAAAGCTCATACTTAGTGATAAAGAGACCAATTTTGGTTTCTTTTATATCCTCCGTTCCTTGATAAGAGAGCTCCAAGAGTTGCCACATTTCATGAGCGGAATTGCATTCACTCACTCTAGCATATTCCGTGACACTTAATCCATTTATGAGGATGTTCATAGCTTTGTTGTTTTTGGTAAGTTTAGCTATGTCTTGATCATTGTAATCATCTTCATCTTTTACCTCCGTTGTACTTCCGGCAACGTAAGGAATATAAGGACCCTTTTTGATAGCCATCCATAAAAAGTAATCGATTCCTTTCACATGAATCTCCATCTTCTTTTTCCATCAAAAGTAGTCTTTTCCTACAAAAAGCGGAGGTCTAGTAGAACATGAACCTTCCGGTTGATTAGAATCCATATCGTATTAACTCTAGAAACGATTAAGTACAATAGAGCTAGGCTCTGATACCAATTGATATACTATATGCGTCCTAGAAGGGGGGTTGAATAGGACAATAGAAATTAATCGGCTAATTTTATTTCAAGTAAATAAAATTAAAAGCTAATTTGAATCCTATTGTATTAGCAAACTAAATAGTAAAAAACTAGATAATCCTAATAGACAATATTATCAAACTATTCAAGTAGGCATTTTATCAAGCATATAGAGTGCGGAAATATAAAGAGTGTAGAGATAGAATACGATACACAACGATGTATAGTGGTTCGGTTTCCCTACATCCACTACCTAAGGAAGCCTCCTTAGGATTTGCAAGATTCTCAACTAATCTTCGTAACTCTTAACCGGGTGAGATACAAAACCCTTACAACCACTTCAAAAACCCTTTGAAGGAAAATACTCTTGTGTTATCACCAACACAAGGAACCAAGCATAAACCTATGCTCACACTACTCTCTTAATCTATTACAAGAACTAAGAGGAAAAGGAAAAGTGTTTAGGGGTGCTTTGTAAAAGCTTTGTAACTAAACTCCTAAATGAGTAGATAAGAACTAATTAGCTTCACAATAAATATGACTTGAATGCTCCTTTGAAACCTCCTTGAATGATAGAATTAATTGCTCTTAAGATTGGTAGATGGAAGGCTTGAGTTGTGTCTTGAATGAGCTTCATTTTATAGCTGAAAATATGATCCAACGGTCATAAGGCTTCTCTCCAACGGATCTATTTTCTCTCCAACGGATAAAAGCTTTGTCCTCTAGTAATAGTGCTGAAACCCTCTCGTGCGGTGTACCGCGGATATGGTCCGGTGCACCGCATGACTGTTCGACTAACTTTTGAGCTTACTGGTCGGACTATGTAGTGTACCGCATCCCTGCTCCGTGTAGTGGTCCGGTGTACCGTGACAAAGGTCCGGTGTACCGTGCATATTTTTGAGTATACTGACGGGCTATTCTGTGTACCGCGCAACTGGTCCGTGACCTGCGGTGTACCGCGTTACTCGTCCGGTGTACCGCGGAGCTGCTATTTTGAATTTCAAGCTAAGGACAATGAAGTAAACACAACTAATCTAATGAGGGGTTTTGGAAAACATTTTAAGTGATACCAAAATGAATTTTAGTTTAAATAATGATTTGTCGAATATTAAAACGGGAATAAAAACAAGGTGAGGCTAACAGATCCATCGGAAAAGTGCGTGATGAGGTCAGGAACAGCAGCAAGCATATTCGAACCATTGTCAAAGGTACACGTTAGCACTCAATTGAAAATACCGTAGCTCAACGCCGTAGCAGTTATTAATTCGTTGATGTTAACACTAGTAGGACGTTCAGTCACTACACAAAAACATATTATGCGTTTATGTAGTAACCAATTCGTATCAGTCCAATGACATGTTATACAGAGTACCTTCAAGCCATTTTTGGCTTCCCACATATCAGAAGTTAGGCAACACCTTCTGGTGAGTTTTTTGAGTTCGTCCACAAGACTTATTCTGGCCTCATTATATAGTTTTTTCATGACTGCCATTAGTGTGGATCTTGGAATAGGCTCGTATAATGGGTTTTGAGAGTTTATAATAAACCTAGCTAGATGAGGACTCTCCGTGTGCTTAAACGCCTTAGCATCACATGCAATGTAGATTACCATTTCTCTTCGGGTGAGTTCAATGTTGGGATAAAATGTTTGCCAGTATGGGGTCTATCGTAGATTGTGTTAGTTTATTGGCTCCCTTATGTGCTGATCTAATATGTTTCAAGAACGTAGCGGTAGATCCATCAACAACTAAGCAGTACGAGGTTTTGCAAAGCTTACATTCGGCCATACCTTCACGGGGTTTGTTCTTATAAAGTACTCCTACGCCATTGATCGTGGTGCTCTTGTTTGTCTCGGTGTTTGTTCCTCTGGTTGATCGGATTCTTCATCGGGTGTAGGTGTTTCTTTCTCTGGTTGGGAATCAGGTTCCACCTCGGCTCTAGTGCTATCTAGATAAGCCCCGACATCTAAATCAGCTGTATATCGATTATGTAGTGTTTTAGTGTTAAGTTTTTGAACATTTAATATTTGTAGGTTTATACCTTGTATGCTGTTACTGTTAGTAACACACTTTCTTGTAGCAGTTTATGCTGTGCCATCAGAGCCTCTATTTGTTCTTGGATTTGTGCTGCTTGATTTACATTTGAACGTTCCTTAGAACCACTTGATCTTGATGAAAACATATTATCTAAATACACAAGGTATTTTTTTAGTACGGTATACTTTTGTTATAAATTATGTGGTTGGGTTTGTTTTGAACAAGCATAGCCAAGTTAGTTATTAGAAATCATAGGTTGAGTATGATTTTTGTTTTAATATGGTATAGGTTGGTTGAAAAATATGTGGTTGAGTTTCTTTAGAACAAGTTTGGTTATAAAAAATCATAAGTTAAGTTTTATTTTATTTAAAAATGGTATAGTTTAATTTTAAAGTTAATGTGGTTGAGTTTGTTTTGAACAAGTATAGCCAAGTTTGATATTATAAATCATAAGTTGAGTTGATTTTAGTTTTAAAATGATATAGTTTGGTATAAATTATGTGATTGAGTTTGTTTTAAAGAAGTATAGCCAAGTTAGTAATTAGAAATCATAGGTTGAGTATGATTTTTGTTTTAAATTAGTATAGGTTGGTTGAAAAATATGTGGTTGAATTTCTTTAGAACAAGTTTGGTTATAAAAATCATAAGTTAACTTATGTTTTATTTAAAAATGGTATAGTTTTTGGTTTAAAAATTAATGTGGTTGGGTTTGTTTTGAACAAGTATAGCCAAGTTTGATATTACAAATCATAAGTTGAGTTGATTTTTGTTTTAAAATGGTTTAGTTTGGTTATAAATTATGTGATTGAGTTTGTTTTAAAGAAGTATAGCCAAGTTAGTTATTAGAAATCATAGGTTGAGTATGATTTTTGTTTTAAAATGGTATAGGTTGGTAGAAAAATATGTGGTTGAGTTTCTTTAGAACAAGTTTGGTTATAAAAAATCATAAGTTAAGTTTTGTTTTATTTAAAAATAGTATAGTTTGGTTTAAAAATTAATGTGGTTGAGTTTCTTTTGAACAAGTATAGTCAAGTTTGATATTAGAAATCATAAGTTGAGTTGATTTTTGTTTTAAAATTGTATAGTTTGGTTGAAAAAATCAGCTAAAAGTTTAGTTATAAAAAATAAGTTAAAAGTTTGGTTATAAAAAATAAGTTAAAATAAGTTGAAATATTTAGTTGAGTTGCATTTTATTATCTTGAAATATTTAGTTGAGTTGCATTTTATTATCTTGAAATATTTAGTTGAGTTGTATTTTATTATCTTGAAATATTTAGTTGAGTTGTATTTTATTATCTTGAAATATTTAGTTGGTTTGTTTTGTTTAATTTTTAACCTTAACTTGAATTAAACTTAAACGCTTAAACTATTAACCTAATAGACGGAATCCTATAGTTTGTTACTATTCGCTATATACATACAATAAATGCCAAAAAAGTAAAAATCGAAATACAAATAAAAGTGATTAGAAACCATTTTAAAAATATAAAATACCAAGTAATAAAAATTATTAGAGATATAAATAAATATACCTTTTGTAGAGCCCCTTTGAAGTGACTAGAATCAAAACATTAATGACCAAATCATAAATTTGAATTCATGCTATTCTTTAGATCACAAATCAGAAAATTAAAACCCCTTTTCTAATTTCAGAACTTGTAAATACAACTTGACAATTTTATGTTATAATTGAACAAAGCTAAACCCTTACACAATTTAGAATTTAGAATTGCATTGTCATCACCAAAGCCGCCCAAGGTATAGAACTTAGGGACTAAATTGTTAAAAATCAGATTGCAAATCATCATTTAAAAAATTCCATTAAATCCAAATCCAACCTCTATGAAAGAAAAAGGGTTTAAAATATCATCATATATTGTATAAATTAAATTATTTCATCATTTTTGTTTAAAGAATGGGATAGTTCCACTATTGCATCTTCAGAACACTAATATTTTATATATATATATATATATATATATATATATATTCAAAAATATATATGTTGGGTGTTATGCTTTAACAAAACACAATTAGAGAATGATACTATAGTATCATCTAATATAAGGTAATTTTAAACAATAACGAATTTGTAGGTATAAATAAATATTTAAATAAAAAACCGCTAAGAACCCGTCAATAACCTGTAAAATAAAATCGTTACAAATATGTTGGATCAGGTGTTAAATAGATAGACACCATTAGATGGACTCAAATTAAACCTTGCTAAAATATGTGGAGGTTGAATCCGTATTCACCCCTACTATATATAAGATCTTTTATTTGTACTTAATCAAAAGAAACGCTAAATAATATAATTCTCTTTTTACTATTCATAGTTTGTTCTTATAATTTTTATTGCACTTGTATTTTTCGCTTTCATATTTCATGTCATTTGATTTTATTTTTATATTGTATTCATTATGCATATAATTGTATAAATAATCAAAATAAAATATATATTAGTAAAATTTGTATTAATTTATAATAATTTATATTAACTCAACAAGACTGAATAGAATTATTATTTAACAGAATCTGAAGTCCAGGTTAATGAATTGTTTACATTAGTTTTTCAGTAAATAAAAAACATTAGTCACTCCTGAATAATTATTTAGTCCTTTTCATTAGAAAATGATCCCCATTGAACCTTCTAATTAAGCCTATCACATAGTCTAACTTTTAGCCCGAAAAGTCTAGTTAGGAAGACAATCTTTTACGGGATGTTGGTGCTAGAAACATTCAGTGAGGTGTATAAATTGATCCCCAACAATTGAGTAGTATACACCAATTTTTATATTCGACGGTCAAGACTCAAGATGTTTTCGATTTTTATGGAGTCACTGTTTTCTAATTCTTTACTTTCCTTACTGTATGCTCTAATTCTTTCTTGTCTTTTGATTGATATCACAATGAAATTCATAAACATCCACAAAACAAACAAACAAAAACTTCCACTTCCTCCTGGTCCATCTCCATGGCCAATAGTTGGAAGTCTTCCAGAATTAAGAAAAAATAAACCAGGATATAAATGGATCAATGGGTTAATGAAACAATTGTCAACAGATATAGCGTGCATACGTTTAGGAAATGATCACATCATTGGAGTCTCTTCAGCTGAGCTGTCCCGTAAATTTCTTCAGGAACAAGACGCCACGTTTGCTTCAAGACCAGTTAACCTGGCTGCTGAATATGCAACATACGGGTACTTGACTGGGGGACTTTCTCCAATGGGTGAACAATGGACAAAAATGAGAAAACTCTACGCTCGTGAATTGGTGTGCCCAGAAAGAACTCGATGGCTACTTAAGAATCGACATGAAGAAGCTGATAACCTTGTCAACTTCATTTATAATATGTGTTGTAATAATGGTGGTGCAGTTGTTAATGTAAGATCAGTAGCTCGACATTATTGTGTAAATGTTGCTAGAAAAATGACCTTCACCCAAAGATATCTTGATCAGAAGAATGGATTACCAGGTGGTCCTGGAGAAGCAGAAGAAGAATATATCGATGCGCTTTTCACTCTGTTAGAGTACTTGAACTCCTTCTGTATATCCGATTATCTTCCTTGGTTGAGAGTGCTAGATCTTGATGGCCATGAAAAGATTGTAAAAAATGCTAGGAGAGTTATCGATAAGTACAATGATCCAATCATTGATGACAGAATTCAACAATGGAAGGATGGAAAACGGAAAGAACCAGAGGACCTGCTTGATATTATGATTTTGCTCAAGGATAGAATTAGCGGTGATCCGTTACTGTCCAGGAATGAAATTAGAGCCCAGTGTTGTGTAAGTTTATATATATATATATATAAAATTTGCATACCTTTATGGCAGATTTTTTTTTTTTGTTATGATTTTATATATGTTTATATTTAGCCTTGATGAAAAAAAGGTTATCAATCATTCCAATTATTAATGATTAGCTCTTATAATGATTTACCAGGAGTTATTTTTTCCATCCGATAGCCCTTCAAATGCAGTTGAATGGATCATTGCAGAAATGTTAAATCAACCCCATATATTCGAAAAGGCAAGAAAAGAAATAGATGAAGTAGTTGGAAAAGACAGATTGGTTCAAGAATCTGATATTCCACAGTTAAACTACTTGAAGGCTTGTGCAAAGGAATCTTTGAGGCTTCATCCTGCTACACCTTTCAATCTTCCTCATGTGTCATTATCAGACACAAATGTTGGAGGTTATTTCATTCCTAAAGGCAGTCATATTCTCTTGTCCCGTACTGGACTTGGGAGACACCCTGATGTATGGGAAGATCCACTCAAGTTTAAACCGGAACGACATTTTAATGACTCGCAAAGCAAAGTTGAAATTAAAGAGCCAGATTTGAAATTCATTACATTTAGTAGAGGCAAGCGTGGGTGTCCAGCAATATCACTAGGGACAGAAATGATTATAATGGCTTTGGGAAGGCTTCTTCAAGGATTTACATGGAGTGCACCACCAAATGTGAAAAAAATCGAACTTGCAGAGTGTTCTGATAATCTCACTCTTGCCAAACCCTTATATGCATTAGCCAAACCACGCCTACCTAAGACCACATATCCTATTACTACTGTTGTTATCACCTAGCTAGAAAAATTGAACCTCCTAAAGAAGTTTTAATACAATCAATACATTCTCTATACCTAAGAAATTTGAGAAGTATATCTAGATGGTGACTTTTAAGCTTATTTATGTATGAGGTGTAATAAATTATGAGTTAATATCTAGAAACTTTTATAAATTTTATGTAAGCCTAAAGTAAGTGAAATATTATGAAAGTTATATGTATTGTTTCTTCCCTTTTTTTCAGTTTTGTTTTATATGAATATTGTTCTTCTATAATATTCCGCAATTTGATACCAGAGTTAGGTTTAAAATTAAAAAAAAAAATACATGAATAGTTAAAATGTCTAAACAATCGATAGAATTTCAAGTTGAGATTTATTTGCTTGGATCTCGAGAAGTGTGTCATCTTGTAAAGAATGTTCACGACGAGGATATTCGAAAAAAGAACCATTAGACACTCCTATCATCCATATAATCTGGAGTTACATACTTCAGAAAAATATTGTAATTTTTCCCATTTAAAAGACGATTGACATATTTTTTAAAATTTATTTAACAAATTTTGATAAGGTGAAGGAGGAAAGACTTAGAACTCTGTAACATATAAAATAATTTGAATCCAGTTAGATACTTTCTCAAAAATATTAACAATTGTAAATCAACTACAAAAATATGGTTATGTGTTGGAAGATAATGATGTTGCTAAGAAGAATTTCAATCTTTATATTTGAGTTGTTGATTACATTATTGTATCATTAATAGTTGATTATACCATATGCCATATTCCTCTAGCATTCAAGCCTAAAGTTCGAGCATAACACCCCAGTAACATAAACATCAAGCATATAAAGTGATAGTTTGGTTCACGGGAAATAATTTGCACGTTCCAATTGTATCTATCAGTATTACCAATCTTATGATCCCAACTTCTCTTAGGTCATGATTAGAGAAACTACGCAGGTTTGTATGCAAGTTGAATACCTTAACCTTTGGGAATACATTTTATAACCACCAAGACGGTCTCCAGACTATACACAACCTCTTTCTAAAAACTGTTAAGGTAACTAAATTCATATCTATCATTTTAAAGTAAGTAAATGCCTCATTTACCCCTTCAACTATACTCGTTTTGACAGATTGTCCCCAATTAATTTTTTGCGACGGGATGGTCTTTAAACTTTGTTTTCGTGACTCGTTGCCCTTGTTAACAGATTCCGTTAGTTTTCACCGTTAGTTGGTCACATGCGCAAATTTTAGTGACATTTTACCCCATGTACTAGGTTTTTTGTGACATTTTACCCCCTCTACTAAGATTTTTGGACATTTTACCCTAGGCACCGAGTCACGAAAAACTTAGTACATGGGGTAAAATGTCACGAAAAACTTAGTACGTGAGGAAAAATGTCACGACAATTTGCGCAAGTGACCAACTAACGACGGTTTTTTACGGTTCCCGTTAACAGTGGTATCGAGTCACGAAACAAAGTTTAAGGACCATCCAGGCGCAAAAAATTGATTGGGGGGCAATCTGTCAAAACGTGTATAGTTCAGGGGGTAGAGCCGATATTTACTCTTTTAAAGTGCAATCTTTTTAGTTGTCTTATAACCTTTCCAACCGGTTCCAGTTATGGCTTTATCATTAAACTCTATTAACTTGGGTATTATAGTGAGCACTTCTAAGGAGGGCGATACTCCTTATTCATATTGACAGGGTCATATTGCAGTTCACTAGTTAGATTCAAGGACATATCAAAATCCTTGCTTGGTTGAATTCCAACCCAACATTTTGAGATGACATATTTTTTCCATATCAATTTGGTGTCGTTTAAGAAATGTAACAGTTTATGGAATTGAAACATTGAGAACTTAATATCATAAGAGTTAGAGATAATAAAAGGAATCGTAATGCAAGTATAAGATGGGATTTTTCTTACCCATACACTTGTATATGACTATGTGTACACATCCAATAAATCACTCTTAACACTAGGATAAGAGAAATTTATAATTACACCATGCCAATACGCAGAGCCAAATCTTTTTGAACTTCTCCGTTGCGTTGTTAAATAGACTTTGAAGTTTTATCATTCGGGTATGGGGTTCCAATTATTTCAATATAACATCACATATATATAAAGATGGAACAAACCTACCATTCCATCTGGTGACAATCACTATCGTCATTACCCATTGTCTCAACCATTTATTGACCAGGATATCTGGTTATTAGGTGAAAATCATCTTGTAGTTGAATGGTTAGGGTCAGGATAAATCCCCTCCAACATGCTATATGTAGATGTGGATGTATATATCCTTATACTAGACATCAAATCATACAGATATTAAATTGATTTTCCCCATGACCAGTCATGGGTTCAACTTGAGACAGGGAAGAAGTTATTAGGTATATCATGGAATCATGGACAAAAATATCGCAGCTTGTTGATTCCTCAATTGACTTGATATTACGCTTCCATTAAGGTATTTGTTGATCATGAACCGTGTACTTGACTTCTACATGGTTGGCCCATGCCCTAGGTGATAGTATTCTTGGACAACATATCCAAATCCCTATCTTAGAGGTTGGGAACTTAATGATGATAAGGCTTACCATAAATGATCGTTACCTACTCTAGTATATTAAGGTATACAGTGATATATTTTCCTTAGGGTCATATTGACTTCTTGTGAAGGCATATATATTTAGCACCTGAAGGTGAGTCTATACCCGATTTGATGTATCTTTTCAAGATTGATAGATAATTCTTACTTTGGTGATCAGAGCCTCAATACTAACAAGACCTCAAATTATGTTATCCTTTATAGTTTTTGTATTAGTGCCTTTTAGTCTTTGCTCGGTTGAGGGGGTCCAGTTGGTGGGTCTTTAATAATTATTGACCTATTAGTGAGTTGTTCAATTTCTTTCTTAGTGAGCTCAATTATAACTTTTCTTACTCTAGCATCATTAAACTCTCTATGAGAAATGAAAGTGTCTGTGATAAATTAAACTTCATGATTCAAGTCACCCTTTGCATCCATTTTAGTCATCTAATATAGATAGTTAGTACCTATAAAGAATGGATGCCCAACCATATAATGAGTGTCAATAACATTATTTCTATGAGAAGCCATAATAGTTACTCTATAAAAGATTAAACTATTAGGTATAGAGTTAGCCTCTAATACCACTTTTTAAAGTGTTATAGTCCTAGACGATGGGTGATTGTACTAGTAGGCTATAATGTCAACTTACAATTTCACAAACTAAATGAACTAATACTATCGCTAAATAGAGAAAGTTTTAACAAGCATCAGTTTTCAAGATAATATATGTAGTCGTAAGTAACTGTAATTAGAAAATCTAACTAACACATCACATATAATATGTAAAGAGTAAGGACTTATAGAAGTTAACACCATATATTATAGTGGTTGGCTCCCGTAGGCTTAATCCACTCCCTAAGGTTCTTCCAACCTTAGGATTTCAATATTTTTAGCAAGAATATTCCCTTAATACCTTTTACGAGTAGGTGTGATTAAACCCCTTTCAACCTTGTAAAAAACCTTCAAAGTACCTTCGTATCACCACAAAGGAAACTATTCTATTCTATAATAGCCACCTGATATCTAAAGAGCACAATCATTATAACTGTTTACCATAATCTTTATAAAACAAAATATATCCTACTTGAGTAGATTACATCAATATAAAAACATAAATAATTTTTTATAGATAACTTGGTTGAACTCTTGAGTGTGTTAATCTCCCTTCACTTTGTAGATATGTTTATAATATTTTATGGTTGCCGGTAATAGATTTATATGAGTTGAATGTAGTTTTGTATATATAGACAAAACTCTTAAACCATGAGATTTTGGGTATTAAATCACCTTGTTAGACCGTGAAATAGTGTAGGTCATTTAGACGATTTGGAAACACGGAAATGGTTCATCTAAGTGTTTGGTTGACTGGCTTATTATTCCAACGATTATTTTTTATTTGATCAAAAGACAGTATCTTTCGTGAATATTTCTTGTTTCACTTGTGTTGTGCAAATTTAGTGGTCTATTGATAACATTCTTTCTTAATCGGTCGACTGTGCAAGCATTCCCTTTGATTGTTTCCTCCTACAGTCGTGTTGTAATATTTTATATTATTTTTCCCATATTCATTTAATATTCATGCTCTTTGAGTATGTTTTTCTTATTTGCTTATAACAATGAAGTTAAGTTAAAAGACAACTCAAATAAAGAAAATATTTATTAAAATAAAAAAATGATAATAATCATGTTTACGTATCACCAAAAATACTATTTATAGTGTTAGGTCAACAAACATTTAGCTATAATAAGATAAGTATCAATTCGTAAATTGTATAGACTTGTAGAAAGAAGAACCCAATGAAAAAGTATAATATTGACATTATGAACTTTATAATTTGGGGTAATTTTTAAATTACTTTTGCCATGATTGTATTAACTACTAGTAACTCTAGTCAATCCAATCATAAACTAACTTATGAAAGACAAGAAGACTCTCTAACCTCTAGGTCCTCAATTATGCAGGATTCAATAAACATTATTGTAAATTTTTCATACAAGAATGAAAAAGGATTTGGTGTTTTAGTGTGCATGACCATAATAGTGAATTCTTATACGATAATGCATGTAATTTCTTTGTCTCCTATAGTTGTAACATAAACTATTTCTCTTCACAATGAGAATATATTTGCAATGTTTTGTTTAATAAAAGTATAAATGTGCTACTTTTGAAACACGGAAATACATTTTTCTATTTTCCTAATAGAAGGACAATGTTTACTTACCATATACAGTGAGTGGTTATATATATTAGTATGACAAAGTTGTTGATGGAACATAAATTTAGAAAAAACAATATTTTTTGCTACAAATATGTTTTAGAAAACCCTCACATTAGTGGGTTGGATAAATTTAAAAGAGTTTAAATTATATTTTTTCTACCATCCAAATAGATCACCAAATACTACTAAAATGCACTGGTATTTAACTCCACATGTGTGACACCACGACCACACAACGCGACTTCTACTCTAGCAATGGTGATGGATCATGGTTGTGGGTTGTTAGGGAGAATTTCACGATAAATTTTTTTTGATACAATCTATGTGTATTTTTATATTGATCACTTGAAGGGTTATAAAATATTTTCTATAAATTAATTGTAAAATGTTTTTGAACCAGAAGCTGATTCTTCTCCAATTTTTGTGTTTTTGTTTCAAAAAATTTGGAATATATATTTTTGTTTAATGCTTTGTCCCAATGTTTTTTCCATATGTCAAATTTAAATTTTTTGTGATTTTAAAAGCTTTTTGGTTTATTACATTATTTATGAGGTTGTTTATTTTGTGCCAATATAAACAACCTTTCTTGCCCATTTGAGGCACAAAACAAATGAAATACATCCCTCATTCTCCAATTCTTCTCAAATTTTTTTCTATGCGTACATTGGGAATCTTTCGAGTAATGCTCCATCTATTATTTATTGAGTTCACATTAAAAATATGTTGTTGTCATACCTATGATCTATCTAGATGCACTGCTAATCCTTTTTAAGACAGTGTTCACTAGAGTACTATAGCATGTTCCTTTATGATCTTTAAAATTTGTAGTTCTTGTGTACTTAAACCAAATCTAACCAAAAAAACCATGACACACATTGTACAGTAATTAATTTATACAAAGTTAAGAGAAAAATAAAGAAATAAAACTTTTATACTGACAAAGAGAAAATGAAGTCTGGTTCATACAACCAATGGTTACTAATGGTAGTGCTATATTTTTTTGGAGACAAATAGATAGTTTGGAAGAGGATAATAGGACAAATAAATTTACCATGAACAATAGTTCGATAGATAATTTATTGCTACTTGTTCATCTATGTCAATATTAAGTGGTATCATTATGTTTGACAAATGATAACTCATAACCAACCACCCATTTTCATTGGCAGGTTACCTAGGAGACAGAGTTCCCACATGAGGAAAACAACTTATATATGACACATGTTTTATTTTTTGTGTGTCCTAAAACTAATCCAATGGTAGAGAAATTTTCAAGAGGCACACCCATCAAGTTACAATCAAACTCTAATGTTTTTGTGTCTTTGAATTCCATAACAATTAGTAGTTTAGACATATTAAGAATATAATTTTTGCATGGAGGTTTATATAAATTTCTCTCAATTCTCTCATAATTTAAAATTACTGTAAATAACAATAACCTTTTACGTTGAAAATGTAAAAGGTATATTAATTAAGAGAGATAATTGCTAATTAGGTTCATAATCCAACAAATCATGTTTTAAGAAGTCAAGCCCAAAAGTTTGATTGAATAAGGTCCAAGATATTATTTTAGGTTTATATTATACCTAATATAACCTTACAAAAAAAAATACTTTAAGATAAAAAAAGTATACAACAAGAAACGTTGAAAAATTTCAAACAAAAAATTAAAATAAATAAATAAATCGATTAAAAAATAATAATGTTACATAAAACCTAAAACTCATCTATTCACACTCACCTCGAACGTAAAAACAAAAAAAAAAAGAAATTCTTTCCATTCACCTTTCCACTAAGCTCCTCTTCTGCAAAATAAAACCGCCGCCATTTGGGGACCATTCTCAACTATCATCACCAACCCAGTTTCGATGCGCCATTAACAATTGAAGAACCCAGATAAGGTAAAAAAATCATTTTCTACCATTGCAACTCTAAAAAAAATTGATTTGATTTCAATCTAATCTCATCACTTTACAATTTTTTAGAATTATCTGAATTCAATATAATATATTATTTTTTAAATTGGGTCTTATACTGCATTTTTTAGATTGTTTTGCAGTGAATTGTGTCGCATACTCTAGTAAATTATGTTACACATCCCAATGAATTATTGTGTCGTAGCCTAGTGAATTGTGTAGTGAAAGGTATTATGGACTTGAATTGTTAGTGAAGTGCGCTGGACCTTGTGAAGAAAGTTTGTTGGGTTGTGGATCCTTTGGAGTAATCACCCAAATTAAAGTAATAAATTAAAATAAATATTTAGTGTAACTTTATAATTAAAAGTTAAATGACAGTCTTATAAAGATGATTCAAATTTCTATGGAACAAGGCCAACCCCTTTTTCTATGATTACCAGTGTACATACGAATTTCATAAAAATGGACGAATTTGAACATGAATCTTATTAATAAAATTTATAAAATATAACAAAACACGGATATATATAATCTTAACTACATTAAATAATTATTTGACTCAAATTCAGCTAACTGCTAGAACAACTATCAAACTTATGCTATCAACTCTTTGATGTGGAAATGTATTCTGTCCATTGCACTTTTCATAAACCCATGATGAATTTTCTACAAAAAATCCAAAAATATTTACTTTCCCATTCTAATATACAACCACGAACACCAACTCCTCTTTCATGTAATTTAGTTTTTATCGCAACACCATCTTCACATTCATTCCTGATTTGCTACTTTAGTGCTCTTATACCCTAACATTAGTTATTTATCTAATATACAATAGCACCAAGTAAATGCAGCCTAATTTAGTTGATCAATTTTATAGTATCTAAAGTAGGAAGCTTAAATAGTTCATTCTTTATTCTCAATGTTTTATGTAAGATATCCAAATATACTACATGTTACACTCAACGATTAGTATCAAATATACCCTTGGTAGTGTATAACAAATGGGTATAAACATAAGGATATGTTAATTCCATTTTGCATAACGTGGTCATCAATGAAACAATTGACTATACCACAAAATGTTACCTAAGAGTATCTACATTTGGGAGTGATACTTGCATTTCTATGAACGAGTGTATTACCGAAAAAACATGTACCATTACTGTTATTATTTGGATAAAAGATGTGGGCTATTATACCAAAAAATGGTTAACAACAATAAGTTTATATGTAAATATTTAATTATATACTTTTTTCAAACACTCTACTACCCTAACAATATTGTAATCTGGAAATACATTAGTGGTGAGTAACATTATCATAAAAATCAACACAAATTTATAAATATTTTTATGAAAAAACTTGATAGATCTACAAATTATAACATATTACACATACTATTAAAATTTACATATTGGGGCACTGCCACAGGGTTGGCATCTTGCTCGATGGGCTTCTATCCATGATTCTTCACTGTTAGATGTGTTGTCAAGCCAATAGAAAAATATTGGCTTTCGGGTTATAATTTAGTTTACATGAATGACAACCCGACTACATACTAATGTAACAGATTTCAGATATTCACCAGTGTAATAACTATCAAATATGTAATGCATATAATGAAAACATATTGAACACGGTGAAAAAACTGTACAAAAAAAAGTAAAATATGTTACACTTTGAAATAATATCTCATTATTTCTATCGAACTTGATTTTAGAAATATGTGAGACACAAAATATATATTAATTAATACAATCTCCACTCCTCAATAATGAATTCTTTAGCCAAACAAAATTATTCCACAATATATGTCACATTTAGAGTTTCAATGCAAAATAAATGACATTTTCCCTATATTACACTCTTTCTAAAATCTTTTAACAACTAACCTTTTAGTTTTCTCTCTTTTATAAATAGGGACATGTTTGTCATTTTTCACTATCTTTCCTAGTTTTTAGGTCCTTAATATGTGTAAAAACCTCTTAAAAGTCAATTATTATGGAATGGAGGTAGAATATATTAGACACGGTTAGTAGATTTGTAAACTACTAATTCAATACATATCAATTGATAAAACCAGTATTAATTGATGATGAGATCAAGTTAAACGAGTAAAATTAAAAACATCATCATAAATAAGAGAGAGGATTGCTACCTCCTACATCTCTGTCTCAAACTCATCACCAACTCCCAACCCCGATATCTTTAAAATAGTAGCACATAGACTCCAGATTCAATGCTTCTACTGTGCTTCTTTCTTGTATCACTTTCATCATCAATTTGCACTTCCATTGATTAAATTTGCTAGATAAGATTAAATATTCCAATCAATAATAAATCCCTATATTAAAATAGTATCACATGTCAGATGAATATACTTGAAATTAAACAATAACTAGTTGGTAAGTCGTATACTTTATTTCTATGGTATACTATATTCTACTCAAAATATCATATTTTCTAGTGATAAATCATGATATATATATATATGAGGTGTCAATTTAAAATAAAAAATAATTTTAATGTCAGACATAACCAGTATGGAGGTTGATGAATAAATAGTAACATTTTAAAAAAACTGCAAAAAAATTGAAAATGAACCAAAAATTTTGTTTTATCAAAAAAATGTACAAAAGAGGATCTTATCCTCCCAGTTTCTTCCGCAACCACTCTTGAAGATTAGTGCCCCATTTCCCCAACGTGGTTCCAGTTGTTGTATTCGGCACAAAAATAAGCCCCCAAATTTCTCCTTAGCCTTATGTGTCGATCGAAGAATGCTCTTTCTATGAAGTTTCTTTATTAGTTTTCCTGTAAAATAACAAAGTTAAATAAAAATTATATATGCCCTTTAAATAAAGAAAAAACCAATTACATTTTACCTTTATTGTTACAATCGAAAACCAGACTAGTGGATCCCCAAGTACTAATTTGTTAATATGTTAAGTCCGTATGACTTAGTTGTTAGTATTTTTAACCTTGTGGACTTAATTTTTAATATTTTAAACAATATGGTCTTAATTGTCTAAATTTTAAACACTATAGACTAATTTGTAAATAAATTAAACATGAGGGACTTAATTTTTGCTAATCTAAACTCTAGGGACTTCATTGCTGATATTTTAAACATTAAGGACTAATTTGTAAATACTTTGAGAACTAGGGATTAATTTATAAATAATTTATAAACTAGGGACTAATTTGTTATTATTTTAAACCTTAAGGACTAATATTTTGAATAATTTAAACCCTTGGACTAATATAATTTGCAAATATATTAAACCATAGGGACTCATTTGTAAAAACTTAAAACCCTATGGACTAATTTTAAAATAATATTCAAACCCTAGGGTCTAAATTGTTAATATTTATAACTTAGTGGTAAAATAATATGTATTGTTATTTATATAAAATATAAATAATTAGAATTGTTTTTTTAACTTTCAAAATATTATATTTTATATATATATCGCTATAATTTACAAAATTATAATTTTATTTCCTATGCTAAAGTTAATTGGACAAAAAGCACATAACTATTAAAATATTGTATTAAATGACTATTTAATTTTCAAAATTTAACATTAAAGATCTCTATAATCCTCAAATTGCACTAATATTCCTATATTAAATACACATTCACAAAAATTTTACTATGGTCCATATATTATACAAAACATGTACAATTTGTCCATAAATTTATGCAAAAATTGCACTATGGGCCATATAGGAGGCAAATCAGGGACAATAGATTCCTGATTTATGCACAACTTTTACTATGGTCCCTATATTATGCGAAATTTGGATATATTGTTCCTAACTTATGCAAAACTAACATTGTGGTTCCTATACAATGAGAAAACGGGACTTACTTGAAACAAGGACAATAGGTCCACGAGTTAAGCAAAACTTGCACTATGGTCCTATATATAACTCAAAACATGGATAATAGGTTCCTGAATTATGCAAAAATTGCCCTATGGTTCCATATAACTTGAAACATGGACAATATGGCCCTTAATTATGCAAAGCTTGCACTGTGGTTCTTATCTAAGTCGAAGCAAGGACAATCGGTCCCTGAAAAATTTGGCGCGCAAGAATTTGGATGGAAATAGTACAAACTATACGAAAATGGTCGATAAAGGTTGAGACCTCTAGGGATCAACGGGTGGTCGCTAGCTAAATAAATGGCCGCTAATATGTATTAATAAAATTGGGTGTGTAAATCTGAACTGTCAATATTTGGGTGTATATTTACCGGTCACACAAATGGTTAGTAAAGAAGCTATTGAATTTTTATTTTGTTATTTTTTATTTTAAACAAAATATTAACGATCACCGTTGATCAATAATATATGTTCTAGGGCAATTTTTTACTATCGTTAAAAAATGGTGGCTAAAGATACGAATTACAGTAGTGGAGCATTGTGGTACAGACTCTTGGATGCTTGCTAATTGAGACATTTTTATATATACCGTGTTGCATAAATTATATGGAGATCATAATTTCTGGCTAACATCTTATGAACATAGTGAATGGTTGACGGAGGACTAAAAAGATTATTGTAAAGATCACAACCCATGGGTACATTTCTTTTTTTTATCGAACACATGGGTGCACTTCAAACATGAGTTTTACGATTACGCATTCTTGAATCTTGCCACACACAACATGTTAACTTAAGCAAAAAAAAAAGGCAGGTAGATCACGTATACTATCACTACAAGGAATAGTAGCATTAGTGGCGAACCTATTGCAGCAACAACTAAAATGGCCTCTAATGATATTTTTAAAAACCAAAATAGCCTCTAATTATATTTTTAGCGGCAATATTTACCGCTAAAGATAAAGTTAATAGAGGCAAAAACAAATAATTTGCTATTAAAGGTATATTTAGCGACGAACTTATAGAGACGACAAATAAAGATTATTAGCGGCAAGATTAAGATTTTTAGTGTTAATTTTTTTGCCGCTAAAGATACTATTTCTTGTAGTGTATGAAACCATAAAATAACCTTTGACCATCTTAGTTATCGAATGTCCTAACATAAATTAAAATCCGATCTCCTTTATTTACGCATTAATCATTCTTTTAGCTGTCATGTATTTGATCAATTAGTCAATCTCTTCAAAATTTGCAGAGTTGTATATGTACGTAAGTGCCTCCAAATCTTTTAGTATATGTAAAAAATAATTTAAATTGTTCAGTAATTCTGTCTCAATGGCAAGCCTTTCATTATATTTTATGACCTTGTTTATCTTTTTCATTGGCATGGTTCAAAGCAGATTGATTAGACTAAACACATCTAATCCTCTAGTTTCGGATGGACTAAATGTTGATCAGCCATCTCAATTATTTCTTCTGGATGGTTTTTCTTCTTCCTCAGGAACATGTGAACACGATTATGGTTTCCTTCCATGTGCTGATAATATTGGAGGTTACATATTCCAGTTAATTCTGTATCAGTACTTGCTTTTTATTGCAGGCAACCTTGTAACAAATGGAAGCAAGAAACTCTTTACTATACTTGGGACTGGTATATTTGGTGCAACTATTTTCCGTATCCTCTTGGGTTTACCTAGAATCATGTTTGTAATAAGTAAGTCTCACTCTATATTATCTTTTGTAAATTAACTATTGATCAAATTTGCTACTTCATAATATATTTTGTATTACCTTTCATTACGGTTGAAGTTTCTGGAGTTTTCTCGAGCAAAGAGGCAGCTCAGCAACAGGTCTCTCTAGGAGTTGCTATATATGCTGGTTCCACTGTGTTTAATCTCACCTTGTTATGGGGTATCTGCGTGATAGCTGGAAGAAGAGATGTACCCAAACGATCGAGTAAAAATTGGTCATCTTTATTGTCGAAATCTTTACTTATTAAAGAGAAGTTCACACATTTAAAGGGTTTGTTACTTTTACAGATAAATTATAGAAGTAAAATTTGATATATGCATACTTTTATATATGTTTCATTGTTTTTTAATGCAGGTAGAGGTGTTACAATAGACAAAGAAACTAATTATACAGCTGGAATAATGCTTGTATCATTGATACCATATGGTATATTGCAATTATTGGACATCTTCAACACATCCTCAGGACGTCGTATAGTGATGTTTATTGCTCTAATTGTATCAGCCATATTGTTGTTCTCATATTTCGCGTACCAGGTACACAATTACTAGATTTTTGTGATGTCAAAAGAACCATATAATTGGATGGATAGATATAGTAAAGTAAGACAAACAATAAATTCTGTAAACCAAAATAACTAAATTTTTGTCGACCAAAAAGAATATATAAGTAATTTTTTCGTACTTTTTCGTCAGTGTTGCACGTTCAAAAACATTTATAAAATAAAAACTCCATGTGCAAGTTATGAAAATGAATCGCCCACATGTAAAGGGCGTGCTAAAAGAAATATAGTAGCTTAATTCATAATTCTTATTTATTATAATGGTGATCTAAAATTTCTAAGATTTTTCCATTTATTCTCCGTTTAATGGCTAGATACTTGATCCACTAATTCTAGGCCCTTTTTTATAGTATATATTAAAGTAATTTTAGATTGGAAAATATTTTTTATTTTGTTCGAACTCTATTTTCTATATCTTTTAGAATAGGAAACAAAGTTCTGACTAAAAACAACTATTTTTTTTTAACTATTTTGCAAAAATTAAACGATCCTAAAATTAACTCTTATTAAAGTTAAAATAATTTTAAATACAAAATAACTTTTATGTGTATTAATAAAAATTAAAAACTATAACTTTTTAGGATTTTTTAAATGTCTATAGTTTAAATTAAATACATGAGTCCAGTTCTTTTTAGATGTTATGATGATTAGGAACAACACCTTTTATACTTAAAAAAAATACCTTTTATAACAAAAAATCCATGTTAATATAATATATAATTTCTTTTTGTAAAGTTAAACTATAGTTTTATATATGTAGAAAAAATTAAATACAATAAATCATGATGAATTACATATGAAGGACGCTTTTCAAACCTTTCTCCACTCAAAAATTTTAGTTATATTGGACGGAACCTACCTTCTACCTATATCTATACTACTTATCCAATTTCTAACTTGTCAAATTACTTTGACATACTCCAAACACGTAGTTAAAGTATTATTGGATAAATTCGTAGGTTTATGTCTCACATTTTGTGCCAACTTGTCTATCCTATTGTTGAGCTTGCGAAGTTTGTGTACAAAAGAAACACGTTTCACTTCTTCTACCATCTTGTTGATCTTTCTCATCATGGACTTAATTTTTCAGTTAGCTGTCAACACTTGCTTTATACCTTGAATCAGTTCAAGGTTAACTGAGAAGATGATTTTCTATACTTGTCATGAATCTTTGTTGAACCCTAATGCCTAGATGATCGTCTGTGCTTCTCCTTCAATAGTAGTACTGAAATAAGTAGCTCGAGAGTGTCCAATTCTAATTCTAGTATCTTTATGAATCTAAACAATACCGATGTCAGTCAGATTATATAGAAAATCAAATGACGCAGGACACGTGAAAGACACGTCAGTTTAAATTCCATAAACTCGGTAGGAGGCATTGGCGTCGTATTCCTATACAGATAATCGATTTTCTACAGATTTTCACATTCTTCAAAAATTCGTTGACATTGATGTTAGTCGCTTTGATAACTTCATTTGAATCCAGTATTATATTATTATATCAACTCTTCATCTTACTTTTCCAAATGTTTCATAACATCAACAACACATAAGATGTAATTATTTTAGGTTGTCATCCTCCATCAACATATGGCTCAATGATGTTAATCACCCATTTTCCCAAGGATGCCCAAATAGTTTGACATAAACTACATGTTAATAATAAGTGAACAACAGTTTTATCCTCTAATTCACACCATGCGCATTCTAGGTTAATATCATTTTTTTAACCAAATTTTTGCTCATGTGTATCGCATTATTACATGTCTTCCAAATAAAAATCCTTGTATTTGTTGGTATATTCGATATCCAAGCTGTATCCATAAACTCGAATTCAAATTAGTATTTGTTATTAATCTGTGTGGTTCTCTGAACACATGTTTATCTATGAGTATCGTGTATCCCGTTTCCTTAGCATATTTCCCATTCTTTAAATGTGTCCATGTGAAGGGAATTTTCTCTTCAGGTTGTAAGATGCGTGTTCTTGTGATAACCAATATAATTGGTGCTGGGAAGATATTATCCAGTAACTTCGTGTTCCATTCCACGATATCAGTCTTCCATAACTCACATACTTTATTTAGCTTGCAATTTATCGGTCTTTCAAACTTCTGTTGAGTATCTAACCATTTATCTTTCCAAATATCAATAGTTTTTCCATTTCCAATCTAGCACATCGCATGATTTTTCAAAAAATCTCTTCCATCTATTTAATTTCCCATGAGTCTTACAATGTCTTAGCATAACGTTTAAAAAATCTGTTTTAGGATATTAAATACCTTTTAACAACTTTGTAGCCAACATATCAGGAATCTTAAGAATTCTCCACGCCTGAGCTGCAAGTAACATCGTGTTCATTCATTTAAAATCTTTGAAATCAATTCCACCCAGTAATTTGTCTACAACTAATTTTTCCCATGTGATCCAATGAATCTGATTTTTTTTCTAGAGTTTCACCATAAGTTCAAAATAGCTGATATAAGCTTCTTACATAAAGTGACTTGAAAGGACAATATAGACATTGAGTATGCTGGTACCACTTGAAGAATGGCTTGAATTGATGCCTCTTTGACTCTATATGATAATAATTGGGCTTTCCATCCCTCGGTATTTAAAAAAATCTGCATGCAATTCAAATCTTGTATCTTCGATCTTTTATGATAAAGTGGAAGTTCTAAGTATTTTTCCCAAATCTTCTTTTTATTTAATATTTAATCTTTCCGTCACTCTTTCTCTAACTTTTATCGGTGTATCTTGAATATGACACATTGAAGATTTGTTAAAATTTATCTGTTGTCCTAAGCCGCCTTCACAATAAACCGTAACACAGTGTTGAAAGCATTAATCTCATGTTCTTCGAGCTTTAAGGGAAAAAATGAATTGTCCATGAAAAGAAGATGTGTTACTTCCACGTGTTAAAGGCAGTGAACTAAATTCTGGAATTTAGTTTAATGGATCAACTTTTAATAAATCAAGTAACGTAACACAGATGAGACCTAAAGACCATTCCAACGAATCACCAACATATAAGCCTATCAAGAAATATAAGAGTTATGCTTTTTCTACGAAAACGATACTAATTGGTAAATTATATAATTAATAATTATAAATATATGATAGATGTTAACTAATAATTAAAACATATATGATAATAAGATTGATAGTTTCTCTAATGGTTAGAGTACTTTATAGTGATCAATACGTCTAAGATAAAAAAAAAATATGGGTGATTTGGGACCACTTATATAGTTATTGCATATTAATTTTATGAAAAAACTATATTTGGGACCACTTATACGTCTAAGTCTCTATGTAACTCAAAATTACACTTCAACACCATAAAAAATTTAAAAAGTCCCATAATAGTCCCTATAATTCACAAAGTTTCATTTTATAATTCCTTAAACTCTTGAAAAATCCCTTTACTATCCTAAAACTTTTGATATTTTCTTTATTAGTCCGGCCAATTCGAAAAATTGTACCATTAATCCCTATATAACTCAAAAATACAATATAATTATCTACTTTTACAAAATTAAACAAAATAAAAAATTGACATCCATATACACACATATAATTATGAGTAATGATATATGTCACCCCTTTTCATGTCACCCTTTTATCACCCTTCTATATATATGTACTGATTTCCTTGAATAGAAGATAGAAAGTTTCTTGTTATAAGTGTTGTTTTCACAAAAATTATTTAATCCTTCAATTTTTTAAAAATCTATATCAAATATTTTTAAGTGTTTTTTTTTTTACAAAAATTGTTTGATGCATTAATTTTTTAAGAAAACTATATTAAATTTTTTAAGTGTTTTTTTTACCAAATAATTATTTTATGCTAAAATTTTTAAATAAAATTATTTTAAACTTTTTTAAGTGTTTTTTTCTCAAAAATTATTTTATGCTTTATATTTATTGTTTTTTTTGTAAATCCTTTTAATTCTAAAAAATTACCAAAAATTTCCTAATCATATTTTATAAACACATAAACCCTATTTTTTCTTCTAATCATATAGACAACTAACAAAAAATACTAATCATTAAATCCTTAATCATATAAACCTTAATTTTAAGAAAAAATTAATTGTTTTAAAATTAAAAATAACAAATAAAACATACATGCTTTTATAAACAAAATAAAAGTGTTAAACAACCTATTATAACCTACACATAACGCGGATTTCATCATAACACAAATATTTTCAACAAATTTTGAAAAAAAAAAGACTAAAAAGAGCTCGAAAATTGTACCTTTTACGTGGAAAGTGTGGTGTGGATGATGATGAAGCCATGCCAATCAATCAGATTGATAAACAACAAATCAAAAAAAATTATTGTTAAAAAATGACATAAAAGCAAAAAATGAATTAAAAAGATATAATTGAAGAGATTTGATTACCTTTAATGTGTTTGAATAGTATTTGCCTAGGATTGTGCTCGTATTCGCATGTGGATTGAAAAGCTCTTGTTTTGGAAATTTTTGTTGTGTTGAATGTGAAGAAATGAGCTTACTGGTAGGGTTTATTAGAATTATTGTTTAGCGACGAAAAAATTTCGTTGCTATGTATTAAAATTTCGTCGCAAGAAGGGGGTACGTGTAATGAATCGTACACACGACTATGACTGTCCTTGTTTAGCGACGACATGTGGCGTCGC
This sequence comes from Nemophila menziesii, assembly GCA_029959085.1. Taxonomy (NCBI): domain Eukaryota; kingdom Viridiplantae; phylum Streptophyta; class Magnoliopsida; order Boraginales; family Hydrophyllaceae; genus Nemophila; species Nemophila menziesii. The sequence continues at coordinate 23,194,505 of JARWIR010000018.1, read as the reverse complement.
TGATTTTCATTTTCGTCGCTAACTTCCTTTTGCAGGAAAATAGACTGCCCAAATTGACCAATCAAATTAATTCAAGGGTCTTAGCGACGGGTTCTTGTTCTTGAATGTCGTCGCTAACTTCATTGTCGTTAGTAACAACTTATAACTAGCGACGGGTTCTTGTTCTTGAATGTCGTCGCTAACCTTTAGCGATGAGTTCTTACGCAAGAACTCGTCGCTAATTTTTTTTCAACTATTTTTTTCATTCCTAATTCTTGACTGATTTTTTTGATTTCTTATACCCTAACATTAAAAAAACACCTTTAAACATCAAAATAAACTAAATAATAACATTTTAACAACCTTGAATTTCAAATCAAATAACACTCAAATATTTTTTTTATAAAACAAAAAATGATAAAAAAAAAATCAAATAACTAATCATTTTCGTATCCACTAGTGTCTATAGGTTCCTCGTCTCCATACTCATCCAATGTGTCATAAAAAATATCCTCTTTATCATCAATAACTAGTTCAATCCGCAAATGAGATGGGTCAAACTCGATCTCTTCATTATTTGCCAAGTCCAGTTGCGAGTAATCCATCTCCGTGTTCACAAAAGGAATCGTGATGCGCTCGTTGTTAGTAAATAGTGACTCTGCACCCCATAACTGGGGAATCCATCTGTGACGATCGTTGATTTCCCAAACGGCTTTCCATCCTTTCATTGTTTTCTTTGTATTAACCTCGTCAATGTGAAACACTTTTTTTTCCTCCTGTTGCTGAAATGTATGGTTCATCCACCCACCAAAATGAAGATGTGTTGGTGAAGGTTACCTTGTGTTTTTACTTCACCTTCGTCGTGCCATACCATCTACAAACAAATAACACAACTAAACAACTACCATTGAATGTAACCTCTATGATTTCACTAATTCACCGTAAAAAGGTGTTCCATTATACATGGCGGATACTCTGTAATCTTGAGTCACTCTTTTTTCTCCTTTTTATCTAGTAACTCATTTCAAACCATTCAACCGGACCATGCGCCATGCTCGCCAAGGACATCATCTAGGGGTAGCTAATGCATCACTAGTCTTGTGCATTGCACGAATCTATCAAAAATAATAAGAATTATAACTTTGAAAAAAAATGTTTATTATTCCAAAATAGGAAAGTTTCCAAATAAGGAAATATTCCAAAAAGGAAAGTTTCCAAAAAAGGAAAGTTCTCAAGGAGTGTACATGTTACATACTTATTCCAAAAACCATCTCTTAAACGTTTGTCGGTGCATTCTCTCTATAGCTTTAGCCGTGCCCGATAGCGTGGATTTGTGTTCACTACATTTTAAGAGAAGAATAAAACACAATGTACAAATAAATTAATAAAAACAAATTATTGTTACTTACGTCATGTATGGTTCGATCTCGTCGCAATTATGCAGAATATACCAGTTGATTTATTCCTTCTCTCTATATGGTAAATGACCAATCTCTTTCTTACCAAATGGAGTACACTGACTCTTAAAAACGGATAGCTCTTTCGGTTTGGGAAACGCCTCGTTGTATCTACCTAGATCATTAAACTTTGTTTTTTCTTCTATAAGATACCGTGATATCAATGTCAACGTCTCCTCCACCACATAACCCTCTACGATTGAACCGTCTGTCCTAGCCAGGTTTCGAATATACTCTTTTAACTTTTTCAAATACCTTTCAAATGGATACATCCACCGCATTTGAACTAGGCCCCCTAATAATGCTTCATCGTATAAGTGTATCACCAAGTGGATCATTATATCAAAAAAAGCGGGAGGTAAAATCATTTCTAGTTTGTATATCACTTCAACCACTCCCGTCTTACCAATTTCCAACTCTTTCCTACTTAGATTCGTGTTAGAAACGACTCTAAACACGTTAGCTAACCCAATAATCGCTTCGTTAATCGATTTATCATCTATAAGCTCGGGGATACTAGCCACGAAAAGATACTGCATCATTACGTGACAGTCATATGATTTCATTCCAGTAATCTTTCCCATATCACTTTGAACATTGTTCCTCAAACTAGAGGCAAAACCATCGTGAAACTTTTGTGCCTTCATACAGTCAAGAAATACTTTCCGCTTATCCGTTGACAACATATACTTTCCTCGTTTGAGTATCTCTTTACCTCCTCTTGATGTCAACCACAATTCTTCCCAGATGCCCATAACTTGAAGATCTATTCCCGCTTTCACGTTATCTTTGTTTATTTTCCCATCAAGTCCTACAACTGTACTGAGCAAACTGTCACACACATTCTTCTCGCAATGCATATCATCGACATTATGTTTTAACAAATTTTCTGACTAATAAGGTAAGCGATAAAAAAAAAAATTCTTCCAATTGAACTCACGAGGACCTGATTCTTCGTAGCCTTGCCCCCAAAATCCTTGTGTTTACCGGGAAACACAATGGGCAAACCATCTGTGTCTGAATATTGGTCGGACTATGTTTTCTCGGGGGGAACCTATAATCAATACTCTAGTACAAAACTTTATCTTTTATAAACCGATGTCTCAAAGGTAACCAACGTCCATGATCACAATAAACCACCCCTTTCTCCACCTACTTCGACTGAGTAGAATCGATGCATTCTGGGCAAGCTAAGTAACCTTAACCCTGCCACCCCGATGTGTATGACCTAGCGGGGTAACTAATACACATCTAGACTCACTACATACTGGACACTTGTCGAGGAATTCATTCTCCTTGTGAAAAAGGTCACTATCATTCAAGCAAACATCAGATACACATAATACCTCCATGTCCTGGTTGTAGAGAAAGAAATCATTCGTGGGAGAATTGCATTAACAATCCAGCTTCGTTTTCCTATGTATCTCATCAAAGAAACCATTAATCAAATGGTTATAATCATCCTCAAAGAAGTCACGCTAATTCCTATTCCCCACAAAATAAGAATTGGGTTGAAAATCAAGGTAAATATTATCCAACTCAACCACAAAAGTATTATCAAGATCAACCACACCCAATCTATCAATACTCTCCAAATTATGAAGATTATTATCAAGATTCACAGTACAATTCATATTCAACACAACAAGCTACATATGATCAACCTTCATCACAACCTTCAAGTTTGGTCCAAAATCTAGATAAATTCATGGATGCTCTGGAGGAAAACATGAAGGTGGGTCAACAAAGATTTAAAGAAGAAGAGAGATTTATTAATGAGCTCGAAAATACACTATCACAAATTGAGATGGCAATACAACCCAGGCCTAAAGAGCAACTTCCAGGTGACACTGTAACTCCTCAAGATGATGTATGTCATGCAGTTGAATTACGAAGTGGAAAGCAATTACCTCAGCCCTGAGTGGAAGAAACAGAACAACCAAAATAATCAACCCCTATTCCTGAAGAGGTGGTTGAAGAAATAGTTGAAGATAAAATTGAGGTAATTGAACCAATGAGTATCCCAACAGAGTAGACACCAGAAAGTAAGAAAATCTTAGTGGTAAATAACACACGTCATCCTCCACCATTCCCATCACGTGTCAAAAATAAGAACAATGAAAAACAATTCAAGAAGTTCCTTGACATGGTGAGAAAATTAGATATCAACATACCGTTTGTAGAAGTTCTCAAGAGAATGCAAAAATATCTTAAATTCATGAAGGACATTCTTTCTAACAAACGAAGCTTAGAAACTAGGGAATTGATTGGTTTACCAGAGGGGTGTAGTGATATATGTCAAAGTAAGTTGCCACCAAAGTTACAAGATCCTGAAAGTTTTACAACTCCTATTGCCATTATCGAAAGATGGTCTGGGAAAGCATTATGTGATTTAGGCACGTGTATCAATCTCATGCCAAAGTCCGTGTTCGAGAAGCTCGATATAGGAGAGGTAATACCTGCTTCGGTGGTATTACAAATGGCGGATCACTCCCTCTCCCAACCAGTAGGTAAAATTGAAGATGTTTTAGTTAAAGCTGGTAGTTCTATATTTTCTTGTGATTTTATTATTCTTGACTACGACATGGATACGAATGTCCCCATTATATTGGGTAGACCATTCTTAGCCACATGGCGTACACTAATAGAAGTTGAGAATGGTGAATTGATCATGAGCGTCCAAGATGAACATATATGATTCAATGTGTTTAAGGCTATGAAATATCCAGATACGAAAGATGAATGCTTTAAAATAGATGTCATCAACAAAATTACACAAGAAGTTCTCAATGAATAAAGATTTGATGACACTCTAACAACAGCCTTAGCACTTAAATCACCAGATATATGTGACTATTTAGCCGAAGAAGTTGTTGCTCTTGATTCAGATGATGGTAGACCAAAAGCAAGAATTTGTGAACAACTCCGAGAGGAAAGAGACATTGAACCAATGAAGAAACAATCTATAAAACGTCCTCATGTTCTTGAGAAAAAACCGCTTTCTGCTCATTTTCATTATGCGTATTTAGGTATTAACAAAACTTTGCCTGTTATTGTTTCTGCTAACCTTCAGGTCCTCAAGAAGATAATTACTGCGTGTGCTTCGAGTTTACAAAGAGGCAATTGGATGGACTATAGCTGATATAAAGGGGATTAGTACTACAATTTGCCAACATAAAATTATTCTTGAAGATGAAGGATGGTGTTTTATAGAGGGGCAAAGAAGACTTATGCCAGCAATGAAAGAAGTGGTAAGAAAAGAGGTGATCAAGTTATTAGATGCGGGTATTATCTTCCCGATTTCGAGTAGTGAGTGGGTTAGTCCAGTGCAACATGTTCCAAGGAAATGGGGTATCACTACTATCTTTAATGATAAAAACGAAGTCATTCCATCAAGAACAGTTGTGGGGTAGAGAGTGTGCAGGGATTACCGCAAGCTCAACAAAGCCACAAAGAAAGATCACTTCCCTCCACCCCATCGATCAAATGTTAGACAAGCTTGCAGGAAGAGAGTAATACTGCTTCCTTGACGAATATTCAGTCTATAATCAGATTTGTGTAGATCCAGCAGATCAGCACAAAACAACTTTCACTTGTTTGTTTGGCACCTTTGCCTATAAAAGGATGTCGTTTGGATTATGCAATGCACCTGCCACGTTCCAGAGGTGTATGGTGGCTATATTTTAGGACATTATTGATAAATACTTAGAAGTGTTTATGGATGACTTTTCAGTATTTGGAGATAGTTTTGATGAGTGCCTCAACGATCTTGAAAAGGTACTTATGCGATGTAAAGAAATATATCTTGTTCTTAATTGGGAAAAATGCCACTTTGTGGTTCGAGAAGGAATCGTGTTGGGACATAAACTTTCAAGTGTAGGAATGGAGGTTGATCGTGCTAAATTTGAAGTTATAAAACCTTACCATCTTATGTTTTTGTTAAAGGTGCTAGAAGTTTCTTGGGGTCACACAGGATTTTATAGAAGATTTATCAAAGATTTCTCGAAGATCGCCAAACCGCTTTGTGCATAACTTGAGAAGGACACTCCCTTCAATTTTAATGACATATGTCTTGAAGCACTTTTGACAATTAAAGAGAAACTCATCTCCACACCGATTGTCATACATCCAGATTGGAATGGTCCGTTCAAAATTATGTGCGATGCAAGTGATAACTCTATGGGAGTTGTGTTAGGACAAAGAAAAAAGAAGATCTTTCACACGATATAATATGCAAGTAAGATCTTTAACGCTTCCCAATTGAATTATACAGTGACGAAGAAAGAATTGTTAGCCGTAGTATATGCTTTTGATAAGTTTCATTCCTATCTACTTAGGATGAAAACTATCGTATACACGGATCATTCAGCAACAAAGTATCTTATGGCTAAAAAGGACGCTAATCTACGTTTAATTAGATGGGTATTATTGCTGCAAGAATTTGACATAGATATTCGAGTCCGAAAATGATGCGAGAACCAAGTAGCTGATTAGTTATCCAGGCTCGAAGGATCTAATGTCAACAAAGGACCAAAATTGGTCAAAGAGGAATTCCCTGATGAACAACTTTTCACTATTAAAGATGCGTTTGTTCCATTGTATGCAGATATAGTTAACCTCATAGTTTGTGGTGTATTCCCTACGGACCTCAACCCACAACAGCAAAGAGGTTAAGCCATAGAGAAAGAACATTATTTTGGGACGAGCCCTACCTCTCCAAAAATTGCAGTGACCAAGTTATTAGATGATACGTCCATGAGGGCAAAACAAGAAAATCATTGCAAGCTGCCATGGTTCACTATATGGTAGCCACTTCAAGGGCGATAGAGCCACAACAAAAATTCTTCAATCTGATTCTATTGGACCATCCTACACAAAGACTGTCATCAGTTCGTCCAGACTTGTCAAAGATGCCAATTCACTGGCAACATATCAAAAAGAGACAAGATGCCACTTAGCAATGTTTTAGAAGTAGAAATCTTTAATGTATGGGGTATAGATTTCATGGGACCGTTCATCTCTTCCCATGGTAATCTTTATGTTTTGCTAGCAGTAGATTATGTATCAAAGTGGGAAGAAGCAGTGGCAACACCAAAGAAAAACGATGCCATGATAGTAATTTCATTTCTTAAATCAAATATCTTCTCAAGACATGGTACACCACGTGTTCTCATTAGCTATAAAGGTACCTACTTTATAAATTTTCAGTTGAGAGCTTCCCTTCATAAGTTGGGGGTTAGACACCGCACTTCAACGGGTTATCATCCCCAACCTAACGGTCAAGCCGAGGTCTCTAACCGAGAGATCAAATCTATCCTAGAGAAGACCGTGAACAAAACGAGGAAGGACTGTTCATTAAAACTAGATGATGCTCTCTTGTCTTATAGAACAACATTCAAAACATCAGTTAGGACATCTCGATATCGCATGGCCTATGACAAAGCTTGTCATCTTCCTATCGAGATTGAATCCCGTGCTTTTTGGGCTATTTAAGATCTAAACTTTAACGTAGAGTTAGCAGGGGAGCGAAGGATGATGCAGTTGAATGAGTTAGATGAGTTTCATTTTCATGCATATGATAATTCACGTCTTTACAAAGAGAAAACAAAAAGTCGTCCAAAGAGGTTTGAGAGAGGAAATAAAGAGCTCTTATACAATTCAAGATTCTCGAACTACCAGGGTAAGCTTAAATCCCGTTGGGGAAGACCATATGTTGTTACGAAAGTCACACCTTATTGCGCAATAGAAATTGAACATCCAACAGAGAAAAGGACCTTAATGGTGAATGGTCATCGCTTAAAGTTATACCATGACAGGGAGGATTTCGGAAGAGAGGAGACGATACATATCCAAAAACACTCTTAACTTGAGGTACACGTCAAACTAAACGACGTTAAACAAAATTTCTCTTGGGAGACATTTGTGGGTCCTAAGGTGTTATAAAATAATGCAATAAAAGTAAAGGTTCCACAAACCGCAAGTTTACGGTTATCCAAGTAAGATCTGATAAATCGGGATTCATTCTCAGGGACAAATAGTATAACAATAGTATTAATCAACTAAATAGCGATAATAGTTAAAACAGAAAAGTAAGATATGCTAAGATTTTTGTTTCGTTTTGATTTATAACTAATGATGCAAGATATAAAAATATAAAAATATACTGGGCTTTTACTTAAGAATATTAGGTCAAAATTAAAAAAAAAACTTAAGTCTATCTTTAAGAATCACGTAACTGTTGTCCATCCTGTAGTAAAACGACTGTAACTTTTGCGTTTCAAGTCCAAATCACTTGATTTCAGTCCCTAAATATTCCTAACTCAAAGGAGCAGCTTTTATTTCATGGCTCCAAGGCTAAATCGCTGCCGAAGTGGCTCGAATCAGCAATTAGTAACAGGTTTCTAGATTTTCATCTCTTTTAGTCAACTCTTCGGGAAATCTTTTCTTACTTTTGACTCCTCCGCTTGATCTAAGACTTTAATTCTCACTTCTTCTCCTTATATTGGCTATCCATAGCATCCATGAATCTAAGAACTTTATACTAAAAACAAACAAATTAATGTACAAAAGCTTTAAATATGAAATATCGTAATTCTAAGGGTAAAAATGCAATAAATGAAATAAGCATAAAAATCTATCAAATAAGTCTAATATTCACCTAAAATGATGTATCCTTAGGGAATATATTTAGAACAAAACGGAAGACATCAGACATCCCTTGTTTAAATTGCTTTTTTACTTAGTTTTATGTTTTGTAGTGTATATTCTTAAATTAGTATATATTTTTAATGGGTTTATAAGCTAATAGGAGAGAAAGGTAGTGTGTTATTGTGCAAGAAATGATTTTGGGGTCAAAAAGAAGGAAAATTTGTAGACACCAGCAGCTTGGTGTGGTACACTACACCCTAGCTGCGGTGTACCACACCCCGCATAACTGTGTCGACACATGCGCAACACCGTGCCACAGTGTCATCTAGAGAATTTGTGTTGTATACCACATGAGCTCTGTGGTACACCGCATGGTAGAAAACCATTACAACGGTGCGTAAAAATGAATCTAAATAAAGAGATGAACATAATTTATTTCCTTTAAAGTTTATGTTTATATAAATTGATTTAACTTTAAATTTTTAATGAAACATAGTTATTCAAATTTTAATTGGTCAATAAAAAATGAACTGTCTTATTAAAATTTCTTAGTAAAAAATTAAGATTTCTGTGCAAACAAATACCACCTCAAATAATAGGTGGGCACAGAAAATCTACTCCCTTTTATTTCACTAATATTCAAAACATTACCTCAAATCCTTACCCTTGATGTAAGCTCATATCTAAGACTTAATAAGGGATCAAGGATGAATTTTGGATCTTACTTTTTACCTCATAATCTTTCCTCTTAATAAAATTGCAACATAATTCAGATTCCATATAGTACACAAAGTTTTCATGTATAGGAAATATTCAACTTTTTTTCACTTATATTTACTCAGATGCCAAACATGAAATCTCTAGCATATAAATGATCATCAAAATCCCAATTGAAGGAAGCGTCTTGATCCATGCACATATCCATCACTAAACTGCAAGCGCTTTCATTACTGGAACACACACCAGAAGAGATCACATCACCCTGATCCGATGATGATAACATTGCACTGACGTGATCAGACATTTCAAAAGTATTAAAATTTGGCGAGGAACTATAATCAGATGGTGATAAACTTTTGAGGTCAAAGCTTGGAGTCATTTCCTTTTCTTTAGTCGAAATTGGAGTCATTTCATTGATTTCACACTTTGTTGAAGGACCATATATGTTTTCAGTAGGATTATATGATTCAAAACATAGTAGGGTTGATGATTGTTCGTTTGTTGAGTCGGGAACACTTTGCAATGCTTTACTTACATTTTTACAGGTGTGATTCCCATAGTATGTAGTTAAATATCTTGGTGGATTTTCTTGAATCTTTTGCACCTGTTTAGTGGCGTGACATTGTTGATCGAACTTATTTGTGCATCTAAAATAGTTCCTGTTATATAATGAATTAAATCATGAGCATGATTTTATAATCTAAAAGTATTACATGGTTAAAACTTAAATCTTATGGTTCATTCAGAGTCGAACCTTGGATGCTTTCCATGAACGATATTTTTTTGCCCATATTTTCTCCAGACATGGCCATCATCTATTAAAAAAGAACTTTCTTTCTTCCGAATCTCTGGTTTTCTTCTAATGACAAATTAATATCAACTTTTACAATTAGAATCTTCAAAATTACAACTATATATTTTAAACACATAGGAAGATAATTAACATGTAAATGTAATCTACTTAGCTCATTGGAGAAAATAATCAATTAACGACTGTAAATTATACATCAGATAAAATTAAGAAAAGTAAAAAAATTAATAATTTATATCTAATCATATCAATCACCTCATTTGATTGATACTTCATATTCAATTAAATCATTGCTACATCATTTGTAATATATACTAGTAGTTGGTATAAAATTTGGAAGCGTATATTATTACTAGCTCTAACAACAAATGAAAAAGAAATCGTTAGATTCTCATTTAGAAAATTATTACCTTTTTTTGATGCATCGTCTCTTGCAACTGTCACTTGAATAACTTGATGTTTGGTCATCATATGTGCCAACAGACTTTGTTGGAAGTTCATTAGACTCGTCATTTGAGGTCATCATCAATAAAGAAAGTGTGTCATTAAGTGATTTCAAGATTTTGACAACTAGATCTTCAGCAGATTTGGAGGTTGCACAAGTTACGTTAACTGGGGATTTCTGTAATATTTGATGGAGCTTTTTTGTGGATTCACGGCCACTGGTCAGCACTTCAATTACTCTTTTGCAATCATTTGACGAATCTGTAAAACAATAAGACTCCATATAGATCTCACTAGTTAGCTAAACTTTTTGTTCTTTATTGTAAAGTTTCTCCACAATTTTAACTGAAGGTACCTAGAGCTCGAAAGTGACCCAGCTTATGTTACATTCACTTAGCTATTTACAAAGTTGTCTAAGTTCTTGAATATTAAATAGGGGGAGGGTTTGGTATTATTGAGGCTGAAATAAAATAAAACTAATAACCACATTTAATTTATCTTGATATGTCACTGTGTCATTTGCTGGCATCTTAAGTTATTGACGAAAAAACAAACTATTTTCGTGACGAAGTCATCAGTATGTCATCTTAATTATTAGCATAAGTTAAGGATATTGGAGGCTTACCTTCTTAACTTTGTGAATAGATCTAAACCTTATAATATTCAAAAATTCTTAAATAAGATCTAGGTTAGATTCGAATATACATCATAAATCAATTCATAACCAATAAAGTTTCCTCTTATATATTTTTTTTTTTAAAATTCTCGCTCAGGGGTTGTTTTACTTATATATTTATGTTTACTATATTTTTGGATAAAAATAAAATATTTTATTAATATTAATATGAGTGATTTATTCATAAAATGTATGATTAATAATTCAGATTAAAAATAAAGACAACGTCCAGTTAATTACGCGGAGAGCATAAGTATACCCAGTTAATTACAAGTTCGACTTAATTCCCAATTAACCACAAATTTTAAACCGATTACCATATTAACCTTTTAGCTTAATAATACACAAACAAATAAAAAAAAATAGATAATGAAAATAGTATAAACAAAAAACTGCTCATAACTGCACACACTAAAACACACACAAAACACATGCACCACTATCTCCACTCTCCACTCTATACACACGATCTAAACCTCTCTCTACCATTAAAATCACTAAACCATAACAGAATTCGGAATCGCTATCATATAATGTTACACTATCACAATAACTGCAACATCAAGTAAGAATCACTGAAACAAGTAGAAGAATCAAAGCAGAAACAAGTTTATTCAACAGTTTAAACACTCGAAGTTGAAACCCTAGGTATGAACGACAACTCGTATCTTCAAATTGCAATCAATTCAGCAAATTTTGCTTCGTTATGATTCTACTGTGTCTCGTACTTGCAATTACAAAGTTTATGTGTAACATTTTTTGAAATTGAATGAATATTTTAGTGGAATATCATATATAGAAATATCTACTTCTAATGTAAGTTGTCGATGGTATATTATGTGCAAATATGTAAATATTAGTGTAATTTCTGAGATTATGTGTTATATATAAACGTCTGTAATGATAAAGAGTAAAAACGTGTAGAACTGTGCAAAAGTAACTCGATGATTAAGATGTAAGTGTAATCTCAGTATGAACATATAATTTGTTGTGTATATTGATGTGTTCAGTGAAGTTTTGTGTTACAGTTACACACAAACACAACATGTGTGTGTAATAGCAACACAAAAGCTGCTTTATAGGTTAATTGATAACACACAAGCACTTATGACATATATATTGACATTTGTGCTAAGATGAAACACCTATTTTGTGTTGCAGTAGCTCAAAATGTGTAGTTGATAGTCAATATTGTGTGATTAGAGTGGTTTGAACACAATGCAAAAATTGTGTGTAAGATGAAACACATATTTTGTGTTGCAGTAACTCAAAACAATTAGGTGTTAGTCAATATTGTATTATTGGAGTGGTGTGTACATAGTTGATAGACTGGATGTTATGGATGGGGTGTTGTGTGTTACATAAACACACAATCAACAGATTGTGTGTATGTGTAACACACATTTTGTGTTGCAGCAAGTCGTAATTAATTAATCTGATGTGTTTATCATTTTTTAACAGTCAAATGTTGTTTTGGTTTTTTAGTATACAGTTATGGAAAAGACGAAGGATGAACAAGTCAGGCTGCCACGGCTTCCAAAGACTCTGAAGATTGAAAAGAAGAAATCAGGAACAAAGCGTAAGAGGAAGACCGCAACCGAAAGATTTAAGTATAGGTCTACAATTTATGGACTATATACAATCATCGTATTAAAATCAATGACCGAATAGTTCATAGAAGGGTGTAGAAACACACCTTTCTACTACCTGTACAAAGAAATGTGGGATATGAGAAAGGAATATGGAAAATTAAAGAAATGCGACATTATAATAAGAGACATCATAAGATGTTATGTGGCGAAGAAGGATGCTTTCCAACATGGGAAAAACTAGTAAAGTTGGAAGCAAGTGAAGTAAAGTTGATATTCAGAATTATTGATGGGAATGAAAACTTGCCTACTTACACAAACAAAGATTACGAGGGGGAGTCAGAATGGAAGGCTAAGCATTTTAATGTGAATTACACCAGAATATCAACAACAAAAATCAGAGGGCGATAGAAAAGGTGTTAGCACTGGGTCATGATCATCCGGGAGCAAAAGAAGACTTTGCAAAGCTAATCACACTATACACGTTTGGTTCACTATTTCTGTGCACAACTGGTGACATAGCAAACCGCAAATACATGAAAATGGCAGAGGACCTGGACAATCTGAGGAATGTTAATTGGAGGGTTGAGATAACGGATTATCTGATGGAATCTGTTAAGGATAATCTCAAAACCAACCCTGAGAGAGTTATCGGATGCGCAGCTGTATTCGTGGTAAGTTGCAATAGTTATTTGTTAAAGTGTTAAAAAATGGAAAAAAGAACAACAAAAAGGAATCAAAACACTAATCGTTTATATTTTCATTTGTTTCAGCCATGGTTTTACGAGCACACGAGGATCGCTATGCCTTGGAAGGATGATAAATTCCCGAAATGTCTAAGGTGGAGACACAACGAAAGGCCAACGAGATTCAACACAAAAATAATCGACAAGCTGAAACGTGTGCAGGTGTGTGTTATGTGTGTAGCAGCAACACACAAATAACATGATTGTGTGTAGCAGCAACACATAATTTACCCGATTGTGTGTTGTACTAACACACTATTCACTTGATTGTGTGTTGCTTCAACAGAAAACACGTATGCGTAATTTTATATTTTGAATGTACTAAAAATCTAACAACATACAAATCAATTTACATTGTTATCTCAGGTTAGGAGGAGTAAGCTGAAATTAAAGAGAAACGACAAACAATTCCTAAAGGATGGAACTATGTTCAAAAGAGCTACAAAGTCGGTAACTGATGAGGTGATAACTGATGAGACGGGAGAGGTGGGTACGAGTGAGAAGGTGGTATCAGACCCGCAAGGAGATGAAGAAATCGATGCAGCGTTTTTTACGGTGAGCAAAGAATCTGAAAACGAGGATGAAGAAGAGGATGAGAAGGAAGGAGACAAGGAAGAAAACAACAGCGAAGAGGAGGATGATTAATCAAGTGGACAAGAAGACGATGATAGTGACGGTGACGACGATAGCGACAATAACATACGCACAAGAAGAAAATCTAGAGTGATAGCGACTTCGATATAGGTAAGATAAAAAAAATTCATAACTAAGTTTGTTTTTAATAGAGCACAAGAGTAGGGTTAGTGGTGTGTTTATTGAACACAATATTGATATGTTTGTGTGGTTAATTAACACAAAACTGTCTAGTTGTGTGTTGCATAAACACAAAATTCAATGGCAGTTGTGTTGATTAGACACTAACAAATCATATATGCTGTGTTAAGTAAACACACAAAAATGATGAATAGTGCATTAGGTGAAAGATTGTGTGTTGCATAAACACAAAAGTATACAATTGTGTGTTGCATAAACACAAAATTTTACAATTGTGTGTTACATAAATAGACAACCTTGATATTGTGTGTAGATATAACACGTATCTCATGTGTATACATTATGACATAAGGTAGTGTGTTGTATCAACGCAAATTATCACTGATTGTGAGATAATGCAACACACAATCTGCAACACACAATCTATTGATACGAATTGTGTGTTGTGTAAACACACAACCAACATGTTATTGTGTGTTACAGTAACACGAAATTTATGGATTCTGTGTTGATGCAACACAAAAAAATACAAATCGTATACCGAAACATATTACGCAACAACAAACTAACTGAATACATGTGTGTTTGCAGTTGACATGGATGATGATGAACGCAAAAGAAAGAAGAAAAAAGGAAAGGCAGTTGAGATAAATGTCCCTGACAAAAATAAAAAACAGGAAAAAAAGGGCGAAACATCAGGAGTAGGGGAGCCCGAGTGAGACAGCCACCATCTTGTAATGTTCGATCTGATCAAAGATCTTATAGCAAAGAACGAAAAGAATAAAGTTAAGATGAAGCAAAAAGACACTGAGATCGAAGAATTGAAGGCATCGCTCGCCGGTTCAACCTCAGGATCACAAGGAAAAGATGTAGGTGGGTTAGAGGAGAAGATCAGGGAGAAGGACCAACAAATAAGAGACCTAATGGCGCAAGTGGACAGTTTAAATGCTGAAAAAAAGAAAGACAAGAAAAAACTAGATATATGTGACAGAAAACTGAAACAATACGAAGTTGAGTTGAAGAGCGAGAAAGAGGAAGTTAAAAAGATGAAACAAGAAATTAAAGAACTTGAAAACAAAACTATCACAAGAGGGATTGATTCGGCATTAAGAATGGGTCAAACAAGCAAAGTTCAGTCTGATGTTGTGAAGGAAAAAGGTAAGCACAGAGAAGCCAGGAAGGATACGGGGTCAGAAAAGGATACGGAGAAAGAAAAACTGATCGAGACCGAGTTAGACAAGGAGGACGAAATGGAGGACAGCAGTACTGAGAGTGACGATGTATTTGAAGAAAACCGAGATGATTTCGAGGAGGTGGCAAAGTCCGTACCTAAGAGAAAGAGAAGACCGGTTAGAAAAGAGCCAATCGTGTCGGAGGGAAGCACAATTGCAAAGAGAGTCAAACGGTCAAAAGCAGTACAACCCAAGACAAAAATGAGTGATGAAACCGAAAATACAAGGGCATATAAGGAAAGAGAACTCAGGTTGAAGAAAGCCGGGGATAAAAATAATAAGGAATTGGAAGCTAAGGAGAAGAAAACAAAAGAAGAAAAAGAGAAAAAAGAAAAGAAAGAGAGGGAACAGAAGGAAAAAAAAAAGAGAGAACAGAAGGAACAAAAAGAGAAAGAACAAAAAGATAAAAAAAAAGAGAGAAAAAGGAGAAAGAAGAGAAAGAAAGAAAAAAGAAAGAAGATAGGGACAAGAAGGAAGATGCAGGAAGGGAGAAAAGAGAGAAGAAGGAAAGGGATGAGAGGGAGAAAAGGGAGAAGGCAGAGATGGAGAAAAAAAAGAATCAAGAGAAGGAGAAGAAGGAAAAAGAAGATAAAGAAAAGAAGAAGAAGGAAGATAAGGAGAAGAAGGAAAAAGAAGAGAGGGAGAAGAAATAAAATGAGGACAAGGAAAAGAAGGAAAAAGAAGACAAGGAGAAGAAAGAAAAAGAAGAAAGGGAGAAGAAGGATAAAGAAGACCGAGAGAAAAAGGATAAAGAAGACCGAGACAAAAAAGATAAGGAGGAGAGGGAGAAGAAAGATAAAGAAGATAGAGATAAGAAGGAAGGAGACGACAAAGAGAAAAAAGATAGAGAGGACAAGGAAAAGAAAGATAGGGAGGACAATGAGAAGGAAGATAAGAATGACAAAGATGATAAGGGAAAAGAGGATAACGAGAATAAGGGCAAAGAGGACCAAGAAGATGGTGGAGCTGAGAAAGAAAAGGAAGATGGTGACAGTGGGAAGGATAAGAAAGACGACGAAGATGTAAACAAGGATACTGACGGTGGGATAGACGAGGCAAACACAAAAACAAACAATTCAAGGACCAGAAAAAACGAGGAAGAAAAAGGGAAGAAAGAAACAGAAAAAACTGAAGCTAAGGAGATGAATATTTCAACACCGAGAATTAAGAGGACAGCTGGGCGACGTAAAATGAAACGCGACCATCTATTAATACCACGACATAGAGGAGGTTCAACGAGATTGGACAGTGATGATCAATCGCCCACGTTTGGCAGAAAAACGATACCCGAGACCCCCGTGGACAACAGGATAGGGTAAGTAGTATAAATTATAGTTTTACAGATTATTTTATATAGGTAACGATATACTAATAATTCGTTAACAATGTATATAGGAAACACTTCTGGAAGTCGCAGTATCGTGATGTGATTGTCACGTTCAATGACTTTGACGACTTGGACCACGGGAACGAAATAAGGATGGAGGTAAGGGAATATGTGAAGGTAAAACCAGAATATCATGATGTAGGATTAGTACATATGAAAATTGTGTGAAAAAGTAACACAAAATCATATATGTTGTGTGTTGCATGAACACACAACATGTATAATATTGAGTTGCTGAAGCACACATAAATTACAAATTGTGGGATGCAGGTACACAAAATCAGATAGATAGAGTATTTGTACACAAAGGTATAGAAAATAATGTACAGGTAGGCTGATAATCTGATTATGTGTTCATGCAACACACAATTTCTTGAAGTATGTGTTACAGCAACACACAACAGTGTGGGTTTTGTGTTGGTAGAACACAAAATTTATTTAATCATTTACAGTTGTAACAATTGTGTGTTGCAGGAACACAAAATCAGATAGACAGAGTATTTGTACACAAAGGTATAGATACTAGTGTACAGATAGTCTGAACATCTGATTGTGTGTTAATGTAACACACAAATGCTTGATGTGTGAGTTACAGTAACACAAAATCGTATGGGCTTGTGTGTTCCTAGAACACACAAACGTAATGTAACATATTAATATTTGACTCTTTTATCGAGGCAGGTGATGAAGGCATGTTTCGAAATAGTGGAATTCGACCACATGGTTGAGTGTCAGTTGGGGCCACAGCATGAACGTAGACAGATAGAAGTCATGCACTTCAGTCCAGATTGCATGGTAAGGTTTTCAATCTTGATATATATATATATATATATAATATTACACCTCGATTATTGGAATAAAATAATAACACGTAATTGATTGATGTACAGTATGACATACTATCAAGGGACAAAAGCAGGGCAAGGGACAACATATATAACACCTATATCAATGTTCTTAAAGACCCCCTCGGCTTGTGTGCTCTGTTATTCCCGATACACACACCAAGTGAAGATGCAGAAGGGAACGAAAGCACCTCACACTGGTCCCTACTACTGTGCGATTTGAGAAATAACAAATGGGCACACTACAATCCAGCAATATACAAAGGTCCAAACTCAATCGCAGATGCAAGCGACAAAATTGCACAACTATTGTACAACTGCATACGAGAAAATTGCAAGGAGGTCAAGGGTTATGTGCGAGTTCCTTACGGAAATATTCATCACGGGGTGTGTCATAAGCAGAAAATGAAGGAAGATGCAGGTGCATATACACTGATGTACGCACAAGACATCTACAAACAGCTTGAGGTAGAGTACATATACATCAAAAGAACAGCACATTCAGACTTCCGGGTCAAGATGAGAAAGAGGATTATCATGGATGAACAAAACTGGATCAACAAAAGAACGGTTTTTACGAAATTCAATTGTGCAAGAAAAGGATATTGATATATAAGATTGATGAATATGCTTAAGGTGTAGTCAAATTGTTTGTTTTAGGTCAAATGTCTGTTGGTGAATGTTAAGTTTGTAAGTTCAGTTTTAAGTTTAGATTAAATTTCATGTCAATGAATTTTGAATTGGTTTGTGATAAATTTGGTTAAATGATATGTTGTGTATGTTTTTCAATTGTTCTGTATTGCAGGACATCAAAATTTGTATGTGTTATGTGTTTCAGCAACCTGTGTATGTGTTGCATCAACACACAATGCACGATTTGTGTGTTCCAATAACACAAAAATATATAAAAAAACAAAAAAACAGAAAAACACAACTAAACAGGAAAAAAACACTGAATTAAGATCAAACCATTATAATGGACAACAAATCACAACAATAACACAAGCATAATATATATAACAAAAAATATGTATAAATAATAACAGGATATGCATGTTAGTCATAATCAATATGATTATGTGTTGATGCAACACACAATCAGTAAAAAGGATAAAAAAAAAACTACACCATATGTATAAAGTAAATACATATAAAGTAACAAAAAAGGAATTCAGAACATGTAGCTTGTTAAACAATTATAACTCAATAAAATTGTGTTCTATCAACACAATCATATGTATTATTTGACAATAGGTATAAAACTGTTATAATTGTGTGTTGTAGCAACACACAAGAACACAAATTGTGTGAAACTGCAACATAAAACAACACATATTGTGGAAAGCTGCATCACACAAATCAGCACATATTTAATACACAATAGGTGATTTGACAAAAGGTATAAGAATGTTAGAATTGTGTGTTAGACCAACACACAAGACACAAATTGTGTAAAGCTGCAACACAAAATAATACATATTATGGAAAGCTGCAACACCCAAAACAGTGCACAAAAGATGACATAATGTTTGATTCAGAAAGTTAAGTATCCATTACAAAAACAAAACAAAATAAAAAAACAGCCAACTGGTATCAAACGATTGATAATAAAAAGTAAAGTATAAGATAACTAAAAGTATTAACGTAAATCATATGATCGCACGACACGACTTCCTATTGTGATGACCGTATTGCTTACAACGACCACACCTCATGCGTCTAGGCATACCCTCGCCTTGACTTTTTATCCGCTTAGTACGTGGCCTTCCAGGTTGTACCGTGCAGGCAGGAGGAAGAACACAATATGACCCAATCTGTTCAAGTATAGGAGCATCGAAAGTAGACATTGCAGGAACATTAGAAGAATAGCACTTCCTGTATTCGTCTGCGTGGAAATAAATCTCGACATGTTGATAACGAACAAAAGGATGTTGTGTAGCTGACAAAACCTTTATCGCATGAGCACATGGGAATCCTTTAGTTTGCCAATGGCAGCAGAAACATGTACCTCTCACGATGTCAACTACCATAGGAGGGTTCGAATTAACCTGATACACACTATCGGTACATCTATGACAAACCCAAGGACGCCCTACATTAAAGTTTTTGTTGAAATTCAAAAGCTTCTTCAGGCAAAGAGTTTCTGTCCATTTACGATATTTAGTTAAACGCTTTGATATTAGGTCCATCATTCGTACACGGATAAGATTCACAAGTTCCAAGACAGGACGATCACAGTAATCCTTAATCATAGAATTAAACGACTCTGCGGCATTCGAGGTCATTTCACCGTATCGTTTACCCTTAAAATAAGCGTTGGCATAATTCTCTCGGGGAAGATTGTCAATGAAGGTTACACCGCGATGGTCGGAATCTTTTAGGAAAGATTCCAGGCATCTCTCATAATGATGGACTGTCATTGCACTAGCACAAGCATTGAGCTTCCCAACCATCATCTCCCTATACGGACCGTCACCACAACCTGTTAAAGCAGCTCTCAAATTGTTACCAACATGATACATGCAGAACGAATGATGGTCGTAAGGAAATACAGTGCGAACTGAGTTCAGTATGCCCGGATGACGATCCGATATAAATGTCAACTTCCGATCACTTATAAATGGCCTCAAAAACTTAAGGAAATCAGTCCAATTCTCCGTGTTCTCTGAACGTACAATACCAAACGCAATAGGGTAAATACCTGAAGACATGTGGAAGAAGTATATAAGAACAACAAACGATAGGTAAGGGCATACGGGACAGAAAAAAGACAAATATAAAATAACAAATACAACATCATGATAGATTGTGTGTTGCTTCAACACACAAACCATACAGGGCCGGTCCTGACATTTTGGGGGCCTAAGGCGAATTTTAGAAAAGGGACCCTTAAAAAAATTTGTAATTTACATAAATAAAATAAAAAAAAAAAATCAAAATATATTAAGGAAAAAGACTAAATATGTTAAAAAAAACACAAACAAATTTATCACTTGAACACTCCTCTCCTTACAGTTTTTGATGCAAATTCACTAATTAACTTTGAATAATTATGATTTTTTAGCATATCTTTTTCAATAGATAAAATAGACAATCCACTTAATTTTTCTTGTGACATTGTCGAACGGAGGTATGATTTAATCAATTTCAACTTTGAAAAACTTCTTTCAGCAGATGCAACTGTGACCGGAATTGTGAGAATTACTCTGTACGCAATCCATGCATTAGGAAAACAACCATCCAATACTTGCAAAAAATTAAGCACTTCAATTGCTCCTTTTGTCTCTTTAGGTAACATTTCTTTCAACAATTTCAACTCAGCAAATAAGTCTTTACCATCAATATCAGAAAGCATGTCATGTTTTAAAACACACTCTAAATTGACACAATATTTCATCAAACTATCATCATCAATTGAAGTAAACTTTTTCAAATTAAATAAAAAACCAAAATTTTCTTCGTATATCTTGAATTGATCAAACCTTTTATTAAGTGACCCAAGAGCTTGATCAACTATATATAAAAAATAATCCACTCGAAAAGATTCTTCACCTGATAGTGTTACCTCGACCTCATTAATAGGGCTTTCATCAAATTGTCTCTTTCTTTGAATAATGCGCTTGCCATGAAATACTGGTTCAATTTTCATTGCACTTGCAATATTAACTTCAAGCATGGATTTTTCAAAACCTGTATCTCTATACTCTTTAAAAAAGGAGACGAGCCCTTTTAATAATTGTATAGCCACATCAATCTGCATATTTTTTTCTTGAAATGTCTTGCTAACAGTATTAACCGCAACTAAAACTTTGTGCCAAATAACCATGCTTAACAAAAATTCAAAATCCTTGATATGGTATTTTGCTAAAGATTCAGCTTCACTCTGTGTTTTGGCATCAGTTGTTGTATTTTCCAATTCAATCAAAGCATCTCTAATTTGTGGAGTTTGACTAATTATTGCCTTCACACTTTCAACATGACTTTCCCAACGTGTTTGTGATAATGGTTTTAGTGTGAGACCTTTCACATTATCTTTGAAAACATTCAACCACTTTGTAGAACTAGAAAATAGAGTATACAAACGTTGAACTACTCCAAAGAAAGATCTAGCTCTGAGACACGAGTTCGCCATATCACATAGTGCAAGGTTCAAGCTATGACAGCCACACGGCGTATAAAAAGCTCGAGGATTTATTTCAAGTAACCTTTTTTGCTAACCTACGTGTTTTCCTTTCATATTTGCACCATTATCATAACCTTGTCCTCTTACATCATTAATATCAAGTTGAAGAGAATTCAATACTTGTAGAAGTTCGCTAAGTAAACCAAGTCCGGTTGTATCATCAACCTTAAGAAAATCTAAAAAGAACTCCTCTACTTTCACAGGAGAAGTGGTTACATCTACAAATCGTATAACGAGAGTCATTTGTTCCTCATGACTTATATCAGGCGTACAATCAAGTATGACAGAAAAATACTTTGCTTCTTTGATTTTTTTAAGAATTGTACTCTTGATCTCACTTGCTAGCATTTGTATTATTTCATTCTGGATCTTATGACCAAGGTAGTGATACTTAATTTCATGATTCTCTATACGTCGAATATGCTCTTGCATCACTGGATCAAATTCGGCAATCATTTCAATTTGACCTAAAAAATTTCCATTATGTTCCTCATAAATCTTTTCACTATCTCCACGAAATGCTAAATTACTTTTCGCAAGACTTTTTACCACGGAAATTATTCTAAGTAATACTTGTTTCCAATATTCTTTTTCTCTATTGATTTGTTCTTGCACGCTTTTATCAATTGTTGCCGTCTTTTTTAATCTCATCTCAAGTTCAACCCATTTTTTCATGCAAATAACGTGTTCATTACTCATTTCATGACTCCCAATCCGTTTAGTAACATTTTTCCAATCGTTAAATCCTTCAGTAGCTAATTGAGTAACGTTTCCTTCATCCTTGAATAATTTACAACAAAAGCAAAATATTTTATTTTCAACACTTGAATAAATAAGCCATTTTCTGTCACGCGTCTCACCATTTTGTAGATGTCGCATGAAATGTTTAGATGCAAAATGTCTCCCGTTAGTACTTTTTGGATAATCATCAACATCTTCTCTTATGGGAGGACCCTTTTCTACTATAAAATCTCTCAAACATTGATCAATTTTGCCCCATTTACTTGGTTCATGTAAGTTTAATGGCTCAAAAACCTTCTCAGCGTCATTATTTTTGTCATTTTTATTCTCAAATTGATAATCTTCATCCGCTTCTATTTCTTCTATCGTTAGAGTCCCATGATTTTCAGTCTCCATATCGTTGGAGAGTAAGTCATCTGATTTTGTATTACTATGAAAAAAATTTAAAATATTCCCGGCTTGAGATTGAACTAATTCATCCACTTTTTGTTTTTTTTTTCTTTTTTCCGATCCAGAAGGATATTTTCTTGACGCCATCTAAAAGAATTTCCTTCTAAAAAAAAGAATAGTCATTATGAAATATTATAATTAGGTTTCTCTTATTTATTACATAATTCTTTTTATAATAAAAAATTAATATTTTTTAGTCTAAAAATAATTTAACATCACTTATATGAAAAATTCAGAATAATTATTAATCAATTAACAATCTAAATATCTAATTATAATTTACTTTCCTAATTAATTAGATATAAATTAAATATATTATAAACTATAAAATTTATAACTATACATTTAATAATTTCTTAAATCATAAACCTAATTATTAGAAAATACAAAATAATTAAATAAATATAATCTAGATAATATATATTCTAACCAAAAAAAAAAAAAAGCTATCATATACAAAATTTATAAACTAATTATCATAATGAATTAAAAAAAAAAAGATATACCTTTGATTAGGAAGACTGAAGAGGCGCACACTGTTTTTTTTTTTCTCCAAGCAGCCGCCGCACTGTTTTAACCTTCTTATGACTTTATCTTTTTTTTTTTTGGACGCCCTTATAACTTTATCAATTTTAGTATAATTGTATTGAGTATGTTTTTCTTCAATCGGACGAATGTTTATATAACAATTATTGACTTTGTCAACAAGTTGCTTTAATTTTACTATTTTTATTTTTTATTTCTATTGAGTTGGGCTAGCATATTAAGTTGGGCCTTTTTAACTTTTTTTTACCTATAATACTATATACATAAAATAAATTGGGCCATGGCCTCCTTGGCCTACCCCCAAGGCCGGCTCTGAAACCATATGATTGTGTGTTGCAGAATCACACAAGAGTACAGTTGATGTGTTACAACAACACACAATTGACAGACAGTCATACACAAAAATTTCAGAAGTCATAATATTGCGTTCCTACAACACACAATAACAACGCATGTGTGTTACAGTAACACACAATTGACAGACAGTCATACACAAAAATTTCATAAGCCATAGTGTTGCGTTCATACAACACACAACAACACCACATGTGTGTTACAGCCACACAACTGACAGAAATACAGACAAACAACGACACACTTACAAAACATATACATATCACAAAAAGAACATACCGTTGTAGCCATCCTTGGCAGTAGCTGAAAGTAGATTACCCTTGTATTTGTTAATAAGGAAAGTGGCGTCTAAGAAGACCATCGGGCGACAACACTTGAAACCTTTCAAACAACCACCGAAAGCTATGAAGCAATTCTTAAACTGGTTGGTTATTGCGTTACTCTCGAAGGAGTACTCTGTTGAGGGATCGACAACCTTAAGGTTAAGCAGATACGAGCGTAGCCGGTTATAGGATAGGTCCTCGTCTCCGTAAATCGCGTCTTTGGCTTTATTCAAGGCATGTCAGGCGATTTTATACGTAATATCGTATCCGTAACCTTTACGGAGCTCGATAACGATATCATTTCCAGTCATGCTAGGACGAGATCTAGCGTCTTCAAGGACTATATGGGAAACCAACTCGGCTGACATGTATTTACTCGTGGCTGACTTCATCAACGACCCATATGTATGTTCCAATACAAACTTCTTAATATAAAAGTACCCAGATGACTTTTGGACAGCTGCATATACTCTTCATAAACATCTAGAAGATTCAGAATGGACACAGTGCGCGCCTATTCGGTCAACACAATTACATTCGAGTGTAAACTCGAATCCAAGCTCACTAGCGTACTTCCACAGGGTGTAACGGAAATCCTTGGCTCCGCCGTAAAAACATTGGCCAATAATGTGCAAGGCAGTGTCCCATCCGTTGCTTTTGAGAACCGTCGCAGTGGCAAGTGCAGTTGGGTCCTCTTCGAGGTGAACAACTCCAGAACTAGTTGAAGAAGATGAACTGGCTAAAGGTTGACGACAAGGATATTCGGAAAGAGCAACGGACAAGGAAGAATCAGGACGAACATATCTACAATCCATGACAGCAATTTCAAAAACCGAGACTGAATTGATGGTAAACATAGTGAGCATGTTGCAATAAGCATCGTCGTCTAACAACAAGCGGCCCGACTCTCCGATTGAGTAATGAAGTGAGATGTAGTCGGAATCGAGACATGGCCATTTCGAAGCGACAGAGCTAACCAAGGAACCTAGACAATTGAAAAGCTCGAATCGTTGGAAGGACTGAATCTGTCCAAACTGGAAGATAACCATGAGCGGGGAAGACATCTACAATGAAAAAAACAAAAAATCACAGAAGAAAAGGTAAGAAGTCAGTAGGACTGAAAAATAGTATACAACATATGACAGTTGTGTTTTGCAGCAAGTCAAAAAACCATCCAATATTGTGTTCATGCAACACAGAAGGGAGCAGTATGCAATTAACATGGCGTGAGAAAATTAAAAGATAAACAAGTTTTAAAAAAACAAAAAAATATACACAACATATAAGAGTTATGTGTTGCAGCAAGACACAATCGCAAAAATATTGTGTTCATGCAACACAAAAGATTGCACCCTACAACTAACAAACACACAGAAAATAACGATATGAAGCATACAAACAGTTTTATAATTGCATCATAGGTCCCTGTGTTAAATTACGTGAGATCGATACATAAAGATTCCAATAAATTGCAACTATTATACAAAAATCGTAATATAAGCGATATAATATGTTCATGTAGATAATCAAGCATATACACTAACATGTGGAGAATTTGTAGAATCTAATTGCACTATAGGTCCCTAAAATGTTCATACTCAAACAAATCACGCAATTAGCAGAAAGTTTTATAAATTTTCATGACAAAGACATATAGGTAGATATGGAGCTATAAACATCAAGGCAATCAAGAGTAAGTAAATAGAAAATGATCTATTGTGATAACAACACCTCATATAAACACAATTCAAACAGTGAATCAACACACATATAGTGAAGCAAAGCAACTAAAAAAACACGATGAATGAACTACCTGCAAAAAACTAAGAATAACGACAGCAAAAAATCAAAAAATTATACAATACTAAATATGAAGTAACAATTGAATCAGCAATAGGTCGTGCATAACAACTATACGAAATCAAAACACGAAAAATTCAAGACAAAATAATAAGCAAAACATCACAAATATAACTGTGAAATACAATAAAGATAGAAAAATTTCATAGATGTAACAAACAGCATGAAACAAATGAATTATACAGAGTTATCGACGAGATAAAACATGATAAAAATAAAATTCGAACAACAATTCATCATCAGCGACTCATATTATCAAAAAAGCAACCATTAAACGAAAAATAATTAAGAAAAAAATGCGGTGAGTTAACAAAAATCATACCATGTGAAGTAGTAATACGATATATATGAATGATTAGAGCAAAAATCAAGAGAATTCAGGAATTAATTTGAAGCAGAAAGTGAAAATCATCTTGAGTGTGCCGCGAGAGAGATGAAGGTGTGAGAGAAGTTAGTTAGTTTGACTTTAGTTGGAAGCGTTGAATTATAGAGTAATAAAGAGAAAAGAAAGAAAATTAGGGGATTATTAAATGTTAGGGTTTCAGCATTAATGATTTAATTAAGATATAAAGTAGGTATTAATAAAGGGTAAAAATGGAAGCTAAAAATGCCGAAAGTAATTAATTGGGAATTAAGTTGATTTTTGTGAGTAAGTAGGAACTAATTTCTTTCTTCCTTTTTTTTGGGAATGAAAAGTGAGTAATTGTAATTAATTGAGAATTATCTCTTAAAAATATCTAACTCAATAAAATGATTATGATAATTAATAACAAAATATTATATATTAAAATTTACTTTGCATAATTAAAATATTTTATAATTACAATATTTTACATATAGTCCTTAATATTTTTTATTTCATCACGAAAAATGAAATTGTTCATTGAATCGTAAAATCAGTAACATTCATGTATGTGTATAAAACAAAACAAAAAATAGTTAGATTGATGGATACTAAAATGCAAGTAAAAATTAGTGGATTGACAATAAAGAATAGTAGGTTAACTCAGTAGGTTATTAATACCTTCTCCTTAATTTATCAAAGTATTATAATTACATTCAAATCCATTTCTTAACCTACAAAATGAAATAAACTATCATAAAATAATAATTGGAAAAGAATTACAATCAGTATTATTAATAAATAAGATTGGGATATATATCTTGATAAAAGTAAAGGATTATATGCGTATACCAATGGGTTATGAGCTAAAAATGGTGGGTTGGTACTGTTTATTGAGTGGGTTGATGGTATAAATTGATGGTTATTGACGAAAGAACTCTCTACCGTGATAAGAAATAATAATCTTGTCCTTAACTTAGCAGACTATGCACCTAATGAATGCATCTTAACTAACTGAAACAAAATAGTTAGCTAAAAATAACATGTTTTTACTTAGAGGTTGGCTGCCCCAGTTTTGAAATACAGTGAAAAATTTGTAAATAATTTTTTTTTATATAAAAACTTTAGTAAAAATAAACTTCAACCCCTCTCTCGCTACAATCTAATTTAGCCTCTCACACTCTAAATATTAGACTTTTAGCTTCCGGAACCAAAAGTTACTAAAAAATATAAAGTATATATACCCCAAACATACTACTATACACGTGACCTCTAGCGACCAAACCTTTGTGACCACCCGTCGTGGTGGGGAGTAAAAAACAACACCGACGGCTTGTGGTCGCTAGTTATTTTTTTGGCAAAAAAATTAAAAATAATAATGATAGATTTATTGATCGTAACTCACTAAAAAGTTTCAATTTTATAAACTCATAATAGCTTTTTAAATTATTACTTTATCACTTTCATAATCCTTCACCCTCTCCCCCGCTTTGTTGTATCTAGCACAACCCGTTACTCTATAGCGCCTTCTGACGCATACCGTCCTCTCCACAACAAGAATAGACCATCAAAAATTCAAAATTAAGGTAATCTACATAATCTCATTTAAATTCAACATAATATGATGTAATTGAAATTTGATTTAATTTTGACCTAATCTCATCATTTTTACAATTGTCCAGAATTTACAAATTTAAGTTCATGTTTTAATTGCATTATTATGTATTATATTTATACAAAATCCCGTAATGTTCACAAATAAGTCTTATGGAAGCTTTTACGCGAGAATAGTTAATTATGTGTTGTGTGAGTTTTGTGGGTCTCGTGATTTAAAGGGACCATTGGTATGAGCAATGTATTCTTATATTGATTGACGTACTATAGGTTTAGTCGTTCCTGGAAGATTAGGGCGCCCTATAGTGAAACTAAATCAAAATATAGGTAATTTGTATATTATAAAGACTTGTAGTGCATTTTTTTTTTGAAAACTATAGGGCTATATAGCGCAATGAACTCAAAATATAGGTAATTTTGCATGGCTTAAGGAAATGAAGTATTGTTTTCGCAAAATATACGCATCTATAGTGCAATTAAATCAAAATATAGGTTATTTTGTAAAGTTTAAGGACATGTAGTAAATTTATTTTCAAAAAATCTGGGGTCCTATAGTGCAATTAACTCAAAATATAGGTTATTTTACATAGTTTAAATACATGTAGTATTGTTTTCACAAAATTAGGGACCTATAGTTCAATTAAATCAAAATTATGTTATTTTGCATAGTATAAGGACTTGTAATACATTTTTCAATCAATATAGGACCCTATAGTGCAATTAACTCGAAATATAGGTTATTTTGCATAGTTTAAGAACATATATTGCCATAAAATCGAAAGGTAGAGGATTTAAATGTTTGCATTATAGACGATTTTGTAGTAACAAATCAAAAGATATGGATCAATTTTATTAAAATTTTACTTTTTCAAAGTAGGGGACTAAAATGTAAAAATCTACAAAGTTAAAGGGAAAAAATTGTATAAATCTTCTAATCTTAATGTTATTCACATATGTGGCGAGCCAAACGAGTAAGTTCATCATTTTTGAGATTGTCCCTCAATTATATGTTCAACTAAAATATTTAGTATTTTACTTCCATTTTTGAATTAGGAAGACACAATAATGCAAGATAGAGTTCGCTATGAATTGGAAAAAGGAACACTTATACATGAAATCTAATTATTAAGAACGAAGATGGTTCTTGCAATTATAATTTTCTGATTTTGAACCATTGATATATCTTCTTAAGCCTTCTTGTTAAAAGAAGATTCAGTAAAACACTACCACACACACGCGTTTTAGCGAGGACATGTAATGGTGAGGATATCCTCACCTATATTGTTAGTTATAAGTGAAAGAAAAAGAATTTCAAAAGTATTTATGTTCTCGCAAAATATTAGATCTTTAGCGAGGACATAATTGTCCTCGCGGAAGATTGTCTTTTGTGAGGACTTACAGAGTCCTTCACTAGGACAATGTCGTCGCAAAAAAGTGACGAATTTAAACAGTCCAGCGGGATGAACACCATTAATGGTGATTTTACCCCAAATAGAAAAACCAAAGCTCTTAAATGCTCCTAAATGTTTTTCCCAAAAATAAAAAATGATCGGCCCCATCATTAACGAAACTTCTGCACTATATTGTACATGTGTGTGTCCCACTTTCAATCTAATTCATCCATCAACATTTCCTAAAATAGGTATTTTCTAAAAAAAATTACTTTTTGTTTGAAATATATAATTGTTGTATTATACTTTGATTATATAAATGCAATGTGTATTATTGAGCGTATATTATGTGTTACAATGTATATTTTTTGATAAAACTTTTATTATTTAAACTTGTTTTAAGTATTTTTATTAGGTTATAATTGTAATTCAATTTTAACTTAATTTAGATAATGGCCCCATTTATGAACAAGAGTTGGATTATATCAAACAATTTCATTACGAGGGAATATATATCGCGTATATTGAAATTTATTTATTTTGCTAAGACCACATGGATTATCTGGTAAAATATTTTGACCGTGTAATCATTGTTTCAATGATAAAAAATAGCATATTAACAATGTTAGAGTAGAACTTTTTAAATGGGGGTTTTGGCATCGTATGAAGTTTGGACTAAACATGGGGAAGAAAAAGTAATTCCTGTGAATGACACAATTGTACATAATGAAATCTCAAATGTGTTGGATGATTTGAGACCCACTATTGAATATAAGGGCCACCCCAGTGACACTGATATGGGTGACGAGAATCCTACTGGATAGGGTCGTGGGTGTTTTAACGCGTTGTTCAAGGAAATAGAGAAAGAGTTGTACCCCGGTCTTACTGTGATGGGATCATTGGATTTCATAGCCAAGTTAATGCATGTGAAAGTGAAGAACAAGTGGAAAACACCTAAAACACGTCTTTTACCGAACTTCTTCAATTGTTGGGTCGTATTTTTATAGAAGGTCATACTTACCTTCTTCTTATATATAGTGTAATAGAAAACTAAAAAGTTTGGGCATGGTATACATCATGATCGATGTGTGTTTGAATGATTGTGTTTTGTATTATAGGGAGAATGAAAAGTGGATAAATGTCTAGTATGTGGTGAATCAAGGTGGGATCCGAAGAAAGAGAAGAAAGTGCTACATAAGAAACTGTGTTATTTTTCGATAGTGTCAAGGTTGTATAGAATGTATGCATCGAGGCACACCGCCAAAGATATGATTTGACAACATACCGAAAAGAGTACATACGACTTGTTGCGTCATCCAATCGATGGTACTAGTTGGAAAATACCAAACGAGAGAAATCCTGAGTTTGCTAGTGAACCACGTAATCTACGTCTTGGTTTGGGTATTAATGGTGTTTATCCTTTCTCCATGCAAATCAACTCATATAACATGTGGTCGGTTATATTGACAATCTTTCCACCACCAATGCCAGTCGGGAGCGACAGCGACAACCATCGTGGCTGCTTCATGAGTCGTCCGCGTTCAATGGGAAAGGAAACAAAAGTCGAAAAAGGCAATAAAATGAAAGTAAAAAAATGGCTGTTGTGAAGGAAGTTTTTTAACAAAAATGTTAATTACATGAATTTAATAATTATTATTTCATAACATATTTTCTTTGGTCACTAATTTTGATATTTTAGATTTTTTTAATGAAAAATTATTACATAAATATAGTCATTAGGATATATAAATTTGTTTTTTTATGTGAATAATATAATTAATTAATTAAATTTTCATAAAAGTTAAATTTTAAATAAAAGTAAATTATTTTGGAATGTATATATAACAATAACTATTTAAGGTATTTTAATGAAAAATGAATTTTTTGAGTATATGTTTATACAAAATATAATCAAATATTATATATATAGTCATATTTTAGTTGAAATATTTTTTAAGAATTAATGCTTAAAAACCCTTTCAAATTTTTCACCATAGTCCTTATTTTTTCATAAAAAGTACCATATATTTAATTATTTATAAAAAAGCAGTTTGAATTATTAAAAGATTTACAAAACTCAAGTTTTGAGATATTGAAAAAATTTTAAAACTCAGATTTTGAGTTTTAAAAAAACTGTATTTTTTACGAAATAGTGGATAAGGTCGAAAAGATTTATTGACCATTAAACTTTTTTTAAATAGGCGAATCGACGAATAGTATCGTCGCACTTTACATACTGTTTCTGTGCAACCTAGGTTAGAGTTTAAGTTTTTAAAATTGATCAGTGAACTTTCCCAACAGAGACAAATCGAGTCAAACCTATTCAACAGTTAACAATTCCTTCGAACGAAATCAGAAGCCAAAATATCAACCATCAAATATATGTTAGAAAATTTTAATAATTATGGGCTCATATATGTAAATATTAAATGTGTACTGTTATCGTTATCGTAAAAGTTTTATCCAATTGATTATGGTCTAATAAAGCTAATAATTGGATTAGGGGAATAAAAGTGTCACAGAATTAAAGTGCAGATACTATTATATTATTTTTCTAGTTTATTGAGGGGTCAAACTGGATATAATAGAAGTTACTCATCCCCATCTAAAGAGAAAAACTAAATATAGAAGGTATAGATCTGGAAGACTCATTACCTACTCCAACAAACCAACCAAATCAATTATGGCTTCGGGTACGCTTCCGCTATTCTCTTCTTTTATTCTTAATATTTTCAGTATAGATTATTTAGTATATTTATGGGTTTTGATTAAACACCAAATCCCTACCGTGGTATCAGAGTCTTCTATATTGAATTTATTATTGAATAAATTAAAATAATTTTTTACTTTTAATTATTTATATTGCTTCTGTGGAAAACATTTGTTAAGAATTTTTTTTTTATTTTGGACCGTGCACCGTGTATTGATGGTCAATCCTATTGTTAGTTTTATATATGTTCAATATGAGTAAAAAGAACGTTCGTTCAACATGATAGCAGTGTAAAAGGAAATTGATGTTTTAATCAATTATCTTGCTAAAGTCTTTATCCGACTGTGATGAAAGTTGTCTTTGTTTTACTTTGTATTTTTTTGATTAATTGTATAATTTGCTTTATGAACAATCATGGCTTTAGGATAAATTTTTTTTTTACCTGTGTCGGTGAATTGATGATCATGTTTTTGTTTCATGTGTATGATAGAAGTTGAATTGTAATATTAAGTTTTTATATGTTTTATTATTAAAACAAAAAGGAAAAGAAATCTGTTCACTTGTGGTTGCTCATCATGTATGGCCGCGCTTCTGTATATGATTAATTTTTTTTTATTATTGTTTAATACTTTGACAATTGTATATAAAGCTTTCGAATAAAAAAAAAATCTATTATGGCTGTGATGATTTTCTTTTGCTCATGAAATCGGCTGTGATGATTTTCTAATTTTCTCATGAAATCGGCTGTTATGATTATTATTTATTAATTCATTTTAATGCTTTCTTTGGACAAACTGTTGCTTCTGTGAATCTTAATAATGACCACATGTATTACATTTTCTTTATGGAACGAAAAAGTATATGTAATTTTTTTTTCTTTTTTAAGTGCATCATGTTTATTAAGTTAAATATGATCGATTTTTGTTTCCATTTGTAATGGCTTTAGCATATTGAATATTTGAAATATATTACATTATTTTGTCTATATATCTAGTCTAGTTATAATGTAAATTGGTTAATAGATTTTATTACCTTTGGTTGTTATAAGGTTTAATTCAAATATAAATGATACAGATCTATCATTTTGAATGAAATAGTTTAAATTAGATGTCACCAAAGTGACCGCTCTTGTGTAAATTATTCAAGAAAAATGTTTGATATTTGTGAATGTGTTATTAATGTGAGTATTAATCGGCCTAAAGGAAGATGACTACTTATATTGATTACACATATACATGTAATAATAAGTACGTGACGATTATTTAGTTTATATGTAAATAATGACTTGATCTATAGATAAACTCATTATTTGACATGTGTTATTGCCAGTATTTGATTATTACAACAAGAATACTAATTGCAGTTAATATTATTGTCCAAAAACTTGATATTAATGTTGTGTTCAGTATCTTGAGATGGAATTGATCATTATTTGAATTTACAGATTATAGAATAAGGATATTAATGTGAGCATTGTTTGTTTATTTTTAATTCAGCTACTTCATCTGCTACTACAATATCTGCTAATGTCAACTCGATTCCTATACTTAATGGGAATAATTTCAAGGATTGGAAAGAGAACATTCTCATTGTTCTCGTCTGTATGGATCTGGACTTTGCACTAACGGTTGAACAACCCCAACCTCTCACTCAGGAAAGTTCTCTTGAAGAGAAAAAGGAACATGAGAGGTGGGACCGTTCAAATCGCATGAGTCTAATGATTATCAAGCGTGGCATTCCAGAAGCCTTTAGAGGTGTAGATTCCGAAGGAATTACTAATGCTAAGGAGTTTATTGCTGAAACTGAGAAACGTTTTGCTAAAAACGATAAGGCTGAAACAAGCACGCTTCTGGCAAGCTTGATTTCAATGAAATATAAGGGAAAAGGCAATATAAGGGAGTACATCATGGAGATGTCACACATTGCTTCAAAACTTAAGGTTCTAAAACTCGACATGTCTGATGAATTGCTCGTGCATTTAGTACTTATATCACTTCCTCCACAATTTAACCAATTCAATGTCAGTTATAACTGTCAAAAGGAGAAATGGACTCTTAATGAGCTCATTTCATACTGTGTGCAAGAGGGAGAAAGGTTGAAGCAAGAAAGAACTGAAAGTGCTCACTTAGTAAGCACCTCTAAAGATAAAAGCAAGAAAAGAAAATCAGAGAATAAGGCTGCTAAGGGTCCAACACAAAAGAAAAAAAATAAGGAACCAGGTGTTTGTTACTTTTGTCAGAAGCCTGGACATATGAAGAAAGAATGTACAAAATATCACGCTTGGCGTGCTAAGAAAGGTACAATTCTTACTTTGGTCTGTTCTGAGGTAAATTTAGCTTCAGTACCTAGAAATACTTGGTGGATAGATTCTGGTGCTACTACTCACATAAGTATTTCTATGCAGGGTTGCCTGAGCTACCGAAAGCCAAGTGATGGTGAAAGACACATATTTGTGGGCGATGGAAAGTCGGTAGAGGTGGAGGCGATTGGTCATTTTAGATTGTTATTAGGAACTGGTTGTTATTTGGATTTAAAAGATACTTTTGTTGTATCCTCGTTTAGGCGTAATTTGATTTCAGTTTCTTTATTGGACAAATCAGGATATTGTTGTTCATTTGGAAACAATCATTTTAATTTATCTTTAAATTCTAATATTGTGGGAACTGGTTCACTAAGTGAATACGACAATTTATATTTACTTGATACAATCGCATCTTATAATGAAACCTTGAACGTGGAATCACGTGGTACTAAACGCAAGATTAATCAGGAAAATTCAGCATCATTATGGCATAAACGCTTAGGTCATATTTCAAAGAATAGAATTGAGCGACTTGTGTCTGATGGAATTTTAAATTCCCTTGACTTTTTGGATTTCAATATTTGTATTGAATGCATTAAGGGAAAACAGACCAAAACAAAGAGATTAGGTGCCAATAGAGCTTCAGATGTCTTAGAATTGATTCACACAGATATTTGTGGACCATTTCCTACGTCTTCTTGGAATGGTCAACAATATTCTATATCATTCATAGACGATTACTCTCGTTATGGGTACCTATATCTAATTCATGAGAAATCTCAGTCTCTGGACGTGTTCAAGGCTTTTAAGGCTGAAGTTGAGAATCAACTTAACAAAACAATAAAAGTTGTAAGGTCTGACCGTGGTGGTGAATATTACGGCAGAAATGACGAATCAGGTGAACAACGTTCAGGACCTTTTGCTAAATTCCTAGAGGAATACGGTATCGTTCCACAATACACTATGCCAGGATCACCTAGCATGAATGATGTTGCTAAGAGACGAAATAGGACTCTTAAGGATATGGTAAGGAGTATGATTAGTCATTCAACCTTACCAGAGTCACTCTGGGGAGAAGCATTAAAGACAACAGCTTATATTCTTAACAGAGTACCAACTAAAGCAGTTACTAAAACACCTTATGAGCTTTGGACAGGTAGGAAACCTAGTCTAAAGCATTTCCATATTTGGGGATGTCCAGCCGAGGCAAGGCCTTATAAGCCAAACGAAAGAAAACTGGACCCCAAAACAGTAAGTAGCTACTTTATTGGTTATTCTGAGCGATCAAAAGGGTACAAATTTTATGATCCTACAATGAAGAACATATTTGAGACGGGAAATACAATATTTTTTGAGGATGTTGAGTTTGGGGGGAGAAATAAGGTTAGAGACATTGCTTTTGAGGAGGAATCGGTTTCGAATCCTATTTCTATTATCACTTTTGACAATGTACAAGTTCCTACACTAGTCATTGATCAAGAAGTGTATCTGGGACCTCAACAAGTCAACGTTGAACAACTTCCTATTCAAGATGAAATAATTATTCAAGAAGAACAAACTCAACAACCTCAACAACCTGTGCCAATAAGGCGATCCACTAGAGAAAGGAGAAACGCAGTTCCAGATGATTATATTGTGTATCTCCAAGAACATGAGGAAGAAAATTGCACGATGGAAGATGATCCAATCAACTTTCATCATGCCATGAAAAGTTTTAACTCTCAAAGGTGGATTGAAGCAATGCATGATGAGTATAAGTCTATGCAAGACAATAAGGTTTGGGAACTTGTTCCGTTACCAAAAGGTGCAAACCCAATTGGTTGTAAGTGGATATTTAAAACCAAAAGGGATGCGAATGGTAATGTGGAAAGGTATAAGGCTCTAATTGTAGCTAAAGGCTTTACTCAAAAGGAAGGCATTGACTTCAAAGAGACTTTTTCTCCAGTATCATCAAAAGACTCTTTTCGGACAATTATGGCACTTGTTGCTCATTTTGATCTTGAGTTACATCAGATGGATGTTAAAACAGCGTTCTTAAATGGAGACATTAATGAGACGATTTATATGGTACAACCAGAAAACTTTGTTTCGGGAGATCCAAAGAATATGGGTTGCAAGTTAACTAAATCCATCTATGGACTCAAGCAAGCTTCTCGTCAATGGTACCACAAGTTTCATCAAGTCATTATCTCATTTGATTTTGAGATAAATGCAGTAGATGATTGTGTGTATCATAAGTTCAGTGGGAGTAAATTCATATTCCTGGTTTTGTATGTCGATGACATACTACTTGCGACTAATGATATAAGCATTTTGCACGAAACTAAGAAATTTCTTTCAAAGAATTTTGAGATGAAAGATCTTGGAGACGCCTCTTTTATATTGGGAATCCAAATATACCGTGATCGCTCTCGAGGTATTCTTGGATTATCACAAAAGAGTTATATCGATAAAGTACTTAAAAGATTTGGCATGCAAGACAGTAGACCAGGTGACACCCCTGTCGCTAAAGGAGACAAATTCAGTTTAAGTCAATGCCCTAAAGGAAACCTTGAAATTCAAGAAATGCAGAAGATTCCCTATGCATCAGCAGTTGGGAGTCTAATGTATGCTCAAGTGACACGTCCGGATATTGCGTACATTGTTGGCATGTTAGGCAGATATCTCAGCAACCCTGGTATGGAACATTGGAAAGCAGCCAAGCGGGTAATGAGATACTTGAAGAGAGCAAAAGATTTTATGCTCACATATAAGAAATCGGATCAGTTGGAGATTATTGGGTATTCAGACTCCGATTTTGCGGGATGCCAAGATAGTAGAAAATTTACATCAGGCTATATATATCTCTTAGCTGGAGGTGCTATATCGTGGAAGAGTGTCAAACAAACACTTGTAGCTTCTTCCACTATGGCAGCAGAATTTGTAGCATGTTATGAGGCATCTAATCAAGGAATATGGCTTCGAAATTTTGTCACTAGGCTGCGCATTTTAGAAAATATAGAAAGACCATTAAAGTTATACTGTGACAATATATCTACAGTGTTATATTCCAACAACAATAGGAGCTCATCTAAGTCAAAACATATTGACATAAAGTTCCTTGTTGTGAAAGAACGGGTGCAGAGTGGAGAAATATATATAGAGCACATTGGAACAAACTCTATGATTGCGGATCCGCTTACTAAAGGATTACCACCCAAAGTCTTTCATGAGCATACCGCTCATATGGGTGTTATATTACATGAAGATGTGATGATTTAGTGGGAGTTTAAGTTTTTTTTATTGCTCTATGTTTTTAATTTAGAAACATTATGTATTTGGATATTTTATGTAGAAGTAAAGCATTTAGTTCTTTTACACTCTGCCAGTTCGGTTTTGTTTAATCTCACTAAGGTTTAAAGTTGGACCAGTTGGAAATAGGCATGTTCAGACCATATTACATGTAATTTCCATGCTACGCATCCATGATTGATCTATGTCATTTGATTATATTGGTATATGTGATT
Organism: Nemophila menziesii; assembly: GCA_029959085.1. Classification (NCBI taxonomy): domain Eukaryota; kingdom Viridiplantae; phylum Streptophyta; class Magnoliopsida; order Boraginales; family Hydrophyllaceae; genus Nemophila; species Nemophila menziesii. The sequence goes on along the minus strand of JARWIR010000018.1, from coordinate 23,156,874 downwards.
ATTGATGGATTTAGTTGCGCTAAATGTGACGAAAGTCCCTTTAGTCCTGTATCGTTATGGTTGATGGACAAGATTGTTTGAAATACCTCTATATATGATAACATTTTGGAGCGCTCATAAGGTTATACACATTCATAAAGTAACATATGTGGCCCAAGTGGGAGATTGTTAGAAAATTTTAATAATTATGGGCTCATATATGTAAATATTAAATGTGTATTGTTATCGTAAAAGTTTTATCCAATTGATTATGGTCTAATAAAGCTAATAATTGGATTAGGGGAATAAAAGTGTCACGGAATTAAAGTGTAGATACTATTATATTATTTCTAGTTTATTGAGGGGTCAAACTGGATATAATAGAAGTTATTAATTATTAACTTCTAATAACTTCTTATGCTTAACTGAATGCACGTTCAGAATTATAAGATGGGGGTTATGGTCCCCAGATCATACACGCTCTGCTCTTTTCTCTCATCCCTATCTAAAGAGAAAAACTAAATACAGAAGGTATAGATCTGGAAGACTCATTACCTACTCCAACAAACCAACTAAATCAATTATGGCTTCGGGTACGCTTCCACTATTCTCTTCTTTTATTCTTAATATTTTCAGTATAGATTATTTAGTATATTTATGGGTTTTGATTAAACACCAAATCCTTACCATATAAAGTCTTTTTAACTTTTCCAACAAATTTACCCGACGCTCCATCAATTTTAATATCCCTATTATTATAATATATGCTAAATGAAGTAAAAGAAATCCACAGAAAGGTCAGCATTTGGAGATGGGCAAAAATCGTCACACTCGCTAGATGGGAAGACGTCATCTAGGTTCTGCTTGCTGTTGTCAGCACTCGAATAAAGAAATGAACAAGTGGTAGTGTGAAAGTATGTAGAATAATACATAGCACCTACTTTGACAAAAAAAAAAAAAATACATAGCACCTACTTGAAATTCAGGCTGTACTTGATTTCAAAATACTATCCAAAGACAATTATTGGCTTATCTTTTAACGCGATAAAAAGATAAAAATACTTTTACATGTGCAACCCAATTAATCTTCTGATCCCACGTTACTAACCTAGAACATTGTGGATTGGTTAAGTATGTAACAATATTTTACATGTGATATCACATGCGGTTGTTTATTGTTGTAGTATTCTTAAGCGTTTATTATTTTATTTTATTTTAGATTTTTTTTTTCTTCAAACAGTCCTTCCGATATACAATTATAAATTTCCTTTCTTTAGTAACTGAATTGGGTAAAGAGTTCATCGTGTGTAGGACTATTTTTGGATAGATTCTTGATAGAAATAAATATCATGTCAAGGAAACCTCGTGCCCATATCCGCATTAATAGGGTTGTCACCATTTCAGGAAGGGAGAGGTCATATAGGTGCAATCTAAAAAAAAATTATCACACAATTTTAAATGGGTAAAAGAGGTTTAGAGACCCATTACAACCTCAACATTATAAAATAGGGCCCCAATTGGATATCAACTATTAGTTAGGATCCAACTAAAAAAAACCAATAAAAACCCACCCACCCACCCCATTTACCCGTCGACAGAAATTGGAAACCCACCCCCCTCCCCATTTTTCTCTCTCCCGACCTCCTTCTTTCTCGACAGCCCGCCGCTGCAACATTATGACGCCACCACAACGACGAGCCGTGAAACCAGACCTCATTCGCCGCCACCACGACGCTGCACCTGCTGCACCACCACGACGCCGAAACCAGACCTCATTCGCCGCCAGTTCGAGGTCCAATAACACCACCACCATCGAGATCTCGCATTCGCCGCCACCACCATCCTCGAGATCTCGAGTTCCGCCACCACCAACATCCTCGAGATCCACGAAAATCGCGCCCTTCCCACCCACCATAGCCGTCGTCATCACAGCAGCACCAGATCGAGCCACCCCATCAACCCTCCAAAACCGCACCACCACGCTGCTTCCAGATCCATCCACTCTCAGATCCACCACCCCCTCGACGAGCCACCACTCTCAGATCCACCACCCCCTCGATCGAACAACCTCACACAGCGCACCACCACCAACTGTTCGAACCACACCCACCCAGCGCACCACCACCAACCATTATAACCACCCCCTCTAGATCCACCACCATCCATTCGAACCACCCACACCCAGCTCACCAGCACCAGCCATTCGAACCGCTCGAACCACCCTTAGCCCAGATTTGTTTACGGGGTTTGTTTTCTAAGTAGTTATTTTTTTTATTTGTTTTTTCAGGGGTAATTAGAGGATATTAGGGGGTAAATGTGTTATTTGGGGGGCAAACATGGTATTTTAGGGGGTAATGTGATGGTATAGAGGGGGTAAGGTGGTAATTTTAGGGGGTAATGTGATATTTTAGTGGTATTTGTGATATTTAGGGGGTATTGTGGTATTTTAGGGGGTATTCTGGACAATTAGGGGGTATTCTGGACAATTAGGGGGTATTCTGGACAATATTGACTTAAAAGACTTGAATAAAAAATGGACTTCAATTAAAAAATAGTGGGCGTGTACCCCCGAAAAATAAAATAGAGGGATCTACCCCCTAAAAATTCAAAAAATAGCGGGTGCGAACCCCTTAAAACGTGAACCTAACCAGCCAAAAAATCTAGTTAGGCCCTTAAAAAACATAAAGAAAAACTGGGCCCTTAAAATTCTCTTTTTTGAATTTTGGACCCTAAAAGGTACATTCCTCATTTTAAATATGCAAGTTGTGTGAAATCTGGTGGAATAACTCCTAAGGTCAAGTTGTACAATGCGTGAGAATAGACTATATAGTTCTTGTTGAAAATAATTATCATTTTTATAACTTATCCCTCTGCTATTAAATTGTTTTTCTAAATTTTTTGTTGAAAATAATTATCATTTTTATAACTTATCCCTCTGCTATTAAATTGTTTTTCTAAATTTTTTATTGAATAAAGCTTGATAGTTTTTCGGAATAGTAATTGCCATGTTTATTATAACAAGTGGCTCAACTATTGATCGTATATTCATTCCATTTGTTCACTGATTCGTTATCTACTTTTTCTGTCAATTGTTAGAATTAAGATCGTTGACAAACAAACAAAAACAAAAAATAAGAATTGAAAAGAACATAAATATAGGTTCCCAACAGGAAAAGAATCACAAATATATGAGAAATTTTGACTATAAAATATATGTTACAACGAGAAATATATGTTACAAGGAAAATGTAATAGACTGTCTCTAATAAAAATATTAATTTTTTTTTGTCAAACAATAATATATAAATAAAAGGCATAAAGCCACAAAAGTTAGCCTATACCATACAAATCGTGATCAAGGCTGAGAAGATGGGCTAATTAGGAAGGAGGAAAAGAACTCCAATCACCAAACAACTTGCCTAAAAGCTTGTGTTTAGCGACCCAGTCAACCACTCGATTATCTTTTCTAAACGCAAAGGAAAAGTTAGGTCTATGTTGTTTTACAGTACCATAAATACATTTGAAAATATTACAACAATTTAAAAGTAAACAGGGTTTGCGTAGTGCTAATGAATCATTAATGACTCCACAATCGTTTTCAATGATAATTAGCATCAAAAAATTTAGCCGCTTCATAGCCCCATAAGATTCCCAAAGCTTCAGTTTCGGTTGAGTTACTTGCTTCAATCAACTTGGCATTCCCTCCAATTAAGCTACCAAAAGAGTCCTTGATAACATAAGAAATAGCACAACCCAAAGATGAATATGAAGCATATGTATTAATTTTCATAATATTAGTAGGGGGTCCAAATGTCCAAACTATTCACATTTTTCACCCTCCTGTTATAGTTATCAATAGAAGTAATGAACTAGAATTTAATTTTTCCTTGTTAATGTTCTTGGTGAGATCCTTCAGTTCAGAATTATTAACATCATCAGGAATCTTATTACTATCTTTGTATTCTCTCCAATTTTTAAAGGCCTGGTTACAAGTATATAATGGATATTGCTAAGTAAAGCATCAAATCCCAAATCATTCACATTATTGTTATTAAGTAATTTAACAGAATTCAAGAACCATTCATCAATCTTAGAAGTGCTTTCATTCACAGTTCTTATATTAAAAGGGGAAGAATACCAAACGGTTTTTGCCCAAGAGCACCCAAACAAGAGGTGATCAATTGTTTCTTCATAAAGGTTACAAATTTTACAGATAACATTCTTGTTACATTTTCTTTTGAAACGATTGACCTCAGTGGCCAATTTATCTTTAATACACCTGTACATGAAGTTTCTCACTTTGGTGTTACAATTCATTTTCCATATAGTGCTCCAAACATTCAAATTATAAATATAAGAAGAAGAGGCTTTGTTACAGCTAATATTCAGTTTACCTTCTTCTTCTTGTTTTTTTTAGGCTTTGATAAGCAATTTTTACACTATAATTACCATCTTTAGCTTTTTGCCAAATACATATATCATTACAGTCGAAAGATGGAATTGCCATGTTAAAAATAGTATTAGCTTTGTTTTCCTCAAATTCAGATTGAATATAGGAAACACTCCAATTTTTATAATCAGTACTAAAGAATTCTTTTAACAGAAGAATTGATTCATCTTTAGGTTTAGTAATTTGACTATCATTGTTGATCCAAATATGTTCTTGGACCTTAATGTTCATCCCATTACCAATTTTCCAAGTGAGGTGTTGATAAAAAAATTTCTTCTCTTCTAACAAACTCCTCCATCCTTGAGAGGGAGAGCTTCTTATTTTAGCCTTTAAAATGGGAATTATTATAGTATTTCCCTTTTTGAAGCTTGGAAATAAGGGCTTCAGGATGTTGAAGAATATACCAAGCCATCTTACCGAGTAGAGCTTTATTCATGATATTGATATCTCTAAAACCTAGGCCTCCTTCAAATTTAGAGTCACATTGGGAGTCCCAATTCATGAAATGGATACCCTTCTTATTACTTTTACCCCACCAAAATTGACTAATAATAGAATTGATGGTGGAACAAATATTTTTAGGAATTAAGAAACTAGACATCAGATAATTAGGCAAACATTGCAGCACCGATTTAATTAAAGTTTCTTTCCCACTTTCGCTTAGAAATATGGTTTTCCAATTTTCTATTTTCACTAGAATTCTTTGGATAGCCCATTCCAGATTTTCGTTTTTATTTGTGCCCCATTCAGTAGGAAGGCCCAAGTAAGAGCCTAAGTCTTCCACTTGCTTCATGTTAAGTCTATTTGACATAAAGTTTTTAATATAACTAGGGGTATTTGGACTAAACATTACCCCACACTTATCTTTATTAAGAGTTAAGCCAGCAACGTTACTAAACTTACTCATTATATTATTGAATGAATCAATATCTTTGTTACTGGCTTTGAGAAAAAATATTCTATCATCGGCAAAAAACATATGTGTGATAGTAAGACAAAGTTTAGCAATTTTAAATCCTTCAATATTATTATTTCTGACTTTATCTTCAATAAGAATATTTAAGCATTGAGAGACTAGACAGAAAATGAAGGGGGATAGTGGATTCCCTTGTCTAATTCCTCTAGATGGTTTATTAAGAGGGTAATCTTGTCCATTAATTAAAATAGGATAAGATACCGAGGTTGTACAATTCATGATTCTACTGACCCAATGTTTGTGGAAACCCATTTACAAAGGAATTTTTCGAGAAAGTCCCATTCAATAAACTCGTAAGCCTTTTTAACATCTGCTTTAATAGAAAGAATATATTGTTTAGTTTTTTCTTTCTCTTAATACGAGTAATCATTTCATGCGAGATAAGGATATTTTCTTGAATATTTCTTCCTGGTATGAAACCATACTGATTTTTATCAACAAGTAAAGGCATTAAAGATTTAAGCCTATTAACAAGAACTCTAGAAATGATTTTATAAATGAAATTAGTACAGCTTATGGGTCTAAACTGACTCACCTCATAAGGTATTTTAACTTTTAGAATGAGAGCTATGTAAGTTTGATTGATGGATTCAAGGCTTCCATTATTGCACCAAAAGTCATTTATAATTCTCATAACATCCAATTTGATAGTCTCTCAATAAGAATTATAAAAAAGACCTGTGAATCCATCTGGCCCTGGAGCCTTGGTCAAACCCAGCTCCCAAACCTCCTTTTTAATTTCATCATGGGTAATAGGGGCAATTAATGTATTATTCATGTCTTTAGAGACCACGGGTTGCACAAGAGAAAGAACATCAGAAAATTCTCTTTATCCAACTGTGCTAAAAATATTATTAAAATAGTTGGTGAACATAGATATAATTTCCATTTTATCTCCAGTCCAAATATTATTACTGTTTTTCAATCTTTTAATAGTATTTCTTTTCCTTCTACTTCTATTACAAGCATGGAAATATGATGTATTTTTATCACCTTTTTGAAGCCAAAGATTCCTACATTTATCTTTCCAATACATTTCTTCTCTAATCCAAGTTTTTTCAAGGAGTTTAACATTAAAGTTATATTCATCCTAAAGCCCTTTATCAATATCAGTGTTAGAAAGAATTTTAAGGTTGTTCATCAGCTTTTCAATTTCTATTCTGTTATTATTAAAAAAAATCTATTCCAATTAAGAAGCTTTTTCTTTGTAATGTTCAGTTTAAACTTCATAACATTATTAGGAAAGCCTCTCAAGTTTTTGTTTTGGTTCCAGATATTCTGAATGATATTTAAGAATTTAACTTCTAAGGCCCAAAAGGATTTAAAATAGAACCGTATTTTATTAGTAATAGCCTTTTTATCACAGTGAAGGATCAAGGGACAATGATCAGACCCTATTAAAGGAAGAACAACCATCCAGGCATTAGGATAGAGGTTAGACCATTTATTATTCGCTAAAGCTCTATCAAGCACTGCCTTGACAATTTCCTCACCTTCCCTTCTATTTCGCCATGTATATATGCAACCATGCCTAGGGATTTCTTCAACTTTAAGTCTGTTTATCATTTTATCAAAACACTTCATACTTTTCTTATTAATTTTGATCCCTCCCAATTTTTCATAAAGATTTCTAATTACATTGAAATCTCCCATCAATACACAAGGTAAATTATCATCAAAACACGAGATGATTTTATTAATAGTATCACTTTGGTGATTCTCAATAGGAGAACCATAAACATAAATGAATTTGGATTTAATATCATTATTAATAGTGGTTTCAATGAAGTTTTCATCAGAATTTAGAATTTCCATGTTCATTGAATCTTTAATAAGCAAAGCAAGACCCCCCAAACCAATAGGGGCAACTATATGAGCAATTTTCATATTTAATGCATCAGATACTTTATTAGTGGTAATCAAAATATTTTTAGTTTCAAATATAAATAGTACCTCATGCCTATGCTTGGAGCATAAGTCTTTTAGGGTCTGGAATGTCAAGGGGTTTCCAATCCCTTGGCAATTCCAGCTTATTTGTATCATTGACAGTTGAGGAATTGCAAAGGGGAAATCTTGCAAACCCTGCTAGTGTTGATGAGATAAACCATGTCATTGTAAGCTGCTACCATGCTCGATGAAGTGGCAACATAGCTTACATTTCCTTTCCTTTGAGCCTCAATGAAATCCATAACTCTTTTATTAAGATTGTTGAGAAGTTCAGCATCCAAATGTTTCTCATACTCCATACCTCTATTTTTGATAGTGGATCTAAATTTCCAAATACCCATTTTCTTATAGCGATGAAGAGCTTCATCTGAATCTCTTTTATAATAGATTTAGCTAATAAGTTTCTCGCCTTGTAATCAATCCCGTATCTTCTTGTTGTTCTTTGACAGTTTTAAGTTTATCAAGATAAATGAGATAGCCTTTATCCTTTACTTATGGTGACTCCTTGCGGGTTGACTGCTGAACATTAATGATTTTAGGGCATAGTTTAGTTAGTGGTTGGGTTGGTGTTTTGGTAGAGTTATCAGAAATGTTGATAATTTGATTGGTAGGGGTTGAGGGGGAGGCAGATTGATTTGAGAGATTGGCAGCGATGATAGAGGGATTATGGATGTTGTACGGGGTGATTCTGATAAAGGAGGATTTTGGGGAAGTAGGGTTAGGGATTGAAGGAATGTGTCTATTATCTGGTGTATTATAAGACTCCTCTGAGTTAATGACTTTATTACCCTCTGAGTTTTTTACATCTTGCGTTTTAACTTGTGGGAAAAAGAGTAAATATCTTTTATCCCCAAATGAGTAGTCAATGTCTAGCGTCTTTTGGTTATTATCCACCGAGTCTTTCATCATCAAATCTGCAGAAGATTTTCAGCCGTAAAATTGAAAATAATTTGAGATTTTTCCCTTTCCCGCTCAAATTGAAACATCTTTCCTCTTTGGTTGAAAGATTCAAAGTAAGGTTTTTCCAATTTGTCAATATCATAGAAAAATCCCTTACAATCTTTGTATTTATGAAGAAGATTCTTGACCATTTTGTTGTTGGAGTGATGATTGTTGATTGGGTAGTAAAGGGACAGCTTCAACTCTTTTTTATTATTGAGATTCATTATGTCTTGAATCTTGACATTTTTTGGTTGCCGATTGTTATTACCCGAAGAACTATTATTTTCTTTCTTGATATAATCATCATTCTTGTTTCTTTTGATCAATTTGTTGTTGGCTTGATGTTTAATAAGATCTGGGTTATTTCCAATAACACCTCTCGTAGAGACTTTCATCCAAGTTCCATGTTTTGGAGCGATTTTCCTTTTACTTTTACACTCCTTTTCTTCATGATCAAAGATTCCACAACTAAAACAGATTTGACCCATATATTCATATTTAAAATTTATCCAAAAGCTTATAACTCTTGACTCCCAGTACTTGAACCCAGGAAGGATGGGATTATTAAGATTCCAATCAATAAAGATTCAAGTATAAGTGTTATCATTTATTACTTCCTCAGCAGGTAGAATATTGTTATGTACCTTCCCCATATTACTGCAAAAATCATTGATGCTATCTTCATTTAATAACTGTGGAGGGAGACCAAAGATTCGAACCCAAAGAGAAGTACTCTTTACGTTGTATGTGCCAGAGGAAGTTGGGTCATTTAAGGAAAAATGCTTCCCCATAACTGTCCAAGGCCTTTGATTCCAAACTGTTTTTCTGTCTTCTTCAATGAGAAAAAAGAGTTTGAAAGTATTAAATCCTATTTTGCTAACTGAAATATTCTTTTGAAGATTCCAATGTTTGGTGATATGGTTGTTGATAAAAGTGCGATTAAAAATCTTTTTAGTAAGAATCCTCACAGTGAGAGTATGTTATTCTTGCGCTTTATAAGAAGTATTTTCATTCGGAGTTATAACAAAGCTACCATGTTTTTTATTAAGATGATTCTTGGAGAAAAATTCCATTGTGAAAAATAGCAGAAAGGAAGAAAGGAGAGAAGAGGAAGGATGAGACACAGAAAGGAGAGATTACAATCACTGTAAGGAGTGTTACAATGGAGGTTTAGTATTCAAAAGAGAAGAAGGAGAAAAAAGGTGAGAGAACATGGTTGCTAAGTTGTGTTCCCTTTTTCTAATAAAAATATTAACTAAACTCTATCAATGGACATATATTTATTATGTTTTTTTAACGCTTATATTTATTATGGTTGAAATGAGAGATATAAGGCTCGAATCTCTTTGAACATGAGTAATCTTGTTCTGATTTACTCAAAAATATACATAAGGAGGCGCGTAAATCCCTATAGGATTAGTCGTGGCGCGCGCAAACTGGTACAGACCACTAACATATCAAATATATATATATATATATATAAGCAAAATCTCACAATAAAATAATATGAAATATAAATTATAACAATTTTCATATTAATTCATATTCTATAGCTAAATTTAAATTTTAACAATAATTCCAGCTCTAGAAACATAATAATATCTCCAATTTAACAAATATTTAGAAGTTAAGAATAAAATACCAATTTTCAAATTTCTTTACATCTTTTACAAAATATAGAAAAAATTTACGCAAACAAAAATACACCAACTACGTCTAAGTAATGGTCAAATTAAGATGTTAGAATTGGATTTGTCATAATATCAGATATATCACCATGAATACTAAATTTGTTTACAACAAAACTACCACGAGTAATAACGTTACATACAAAATAATTTTTCACATAAATATAATATTTTCAATTATCAAAAAAATTCAAAAAAAAAATTATTCACGTCAAGTCAAAATAAAATGATAGAAAATACAAATGGTACGCGCCTCTCACGCTCTCTCTTGGATTTTTGAACTTTTGGTGCTCACGCGTTGATTCATCACTCAAAAAACACTGCAATCACCATCATTTGGTTGCCTTTTGCATAGATTTTCTGTTAATCCCACTTTTTCTGGGATCTAACAAAAGTTCTACCCATTTTCAAACATTTAGTAACCCGATTCGGAGTCTTAACCTTAGCTCGCAAACCCTAAACCTTTCGCTTCTTCTCTTCCAGTTAGCCTTTCTTCTTCTTCTTCTTCTTCTTCTTCTTCTTCTTCTTCTATGGCATCAAAACGTAAAGCCGTGAAAGTAGACATCACTCGCCAAATTTTTGAGGATAATTATTTGATCAATAACGATGCAAAGTTTGTCGGAGGTTCAAAAGGAATAAATCAAGCAAATGAGCAGATTCCTGTGACTGGGAAACCCTCGAATTCAAAGAATTTAAAGCAGAATAACAGCGTAATGAGTAGCTCTGTTTTGAAGGTAGTTGCTGAATCTAGTATAAGTCGTAGTCCTGCTACACTAGTTATGGTGGCGAATAACAAGGAAAAGGAATCCAAGTCTAATTCGAGTCAAAGTCATGTTCAGACAACGATTTTTAATCAAGGTGAGCCGATTGTTAACCTAGGTAACAATAATACTAAAGTTCAGAGTAGTACTACTAATTGGGCTAGTTTATTTGATGGAAAGATTAAAAGTAACTTGAAATTAGAATATCATGAACCGTTTGCTCTTGAGGGAAAATTGTTATAAATTCTCCTCAAACTATACTTGATGATGGAGCTAAACATTGGAAAAATTTCTTGGTAGGAAAATTTATTAGCTCTACACAACAATTTTATGATATTACTAACTTTGTGAATTATCAGTGCAGAGAATTTGGAAAAAAGTGAACATTAGATCTAATGGTAGTATGTATAAGTTCAATTTTGAGGATAAGGACAAGCGTGGTAAGGCACTGGAACAGATCTGGCAGCTGATATGCAATTTAGGAAAATTGAGGTGAATCAGGAACCTCTTTGGATTTAGCTCAAGAATGTACCTTTGACTTTATGGTCTAAAGATGGATTGGGGTATATAGCTAGTGGAATTGGGCTGCCTATTCAAATGGATTCCATAATTGAGTCAAAAACTAGGCTAGGGTATGCTAGGGTGTGTGTTGAGGTCAATTTGAGAACTAAGTTACCAGATAAACTATTTGTGAATACTGGATTTGGTGAGCTTCATGAGGTTGAGGTGTTGTATGAATGGAGGCCAACTTAGTGTCCTAAGTTCCATAGCTTTGATCATGCGATGTGTAAAACAGAGAAACAGATTTGGGTTCCATAACAAAAACAAGGAAAGGAAGGAGATAAGATTGATAAGAATGTAAGGATTGAGAATAATGGTAAAGGAATTATGGAGGAAAGAAACGATACAGGAAAAGAGGAGAGTGAGAATGAAGAGACTTGGAAGTTTATATCTAGAAGAAATTTAGAGAGTTCTAGCAGGTTTCATCTCCTACTCCAGCTAGTAACTCTTTTGAAGTTTTAAGTAGCCCTTTAACTGCATTGGATGAGGATCTAATTAGAATATTGAGCAGTTCACAGGGAAAGGAGGGCACATCCTGATCCATGATCTTAAGGTCATGGAATGTGAGAGGGTTGAACATGACCCTAAGGCCGCTAGATATCTTGAATAACATGTTCATGAATAAAGTACAAATAATGTTTATCCTAGAGATTAAAGTGCAAATTGAGAATATAAAGAAAATCATGAAGGAACAGTTTAGCAATTATAGTATTGTTCATAACTACAACAAAGACACTAGAGGTAGAATTTGGATATTATGGAAGGAGAGCAGCTTTCAGATAAATGTTATTAAGGTGACACATTAGACTATTGTGGTGGATAGAGGATTTAAATGACAAAACTAAAATTACCTTATGTGTTGTATATGCGAGTAATAGTGATAAAGAGATAATGAAAATTTGGATGGATATCATCAGGTGGAGTACATTATATAATGGAGTTAACTTTGGGTGTATAGGGGATCTCAATGAAATCTTGAGAATAGAGGACAAGTTAAATTGGGAAGAGATGGATGAATATACTCAGCAGTTCATTGATTGTTTAGAGGAAGCAGAGCTACATGAACATCAAACATATGGCAATTTCTATACATGGAGTAATTGAAGTAGTAAGAAATTAAGGGCGAGCAGATTTGATAGGTTGATCATGAACTCCAATTGGATTGATTCTTACACTCTAATGCTTTATGTCTTGCTCCCTCCACATCTGATCATTGTGTCATACATGTGGAGATTAGGAAATTACAGAGAAGAGGACCTTGTCCCTTTATGTCTTTAATATATGGAGTAAACATGAAAAATTCATAGAGGTAGTGGCTAAAGCTTAGGATGTTGAGGTACATGGGTCCCATATGTATAAATTGTGTACTAAGCAAAGGATAGTAAAGAAAGCACTGGAGGCTTTCAATATTAAGTACTTCAAAAGGGACCCACAATTTTTTATCAATTTGAGAAAGAGACTGGAGCTATTACAAAATTCTATTATGCCTAGAACTGGTGATGAAAGTACTCTTGTCGAGGAGAAGATTGTTTTTGGTGAGCTTGAAGAAGCTGTAATGAATGAGCTTGAGATTTTGAAGCGGAAATCTAGGGTTGTGTGAACTAATGAGAGTGATAGTAGCTCTGCTTACTACTATAAGCTGATAAAGGGTAGACAAGCTAAAAATAGAATAACTACACTCATTGATGATGAGGGTAAAATCATGTCCAGTCATGAGAAGATTAAAGCTGAATTTATGAAGTGTTATACTAGGCTTATTGGTACTATAGATAGTGAAGAGGAGACCTTCTCTGTGGGGGTTCCAAAAGATTTACTCAATGTTAACATCACACAAGAAAAAAGTAATATGTTAATACAACCTGTAACTAAGGAGGAAGTTAGAAATGCCTTATTCACTATCAATGAGAACAAGTGCCCTGGACCTGACGAGTACACCTCTAAATTTTATAAAGAGGCATGGCAGATAGTGGGGGATGAGTTTTGTAATTCTATCATTGAAACAATGGAGATTTGTAATATGCTAAGGGAGATAAATACTACCAATATAACCCTCATTCCTAAAGTGGCTACACCTTCAAATGTTAGATTGTTTAGACCAATATCATGTGTGAATACATCTTATTAAACACTGTCAAGAATCATCTATGCTAGGCTGAAAAGGGTGTTGGATAATCTAATCTCACAGAATTAGTCTGCATTTGTAAGTGGGAGATATATTTGTGATAATATTGTAGTAGCTCAGGATATATTCAGTAATTATGATAAGGAGAATGGGACACCTAGATGTACTTCGAATTTGGATATACACAAAGCATATGGCAGTATAAACTGGGGTTTTATTTTTTATACACTTAAAGCTTTGGGGTTTCCTGAGGAGTTCATAAGATGGATAGTAATGTGTGTGACAACTCCTTGCTACTGTATCTGAGTGAATGGCGAGATGGTAGGATTTTTTGAAGGTAGGAGAGGTTTGAGACAAGGGGATCCTCTATCCTATTATCTTTTTGTCTTGTGTATGCAAGTCTTCACAGCTATGTTTAATACAATTGGGGAGAATAAATATTTTTCATTTCATCCTAAATGTGAAGTGTTAAGACTTAACCATGTTATATTTGCAGATGATTTTCTCATTTTCTTAAAGGCAGATATTAAGTCAACTAAAGTGGTTGATGATGGAAAAAACATCTTCTCTAGACTTCCAGGTATGAGAATAAATAAGACTAAAAGTGAAATTTACTTTGGAGGGACCTCTAATGCAGTTAGAAAGGAAATAAGTGATATTTTAAAAATTAAAGAGGGTAATGTTCATGTTAGATACTTAGAGGTACATCTCAGCACAAAGAAACTGGGGTTGATAGATGCAAGTAAAGTAGTGGAGAAAATATGTGATAGCATTAATAATTGGAGTAATATAATGTTAACCTATGCAAGAAGGTTGGAGTTTATAAGGACTGTCCTGGTTAGTAAGGTATTATACTGGTGTAGGGTGTTTCTTTTACCAAAAAATGTCATTTATAAGGTCAATCAAAAGCTTTCAGGTTTCTTGTGGAAGGGTAGAGGGTGCAAGGGGAGCAAAGGTGTCTTGGGAGAAAATCTGTACTAGCAAATCTCAAGGAGGATTAAATATACCTAATATTGAAGTATTGAATATAGTTTGTCTTCTCAGCTTATTCTAGAGAGTGTATAGTAAGAGGGGCACCTTAATCGTTGATTGGGCCCATACAAATATCTTCAAAGATAGATGTGTGTGGGGTATAAAGATTAGACAGGATCATTCATGGATTTGGAATAAGCTATTGAACTTGAGAGAAGTAGCTTACAGGTTTATTAGGCATGATATCAAAGATGGTGCAATAACCTATGTGTATTGGGATAAGTGGATCAAAGGTAAAAACATCAGCGAACCCTTGGGAAGAGATGTTTCTCTAAATAGCACATGGAGCAATAGAATAGTGCAGAGCTATTATGTAAGGAATAAATGGCATTTCATACTTGAGCTTAGGGGTTTGATTGACCTATTACCTCATAATTTGATGAGTGGAATGGATAAAATTACTTGGACTGAGAGCTATAAGTGGAAGTTCTCATTTAAGAAGACAATGAATGAGGTTAAAGAAGATGGGGCAATACTTGAATGGACAAGACTGATTTGGTATAAAATGAATATTCCTAAATGCAATTCCATATCTTGGCTTCCTACCTAAACATACTTCCCACTAAACATAGGATGATATGGTGGGGTATAAATATGGATGATAGATGTGAAATCTGTCATAATGCGGTGGAGGATAGGGATCATGTATTTTTGGAGTGTTCATTTGTTAAAATAATTATGATTAAATGTGTGGATAATAGTGGGTTAAATTGGCCAGGATGTAGATCCTGGGATGAATTTTTGGATTTTATTCTAGAGGAACCAAAAGATAAGTTTCTGAATTACATACATAGTGGTTGGATTACTGCGTTTATATACATTGTCTGGTGTAACAGAAACGCTCATGTGCACAAGGGTCAAGTTAAAACTGAGGAACAAATACTATCTGCTATACAAAGTTTTCTTTATATAAAATCAAACAATTGTAGAAGGTTATGAAGAAAGAACAACAGAGAGATTATAGCAATGAATTGGCAACTTACAAATGTTTTTATGGAGTAGGCTGAGTTAGTAGTAAGGGCTTAGCTCTTGGTTACTTTCTTGTATTGTTAAAAGTAATGTAATGTAGATGTAATGTTGATGTATATTTGAGCTTATTCATAAAATTTGGCTTGTTTAGTAAAAAAAATTCAAAAATTAAAAAAGTGTTAATATTTCAACTTTTTGACATCTGCTCAAAACATGGGTAATGCCATCAAACCTCAATAATATAGTATTTTCCAAATTTGTATATACAAATACAACCATGCACCATGATTCTTTACAATAAATATCTTTTATTCTAATAATAGGGGTAAAGCCAGTGATTTTTTTCCTGTCTTATTTGCACTATAAGTCTATATATTACGCAACATAAGTTCTTATATTATTTGAAACTACACTATAGGTCCCTATATTGTGTAAAGATCGCAATATAAGTCCTACTATTATCATAGTTTTCTTTTTATACAAAATAACATATATTTTGTTGTATAAAACAAAAAAATATAAATAAAGTAATTTAAAATCTAATAAAAGAAATTTTAAAATTTAAGCAAGAGGGGGAGGGGAATGCTCGAATGAAAATTCTATATAATTTTGAGGGTTATTTACTTTTCATTTTTTAAGATAGTTATATTTTCATTTTATTTAAAAAAAAATCAGGGAGGGTCATGGACCTCCCTCAAACCAAGCTGGATTTGTCCCTAGCAATGACACAAAATTGATGTAGTCAAGGTTAACATAACATACATTACAGTGAACTACAAGATAAGATAAGCAAGAAATATGAAGAAAGTAACATATATTATGCACTCTCAACTTATAATTTTTATAAAGAACGCCCTATTAAATCAAGCCAATTATAAATACAGCTTAGTTAATGAGTACAAACTTGTAAGGTCAACATAATGGTAACTCATCACAACAAATATTTTTTACTGAAATAGAATAAATAGTATTAAATTTTGTGATTGTAATAATAAAAAAATAACAAAACAAAATAAGGAAATAAAAAAAATACTAGGACTAAGCTAATGAGAACCAAAAAAGCAAACCAAATAAGGAAACTTGTAAAAAAAAACCAAAATATGAAAAATATGAAAAATTAAATAGTTCAATTCTCATTTTCTAAAATCCAAATTTTTTAGGTTCGATTCAGTTTACGACAAAAATACTGAACAAAAACCGAATCGATGAAGGAAAAAATAGAAAATGCGAGAAACTTTTATAAGAATTATGTGGGAGAAACTTTTGGTGAAAATTTATCATCTATATATAATTTTTTTTTACTATTCGGTGGTATTATTTGTGAATATTTCTTTATATTACGTATAATTTTATTATTAATTAACCATCACATGATTAATTTTATTGATCATTATTATATGAATGTATAAGTAATAATTTTAATTTTTTGTATCTATTTAGAATTGTAAATTTAGTTAAATGTTGTTAGATTATAGGTTTTTATTTAATTGATATATTAATAGTTCATCATGGGCATGTAATAGTAGCTTAGTTATATTAGAATATCAACCACCATTTGACAATGTATTTCAAGATATTGGATCACGAAGATTACTGAATCATTTGAATCTGAAGCTCCCAAAAATCTTAACTGAAACGAACTAATCCGGAACCAAAAACTGAATGTTGAACCAAATGCAAACTGTTTGGGTTTTTAAATATAAAAAAAAACATTCTGAACCATGCTCAACCCTAAAAAATACACAATACATGAAAAAATAAACTTAAACAACACAAATTCAGGACGTCGAAAAAGCTCGGGTACAACTTGATCATGAACCTGAATAGTTTTAGTCTATTCAGTTAAAGTTCATTGTACAAAATTGTCGAAAATTCAAAACTTTCTCACCGGTATAAAATAGCTCCCAAATCACTTAATCAAATTTGTCTAATTTAAAAATTTGAATGTCAGTGGATTAAAATTTCATAGTTTATGAAGAAGCAAATAATTGAGTTTATTTTAGCCAATAAAAACAATGTCGTTTTATTACTTGATGCACCCCCCAAAGAATTAGAACTTGAGTTGAAATTCCCCAAAAGATAAGGGTGCACGAGATAACTATGATATGATATGCATTGAAAAACTAGCTTCATGTAAGCAAATAAGATTCACCAATGCACCGTGAAACACACAAACTCTACTGCCTTAAACAAGGATTAGGTTATGTTCTTCACCAAGTACCTTAAATTTTAAAAACTGTAAACCCATATTTTCGACTAATATATTGCTTCACTATACATGACAAAAATGAAGTTGTTTGTTCTCCTCATAAGGATGACCAATGTAGTACTTCAATTCTCGGAATCCGTAGACGCATAATGGCGACCAATTATTGCAAAATAACATTTTTTCAGGTGATATTACGCAATTCTAGGCCTCAAAATCACCACAAAAAAATCTTTTACACTTGATGAATCTTTGAATATCAATTTAAAGAAGTGATGTTAACATATAATAGATATTAAATTGTAGTAGATACCAATATTACCATCTTTGTCAGGTTACAGAAATCTATTTCTGCCATTTAGAAGCTTATTTCTCCTTTTCCAAAAACAAAGATAGTATATTCTTTATCAAATGTATGAAAAAAACATCACAAACATCATATATGATTTAATCTCCATCTATAAAAGGGTAACAATTATCATTAATATTGTAAGAACACCTCAAGGATGAATCTACAACTTCAATGATGTAAAATTGTTTTAGAAAAAAGTACAACACTCAAGCACATTCTAATGTTGATATCTGCTTGATAGTGTTGTACTTTTTGGTAAAATAATTTTACATCATTGAATTTGTAGATACGACCTTGAGGTTGTCCACCAATACACATAATAGCTTGTATCCACCATTGACGAAGCCTATATTTCATATGGTTTTGTGATGTTTCTTTCATGCATCTAATGAAGGATTTGCTATCTTCTTTTGAAGAAAAAATAAGCTTCGAGGTGACAGCAATATAGATCCATAACTTGAGGAAGACGATGATACTGATATCTACTACATTTTAATATCAATTATATATAAACACCGCTGCTTTGAATTGGTGTTCAAAGACTCATCAAGTTTAAAAGATCCTTTTGGTGGTGGTTTTGAGGCCAAGAATCGCATAATATTGCCGCCCAACAAAATGTTTTTCAGTCGCAAAATTTTTTGTAGTTTTGTTTTTTTCATTATTCATTGACGAATTTCGGCACTTGGTCTTCGTCGTGTGTGTGTATATATATATATATATATATATATATATATATATATATATATATATATAAACACATACGACATTATATTATATAAGTAGTTATTAAAATAGTTTAATATAAACTTACAACATATAGTACTTATCATAATATTATATGATATACAATATAAGACTATCATATATCTTATATAGGATGGAGTAAATTTTCTCTTTTTAATCTACATTTATTATACATGAACACTTACTTTTAAAAAATAAGCACTTATTAGTAAACTAACCACCGACGAAAAATATATAAATAGTAAACCAACAAAATATAATTTTCCATTTCGATTAAACAAGACACTAGAATTTATAAATGGAAATCAACGTATCAGGATGGCTGGATAAAAAACGAGAAGTTTGGACGTAATTTTTAATTGACATTTCTTATGAGCGTTATCATTTGAAACGCTAAAAATGGGTTCTATATTCAATTATCAAGCCTAATATCACAAGTTCTAAAATAAAATAGAGTCCAAAAGTTTACATAGCTGCGACTCTATTCATGGTCTCTATTTTTTAAAATAAGTATATAAAAGATAAGAAAATATCACTTACCACCAAAAGAACAATTTCACAACATAAAATATGATGTGGTGCTCATGTGGTAGGGCTTAGCAAAGCAAAACCAGAAAACGAAACCGAACCCAAGAACCGAACTAATCGAACCAAAAAAACTGAAAACCGAAAAAACCGTTCGGTTAGGTATAAACTTTTAAAAACGAAAAATCGGTTCGGATCGGTTTTTCAATGCTAAACTGAACCAAAAAACTAAACCTATAAAATATACAAAAACTAATTTATGTCAGTAATATTTTATAATTTTGGATAACCTTCCATGTGCCCTTACTTAAGACGCCCCTTATTTTTTTGAATATTTCTAAAAAGTGTTATGATTAGTTGATATAAAATAGAATAAATTTTCCAAAGAAAAATACTCACAAATGACACGTGTCACCCTTAGAAGGTCAAAATGTGCAAAATATGCACAAATCATTAGTCGATATATCTAAAGAGATCCTTCATTTATTGAATTTTCTTAAAACTAAAATATATACATTAAGATATATAAATATTTCTCTTATTAGTTGTTTACAATTTTATGCATAGTATTTTAATTCTAAGAATGCAATTTTTTTACATTGGCCAACCACATGAAAATTGGACGATTCATATACTGATTTGTTACAAAAAAAAATGTTTCAAGTAGATACTTGAGGGTTATCCAGTTTTCGAACCAAACACATATAAAAACGAAAAGTAAACCGAACCGAACATATATTGAACCGAAAACCGATTAAACCGAACCGACAAAAACCGTTCAGTTCGGTAACAACATCCTTAAAAACTGAACCATTTGGTTTTGGTTTCGGTTTCAGTTTTGACCAAAAACCGAGTCGAACCGTACCGTGCTCACCCCTATTGTGTGGTATGTTTATTGTCCTACATGAGATTCTGTATCAAAGCTTTAAATGGAGCCTTAGTAACAATGGCTCTGGAGGGGTTCTTGTTAAAAATCTTCCAAGGATCCTTGAATGTGGATGTAATTTGGTTTTTTTGAGGTCTAAATTTAGTTAAAAACATTAAAGATCAGATTTATATCCTCGTATGTGGAGTCTCTAAGAAATTACACGAAAAATTTACACTCATTTACAAGTAGATACACATGTAACACTTACAATTTATATGATAATATTAGTTTATCTTAGCACAATATTCCATTGGAGCATTTATAGTTTAGGTTTTCAAGAAGATTAATGTTAATAATATCATAAATACCAATCACTTTTTAGATGAGTTTTGAATAAATTAATTATATATCTTTTACTTAGAATTGATGTCTCTCTTTTTCTTTTATGAGTTATGAATTGAAGGGACAATAATAAGTATTGTGATCTTGAGATCGTAACCACCATTATATTTACAAGAATACGAAATTATGTGATAATGTGTTACACAAACTAGGTTAGAACTACTTGTCATTAACACGCAGTTGCGTAAATTTGATTGCTCCATATTCTTTTGAAATTTGAAAATTTGGCTTTGAAATATGAGAAATTTCACCAATACTATTACGTACCCCCTATAAACATCATCTAATGCATATTTTCTTGTTGAAAATCTCATACTGAATATAAGAAATAATTTGGAGGTATATTATACCAAAACAAGGCAACATGTATTGTTAAGTACACCTTGTTAGTATATTATTCCATCAATTCTTCGACGAATGATTATGATGAACTATTGCTTCCCAAAGTTTGTACAAGGTGAGGCGATCCTTCCACAAGATGGGCATGATGTTCCAACTATTATTAGCTAAAGAAGTCTTACCTCGGGCTATATCCATGCAATTGGATTTTATGACAACTTATTCTAAGCTAAGGGATCCAATAATTGTTCATCTTTTCGAGGAAAATCACTCATTCTCCTCTTATTATTGATAAAAAAATTCATTCATTGCATGGGAAACTATAATATAATCATTCTAGTTGATAATAGTCTCAAATACATATCGTTCCTCTCTAGAAAGAAATGATGTATCTCAAAGAAGACTTGTATGAGGTGGATCATTGTTCAACTGATGTGTTTAGAAGAATCATGGAATCTTGGTGTCTATATTTTGCATATAAATCCACGTGATGTCAAATATTTCAACCACGAGAGAATGATGTATATACCTAGTATAATTTATTGAATACTTTAAACAAAAAAACTTCATCCTCATTTTTTAAATGTTCCCAATAAGAATATATATGTGATCATGATAATTTTTTTGTTCCATCATCCTTTTGATAATTCTTCAATAGTTGAAATTCCATCCTAAATCTCTTACTTAATGTTATTTTCCACTCTAATTTGCAATGATAACTGATTCTTCACTGCACGACTAAGGGGACAATGTAGAGCACTATGTTCCTTTTTTCCCACTTGATCTTGGAAATAGAAGCATTCTCCCAACTAAACACCATTTATTTTAAATAAGTTATCCTTCGTGGCTAAAGCATTTACGTAACACATTAATAGACTACCCAAATCTCGTTCAAAATCTTTAAATGTCATAATATTTTCAAGAAACTCGATCAAGTGTAGTTATAGGTTGCAATTGTCATTATTGGATTGATAATCTCCCTACCAGCAATATCGTCATACTTTGATCGTAGTAGTGTTTTCCTAAATGGTTAATAAGGAAAAATTATATGTTTCTCCAAATAATATAAGGCCATTTCATGAATAAAGAGTAGATTAATCAAAGAAAAGTCTCAGGGTATTATGATACCAGTCCATTTATATTGCGACTAAAAGATTGGTTAAACATCTATAGTTGTCATTTGATCAGTTTATGAACCGATAAGTCTACCAGGGACCAAGGGTCCTCACAAATGTTTTTGTCTTCTCCATACCTTATTTGTCCGATACAACCCTATTTGAGATCATCCCTTTCGGCAAGTAAGAATTTACATGCCCATGAGTGATTAACTTTTAACTTGTATTGCAGAAGAAATATTTGAGAAGTAGATGTCTTTTAATAAATTACAGTAGAGGAGTTAGATATGGGAGGATCCTTAACTATCTCGGAAGAGGGCCAGCCCCCACCCTTCCATAAATTTCAAGAAAGAAGTTAACTAACTTTTTTTTTAATATAAATACCTTATGCCCCCACCTAATTTTTTTAATATGTTTACTTATTCCTCCTAAATTTTGAAATTTTCCTTTTAATCTTTGATTTATTTTATACATATGACATTCATAGGATAAAAATATGTTATTTTGTATAATATAGGAATTTATAGCATAATAAAATACAAAAGAATTAACGTAGGGACCTATAGTGTAATTTTTCATGATATAGGGACATTTTAGTGCAATCAATGTGTAGTATAAGAACGTGTTGTTCATTTAACTCACAAAATTATTAGCGACGGTGTTTCCTGTAATCCCCTACGTCCTCACAAAACAATTTCCTGGCTCTACACTGGAGTTAGGATTTGACTTTAACCCCAAGTTTGGGCACACATGTGGTTAAAAAGGTGATTAGTCTAACTCATCTACCTTTTATAAAATTGTGGTGCCCTTAGGACCTAAATTATTACAACAACATCCATAGATAAACTATATATATTTTTGTCCTTACTCCATTGTCGTAGAAAATTATATATATTTGTGCATAATTGTAATTTTCCAATGATTTTTTAACTACTTAAACATATCAAAGAGCTCAATTTCTCGTATATCAAAAATTGGTTTTGACCTGATGATCTTATATTGTTAATCTCACAAGTCATAAGAATAGGTTTGTATATAATTAAAACTACTACGAGATTGAAAATCCAACTTTAGTTTGAGATAAAGTGAGTAATTTATCATGCGTCAAAAAACCCCTTTCCAAACAAAATATTCCCTTCAATTCATAATACTTCTGCATAAAATCTATGTAAGATCCACTTACAAAATCCAAATATCATTTAAAGCTAGCTTGTTTGAACAAGTCAACCAAGAACAAAAGTCAATTTTCGAAACTCTTGGAGACTTCGATACCAGAATTTGTCATTCACATGATCGCCGTGAACATAAAGATAATATTTATCTTCATAGTTAAGTAGTCTATTATATTAGCCTATTTCGATATTAATTAATATTACACTTACAAACTGAATTTAGTTTAAATAGATTTGAAAAAGGTAACAAAACATATCCTGCATATCCTGAAATTCACATCTCTCTTGGAAAAGTGGAAGGTGGTAAAGTATTCAAGTCATGGTTTTCAAAGTTGGAGTGGACAAGTGGAAGAAATTATTTCACAGAAAATAATATTAATTTTGATACTATCATTTGAAGTGTGGGACAGTTGTCTGCCCAAGTAATTTGTAAGTTTAGATAGGAATCATTATTATGCGATATACATATATATACACATACACACACATATATATAGAACATTGTTTTATGTATTTTATTTGGTATTTCATCCGGGACTATGAACAGATATTGTATCAGAACCATGTGTTACACCTAAGCATTCTGTTATTGTTTTGATGACACTTCATGGTCAGTTACAGAACAATGATCAATTGGTCTTTATGGAGCTTGACCGACTATTTCCCCAAGATGTGATATATAATCAACACTTGGTGAATAATAACTTGCAAATGTACAAGAGTCATCACAAGTAATAATAGTTATAAGAAAATTTCGTTCTCCACAAGGATTAGGAAGTTAACGCGTAGGTTTAGATTTAGTCAAGATACTTGTGAGGTAAAAAATAACATTAAAAAAGATATCTTTTTTGATAATCAATTTAATAAATATGAACTATAAATTAAAGGACTAGAGATAAACTAAGACTAAATTAAAAGACTAAAAAGTAAAACTCAAGGTACGATGGAGAGATATAACTTAAGCATGCCTATTTACCACTAGTGTGACATTTGATTATTCTTTATTTAAGGGTAAATTAGGAATTTTACTTGGTAGCCAGATTCTAAACTCACCCAAGTTCCTCCCGTTTAAGTAGTGGAATGATGTCTAGTCCTAGGAATCTTTCCCGAGTTATCCCTAGAGTTATTTAGCGCCTAAAGTACAAACTCCATGTGATTATTTAGCTAGTTTAGATCTTCTGATTCTCAAACTCAACTAAAAATTTATAATTCTAATTCCGAAAATTGAACCCCCCTCTCAGGCATAGTTTAATACCTAGCACAAATCAATTAATTGACCAAATCATATGAATAAACGTTAAGCACAAGAATTATAATCAACAAGTGTATCGTCCCGATACAATAAAGATAAAAACAAAGGGAACTCTCTATATACACAACTAGGTCATTTAAGCACAATGGGAAAGGAGATAGCAGAACATATAGAATAGACTCAAAGCAACTACTCAGAAAATTTCATGTAATAATATTTACAAACTACATACGTGCACACATTTTCATATCCACAATCAACATGGCTTGAATTAAAGATTAGATTAGTTTCGCAATGTAAGAAGGAGAGGATCTTTACTCAGTTCACCAAGGAGGCTATAGATTGTTCATCGAACTTCACTAGTATCCAAAGATCCACGTAACTACTCTCTATTGGCTCAATAACTTCTAGATTACATAGCAATGAATAAAAAGGTCTTTTAGGTTGTAATGTTGGCTTAGGTACGGTATAATAAGTATATTTAGATAATTTAGAGTGACCTTTTGGCTCTCTCCTCACTAGCCATCAATGAATCGCGCTAGAGCTTGAGTTACTCTCATAAAACGTTTCTCACTCCACCCAATGATTTTCTTGATGCACAAAGTAGCATCCCCAATAACCTAATTAAAGCATAAAGATGTCACATAAAAATTCCTCTTTGCCGGTCCAAATATATATTCTTTTCAAATCACTTTTTTTCTTTTGTATAGCTATGACTCTCTTTTTGATGTTTAGATATCACGCTATTTTTTCATAGATATTTTTTTCTTTTCATGCTTTTTTAGCTTTTTTCATTCTCACTATTACCCCGGCAAAGGGTTACAATATAAACCTGTGAGTCATCCTCAATATAAAGCACAGAGCACAATTAATAAGCTTAAAAATCCCAGCCCAATAACAATTCCCATAATGGTGGATCAACCACCCCAAACTCAAGCTCTAAAACAACTGTCTATGCATCGCGATTTGACTGCGGGTCATATGGAATAGTCCTATAATCTAAAGGGATATGGCTTATAATGTGGTTAATAAAAAGGCTTTAGAAAGGCTAGAAGGGGCTAAGAAGGATATTAAATAATAAATGGACAGCAAGCTAAAAGGCAACAAGGGGCTTATGAAAGAACCGCCTTAATCACTTTCTAAACTATGCAATTTCGTTATTCTCTTACCTTTAGCACGTTCATCAAATGGGTTTGTCAACTAGCTTGGATCTCACGGCCTACAAACCACTCAAGGCTCCCTGAGATCAAACATACTTTCTATCGCATTGCTAACTAATATTTTGGTTACTATCAATGAGTGTTTTCCTGCAAATACTCAAAGCATACAAAATAAAATAGCTCATAAAAATACTACTTACTATCATCAACTTACTGAGCTTATGCTTTCAAGCTATTAAACACACTCTACATCTAATTCCCATGTATCATAAATTTTAATTTTTATCTAAAAACAGAAAAAATGGAGATGAGAGACAATGAATCCCCACACCCCCAACTCAAAAATGAGTCGTGTCCCCACGACTCAAAAAAGAAATTAAAATTAGCGGATAACATATTTACCGAAACGGTAAGGAAGAAAGAGAACATACTCTCGAGGCTATTTCCTCGCATTATCGACATCCAAGATAGGATTTGCTGGATCTTTCTTTAATTGCTCAAGGAGTGTTATAATGCGCACTTGATTGGCTTTGATTTGTGCCACATCATTGGCTAAAGAAGTTTGAGCTGCTTCGACTTTGTTTAAAACGCTCCTCCATCTTCTCTTTCCAACTATGCTCATTTTCTTCTTTTGAGACTTGCGTAACTCCCTCTCCTCTCAAGACTTTCATGATCCAAGCATTGTCAATAATGTTACTCTTTTTAAACTCCAGTTTCTTTTCTTCACCCAAAATTACATTCGCTTTTCGCACAAGACACGTGATCAAAGTAGGATATTTCACATTAAAAACCGAGGTAGGAGAGACCGTATATCGCATCACCTCCTCAAAGATCAACTGTGCCACATCCACTTCTTCTCCTCTCAAAATACAATTAAAAAATATAGCGTTCTTTTTTACTTATGTCCCAAATTCTTGTGTTTCCAATTACGTTAGGGAAAAGGAAATTGTGCCAAACTTTAGCATTTGGTTGAAGATATTTGTAAGGCCAAGGTGCCTTCAATTCCCCCTTATGTGATTGCACTTTCTCTTTGTCTAAAACATGCTCAAAAAGTAAATTCCAATCAAAGATTCTTTGTCTATCTACCGCTTCTCTATACTTGCATGGTCCAACCAATTTTTTAAACTGGAAGTGGGTTCTAATCTCTTCAACTGTGAAAGGAACTAACTTTCCAGTAACTGGAACACAACCTTCACTATCTTGGCTAAAGAGGCCTAAATAGAAATCTGAAACTAACTCATGACATAATTCAGAACGTCTTACCATGAACGTAGACCAACCCAATCTTTCACCAAGCTCCAAGAATCTTTTGTACTCTCCTTTTCCAACTTTTTCATCAAATACTCTCTCATAAGAAAAAGGTAGTTCCTTTGATTGTTTCTCTGTAGAAGCTATCATGGCCTTTGAAACTTTCTGTTTTTCTTCAGGTGTAGGACCTTTGAATTGGAGAGGTTGTGTTGTCTTCTTCACAAAAAGTTTTACCTTTTTCCCTTTGTATTAAATGCAGCTAGCTCACCTCTCTTTAAAATATCTATTTTACCCTTTGTGTTGGAACTAGAACTTTTCGCACTTGATTTATTCTCAATAGAACCCAATACCTTTCTTTTATTCATCTCCCTCTTAGTAGATAATGTTTCTGTTCTTTTAGTCATCTCAATTAACCTCCAACTCAAAGCTCTAACCACTCTTGAAATTTGAAGCTCTTGATTATTAGTTGAACAAGATTTATTTGGGTTAGGAAAGGTGTTTTGATGAAGATTCTCTACGTGGGTAAGATGAATTCTTGATGGATTGATATGGATCTAAGAAATTGTAGGATGAATTTTTGAAATTTAGGCTTTTGATTCTTGGATTCAATGTGTTTTGGTAAGATTTGGGTGGTTGAATCTTCTCTGTAATGATGTGGAGAGAAGATTTGATGTGTTTTTATGGTGATTGGGTAGTGTTTTTATGTTTAGGGAAGGTTCGATGAAGCTTCAATGGAGTTGGGAGAGGTTTGGAGAAGAAAGAGAGGCTTAAGGGTTGTAAAATTCGCAATAGACTAACCTCCTCTTCTTTATAAAAAAAAAGAAACTTTCTTGTCTCTCAAGCGGCGCTGACCGGCTTATAGGCGGTATGGGCCGGCATGCCGGTGCGCTGCTCTTTTAAAAACTCATCCACGGTAAAAAACCCTATTTGCGAACCCGAGACCTCGTGTTTTTGACTGACCGGCATACCGGCGGTTGGACTGGCATACTGGTGCGGTAAGCTTTCAAGAATCAACTCTCAGCAAATAACCCGAGACGTGTACCCGAGGGCTCGTGTTTTTGACCAGCCGGCTTACCAGCAGTATAACCGGCATACCGGTGGGTAGATCTGAATATGCCCAAAAATTTTGTTTTTCCTCCCAAACTCGATTTCTTTAATACCTGAACATCAAAAACACTAATACCTTTCTCAAATATGCAATATCAACTAAAAACAACTAAACTAAACATGAATTAAAAATAGGAAAACATGAAAAACATTCGGGTTGTCTCCCGTACAATACTTTTATTTAACGTCTTTTAAAGTTAGACGCGTTACCTCTATCATAGCCTCCCCAGAACCGAGCAAGGCTATGAACGTCTACTAATCTCCTCTTAATGCCCTTCTTGGGTCTGATCTCTATCACCTTAGCTGAAACAACTTTAGTGACTATGAATGGTCCCATCCACGAGTCTCGGTAACCTCGTGTCTTATTCTCTGGTTTGAGGGCATTCCATAAAAATTCATGGCCGAACCCAAACTCAATGTGTGGCTCAGTATCCACAGGCTTTTCATGGATCTTCTTTTTAGGGACTTTGTGATGTGAAAGGCTGTGGATGATAGGAACGGTGGGATATGACTTCCTTGGTTTCTTACCCCAGACATAGAATATCTCGGATACGTTCTTAGCATGAAGGGTAATGGTCCCTTCTTGGAAGTTGATTATGCTTTGGCTTGTGGCCATGAAAGGCCTTCCAAGTATGATTAGAACCTTCTTATCTGCATCGAAATCAAGTATAACAAAGTCAGTAGGGATGGTGATATTACCTGATCGGACAAGAACGTCCTCCACTGTTCCCCATGTCTTGGTAACTGAGTTGTTAGCAAAATGCAACTTCACTGGAGCTTTCTCTGATTTCTGAAGTCCAAGTCTATCGAACACGGACTTTGGCATAAGATTCACACCTGAACCCACATCACACATAGCTTTCACCTTGAGCATTCCATTTATTTGGATAGGAAGATTATAGCTTCCAGGATCTTTGAGTTTCAATGGTAACTCTTTCTCTACTCTTCTTGAGACTCTCATAGTCTCTCTTTTGGCTTCTACACTCGCTTCTTTCTCAGGAATAACTTGCGTAAAAACTTGTTGCGGTGTAAGCCCTTTCTTCGCAATCTCAAGAATTCGGGTGTTGATATTCTCTAGATTGTACGCCTCTAAAAATGTCTTGAGTTCAATGTCACCCTTCGGATTTGTATCAGGAATGGTTTGTGACACTGTTTTAACAACTGGTGGCGATTCAACCTTCTCTTCTTCTTTCTTTTATTGCACAGCAGGTGCAACTTCAACTCGTGGTTCTTTTGAGGCTTCCTCCTCTTTTTCCTTAGCTCTCTCAGCTTGTAACTCCATAACCGATCTAATCTCGTCTTGCATATCTCTCAGAAGCTGTATAAATTTGGATTTTTTTGAATCTTTATCCTCATCATCTTCAGAACAGGTATAGTCCACGAGGCAAGACTTGGTTGGTTTATCTTTGGTACTAGGAACTTCCACGGCACTTTCGGCAGCGGCGCCAAAAACTTGGTGTTGCCTATGGTGTGATAAAATGATATAATAAAAGATAGATAAACGATGCACAATTCACCCTAGACTAGCACGGTATCACAAGTATTACAGGACGTATGCAAGTTTTAATGATAAGAAAGTTCGTTCTCAGGGACTTAGTGTGTTATACGAATGAGCAAACATTTACGAGTAATGAGTAAGACGAAAACTAAGGATATATAAATTGGTAGAGAATTAATTAAAGTAAATAAAAGTAAATACAATAAAGTAAAAATGAAGAAATATGATATGAGAGATATAGCTTAGGTTTTGGTAGTATGCACTAATCCTTCTAATTCTTTCTATCAAATTCTAGTTAATAAGGGAGATAATAGCTCTTAAATACTTAGTCAGGATTTTAAATTCCCATACCTTAGACCTTGAGAGCGACTAAGGGGGCTATAGCACAACCACTAGGTAGTCCAAACTTAGGGTTATCAAGCGTCACCAAGGCCCTAAACAGTACAATTCTTTCAATTGGTGATATGGTGATTAAAGCAAACCCTAATGACTATCTAGTTAGAATCGGTGCTGTTAGGACCAATATCAGACACTAGACGTTATGTGGTGTTTCAATAATTAGACACCCCTTCCGGGCGACAATCTAACTACTATTAAGAAAGCCTAAAGTGATCAGGTTTAGGACAGACAATAATTCAAAACACATAAACAAATATATGAGTAAGCAGTTAATATCAAATTAAAACATATAATTCACAAAGAAACTTAGATAGAAAGAAAATAGAATTCATAGATTATACATAATGCAAAACCCAAACTATGGGAAAATTAGTTCATACCTGAAGGAAATAAACTAAAAGATTGAATAAAAGACTTCATCTTGCTCTCTACAATAACTCTAATGATATAAACCTTAAGGACTAATTTATGTGAGGCAAGGATGATTTACAAGGGATATAAGGGTATATTTATAGGTGTTTAGAAGCCTTAATTCGTTTTCTTGGAGTAGAAGATAAGTAATGGACTTCAAGCCCAACTCAAACTCGTAACCCTAAAATATAGAAAAGGTAATAATCATCCACTGTTTTGTTTTGGTCGTAACTGCTTCAATACTTATCCGTTTGATGTGTTCCAATAATCGAAACTGATCTTCTTTGAAAGCTATCTAACTTTGCTTCAGACTATTCTTCCAAATTCCTAGCCGATCTTGAGATATAATCCCTTTTGTGGCCGTGGGTGCTAGAATTCAGATTTATTTGTCAACTTTATCTTTCCATTCCCTAGTTTTTCCTTTATTTTTTCCAATTTCTATGCATATCTTCTTTCCTTTATTTCTTAGAATTGACTTGGCATATAATTAATCTCCATATATATCTTTAAAGCTTCACACTAAATAAATAATTAAACCCAATATGCTCTAAAAATAATAATTCATCAAATGAAGACTAGAAATAGGAAAGTGCACTATATCATGTGAAAATCGAGTATTTCGACTTCGAAAACACTAAAAATGATGTCTCCACTAAATATTAAATCATCACAAATGGGGAGAAATCAACAAGGCATCCACAAACTAATTAAATCAACATGTAATCTCAAATTTAATATAAATAAATCCTAAATCATAGCTAGGGTTCATACATGTGCAATCTCAAGCTAATATACATTTAGGTCATACTTGGAGAAAGAAAAGAAATTAAAAGAGGTTCATAATTGAAAGAAAGAAAATTAAAGTTTATACGAGTCAATTAGGAAATAATTGATAAAATAAGTGTTACTCTTGATTTCCTATTGCTCCCAGCGTTCTTTTGCTCTCCAATATGATAAATGGTATGTTTTGAGGCTAAAAACGATATATATAGTTTTAAAGTACAACCCAGTTACATTCTAGCCATTTATTTATAATTTGAAGCATCTACATGTATTTTTGGATGACACATATGAGAAAGTATATTCATATATTGTTATTCTTGCACCTTGCACCAAATTGTTGGAGATCTACAATGGAGGGTCAACACCATTTTACATCTATTTTACAACTTTGATATGAATATTTAATGACGGTCAAATGAAACCAGAGGAACAAGTTGCGGAGATGATGAATGCTCACATGATGTGCAAGGCGTTATTTGTACACATCCATCGCGTTTTTCCATTGAATTTGGGTTTTAACTGAACTAATGAATTCCGGTCTTTTTACAATAGCAAGGGATTGTATTGGATTGACGTGTGCGATATTTTGTTTGAAGAATTTTTTTTTATTGGCTAAATATAGGATTGTATGAAGTAAATTTGTTTGATCGACTCAATCTAAAATGTTATGTGATCTCATTAACATTTACTTTGGTAGGTTCATAAATATGTTGATGCTTGCAAGAATGTCCTTACAGATTTGGACACCGAGAGCATTCCAATGGAGTTTCATATAGGATCCTACAAGGTAATTGCACACCTAAAACTAATTTTTTCAATGGACTATTTAAAAATTCTGGATACCTTGGGTTTTCATAGCAAAACACCCATAACGTAGTCAGTTCAACTCCGATTTGTGAACCATTTCTTATCATGCAATCTAGGCTCCAAGAATCTTGTTTATAAAGTATAATGATCATAATTTTCACCAATTATTTGTTGTGAATTTTTAAAGTTGATAGAGACATTTTGTCAACAATTTTTGTTGAGCTTCTCAAGGAACCATTGACTCCTTTTACGTCTTGACTTGGTTTTTCCTTGACCTTTTAATTTCTTAGCTTCTTCTCAGGATCTCGTATAATCCATGTTCCTAATAGTTGCCACTGAACACGTAAATCATCTCAAATTACTCCATAAACACATTTATATTTATGAGTAGCCAACAACTCAAAATATGTCAAATAAATGAATAAATTCCACATTAAATTTCATAAAACCACATAAATAATGTCTCGTGTATCTCAAAATATATCACAAATAGAGAGATATCACCCGCTTTGTGGGTTTTATGGGAATAAATTTTTGTTGAATAACCATCTTGTGTAAATATGATTTGTTGAGGGGTATTTGGGATGATATGAGGCTGCAGTTATGTATCTTGAGGGAGATGACTATCATTTTGAGTTTCCTCAAATGGTTGAAAACTATAAAATCAAAGTGTCATGGCAAATTGTTTTAGATAAATTAGAGTTGTGGTTTTGGTTTATTTGATTTAGTAGGCGGAGACAAGTAAGACAAAGTTAGACTTTGAAGGTTAGCCTCGTCTCAGAAGGCTAGTTATATAGAGAGAACTAGACTTGTACCTGTAGAACTTTGTAAACTATATATCCTCAACTTTTTATTGGATGATAGTATCTTTCTCATAGATTTGGGTTGGTATATTTTTACATTTAAGATAGTAAAAGATTGATTTTAATTTTTAATTCTTTTTTTTTTTGGTTGGGTAAATGATTATATCAAAATATAAAAGGAGAAACTGTACGCTAGACAAAGAGTTACATACCTAGACCAAAGGCTTAAGATATCAACAAGCTATGCACTAACAACTATCTCACAATATTATAAGTCAAACTCCCACTATCATCCATGAAGGCATGATGAGAGAACAAAAAGAATAGATATTATAGGTGCACTACTTAATTTTCTTGATCACCGTTTCCTTTGAAGAAGACTCGCCTCTCATGGAAAGATTATTGCTTTCCCTCCAATTGCAATAAATAGTAGCTCCGAAAGCTATTCTCATAGCCTTTCTTCTCCAATTCTCCCTTGAATTTTACTTCTTAAGCAACTCCAATGAACTTAATAAGGTATTCATCTCCATGGTGATTCCCAACCACTTTTTAATTTTATCCCAAATATATTTAGCTAAAGCACATTCGAAGTAAAGAGGCTTGTTCGATTCAAAATTCTCACCACACAATTCACAAAGTGGATCCCATTTCAAGTAAGTCATCCTATCTTTTGTCTTGAGTCTCTCATTTAATTCCATCCAAACAACACTGGCATGTTATGGAAGAGCACAAGAGTCCAAAATAATATTTGCCCAAGGTTTAACAAAAGATCACCAACGGAAAATATCATATGATTTCTTATATAAAGAAGAAAAGCATCGCTAGATACCTCATCAATGATAGGATGATCATTTGTAGAGGAAAACCAGCGAGCCAAAATATTCTCTCTTCCTTCAACTCCAAAAGAACCCTTAATCACGTCTTTTAAATCCCAAAACCTTTTTAAAAGAAGAGACCCCAACTTCTTCGAATTCCACACTAAAACATTAATATTTTTAAGATATTTTCCATGAATCCATTTAATCCAAAGAAAATATTTTTTATTAACAATCTTCCTAAGCATTTTCATTAAAAATGCTATATTCCAAGCACACGAGTCCCTTAAACCAAGCACACCTTCATCCTTTGGAGTACAAATTTTACTCCACTTAATTTCCGACGGTTTCCTATCCCAATAAAAGTTTCTACATATGCTCATAATACGATCCCTAACACAAACGGGGACCAAAAAGATAGAAACTCAAAAGCAAATCACCTTGAAGAACCGATCTATAATAAGTTCAGTCTTCTAATAAAAGAAAGAGACGTTGCATTCCATGATCTTATATACCCCTCTAATTTGTGAATAAGAAGTTGATAATCTCTCGAAAGAAAAACCGAAACATCAAGAGGAACTCCCCAACTAACGAAAAGGTATATCCCCTTTCTTTAAATACGTTGTTTCCAAGATAAATTTCAAACTCTTCAATTTTGACCCCTACATAATAGATATTTGATTTGTTACATCCAAATAAAGCCCTGAACAATTCTCAAAACTTTTCAAGCTATCCATAAATATCCTTGCATATTTATGATCTCTTTTTGAAAGAAATATTAAATTATCAACAAATGCAAAATATGTAATTTTTTTTTCTTTTTGGATGATATTTGAATCCTTGATTTATATTTTTCTTCAAAAGTTTAGAAAAACATTTAAGACAAAAAATAAAAAAATAATGTGAGAGTCGATTACTTGTTATTAAGTCTTTCTCACGTTTAAAAAGTTATGTATCTCATCATTTATCTACAACGCGTAATAAATAATAGTAACACAAACCATTATCACTTTTGAATTAACTGTTGTTATTTGTAAGTATACCGTTCCTTTTCTTTAATACAATAGTACTTAACAAAAAAGAATTGATTCGTGCAATATAATCACGTATATCACTCAACTTATCTGGCCAATGTCATCTTCCTTCCTAAATGAAGTAATTCGACTTCTTATTTGATGTACAATTCTTATTATCACATTAACTGGTAGAAGCTTATTGATAGTTTTACCCTGTAACCACCAAGTTAGTAATCTTTTGGTTTTTTATAAAAATATAATACCACTTTCACTCATGAATATATAAAGTTAAAATTATCAAATTAACTTTTGAAAAGCTGTAACGTTAAAGTGGCATCATCCTACCAATATTGCAAAACAAAAAAAAAACCAAATTTTCCAAATATTCAAGAGCTTAGAGATGGGCCATCTTCCGGATGTAAAGGAAGTCAGCCAACATTTTCCTGAACTTGTGCTGTACCATTAGGAAATGACACACATGTTATGTGGACAAAGCCTAGAATTGTCACAAACTGTCCCTTTTATCTTTTGTCAACGCTTTGGTTGTTTGTATGTATATACTATTAGGAATTGTAAGTGTCCGAGTGCATTATGTAGAATAAGAAAGTAAACACATTTCCACAATAAACATCAATGTTAGGAAAAAAAATCAGATTGAAGAAAAAACTGAATAGATATAACATAACATTCCGCTAGAGGTAAAGGAAAATATATTAGCTATAGAAAGTAAAATCCCATTTTAAATCATGTTGATAGGATAAAATTATTATCACTGCTAATAAATTCATGTTGGAATTATATTATACAAATTGGAGAAAAACCAATCTCTCAAAAACAAAAAACAATAAGAAATTTCTAATAAAAAAAAAGATTCTCCATTTATCAATTTAAAAATTACTTTTCTATATAATACATCTTTTAACAAAAACATATAAAAAAAATAGGAATCCAGATCATACAATTTCATAAGAATGCATGCTGTAAAGTAACATTCAAAAGATACGGTCTTTTACGATACTATTTTGGAAGAAGAGACGATGTCAGCTCTTAATTAAAGTTATAGAAAAATACAAAGACTTTCCAGAAGAAAGCAAAACAATCATTTTAGATAATTTTATACATATTCAAGGTATTAGACAAGTGTTGAGTTGGAGAATCCAACTAATCATCTAGAAAATTAACTAGATGGCCGTGGAGTTTGGTCCCATCACCTTCAATCATATCTCTAGAAGGTTGAATGACCATGCAAATAAATCGTAAGATGCTAAATACGAAATCACCCACACAAAATGTAACAACAACGTAACTGTTGTTTTGGAGAACTTTAGAAGGTTAAGGGAATTGGGTGACCTTTTCATGTTTTTTTGTTTGTTTGGTCTTTTTACCAATTAAAAAAAAATCATTATCTTTTACTAATTCTTTTAAATTTAGTCATATATTTAATTTTTCTCCAATATATATATATTATATCTTTTTATTATTTCCTAATTTTAATAACAAATAATTTTTGTTCTCTAGAACTTATATTTTTATATATTTGATAAAAAAAACTAATAGTAAATTGAAAGGATTGGAAGAGAAATACATAATTAATTTTTAATTCATCTAATCATAAAAGGATCAGTATTGGAGAAAAAAAAAATTATGATCAAAATTGAGTAAAAACAAAAAATATGATTTAAATTGAGAAAAAATAAAACATGTGGTCAAATTTAAAGAAATTAGTAAAAAATAATGGCTCAAAATAAGAATTTATTCAGCTACAAAAAGTAATTATTCGTTAAAAACTAACAAAAATGAAGATAGATGCACTAAAATTTTGGTCACGTTTATTTTATAAAAAGATGTATTGATATTGAAAAAAAAATGTGATACAAAAAAGTTAATATACTTAAATTCAAAAATTTAAAGTAGTCAAATTGATAAGTAACTAGCAAATATTATTGCACATCTAGAAGAAATTCACTATTCTCCAAAAGGGAAAGATGAGGTTATGTTGAATAGTAAGAAAAATCTCTCACTTAAGCTCAACAAACACTCAAAAATATGTCTCGTGAATAGACTAATTTATCCCAAAAAGCGAGACATCACTAACCAACGCATGAAGCGTGGTAAACATGTAACAAATATAACCAATGCATGAAGCGTGGTGGATCTGTAATCCGTCTGACCAACCCATGAAGCACGGTCAACTTGTAAAGCTTCTAACCAACGCATGAAGTGTGGTAAATGTGTATGCATATAAACAACACATGAAATGTGATTGACCTATCGATTTAAAATATACCATTCCCCGAAAAATTAAATCTCATGAGTAAATGATGAAATGGTAAAACCTGTGGAATATGCACATCCACGTAATACGACGGAAAATTATTGAGCCAAATAATGTTGGAACATACATTACTCTTACAAAAAAGTAAAATTCGCTGAAGAGACCAAGGTATTGTACTTGAATACAGGAAAGCCATGTAGATTATTTATCTAGCGAAAACATATGAAACCGTGAGAAAGTTTATGTGATTGATACATTTTGTTTCACTATGACTGAAAATGAATAAAGAGAATCCTAAATCACAAAATGGTAAAAAAAAAAGTCGACAAATAATTAATTGGCCATGTGAGGTTATTAAATTTATAACTCGACTTATGTTATAGGTTACTATAGAAACCAAGAATTAATTATAGGGAGACGTCCTCATTTTCATGTAGTGGATATAATGACGTTAGAGATTTACTTTTTGGAAAATCTTGAAGAGTTTACACATTTGATCTTCACAGTCAAATTTAGGCATTACCATATTTTCGATTTTGTGACTTATATCAATAGTACACAAGTTTTTCTATTCTATTGGTTTTCCATGTTTTATTATTATTTATAAGTTTATTATCGTAAATAAATTCAGAACCAATAGTTTTTTTATTTATTTTGAGTATCGTTACAAATCCAATTATGTTCATAATTTTTTATATTTGTCCCTTTTTCTAATTTCTGTGTCATATTTTTACTAAGAGTATCTCTTCCAATTAAGATACGTTTCCATCCACAAGACAGGGAAGTTCCTAATTTAGCTTTTAAGGAATTACTGTTTTGAAAATATTTTTCTTTTAATACTTTATGTAGAAAAGAGGTTTCTTTAATAACAATATTATATGCCTGTTTTCCTAATAATGTTTTATTCATAAGATGTAGTTCTCTAAAACCAAGACCACTTTCATATTTAGAATTAGTTAAAAGATCCCATTTAACCCAGTGGATTCTTTTTTTTCCATATCACTCCACAAATAACTAGCAATTATATAGTGTATTTTATTAATCGTATCTTTTCAAAGTCTAAAATTTGACATGATGCAGTTTCAGAGGCTTTAGAGAAAACCATATTAGAATTTCTTTGCCTCCCTCTGATATGAATATAGTTTTCCAATATTCTATTTTTTGTAACATCTGATTAATTATAAATTGTAAGCCTTTTGTTTTTCTTCTACCCCATTTAGTTGGGGGCCCCATGTAATTATCAAGGTTTTTTTTGTTTTTTTTTCATATTTAGCCTTTTGGCCATTATATTTGGATGAAAATTGGTGTGTTGGGGTTGAAGATAACACCACATTTATTGAAGTTTAGACAAATTCCCGTACTATAGCATTAAAAGATTTAATCTTAATATTATCTCCCTTTAAGAAAAAGAGGGTGTCATATGCAAACAGTAAATGAGTGCTTTCCGGACAGTTATTTTCTATTTTTATACCTTGAAAAAGTTCTTTTTATTTTTTATCTCTTATTAATTCATTGAGTGTTTGGGTTATTAAACATAATATCAAAGACGAAAGAAGTTCTCGTTGTCTAATACCTCTAGTTGGTTTTCTAATTTGATGAGTTTCCCCATTTAGAATCACTGAATAAGTAATTGAGCTAATATAGATCATAAGTTTCCTAACATAGTCCTTGTTTAAAACCATCTTAATCATGAGATCAAGTAGGAAATCACATTCAATAAATTCATAGACTTTTTTATGTCAACTTTAACTGCTAACATATACTTTTTGGTAGTTTTTATTCTTTTAATATGAGTAATTAATTCATGTGCAATCATAGTAATTTCTTGTATAAATCTGTTTGGTATAAAGCACTTCGGTTTTCATTTATTAGTAAGTCAGAAGTGGTTGTAGTCTATTAACAAGTATTCTTTCTATTATTTTATAGATAAAATTAGAGCAACTGATTGGTTTGTGATGTTTGATATTTGAAGGTTTTCCTATTATAGGAATTAGAGTAATAAGAGTTCGATTAATATCAGAGAGATCTCCTTCATTGTTCAAAAAATTATTGATAACTCTCATTAAATCTAATTTAATTCTATCCCTGTATCTGAAGAATATTCTATAAAAACCATCTGGGCCTGGTGCCTAGTTAGGCCCTAGGTAGCTTTTTTAACTTCTTTCTCAGTGATAGGTTTATTGAGGTTATCATGTGATTTTTTTATCAATTTTACTTTTAATAATCTGTAACGTGTTATTATAATCTCTTTTACCGACTGTAGTAAATATATCATTGAAATAATTTACTATTTATTTTTAATATCATCATTTTTATCTAACCATATTTCATTATCATTTCTAGTTTTTTTAATTAATTTATTAATTTAGATTTTGTTGTTACCAATTTTTTTTTTTATTCAAGTTTCTTAGACCAAGGCTACATTTTTCAGTTTATGGTTAATCACTACATTAGGTTTTCCCTTAAGTGTTTTCTAAAGTAAGTTTTTTTAGCTGTCCTGAAAGATTTAAAATATAATCTTTTCTTTTAGGATTATCTTTTTTATCATGCTGTAGTACTAAATGACAGTGATTAGAGCTAATGGCAGGAATCACTATTGTTCAGACATTGGAGAACAAACTGGCCCACAATGAGTTATGGAGGGCCATGTCAAGATTTGTCTTTATTATTTTATGACGGGTTTTTTTATTGGTCCAAGAGAACCTACAACCATAATACTATTGAGGTTTATAAATTTATTAAAAAATTTAAATTTTTTATTGATTTTTTATGACCAAATATACCTCTAATTTTTCTTTTAAAAATCTAATACAATTAAAGTCGCCAATGATAGACCAAGCAAAGTTATGGGGCTTAAGTATATTTAAAATAGTTAGTGATATTTCTTTATTATTTTCATATAGGCTTTACTGAACATAATTATATAATACTCCCTCCGTCCCAAAAATAATGTCAACTTAGCATTTTCACACATATTAAAAAATGTCATTATTAAATCCTACATGTACAAAAATACCCCTAATAAATGTCATCATTAATGACAATGCACACCTATTTCTATGCCTAGGAAAATGCAATCAAGTATAAAATAATAATTCAAATAATTATAAATTAAAAGAAAAGTAGGGGTAATAAAGGAAAAAGGTAGAAAATTTTGTCTTGAAATGGTAAGTGGACATTATTTTTGGGACACCATATTTAGTAATGTGGACATTATTTTTGGGACGGAGAGAGTATTCTTTTATCATCTTCTCCAAACATATACGCGTGGATATAAAATTCATTACTATCAACAAATTTCATTTTTAAACCCTTCTTTCCAACTAGAGCTAACCCGCCTTCAAACTGTATGCTCAACAGTATAGATCAGATCCATATCAATTATAATAGAAATTGAATTATTATTAGTAAAGGAAATTCTGGTCTCGGATAAGAAGACTACCACTTGTCGGTGTTTGGAGTAGAAGTCCTGAAGTGCCTGGACTGTTAGGGAGTTGCCGATGCCCTGACACTTCCAGACGATGTAAATCATTTTTGAAGATGAGGTTAATTTGGAACAACCCCTAAAGACCCTTCGCTCTATTCAGTTTCAATTCATTTGATTTCAACCTTTTCCCCATTATTATTACCCATCAAAGTCTCATCATTCATATTTCTTTCCATTTGTTTGTTAAATTAATAATCGAATCCATTCGCATTCAATCTCTTATTCTCAGCTTTCAACATAATCTTCTCCTTTGAATGTTTTTTTATTTTTGGTCGAGTTTCTCATCTTTTCACAAAGTAATTGATACATCTGCTTATCATATATGGCATCATGATCATCGAGTTAAAAGCCCCTAATGATCGATTTATGCTTGACACATCCATCATGGTGGTGGTCCTTTGTGTGTTCTAAAAATAAATGCAAATGCTAATCGAACCACAACCGCAAGTGTACGGTTGTCCCAAGTAGTATGTATGATAATACAGATTCGTTCCAAGGACGGATGGTTGATCACAATGTTTAGCAAGTAGTGATTGATGCACTTATGAAAGTAAAAGATAATAAAATGTTTGTTTGGTTTTTGTTTATTAAAACTACTAAATGGAAGACAAATATTAAAATGCAAGTAAAAGCTAAGACGCAAGTAAAATGAGTGAAAATGCAATATGAGATGTAGTACTTGAGAGACGCAAGGGTTTTCCTAACTATCATTCATTTCATACATTGTTTAAGGGACAAATCGGTAAATTTGTATTGGTCGGGATTCAATACTCTCCTTACCCCCGTCAGGGTGGACTAAGGAGCAACTCTCAAATGCTACAAACCCCGTCAGGGTGATTATAGTCCACTCTCAAGTGCTTAAATTCAATTTACCCAAAAGGCCATAGGTTTAATTAAGCTCGTCAGAGTCAAATAATTTCTAACCTACATTCATTAACTAGTTCGGTACCTAAACCCCCCGTCAAGGTGATCCAATCGCCACTAATTGGAATAGCTTAGATACTAAGTCCTATCATTGATTGATCAGGTCAAAAATAGTAATTAAAGTGCAAATTAAAGAAAAATACAATTTACCCAATTTGATTTAAATATAATCCCAAATCCAAATTTATAAAACGAAATCAAATTGGGATTAACCCATTATGCGTTCTCAAGCACTATGTAAAGTTTAGCTCATATTAAATGCAAAAACTAAATTAAAAGAAATGGAATTCATATTTGATTACAAAATTAAAATTGAAAGAACCTAATTTCCGGAATTGGAATGACTACGAACGGAGCTATAGACCCACTCCAGCTCTTGTAGCTTCTTCTTTCTTCCTTCTGTTGCTTCTCTCTGGTGTTTAATCTTGTAGAATGTGAATTGTGTTGACACTCTCTTCTAAGGATGAGTTGATTTGAAGAACAAATTGAGAGGTGAGAAATAATGAGGTCAAAAACTCCTTTTATAAGCTCAAAAACGGATTAGGGCTTGGACCTAATAATAAAACACTAATTAAATGTCCAAGCCCAAATTCTAAGCCCAAAATCCCGTAACTGCTGATACACCTTCACTAAAACGGATTTTCCCGATGCGTTATAACTCCGATTGACCTCATTCCAGTTGCTAAAGTTCCGTAACTCGATAAGGAATGATTTCTCTTCAAAGGTCAACAGCTAGATCATCGCTTAAGCACCTCGAAATCAGCAATCTATGGCCTGGAAAATGGATTTTCAGCTCTAAAAATAATATCTTCGGGATTTCTTTTCAAGTCTTGACTCTAATTTACGATCTTTGACTTTCTCCTCGGATTCCTCTCCTAGCTAACATCTAAAACCTGTAAACTTTACACTAAAAATACCAATATTACGCGCAAAAGTTTAATAAATTGAAAATGCTAGAAATAAAAAGGGAATTCCGGATTATTGCATATTTAGTCCAAAAGTCTATCAAATTAATTAAATAAACACCAAAAATGATGTCTCCCAAGGGTCGAAAATAAGAACAATTAGGGAGACATCACATGGCCAAAGCATTTAGTGACTTTGACTTTTCTTCATGCCTTTGAGGTCTCTATTAGAGATGTATATGCCCTATTATTCGATTTGAATAATTCGGTATTTCCCATCATCTCATCTTCTCCGTTTTGGTTTGGTTAAATGGGTTTTGTATATGTTAAGGTTGGGTTTTATGTTGATTGGTAATTTGGGATTTGGGGTAAATGGTGTGTCAATATGTTTCTCTGCGTAATTGTTAATGATGGGGATTGGACTTGAGGTGTTAGGTGTTGTGGGGTGATTATTAGATTTTGGTGGTGTAGGGGTGAATGGTGATGAAGGAACGAAAATAGTGTGTGATGGGGATGTAATGATGTTAGGATTGGTGTGGTTTGTTTTGATTGTAGTGTTTCAGGGTTTATTTTTTATAATAGGCAGTAACTGTGTTGGTTTAGGAGTGTAACCGATAAAACTGGGTAGTTTTTTCTATTAGTGGGGGATGGAGATGGGTTGTTATGTTTTCAAGTTAGGCTAGTTAATGGTGTGAGTTTGTTTTTGGGTGAAGGTGTTGATTGTAAATCTGCAAAGTATATGAAGGATTATGGATGATGCTACCTGTTCAAGAAGATGAAATAATTGCACTTGAATTATCCTTGTCAGCCTTCACATTGTCGAAGTTAATCGTGTCCATGTTGACAGGCTGACTTCTTGAGTCAGCAAAGACTTTTTCGAGGTCAACAACTTCCTGCTGAGCTGTATGGGTCTATCTTTATCCATTAAAACTTCCCTGTTACACCTTTCTTTAAGTTTCAGGTTATTAACCAATGTATTATCACTCTCTCTTCTTGCATTACGTGAAGTGTGTTTTGCCAGCTTGAAATGTGTCTCACTTATCCTTATCAATAATATTTTGTTGCAGGTTAGGTGGCTGAAAATACCCCCTCTTTCACTCGAATTGATGGGTCCTTGAGTAGGATGTCACCTACATTTTTTCAATAAAGCTTTTGAAGAACCATCCATGGCGGTTTGTGATGTACGAGTTGATATCTTGATCAATCCCCCAATTTTGGGTGTTATTTTGCTCAGATTACTGTAGTTATTATCCTCATGATCAAAATTCCGACACCCATAGCATATCTGCTCGAGGTTTTTTGAATTTATTTTAATCCATTTTGGGCATGGATGTTTTCCCAGAAGTAAAACTTGGAAAATATAGGATTCTTCAAATCACAATCTATCTTCACTCTGGTAAATGTGTGTTCTGTGATAACTCTACGCGGAGGTAAAACTATTTCGTGTATATTACCAACCCGTTGAAGCATCTCCGTGATGCTTTTAGGATTTAAGACTGTTGTAGGAAGACCATAGAGCCTTAACCATAGTGTTGTGTGAGTAACTCTTCCGCGGGTAGGGATAAATTTATTGAGCGCAATGTGTTTCCCCATCAAGGCCCAGGTTTTATTCCCACATGAACTATTTGTCTTGCTCCTTTTCGAACTTGATGATGAATTCATAGTGTGATACCCTTTAAGTTTGAATTTTTTCAGATATTCCCAAGAATTTTTTGATGTGGTTTCAAATGTAGCCCAAATTAATAGCTTCTAGATGCATAAGCTTAGCAATCATTTTAGGTTCTTCTATAGCTTGGTAGTGATTAGCACTTTCAGTAGAAAGATAGACTTCTTCTTTATCATCGGGGTGATTAAATGCATAAACATTTATTTTGTAGGTACAGGGAGTAAAAGCAAATGATTGGAAGAGTAAAGACACAGAACAACTACAAACAATAAATATAGTAGACACATGAGAGTAAAGTTTATACAAGTCACAGGAACGAAGGGAAAAAACGGTTTTGAGAAGGTTGGAAAAGCACTAAAGGCCATGAACACTCACAAA
Source organism: Nemophila menziesii (assembly GCA_029959085.1). Lineage (NCBI taxonomy): Eukaryota > Viridiplantae > Streptophyta > Magnoliopsida > Boraginales > Hydrophyllaceae > Nemophila > Nemophila menziesii. The sequence continues at coordinate 23,112,790 of JARWIR010000018.1, read as the reverse complement.
AAACATAAAGATCAGGGGTTTATGATGACGAAAGCAATAACGGAAAATTATGTTCGAGAAGGATGGTTATTTTTAGTGTAAAAATTTTTGGTCGGGAAGAAAAGTTAGAGAGAAGGAAAACATTTTTGGAAGTCCACTCTATTGTTTTGTTTAGGAGTGAGTCTTCATATGTCTATTATGATTAGGGTTGAGCATGGTTTGGTTCATCTCAGGTTTTTGGTCAAAACCAAAACCGAATCAGATGACTCGATTTTTTATAATTTAAAAACCAAATCGGGCGGTTCAGTTTTTCAGTTATTGGTTCGGTCTACTGGTTTCGAGATGGGTTTCAGTTTATGACTTCTTTTCTTTTTCTAGGATAGGATTTATTTATTTTTGAGCGAAAGCTGAAATTTTGTGATTTTTAGGAAAGAGAGTTTTTATATACTTCCATTATGATAATGATTTTTCAAAAGTTGATAGTTTCGCTTCATGTATTAGTTATAGCAGAGCAGCATAATTTTTTCAAAATAGCAGCAGAACAATGAATATCTATTTTTTACCTGCTTCTTATTTATTCAAATCCAATTTGGTAGCAGTATTGTAGAACATTGAAAAACATTTATAAGAATGTGGAATCCTTTGTTAGAAAAATCAAAATTGAAATAATCCATAAACGACATAAGAATAACATGACATTTCGTGGCTTGAAGTTTTTAATGGTTAAGGTTCTCGGTTCGTAAATTTTATAGTTCGATTTATTTTTGGTTTTTCGGTTCAGTTTTTGAGTATCGAACCGAACCAAATTTTTTGAATTTTTAAATTTAAAAATCATACCAATAGTTTTTCGGTTTTTGGCTTTTGGTTTTTTTAGTTCGGTTTTTTCTGGTTTTTTGGATCGCATTTTCTCAGCCCTACTAATTCCTACTTATATCATTAGTTCTCTTTTTCACTTTATCCACTATACCGATCTTGGTTTTATTACCAATCATTTCTTTTGTTCGAAAACTTTTATTACCAATCATTAAGGGTCTGTTTAGGATTTCTTTTCAAAATAATCACTTGAAGTGATTTTAGATTCATAAATTTATTGTAGACTCTTAAAATCATTTTTTTTAAATGCTAGATAAGAAATTATTAAATAATAACTTAAAGTGATTTTAGATGTCAATTTTTTTTTAATTTTTTTTTTAAAATATTATAATTTTAATTAAAAAACGTTTTTAACTTTAAAATAATCAATCCCAAACAGACTCCAAGTCCGCTTCCACATTGTTTTTCGGAGGCTGGTTTTTCTCTATGACTATAATTCTTGATTTTGTTTTCTTGCCCATTTTTTATTTGTAAGACACAGCAATTTTCCAATATACACATTCAGACTTATTAATTTTAAATTTTTTTGAAGCCCCATCATATATTCATTCGAACTAAAAAAAAGAAGCTCAATTCATTAATTTAAAAAAGGGTCAATGCTCAATAAACCCCTGCAGCCTTGTCAACTATCCTGTAAAAAGGCACTGTCTTTTTTTACCCTCCTAAGATATCTTGAGTTTGCTCCCAAAACTTAAAATATGAGTTCTAGGAATATTCCCATAGCTCAAAATTTGAGTTCTGGGAGTTTCCCATAACTCTAATTGCTCTTTTATGGGCATAAAAGGAAAGAAAAAAAATTATGGTGCCTTTTATGGAAAAAAAAGATGGTTGTGGTGAGGGAGAATTAATGCTAACTTGAGGGATTTCTTGGGAATTAATCCTATCCAAACCTTATCTTCCTTCTCTTCTTAATAAAGACCTCAATCAGATTTTAACACTATACACTAAAATCCAATTTGCATATTTACCCTCTTTTGTTTCCTCCTCCTATATATATATTAATGTTTTTCAGAAAATTTTATAAAACCCATTTTTATTATCTCATATCTCTCTACTACTCTCTCTCTCTCTCTCTAGGTCAGCCACCGTGAATCCTTCTCTCCTCACAACACTCAAACCCACTGTGAATCCCACTCTCATCACAACTCTCAGATAGCGGTCGGAGGAAGAAGACCATGGAGCTCTGAACCGGCAATCTCCGAACCAGCAAGATCCAGGCTAAAAGCTCTTTTCTAGAGCACAAAGTTGCCATCAGCCGAAGGTGAGCACTATAGAGAGCACCGGCGAGATCAAGCGTAAAGTAGGCAGCCAGATCTCCGGTGAGTTCTATCCCGAAGAAGAAGTCGCAGCAGGCCAGTTTTTGAGATTTCTGGCGTTCTCAGATGGCATGAGCCAGATCTGCTGTTGCATCTCCATTCTGTTCTGTTCCACCACCATCAGAGATCTCACGAAGCTCCGTTCGAGCGAGTAGCCGGTGAAGAGAAGCTTCGAACTCGCACATAGTAGTCATGGAATAAGGCGCACGTGAGCCACCTCGTCGGATCTGTTCGCAGTGGTGGCGGATTTCCCTTGCACTATTCGGAGTTCGTTAAATTTCATTGAGTTTTTTTTTTTCAAAACGTGATAAAAAAGTTTAGTTGAGTTAGGTTTTTTTCTTTTCTTTGTTAGTTGTTAGAAAATATGTAATAATCTGTATTTTTTTTGAATACTCAGTTTTTTAATGAATACTCAGCTTTTTTGATGAATACTCTATCTTTTTATTTTTGATACTCACTGTTTTATGGAGTACTCATTTATTATGCGATACTCTACATTTTTTTCCAATACTCTACATTTTTTCCGATGTTCGGAGGTCGGAGGTTGGTGGGTAGTGGAGAGAGATGAACAGTGACATCACTTTTTGTCTTTTAGTGATAGTAAGGGTATATTAGTATTTTGTCATCTTTGAGGTCTCTTTAAAGAAATTAGATTCTTACTAGTTTTCATAGGAAAGAAATCTAGTCTCTAATACTTTATGTGTCAATCACCCTATAAAATCTCATGACCTATTAAATATGTTAAAAAATAAGCAATTAAATATCAAAGTTACGCATGACAGAGTTGAAGTTAAGTATAGTTCGTCTTCTTTGCCACAAAAATAGCAAACATTCAACACAAATTTTCTTTTTTTCCTATATTCGTTAAAATCGTGTTGAACAATGAAAGAAAATAGTCACAGAATTCATAAAAATATTTAAAAAGAAAATATTAAAGAAAATATAATAATCTAATAAATATATTTTACCCAATAGTTTAATACTAAATATATATATATATATATATATATATATATATATATATATATATATATATATATAAACAATGAAAATATGATCAACAAAAAAAGCTAACTCGTAGACATGGATCTTTTTACTAAAAAAGGTTATTTGTTTTCATCACCTAAGAACTTTCTATTCTTTCTAATAATTTTGCATTTAGTGAAGAGATTAGATGCATATGTTGTGATATCTGATCTATCAAGCAAATTTTATATTTAGTCTTTTTTTAAGTTAAACATTTTAAAAGTATAAATTTCAAATCAAATATATTTAATACGCTTATTTCAGGTCATTTTTTTTTTCGTGAAATAAGTAATAATTTAAATGACAATTTGGACATTTTAAATATAATTCCTACTTTGTGATACATCAAAATAAAAACATAATATATTTGGAATTTCAAAATTATCTTTAAATTTTATAAAATATTTCCAAATTATTAAAATGGTCTAAAAACATAGGTATTTTAACCTGCAAATAGTATTTTTCAAACACATAATCTAAAAATATTTTTAAACCGTACGCAATGACCTAAAAATAAAACTTGCTCCTGAAATATGTGACTCCCACAATTGTTTTATCAAGTAGCTACCATAACCAATAAAAATGTTATCGGATAGTACTTTTTTACTACTTTTTTTTAACTTTAGATAAAATAATTACCACAATATGGGTGATGACATGGAAATAAAAATATTTTCTTTCAATCAGTTTATATTGTCGTTTTAAATATTTGTTATTTTCATTGAACTGCATTACAACAAATTATATCATTAGAGTCGATATATATTGCGGCAACCGCCTCTAATGATATTTTTAAACACTAATATAACCTTTAATTATATTTTTAGTGGCAATATTTATTGTTAAATATTTATTGTTAAGATAAAGTCAATAGAGGTAAAAACAAATAATTTGCTACAAAAGGTGTCTCTAAAGACGAAGTTATTGCGGTAAACAAATAGTCGCAAAATTAAGATTTTTAATAGTAAATTATTTTGTTGCTAAATATAAATTTTCTTGTACTGCTAGTGTATTTTGAATAACTATAGTACAAATTCTTATTTTTCAACTACGAAATTAATATTAAAGAGATTATGAGAGTGGATCAATTTGTTCATTGACAAGATATTGTTTGGTATAAGTATGCTACGTCAATAGATATTTTGGTGTGTAGTTTTGTGTGTTTGAACATGTTAGCCACTATTAATAGACTTTGGGTTTGGGAATGAATGTTGGGGTGTTTGTATGTGTTCTCCGCAATATTGGATTGATAATAGATATTAGAGACCACATGTTTACTCAGTGATCTCCAATTCTTGAAAAATTTGAAAGAATTATGAGTGAACACAATCATTGGGTTGAAAGACTGGAATAGATGATACAAGTGCTTGCTACCAATTCTATTAGACCTAATTTATATAACATGAACTTTCTTAGCTTTGTTTATTAGATATGGAAAGCTATGAAACCTAGGGATGCTCGAGTGTATAATGGATAAATTTGTGTGGGAAATGGGCGTTGTATGTTATCCTATACCACACTGGAAGAAACTTTGGGCCTGCAATACACGATACTTTTGTTACAGCTACATCAAAACGTTTGCAGGAAACAGTTTTTTTCACAGCACGCCACCGATCAACAGGTACCTGATCCGGTTGCGAAGATGTAGATTGCATCATTTTCCGGTTGCGATTCGGCAACTGCAGTGAGACCTCACAGTCTACAAAATGGAAAAAATTGAGAGTACTCGAGAATAGATGGTACAAAAAGGATCTGAACAAAAATGGGAGATTTTGCAAATTCTGGGAAAAGAACATGTAATTGAGCTTTCGGGGGTTTAAGAGATTTCGAGGGATTTGGTAACAAGGAGAAGCATCTTGAAAAGGGTATGGAGGTACAAGCTTCGGTTGAGTTGGTGGTTAGTAAAACAAAAAAGAAACGGAAAACAAGCGGAAAAAAACTCTTCAAGAGGTGCAAGATTGCACGACTTAAGAGAAACTTTTGGAGGGTTAAAAGCACAATTTCACAAAAGTTAATATTCAGGAAAATCCCTGAAAATATTGTAATGAGTTTTATAACATGAAACACTAGGGTTTTTACTTCACCTCATAAGATGCGAGGATAATTAGGCTCATTTGATGGAAAAATATTGCTAATTTGGGTAATCTTGAAAACTAGAAGTATGTGGGTTAATGACTTAGTGTGAATAACTTTACGAGAACTATGTTATAAGGCCAGAAACATGTGAATAATTTTGATAAAGTTGAACATGAAAGGATTTTGCTAGTTTGCGACCCGAATAAAGTCGAAGCTGATATACTTTCGACAATACCTTAAGCTATATATTGTAAATTGTTATGTAAAGTGACATCTATTAGCCTTTATATTTCTTTTATTTATGGTTAAATGACAAGATTGAGAGAAGAGAGTTATCGATGGAATTAGTGGATCATGTTACTATTTTGATGCTCAATGGCTTTTATTAGGAGATTATAACAACACATTAGATCAAAATGAAAGGAAAAAATAAATAGTAGTAATGATGAGAGACTTTAATACGTTTGTAGATTGTTGGACAACTATTGGATTAGACTATATACAATATTCGAGACAACATTTTATTTGGGACAATAATCACATACTTAATCGGATAGACCGAGCAATTGTGTAACTGTAGGCTTGAATCTATGTTCACGAGAAACTTCTACCAAAATCTAACGTATCCGATCATTCGTCATGCATTATATCATATTATTTTTAAAATATTACAAGAGTTACCCCCATTTGTTATTCTTTCATACGTGGATAATCATGAGGATTATGGTGTGGTGGTTAATTGGGGTACTAAACATTACATTTCTTGCCAAAAGTTTTGTAATTTGAAATCGGTTTTGAGGCGACTAAACAAACAACACTATTCTCATAATTCCAAAAGATCCAAAATGGCTAGTGAGGCATTGGCGGTAGCCGATATTATCTTCCAAAATATTTGGAGAATAATGGGAATCTTGAACAGTTAGTTGAGCTTCGGAAAGTGGCGAATAGACTTGAAAAAGTCAAGATTAGTTTTCTTCAACAAAAAGTAAAACTTGGATACAAAGTTTAAAGCGATCGATGTACGAAACTATTTCACCGTCTCATAGAAGGTTTATTTCTAAAATGCAACTTTCAAATAGTGAAGAAACAAATTCTAGTGCTCAAGTCAATGACGTGTTTTTGGGTTACTATAAGAGTTTGTTGAGTTCGTGGGTTGATACGAAAAATGCACGAGGTCTTTGTTGGGGTAGAATTTTAACGAATGCGCAAGGATTAGAAATGTGTGAAGAGGTCTACAATGAAAAAAATAAAGAGACATTTAGGAAATAAAAAACCTCGCGGACCTGATAGATATTCCTATGTTTATTAAGAAATGATAGAATCTAATGGTGTTGAAGTAATACAAGCGGTACATGGATTCTCTACCTCTTTTTCTACTTACACTATTAAATACTACTATTAGTGCTCTCATTTCGGAGAAAGATATTCCATTAAAGTGGAGGATGATAAGCCTATATTTTGTTGTAATTACATCTATAAATCCATCACCATGATTATATCAGATCATATAAAACTGGTCTTCGGAGATATTATTGATAAAGCGCAACTTGCCTTTTTCTCCGGAAGATCGATGCCCGTGAAAATTCATCTTAGCAAGATTTGTTGAGAGAATATAACAAAATAAAGTATTTCGTTGCAGTGTACTATTAAAATTGGTTTGTGCAATGCTTATGACTTGATTTCTTGAAAGTTTCTTCGTAAGGTTCTTAAGGTTTTAATATTCTGATTAAATATATTAATTGGACAGAGGTATGTATAACAACCTCTTCTTAATCGGTGGCATTAAATGGGGAATATCACGACTTTTTCAAGGGAGAAAAAGGCTTGAGAAAGTTGATCATCTTTCACCTTACCTTTTTATCTTGTGTTTTGAATATTTTTAGAGGAGACTTTTGAAGAAAAATACAATTGTTGGATTCAAATATCACTCGAAATGCAAAAATGTCAAGATCACACACTTAGATTTAGCTAATGACTTTATGCTTTTAGATAAAGGAGACCATGATTAGGTAAAATTATCATGGATAACTTGAAATTTTTTAGTAAGTATTCGGGACTTCATTTTAGTGTTCTTGAACAATTATTATGTGGATATTCCGACTTGAGTTGTTGAAGATATTTTAGGAACAACACAACACAACTCATTACTACATATCGCTTCAATAGCGACGAGGTTTGTAGCAACGACACGAAAGTCGTCGCTAGTAATGGTCTCTAGCGACGAATCAATATTAGCGACGGTAAATAATCGGCGAGAGTATGTTATTTACTTTAGTGACGTCGTAATTTCGACGGTAAGTATTCAAAAAGTCATCGCTATTATCTATTTTTTACATTTTTTTTAAGCTGAAAATGTCGTCGCGTAAGATTTAAGTTACTTGTGACGACCAGTGTCGTCGGGAGTAATGGTTACTAACGACGACTTTTGTTGTCCCTAATAAAAAAACGTAATTATTGCAGACATCAGGTTTTTATAATCAAAAAATTCCACAAATAATTATTTTTCTCTCATTTCCTCTCAAAACCCTAACTCCCACTTGCTCTAATCTTACCACTTGGGTCTCCACTTCATCTTACACCATTCTCGGGTCCATATTTAACGTGGGGCATGGTCAATCTTCAATTTCTCCAACCAAATCAAGGTATTTTCCTAAAATTCAACTTTTTTAAAATTTAATTTTTTTAGACTGTAATTGTGCATTACATCCTATACGATTTGATTAGATTAATAAATACTTGTTTTATAATTTTATTTTTGATTTGTATGGTGTAAAATATGCATATGTTTATTGGGTTGTATTTTTTAATTTATTTATTCTTAAAGGTTGTAATAATTAGTGTTTTATTCTTAAAGATTGTAATATTCTTTTTAATACTTCTGATAAATATTAGATGGCAGATGTTATGTCGCGTAATTATGACGGTGATGGTAACAGAAAGGACCCATCACCGATTCCTAACCGTACTTTAGCTACCTGCGCCAACCACCAGGTAAATAAAATATGTTAACAAATTTAATTTTTATAATTAAAAATTCATTCAAATTTCTATTAAAACAAAGAATAAAAAAGAACACCTCGGGGTCCCTCATCCCTTAAGTATGCATTAGAGGCCTTAGCCAAATTAGGACACCCCTTACCCATCAATTTTCTTTCATGGACGATACATGGAACCCGTTATGAAAGTACGAGCACCACTTGGCCCAAGTAGGGGGCGACAGTCCGTGAGAATGTGCTGCCATGCTATAAGGCATGGAAATATGTGTCTGATAGTTTTAAAGAACTATTCTTACTCGATTACAATAGTTTTTGAACTTTCGGTGGTGGATATAAAGGACTGATTGGGATAAGATAGCCTATAATTTAGAGAAATGCCAATCTAAGAGGTACATGGAGTGGAAGGGGTATTTGAGGAGAAATTATTACAATGAGAATTTGACAACGCCTAATGTTGCAGATGAAATTTCGAAAAAATGCTACGAGATGTGGGATGACATTGATAATCAGGTATAAAAGTTCTATTTTATTATAAATGTTATCTATTATGAGTAAGTAATTTTTTGAAATTATATTGAAAAAGAATCAAGCTAAGGTAAATAAAGAAAACAGAAAGAAACAAAAGAAGCTAAGTGCGGCTGGAACGAGAAATCATTCCCGAACTAGGGATGTCATTTATGAGGTAAGGTTTTTTTGTAAAAAAAATAAATTATTTACTTTAATGAATTTTTAATATAATTATTTTAAAATGTTTTTAAACAGTGGAAGCTGAAAAAACAACCAGAGAGCCGTTGGTTGTTATTGACGAGCAGACACAAGAGGAGATGGAAATTCCTCTTTTGGGTGATATTTCGAGCATATGGGGTACGATAATACGAAGGATGAGTGGAGGAGCGACACGTATAAGAACGTGAATGTGCGTATTTTTATTTAAATAATTAAATATTATATTAATTAAATATTCTAAGAATTAATTTTTAAGTGTCTTTTATTGTCATGTAACATGATATTTATCGGGAAAAGTTGAAGAGAAAAGTGATTGAGACACAGGCTGGGTCATCGGATGGGACGTCCTCTATTGAAGTGATGCTGGAAGATTATATAGACACTTTGAAAGAGGCAGCCGAGGAAGGTATGGGCGTATCTACGCGGAGTTGGGGGCCCAGAGTTGGTATTTTTTAGAAAAAAAGCACGTACATTCGAGCCAGATCCTTCGGTTAAACGAAATAAGGATCGACTCAACCTAATGATGGAATCTATGAGCAAGTATCGCACAGCTCAAGGCCTCCCCCTCTCGATCCTATAGTGAATTTTTCATCGACTACCACCACATCTAGCACGACTCGCCATCGATACTCGATGGACATTATAGACACGACTATGGATACAATTGATAGTATAATGGTCGTAGTTGGTCTTGCCCCGGTTCAACCCTCCGAAGAATAAAGAAAAGATGAAGATACCAATTGTTTGGGTGATCCTCGAGTTTTATTAATTTTGTTCGCCTTTGTTTTGGATGGTTGTTTGACTTTATTTTTCATTGTAGTTTGACTTTTTGTTGGATGTCTTGGTAGACTTTAGAGGGGATTAGATGTAGAGTGTGTTTAATAGCTTGAAAGCATAAGCTTAGTAAGTTAATGATAGAAAGTAGTATGTTTATGAGCTATTTTATTTTGTATGCTTTGAGTATGAGCAGGAAACACACATTGATAGTAAAGAAAAGATTAGTAAGCAATGCGATAGAAGTATGTTGTTTGATCTTAGGGAGCCTTGAGGGGTGTGTAGGCTGTGAGATCCAAGCTAGTTGATAAACCCATTTAATGAACGTGCTAAACCCATTTATTTTGACTTTGAATTGATTTAATATTGTTTTTGTTAACTATTTAACGTTTTAAATAATTTATATTAATATTAGAAATAAAATAAAAATAATAATTAAAATAACAATAAAAATAAATATTAAATTCAAATTTAAAATTTAAAATTTGTATCTGAAAAAAATTAAAAACAATATTTACGACGACGTAGTTATCCTAAAAGAGGCGGCAGTTGTCGTCGCTAATAATGTACTCGATTAACGATGACACGTGTGTTGTTGCTACATTTTCGTCGCTAGTTCGGTTAGCGACAACCTACTTTCGTTGCAATTAATAACTCTCTAGCGACTACATTGGTAGTCGCAAATCAGACGTGGTCATTGGCGGCAAAGTCAATGATTTTCGTCACGAGAAATATTTCTAACGACGATTAACTAACGACGAAATATAGGCGACGACTTTGTACATCATTTGCGACGACTTATGTCTTCGTGATTTCAAGTGCACGTAGTAGTTACTTGAGAAAGACATATGTCGTTTCTATAAATAGGTGTATCACTTGGAGATTTGATTTTATTTTAAAGAGATTGCAAAACTCTTTTGATAAATTAGAAAGTTATGTAAATCTTGGAACACACCTTCAAGGGGTAGTGTGTTTTTGGTTGCCTATATTTTCGGCATCGGTTTGTGCTCGTGGACGATTTTTCAGTATTTGTATTAACTTTCATTTGAGATGCTAAATCTTCACAAGTTAAATGGTAAATTATATTTACTCAAAAAAATGAATGAGACCTTGGTCTTAAAGTTCTAGGTTTTTGAAATAAGGTACTACATATTAAGATGTTGTGGAAAATTGTTAATAAAGATGTTTTGCTTTTGATTAATGGGTGAATGGAGAATATTTAGAAAATAGGAAAATTTGGTTGTGGCAAGTGAAAAATACACACTCACCATTTTTTATTTTTTTTTGGTAATTAGAGAATGAAACTGAAATTTCGCTTGCGTATGAGGGAGGTCAATTTTTTTGTATAGATGGTTTGCCACTACCATCTATCCCTACACCATAAATCAGTCTCTTAGTGGTGAGTAATATTCCTTGTATAAGAAACAGTATGACGTTTATAATCGTCGATATTTGCAAAAAGTTGGGTGAATATAGTGTGTGACTCTTTAAACATTCCTAAAGATACAATGATTGTATGGATGACAATACATGAGAGGTTTCAGACAAAAGATAGGGTAATTTATTTTGAGTTGGGTCCACTTTGTGAGTTGTGTGGTGAAAATTTTGAATCAAATAAACACATTTTTTTCAATGTGCATTTGCAAGAGTTATTTGTGATGATGTAAGGAGGTGGTTGGGTATTGAAAAATAAAAGAACACGATATTGAGCGATCTAAAATGGCTAAAGAATCTCGTAACACGAGAGAATTGGAGGAGAAAGGTATGGAAAATTATTTTTTCCGCTATTGTTTATAATATCTGGCGAATAAGAAACAATCTTACTATGAAAGGTGAAACTGTCTCAAGAGAAAGAGATCAAATTGTGCATATAACTTGTGTTATTTGTTTTGTATAATACTCATGCCTTCATCGATGATAGTGATTTATTTTGTAATGCATTGAGATTTATACTAGCGAGTAAATAGATGTTACCTTAAATTTTTAGTCTAGATAGAGTGTATTATGCACCGTGTATAAATTTTATTCTCATATTTTAATGAAATCGTTTAAAAAGAATGTGATGTGCAGTGTATGTAGACTATATAATAGTATAAGATTTCTAATTTTTTATAAATGATAGGAATATCATCTTCAGAAGAAGATGGAAGCTAAAAAGAACATTGAAAGCATTAGTGAAATTTTAATCCTTTCAGCAATTTTGCCATTAGTTATAGCAGGTATAGATTACTTTGTTGTTGGGCTATCTCTATGTTTATGTGTTTGTAATGGCTAGAACTAGAAATCAACTAATTGCTTGGTGTGTGATGGTTAGAATTTTCTAATATATAATTAGTTGTATAGTTGCTTCTTAAGAAGTTTGTTCCAGTAATAATTCCTTTATGTTTATGTGTTTGTAATGGATAAAACTAGAAATCAAGTAATTGTTTGGCGTGTGAAATGTTGAAAACATCTAACAACATCACTAGAAAAGTAAAAAATGGATTTTATATAAACATATTCAAAACAATATAATACAATTGTTATTACAATAAACTGGAATGAAAAGAATATAAAGGTCTCCAAAGTATGTAAAACTACAACTATTACAAAGAAAATGGGACAATCAGAACTTACACGTAAATTCAAAGAAAAGGAAACATAAACAAATACACTAAAAAAGGTTTAGCGGCGTTAAAAAGATACTCATGGAGTACCGTTAAATCTAACAATCATATCACTCTATAAACTCTATGTAAAAAATTATTTGACTAATCATGGAGAAGAGAGTTTCCTATTTTTCTGAATTCTTATTTCTCTAGAATAATTTTCTCTCTTCTCTCTAAAATAACTTTTCTATATTCCCTCTAGAATAGTTTTTCTATATTTTCTCTAGAATAGTTTTTTCATTCTATAGAAAATATAATTGAGAAAGTCACTATTTATAGAAGAAATAGTAAGATAGAAATCTGTCACATAAAGTCTCATCAATGGATGGTGATAAAGGCGCTTCAATACTCATTAAAGCCAGATGTTTTGTTGACCAAACTTTGGTCACTTCCGTAACAACAGAACTGAAGAGCCATTAATTCATCATGAAGTAAAGGAAAACATTTTAAATTAAATAATTCTAATTGCTAGTAAAGGAAATCATTTTAAATTAGATAACTCCAATGACTTTTTTTTCTCAATTTCTAATATGGGACTATGCGCACACGCATAGTTTTTCCACTTCTCCCAAAAGTATGAAAGAATTAATATAATAAATTATCTTTACTTTGATGATTCCAACAATTCCCACTCAGGTTCTTTAGGAGAGAAGGTGAACATGTTTCAGTAATACCAACATTTGTGTGAATCGTACTTAAGTGTCAATATCTTTCAATTTGAACTGACATGTAGTGAAGTGAGGCAACCAACAATTTCCCGTCAAGTGAACGTACTCTTGAACTTGATGGTTTTTTATCGATATCCTCACAACACATACTCTACCTGGTTGATAGTTACAGATTCCTCAGACATCTCCATTTCCTTACACATAGGTGATATCCAAGAGCATCTAGCTACATTAGCTGACCCATCTTGGATTTCGAGATCATTAAGAGCAATAAAGCTCATCCTCATCATGTGTCTCATGAATCCATCAAGTCCTTTCTATTTAGGACCACTCTTATGGGCTATGAACTTAATGTGAGTCTATTATCTCACCCCTTGGGAACATCAAGGATGTCCCCTTGAAGTCATATTATATATGAGTAGTGTATCTCAATCTCGTCGGTGAGTTCATTAAGTCCTTATAGATGAGACCACCATTGAATGTCTATGAATTTATTAAGAGTTGTAATCTCATCCTCAAGCTCTTTAAAGAGAAGTAAGCCTCCACCCTATTAGTGAATTCATAAAGTCCTTCTCAATAGAACTAACACAGAAGGCTATAAATTCAATAAGTAAGAACAATGTACAACAACCTTAACGGTGAATTCATCAAGTCCGTCCGAATAGGACCACCACGCATGGCTATGAATTCATTAAGTATGAGAAACATACAACAACCTCAACGGTGAATTCATCAAGTCTGTATCAATATGACCACCACGCATGGCTATGAATTCATCAAGTATTAATATGCTCATGTATGCAGAATTTATAAGGAGTGCGATATTCATAATGAGTACCCTCAAACTGGAATGTTTAATTTGTAAAGAGACTCAAAGAGAGGTGCTATATCGTTGAAGTCTCTTTAAAAGACTTGTAATTGTTGCATACTCATTAAGCGGTACACCCCACACAATTCTCTGATGCATGAATACTAATCTTATAAACTGTGTTACCAGTCATTATATCAAGATAATAAAACCTTTCCGACCAAGTGTGATCGAATAAGGTAAATTCTATTATTGACACTTACAAATTTACCTTTAGGATCAGCTTCCCCCACATCTTTTATTCAAATATAGAAGAATAATATAAGTAAGTCCCATGAATGAAAGTACCAAAAGTGGATCATGTCATACACATATTGACAAAAGTGTAACACAAACCGAACTATTTTTATTAACATACTATTTCATTAGCAAGGTTCCCGTTTAACAACCCAATACGATTTCCTAAGTTTTCATACTTTATCCCCTCGACCCAAAACCACCAACCCTTCAAGTTGCACCATATAAATCTTCATTCACATGTAGATTTAACATCCAATAGATGTATAATCATGTTTGTGAATTATAGTTAATGCAATAAGAGTCAAAGGGTGGTTGTATAAGAGAGCAGGGATCAGAGTAATCCTTAAACTTATATAAAGGTGGAAAAATAAGGACTTATCCTTGAGTCGCTTCTCTATTTTATACGGGAGTAATTAGATCTTGTTGGGTCATTTCCCGGTGACATATTTCTTCTCATCAGAGTCATCACTCTTGTACCTTTTTTGAACAGTAGTATATGTGGTTTTCACAACGACACACTAATAAGAGGAAATTTATCACATTATTCAAGATCCATCTCCTAACCACTTAATTACTTTTCTTGAACCCAACATCGAGAGCCCGAATCCTAGCATGTAGTATTTGGTATATTCCCCATTGGCTTCAATGACGGAGAGTACCTCGAGAACGGCAAGGTCTAGTTTACGTTGTTCAAGACTATCAGGGGTTTTTGTGTCCAATGTTTTTAGTTGGAATCATTGAAAGGCTCCAACATAGTCACAGCGGGAAAGGATTTTGGGTTCAAAGATGAAGCAACCGCCAAAATAGAAAAACCATTTTACTATCAGTGATATTAATTTTTTTTTAAAACTTGTTGAAAAAATCTAACAATCACTGAAAAGGTAAAAAATTGATTTCATATAAATATATTCCAAAAAATATGATACGATTGTTATTACAATAAAGTTGAATAAAATGAATATAAATTTATCCAAAGTATGTAATACTACAACTATTACAAAGAAAAAGAGACAACCAGAACTTACACAGAAATTCAGAGATAAGAAACTAATACAAATACACGGAAAAAAGTGTCACGACATTAAAAAAAAAGATATTTAGGGAGTACTGGTATCTCTAACAATCATATCACTCTATAAAATCTATGTCAAAAATAATTTGACTAATCATGGAGAAGAGAGTTTCCTATTTTTTCTAAATTCTTGGTTCTTTATATCTATTCTCTATTCTTTCTAAAATATTTTTCTCTCTTTTTCTCTACAATATTTTTTCTATATTCCCTCTAGACGAGCTTTTCTATATTTTCTCTAGTATAGTTTTTTCATTCTCTAGTGCAATTGACAAAGTCACTAATTATAGAAGTAATGGTAAGACGAAAATTGTCATATAAAGTTTCATCAATGGATAGTGATAAAGGTTTTTCAATGCACATTAAAGTCATTTTGTTGACCAATCTTTAGTAGCTTCCGTAACAACAGAAATAAAGAGTCATTAACATATCATAAAGAGTCATTAAATCGTCATCAAGTAAAGAAAATCATTTTACATTAAATAATTTTCATGACTTTTTTTCTCAAATTTTAATATGGGACTATGAGTATACATATATAGTCTTTTCCATCTCTTCCAAGAGTGTGAAAGAATTAGTAAAATAACTAATCTTCAATTTGATAATTTCAACATGATGGTATGAATTTTCTAAATGTTGTTTGTTCCAATGGAGTTGTTAATGCTTAGAAAAGGAAAGAACTTTTTTTTAAGAAAAAAAGAAAACAGATGTGATTAAAATAATCACCGGTTTGACAAAAGAAATGGTTTCCAAAGAAAAACAAAAAAAGGAAAATACAATTTTAGTGTAAACTAACTATTACAGAAAAATTGAATTACGATTACAAGAAAAATTGAATTACAATTACACGGAAATGAAATACACTTACACGGAAATGAAAGAAGAAACAAAAACAGTCACCGACGGTTATTAAAAAGATATTCCGGCGTACCGGTATCTCTAACGGAAAAACGTAACTTAACTATAGCATTTTTAGAGAGAAGGTGAGTCAGAGTGTTTGTTCTTTCTGGTGTATTTCGTAGCTGGAATGGGTGGAGTGAGAGCTCTTTATATAGGGGAGAGGTGAGGAATCAAACCAATTCAGAAACGTCCCCATTAAGTCCCTTGATTACCTCCCGTAATTGACTTGATTGGGTTGACGGTTTTGATTGACTCTTAATCTCTGGTTTACTCGACTTTGATATTCCCACGTGTTGACTATCTCTCTTCTTTAATGCGTGCGTGATTGGTGGAGACTTGTCTTTACGTTTGAGTTTGAGTTGTCAAAGACCACTATAAGAGCTGATAATTGGTGGAGACTTGTCTTTACGTTTGAGTTTGAATTGTCAAAGGCCACTATAAGAGCTGATAATTGGTGGAGACTTGTCTTTACGTTTGAGTTTGAATTGTCAAAGGCCACTATAAGAGCTGATAGGAAACCCCATTTCGTTTTTCATTTTTTAACTCCCCCACGCCGTCGCCGGTGTCGGGCGGGGGGTGGTGGTGGTGCGCGCGTGTGGGTGCTTCCTTGTTCCCTTTTAGCTTCCATAGTGACTAGCTATTATGATAGGAATACATGGGTAAGCTAATTTATACAGATAAACTTTTTTACTTACCTCCTATGTGGGACAAAATCCTTTACAAAAGTTGTCTTTTCCACTTCTCAAAGGGAATGGGAAGAGTCTTAGTTAATCCTCTATATTAATCTAAGTCTCTTCCGCTTCTCTTAAAAAACATTATCAGATTAATGTTTATACACTTAAATTAATAAATATTTAATCATTAATCCAACAATAGAGTACACGGCAGGTCTCTTAGTTTTTGTGTTATTTAAGAGTTTACGGACTATTGAAAACCAGATTATTTTACAGAATGAACAATTGATAATATAAATTTTCAAACCAGATTCGCAAGCCCTACTCTCTACTTTTTTTGGACATTGTGACAGTAGAGATGATATTACAAAACCGTAACCAATGTAAATGTTTAACCAATTCTGAGACGCGTGAGAATTGTTGGAGGATTTGAAGGAGCTCCTCCTCACAAGCTGTCTCTAGCTTTCCGTGCAGTGCGGTTAGCCATTGTGTTGAATCTATGTGGTAAATGTTTGAAATACATGTTATTATGCATTTTCAAGACGTGTTATTCGCTTGACGAAAGGCCTAACTCTCCATTCCGCAGCTGACAATGACTTAATACTTTAAATCATTTTAAGGTTATCCGAGCGTATTATTGTTTTAATATCCTTTTCCTGTACCACCACATTGCAAGCTTCCAGTATTTACATGGCTGTATTATTAATTCATATTTTAACCTTATTATATATCAATTCAAACAACCACATTATATTGTCGTGTAAGGTGCAAATGGGCTTTCAAAATTTCTTACAAATATGAGTAAAAATACAAGCATTGATTAAAATGGAAGCTTAAGGTAATGAAAAAATATATAAAGAATGACATACAAATTTAAACAATAAGAAAAGACTGAAGGTGGTGTGCTGCTCTTAAATAAATCACTGACGCGGTTTTCTAACCAAATTCTTTCTCTATGTCTATGTCATACACTCTCTCTCTCTCTTTATTTATATATATTAATGCAAAGTGAATGAAACTAACTAAGTGAGGACTTAGAAACATTAAAGGTCTTTGATTAGTAATAGAATCTTGAAAATTCTATGCAATGGTAGAGCTGAAGAAGGGAGCATGGACTCCAGAGGAAGATCAAAAATTAATTTCTTATGTCAAAAGATATGGAATATGGACCTGGAGACATATGTCTAAAGCAGCAGGTTCAAAAAATATAGCTTGAATCACCATACTCCTTAATTATGTTCATCAATTTATCTTCAATAATGCTTATGATTGCTTAATCTAATGTCTAATTAGGTCTCCTAAGATCAGGAAAGAGTTGCAGACTTCGATGGGTGAATTATCTTTCACCAGAGCTAAAAAGGGAACGCCTTACCCGGGAAGAAACAGAAACCATCATTAAATTGCATAAATCAGTAGGAAATAAGTAAGTGACGTTACTTTGCTATATACTTCTAAATATCTTGATGTTTTCATTTAATAAAATTACTTAGAATATATTTTGAATAATCTTTAATATTTTCTTAGTATAGGTATTATATAGCCATTGACTTTATATCATTACCTCACAATCTTCTGGAATTCAATTTATGTGTAATTTCTTAACTATTTAATATGGATTCACATATTAGTGCAAGAAATCTAATCAGCCCAATAATTATTAAGGTTTAGCTCTCTGTGAAACATAATTTTGAGAACTTCCCTTGATTTTCTTACTTAAAACTGGCTACTTCATTTATTTATATTTACAATTCCACAAAAAAATCATATGATCGAATAGATTCGAGAGGAACTGATTGTAGTTGCACTTGTCTCTATTTAGATGGTCGCAAATTGCTGAACATTTGCCGGGAAGAACTGATAATGAAATCAAGAATTTCTGGTACACACACTTGAGAAAATGCTCTAAAATAGCAAATGGAGCAAACTATTCTAAAGTTAACAGAGCCAAACATGAAGTAATTAATGAAACTGAAGAATATATATCATTCAAGTATGTTGCAGAAGAATTATATCCCTCTAGCTCCAGCCCTATTTTGGAAACAACTAAATCAGATGAAGTATATTCTGAATTTTATATTGCTGAATCGTATTCCCCAAGCGAAAACTCTTGTCCTACGATTGAAGGAATCGAAGAAACGGAGATAATAAGTTCATCTAAATCACACCGAGATATACAAGAGAATTTCTTTCAAGATTTATTGTCACCAGAAGAAGTATACATCCCACCTCATCTTTATCAGTCTCCAGGTTCGAGATGCCTTTCCAACAATGAAGACTTAACTAGTTTTTGGTTCGACATATTTATGGAAGCTACATGTCTTTGAAATAGGATAACTTTTGGTAATTCCATGTGTTTTTGCTTAGGGACATGTATAAAATAGATGATTGTTCCAAGGGTTAGGAGTATTCCCCGTTTCTACATGATTGCCCGTTGTAATATAAGAAAATCCGCAATAATTATCTCATTCCAATTTGAATGTTTAAATATCATAGGCGAAAAACATATGCTCATTTACTGAGTATTTACTCTCACTCAGCAACTAAATTAGCTCATTGGTGTGACAATGCTAATCATTTGCTAAATTAGCATCAAAATCTGACGGGCCCAGCCCAAATCTCGCTATATTTCTTCATCATCATCGTTGTATCAAAGCTTGACAGAATAAGCAAAATCATTGCTTTGGATTCTAGGATTATCACACAAATATAAGTTCTTCACTTGGAGAAATTTTTATTTAGTTGCCGATAAATAAAAGTTTAGAGGGGATATATGTACATAATTTAGCATATTTTATCACTCGTTGGAACTTCTACCTTTTTGTTTTCTTTCTTAAAACTTATTAATATATTCCTCACACTGTTTTAAAATAATTATATCCATTTAAAATATCAAAATACTTCTTTCAATTTTCTTTATCATTACTTTTATTAAAATATTAAAATTTATATTTTTAATAGGTTTATATAATTTTATTACACTTTATTAATAAAGAAAGTAATAATTACATTTTTTAATATACTTAAAAATTTAAGTGGACAACTGTTTTAGAACAAATGAAGTACTCTCTTCGTCTATTTTTATTTGTCTATCTTTTTGTTGTAGAAGGATTAAAAAAAGAATTAGTACTCACCTTTTTTACACAAATAACCTTAATTAATATACATGAGATCATTTATTACAATACTTTTTCTATTATCTAATTAGGGGTAATATTGAAATAGGGAAAAAGTGTCTTGGTATTGAAAAAGAGACAAACAATATTAGACACCCTCTTTTAAAAAGTTGAACAAATAAAAATAGACGAAAGGAGTACTAAAAATACCTTATCCTAAAAGATGGATAGTCCATATACAAAGTTTACAAACTGGTTAGATTGAGATGAGCTCACAAATTAATTAGAATGCCAATTGATCAAACAATCGGCTACACAGTTACAGTTTCTCTTGACATGAGAAAGCTGTAACCAAGCCCGGTCTGTGATGTAAGTGGGAGAAGCAGCGCCTTTGAACACCCGATATTTTGATGGTTTTAGGGGTTACCGATCATCTAAATGTATTTTGTGTGTGTGTGTATATATATACCTGATTTAATTAATTAAACAAAAATATTATTGTTAGTTTGGTGGTAATGTGGCATGTTTTTTTTCATGAGCCTTAGAGTTTAAACCATGATTGTAGTAATAATATTTGTATTTAAGCAGAGGAGCCTATTTTGTGAGTTCATTTCAATGCTTTTTAAAATACTAAGACGTGTCCACCACTAATTAAAGGGTAAAAGAAGAATAAATTCCCCATTACATGTTACATTAACAAACAATGACCCAAACCCAAGTACCTACTAACTAGTCTATTGGAAGCCAACTAAAAAGTGAAAAAAGACCATAAAACCACCTCCCTTTCCATTAGGTTTAGAAATTAAAAACCCACCTCCCCTCTCTCTCTGCCGTTTGCTGCTCATGTGCACAAGAAACCGGCCGCTCTCCTGCACCAGAAAACCACCCCCCCTCTGGTGTCATTTTCCCTCCGTTCCCACAGGTCTCACTTTCCCTCCGATCACTCCGGTATCACCTTCCCTCTGTTCCCAGCAAAGCCGCCACCCTCTTAAACCAGAAAACCACCCAATGGACCCTTCTCCATACAAGAAAACCACCCCCGCTACGGTCTCACCTTCCTTCTGTTTCAACATAATTCACCTTTCCCCCATTTATTCCGGTATCTCCTCCCCTCCGTTCTCAGCAAAGTTTCCACCCTACTGCACCAGAAAAACGTCTTCGTGGACCAGATCTCTAACCAAGCTGAAACCTCCATTCGTCGTTCTCAAATATGTTCCTTCAATCTAGATCGATTTTTTTTAATTACCCCCGACGGGGTACAGACCCTTTTGGACCAATTCTAGCCCCTTTGTGAGTAACCTACCCACTTTTTTGCATTTTCTATGAGTATATATACCCACAGTTTTTTGCATTTTGAATTGATGGAAGAGCTTGCCGAAATAGTGGCAGCTCTTAACTCTGAGAATCCAAAGTATAGGCGTCTAGCCTATGAACCTGTGAGAGAACCGGGAGAGATTGTGACTAAAAAGAAACCTTCAATCGAATCTCCTCCACAATTGGAAGAAAAGCCTTTGCCATCACACTTGAGGTATGCGTATTTAGGTACTAATGAAACTCTACCTGTTATTGTTTCAGCAAATTTAACAGGTCCTCAAGAAGATAAACTGTTGCGTGTGTTAAAAGCAAACAAAGAGGCGATATGATGGACTATTGCCGACATCAAAGGCATTAGCCCCTCCTATTGTCAACACAAAATCATTCTTGAAGATGATAACGCACGCTCAGTTGAAGGTCAAAGGATATTAATGCCAGTCATGAAGGAAGTTGTAAAGAAGGAGGTTATTAAGCTGTTAAACGCAGGGATTATCTATCCCATTTCAAGTAGTGAATGGGTGAGTCCAGTTCAGTGTGTGCCGGAGAAAGGAGGAATCACTACAGTTCTTAACGATCAAAATGAAGCTATTCCTCCAAGAACTGTTGTTGGTTGGAGAGTATGTATGGATTACCGCAAATTGAACAAAGCCACCAGAAAATATCACTTCCCTCTTCCCTTCATAGATCAAATGTTAGACAAGTTAGCTGGTAAAGAGTA
This sequence comes from Nemophila menziesii, assembly GCA_029959085.1. Classification (NCBI taxonomy): domain Eukaryota; kingdom Viridiplantae; phylum Streptophyta; class Magnoliopsida; order Boraginales; family Hydrophyllaceae; genus Nemophila; species Nemophila menziesii. Next base: position 23,090,812 of record JARWIR010000018.1, on the reverse strand, counting down.
TTACTGCTTTTTAGATGGATATTCCGGATATAATCAAATTTACGTGGCACCAGAAGATCAACATAAGACAACCCTTACCTGCCCCTTTGGTACTTTTGCCTATCGCAGAATGCCATTTGGGTTATGTAACACACCTGCTACGTTTCAGAGATGTATGATGGCAATCTTCTGGGATATGATCGATAAATTTTCTTGAGGTATTTATGGATGATTTCTATGTATTCGGTGATGACTTTGATAAGTGTTTACAGAATTTGGAGAGAGTTTTGATTAGATGCAAGGAAAGTGATTTGGTTTTAAATTGGAAGAAGTGTCATTTTATGGTTCGATAAGGTATCGTACTGGGTCACAAGGTTTCGAGTGCTGGTTTAGAGGTTGATCGCGCAAAGATAGAGGTAATTAAAACTCTTTCACCTCCTGTTTCTGTTAAAGGGGTGAGAAGTTTTTTTGGCCATGCTGGCTTTTATAGGAGGTTCATTAAAGATTTTTCTAAGATTGCTAAACCACTAGGTAACTTACTTGAGAAGGACACCAAATTCATTTTCGATGACGCTTGCATGGTGGCCTTCAAAGAAATCAAGGAAAAACTCATCGCTGCTCCTATTGTATTACCACCGGATTGGAATTGGTCGTTTGAAGTTATGTGTGATGCTAGTGATTTAGCTATGGGAGCTGTTTTAGGCCAAAGAAAAGATAAAATATTTCATTCGATCTATTATGCAAGCAAGACTTTCAATAGTGCTCAAATTAATTATATTGTTACATAGAAAGAATTGCTAGCTGTTGTTTATTCATTCGATAAGTTTCGTTCCTATCTCCTTAGAGCGAAAGTTGTTGTTTATACAGATCATTCTGCTATAGATATCTTATGGAAAGAAAGATGCTAAACCACGGTTGATAAGATGGATTTTATTATTACAAGAATTCGATTTAGAGATTAAAGATCGAAAGGGTTGTGAGAATCAAGTTGCAGATCATCTATCGCGTCTTGAAGGATCAGAATCAAATGGTGGACCTGAAGTAGTTAGACAAGAATTTGCTAATGAGATCTTATTCGCGATTCACCTAGAAAATACGCCTTGGTATGCTGATATTGCAAATTTAATTGTAAGTGGTTCTTTCCCTGAAGGTTCAACTTATCAAGAAAGAAAAAGATTAGCTCACCGTGCTAGACAATTCTTTTGGGGGATCCCTTCCTCTAAAAAGTGTGTGCTGATCAAATGGTGAGAAGATGTATACCAAAGGAAGAAACTGAAGCGATTGTAGCTGGTTGCCATGATTCACCTTATGGTGGACATTTTAAAGGAGATCGAACTGCTGCTAAGGTATTACAATCAGGTTTTAACTGGCCTTCTATTATGAAAGATTGTCATGAATATGTTAAGAGATGTGAAAGATGTCAATTTACGGGAAATAATCCAAGAGGGATGAGATTCCACGTAATAATGTTCTTGAAGCAGAGAAATTTGATTTATAGGGTATAGATTTTATGGGTCTGTTTGTTCCTTCTAATGGTAACCTTCACATCTTATTAGTTGTTGATTACGTGTCTAAGTGGGTAGAGGACGTTTCTCTACCAACCAATGATTCGCGAGTAGTAATTAAGTTTCTGAAATCACACATCTTCACTAGACATGGTACACCGAGAGTAATTATTAGCGATGGGGGTTCTCATTTCGTGAATAAGTATTTGAAAACAGTCTTAGAGAAGTATGGGGTGAGACATCGTGTATCTACCGCTTATCATCCACAAGCCAATGGTCAAGCTGAAGTCTCAAATCGTGAGGTAAAATATATTTTAGAGAAGACTGTTGGGCCTACAAGAAAAGATTGGTCAATGACGATGCATTATGGGCTTACCGTACTGCGCTTAAAACTCCAGTTGGTGCATCCCCGTATCTAATGGTTTATGGTAAGGCTTGTCACTTACCTCTTGAGCTTGAAGTGGGTGCATATTGGGCTATTGCGCATTTAAACTTAGATCCTAATTTATCCGGTCAGAATCGAATGATGAAACTCAATGAGCTTGATGAATTCCGATTACATGCTTAGGAAAATGCTAAGCTTTACAAAGAAAACTCTAAGAGATGGCATGATAATCGTATTCGTGAGAAGAACTTTGTAGTGGGTCAGAACGTATTGAAGTATAACTCAAAGTTCAATAATTATCCGGATAAATTAAGAACGAAGTGGTCAGGTCCTTATGTTGTGACCAAAGTTACACCTCATGGGGCGATAGAGATAGAACATCCACTCGAGAACCGTACATTTATGGTGAACGGTCATCGATTGAAAATATACCATAGAGGTGAAGACACCAATCGCTCGGAAGATCCACATCCCGAGGAGGTCATGTACCTCTTCGAAGCTCCTTAGAAGCGTGAGGTAACCCGTCGAGCTTAACGACGTTAAAAAAAAGCCAATTCCTTGTATATTTGTTTAAGTATTTTGATTTTCGTAGTGTATAGTAGATAAAATTCGTTAATTTAGTGTTTATTATTAAGAAATGAGGAAGGGCAGTTGTTTTTGATGATTTCAGGGGTAAAATAGTCATGAGTTTGGGGTCGAAAAGATGAAAAAAAACAAAAAATTTGAGTCCAAGTACAGGCCTGACCGGCTTGCCAGCGAGCTTACCAGCATGCCGGTAAAACACGCTGAAGACCCCCCCCAGACTTCTGACTAGTGCATCCACTTGGACGCAAGACGTATCGTCCATGTTTGCGCCAGCGAGATTCCATCAGCATGCCGGTGAGATGACCGGCTTGCCGACCAGCGAGGAAGAAAAGTTCTGGTTAGTGCATCGACTTTGACGCAAGGCGCTGCGTCTGAGGTTGCGCCAACGAGATTCCACCGGCTGCCGGTGAGATGACCGGCTTGCCGGTCAATGACGAAGGATGTTCTGACTAGTTCGTCATGTTTGACGCTAGGTGGCTTGCGTCAGAGATAAAAAAATCAGATTTTTAAATTTTTCGCCGAGACCGCGACCGGCATGCCGGTTAGCCACCGGCTAGCCGGTCCGCTGTTGCGAGAGGCGGTGTGTGCAGCTTTAAACCTAATTTTTTACCTTCTTTTCCAAGCCAACCTTTTCTTACGAATCCTAGCCTCCACCTACTCCGAAAATCAGCAACTAAACACTATATACTCATCATAAGAAGCCCTCTTTCATTACAAAAACACACAATCAACTCATATCCTCTCCAAAACATCATCAAATTTCCACTTTTCTCAAAAAAATTCTTCTTCCTAGCCTTCAAATAAACCCAATTCCTTCCCAATTCTTCTCAATTAGCCTTTACCCATCTTATTTTCCACCATATTCTTCATGTTTTAAACCCTCAAAACATCAAAGTTCTAAGCTTTTCTATAGCTTTTTCACTATTTGAAGTTTTGAGTTTGTGGTGAAAATAGATGACTAACGAAACCGATTCCATGTGTACGTATCGAAGAAACGTTCCAAGAAACAAAAACACTGTTGGTGCTAGCCCAGAACAAGCAATTGAGATTCCGGATTCGCGTTCCAAACGCAAGACTGACGAAATCCCAGCTGCTCCGAAAAGGAAAGAAAATTCGATTAAGGCTAATCCGAAAAGTAGGCTAATTGATAAACCAGAAAGTGGGGATGAATCTGAAGAAGAAACTCCGCAAGCACCCGTTCAAGAACCAAGGTCAACAAGAAGAAAGATGTGGGCTCAGAAACCAAAGAGAGTTGCTATGACTTAGAATGATCAGGTTCGTGACAGAATTAATTACTTGAAATTTGGTATTGAGAAGGGTCTTCCAAAGGGTATTATGAATAGTGCTTTTAAGGATTACGCTATTACTTGTGACAAGTTTGGGTGGAAAGAGTTGAGAGAAAGAAAGCTTGAATTTATTCCTACATTGGTGCATGATTTTTACGAGGGACTAGCTTTTTCAAAAGAAGCCATTATTGTACGCAAAAAGGTAATTCCTCTCTCTGCTGAGTTTCTCCGTCAATCCTTGAAATTACCCAACTTTACCGGCCCTTGCCCTTACCAAGAAACCCTTACCGATCCTTCTTTCAATTTCGAATCTCTTTGGGGAAAAGTACTTATTCATGGGACTCGCCCAATTCCAGCAGGAGAGCGTTATCATGGACAGTTTTATATTAGTAATTTATTGCCTTGTGCTAAGGTTTGGTCCCGTTTCATAGTCCCAACCTTCTTTGGTATTACACACACTTCGGAATTGAAAAAGGAACATATTATATTAATCAAGTGTATTGTTGAGGAAAAACATATCGATATGGCTCGTGTGCTTTATGATAATATTATGGAATTCGAGAAAGCTCCTACTACGCAACAGAATCTTAAATTTCCTTGTACCATCACTACCTTGTGCCTAGACGCTAAGATTCCGCGTAAATGTGAAGAAGCTGAACCATCTATAGTTGGGGAACAGATAACTTTAATCTCGATTCAGAATGCCCATGACGAAGCAACACAAGCTGTAAGGACTCCTAGAGCTCCTCCAAATAAGAAGATACATACCGATAACGAGTTGGAAGCAAAAGTTAAAGTGTTGGAAGAGAATCAAGTGGAGATGATTGCTACTTTAGGAAATGTTACAAAAGAGTTGGACCTTATCCGAAACATGCTACTTGGGGTGAGCACGATTCAACACGCCACCTATGGTCTACTTACGCAGAATAAAGTTCATGGACGCAACACCGATGACCAGCCACGCGCTGGTTAAGCTACGTTTTCTATCCCTTTCGCGTTTTAGTGTAGATTAGTTTAATTGCTTTGCGTCTTTTCGGGTCATGGGGACACGACTCATTTTTGAGTTTGGGGTGGGGTTCGTTGCCTCATCCCAGTTTTTATGTGTTTATTTGTTTTTAATTGCTTTCAATAAAAATAATTAGGAGTTGCATTTGACTGTATTAGATTTTAAATGTCCCTATTAAGCATACTTTTTATGAATCTATGGTAGTAAATAGTGGACTTTAGGGAATAACATAAAAAGCGCTTTAATTGCATGCAACATAGATAATGAATAAGAAAAATTAATAAACAATGCAAAATAAGTAAGCTTGTACTTAAGGAAAATGCATGGTTTGTAGAACGTGAGATCTAAATTAGTAGAGAACCCACTTAAAAATGAACTACAGATGAACCAGGTAACTAGGAAAATGACAGGGGCAGTTCTTTGATAGCCATTTGAAGCCTTTTAGCTTGTTATCCCTTATATTAATTTTATCCGTCTTAGCCTAATTTTGAGCCTTAAGCCTTTTCTTTTCTATCCACGATATAAGCCCATTATCCCTTAGATTATTAGGCATGACCAAATGACCCGCACTTGAATCACGATCATGAGACCTGTCTCGAGCTTGAGTTTGGGGTGGAGGGTCCACATTTGGGAAATTACATTGGGAGGTGATTATATGTGTTTGTATTGAGGCACAAAAATAAAAGATGATATTATTATTTGTAACCCTTTGCCGGTATTTGAAAAAAAAATTATAAGAGACATGACCTTTCACATCAAAACGAGGGTCATGGGTATCTTGCACAAAAAAAAATAAGAAAAGAAAATAAAAAGAAAGAAAGAATAAAATAACCGGAAAAGTGAAATATTTTGAGAAATCATCTTAGATTAGTTGGGTTGACATGGGGACGCAACATTAGCGCGTCAAATGGGTTGAGTGAGAAGATTATATGAGTGTAAACTCAAGCTCGTGGACAGTTGTTGATTGTAAGTGAGGAGAGAGCTAAAAGCTCACTTCAAATTTACCAAATATACATACCACACCGTCCTAAGCCTACGCTAAAACCGTAAAGTCCTCGTGATTCCTAGGTGCATGGTAAGTTAATAGGGAGTATACTAAGTGGAGCGTTCAAAGCAAGTAAAGATCGAGGAACAACCTATAGCCATCATAGTGAGATAAGTACAAGTGTAACCTTCTAGCATTGCAAAGTTAATTTTATGATTGAAGTTATTTGTGTTTGATGTTGCATGATTAGTGTATGTGTATGTTAGTTCTTAATTTTTTCTATATGATATATATTTTTAGAATTGCTTTAGGGTGTATTTACTAGCTTCTGTTTTCTCTTGCATCTACTTCATTCCCCTTGTTTTTAGTTTGTCGGGACGACAAAGGTTTGAGTTGGGGGTCTTGATGTCTCCCTAAATGTTCTAATTTTATTCCCTTGGGAGACATCATTTTTTGTGTTTATTTGACTTTTTAGATAGACTTTTGGTATAAAAATGCAATAAATCAATTTTCCTCTTTTAATTCTAGTATTTTTAATTTATTAAACTTTTGCGCGTAATATGGTTTGTTTTGAGTGAAAAGTTGTAGGTTTTGAATACTAGCTAGGAGAGGAACCAAAGAATAAAGTCAAAGATCGTGTAATGAAGTCAAAGAAAGAAGAAATATCCCGAAAGAATTGAGGATTTCAAGCTACAAATCTGGAAAGTTGTCAAAGATTGCTGTTTTCGAGCCATCTAAGAGTGGATTTAGCCTCTGACTTGTGAAGAGAAATTGTTTCCCATTGAGTTATAGAACTTTAGCAACTGGAATGAGGTCAATCCGAGTTGAAATGAGCCGGTTAGAGCTGTTTTAGTGGAGGTGGTGCAGCAGTTACGGGATTTAGGCTTAATTAGTGGACTTTGGCTTTTCTAATATTCACTTAATCCTTATGAAAAGCCCTAAACCGATTTTCAGCTTATAAAAGGGCTTTAGACTCTCATTTTTACACACTTTTTTCATAATATTTCATACGCTTAAGAGTCAGACACCTGAGAGGAAGCTAGAGCAAGGAAGAGAAGAAGCAAGAGTTGGAGACTGTCTATATCTCCAATTCTCAGCCAATTCAATTCCGTAATTAGGTTCTTCTATTTTATTCTGTAAAACATGATGAACTTATTTATTTCTTTAGTTTTTGTCTTTTCGTATTAGTATGGGTTAAACTTATAAAGTACTTGAGAACGCATTAATGGGTTAAGCCCCAATATATTTCAATTCATGTGTTTTCGTTTTGGGATTATTGTAATTGAAATCGAATTGGGCAATTAATCTTTTTCATTAGTTTGAATTTATCAACTATTATTGAAGTCATGAATCAACAATAGGAATTAGTATCTAGGCTATTCCATAAAATGGCATATGAATCACCTTGACGGGGGGTTTAGGTACATAACTAATTAATGAATGTATCATAAAAGTTATTGACCTTGACAGGCTTAATTAATCCTATGGCCAATTGGGTAAACAGAACTTAGTCATTCGAAGGTGGACTATAATCACCCTGACGGGGTTTGTAGCACCTAAGAATAGCTCCTTAGTCCACCCTGACGGGGGTAAGGAGAATATAGAATCCCGACCACTATTAATTACCAATTCGTCCCTTAAACAATACATGGAATGAATAGATTTAGGTGAAATCTTAGCGTCTCTCAAGTACTACCTTTCAAATCTTGCGTCTAGCTATTTTATTTTCTCGCGTCTAGCTTAATATTTGCATTACTTTAGTCTTTTAATTTATTGTTTTAGAATTAGAAAACCAAACAAGCAACTTTAAAATTATGTATCTGCTTTTACGTGCAATTAATCACTATTCGATAAGCATTAGAGTCAACCAATCCGTCCCTGAGAACGAATCTGTTTATCACATATATTACTTGGGACAACTGTACACTTGCAGTTGTGGTTCTCTTTTCCTTATTTGCATTTTATTTTAGAACACACAAAGGACCACCACTCACCAAGCGCTACCATTCACCATGAACGTCCTTTGCTCGGTTGGATGTTTAATTTCGATCGCTCCATGAGGTGTGACTTTTGTAACAATATAAGGTCCTCCCCAACGGGATTTAAGTTTATCCGGATAGTTCGAGAATATGGAGTTGTATAGTAAAACCTTTTGTCCTCTCTCGAACCTCTTTGGACAAATTCGTTATCATGCCATCTCTTTGTTTTCTCCTTATAAAGACGTGAATTTTTATAGGCATGGAAACGAAATTCATCCAACTCATTCAACTGCATCATCCTTTGTTTTCTGGCCAAGTATGGGTTTTGATTCAGAGTTTTAATAGCCCAAAAGGCTCGGGATTCAATCTCAATAAGAAGATGGCATGCTTTGTCGTAGACCATGCGATAGAGAGATGCCCTAGCTGGTGTTTTAATGTTGTTCTGTGAGCCCAGAAAGCATCATCTAGTTTTTATGACCAGTCCTTCCTCGTTTTGTTCACGGTCTTTTCAAGAATAGATTTGATTTCTCGGTTAGAAACCTCAGCTTGACCGTTAGTTTGAGGATGATAACCGGTTGAAGTGCGGTGTCTCACCCCCAACTTACGAAGGCAGCTCTGAACTGATAACTAACGAAGTGGGTACCTTTATCATTGATAAGAACACGTGGAGTACCATGTCTTGAAAAGATGTGTGACTTAAGGAATGATATAACTGTTTTAGTATCGTTCTTTGGTGTTGCCACTACTTCTACCCACTTGGATACATAATCTACTGCTAGCGAAATATAATGATTCATGTAGGAAGTTATGAAAGGTCCCATGAATTCTATTCCCCATACATCAAAGATTTCAACTTCTAGGATATTATTGAGTGACATCTCATTCCTTTTTTATATATTACCCATGAACTGGTATCTTTGACATGTCTGAACGAATTGATGACAATCTTTGTGTAGGGTAGGCCAATAGAAACTGGATTGAAGAAATTTAGCTACAGTTCTATCGCCTTTAAAGTGGCCACCATATGGTGAGCCATGACAGCTTGCCATGATCTTAGTAATTTTTCCCTCATGGACGCATCTTCTGATAACTTGATCACTGTGAACCTTGAAGAGGTAGGGCACATCCCAAAAGAATTGTCTGGCTTTATGACTTAACATCTATCTTTGTTGTGGATTGAAGTCCGTAGGGAATACCCCACTCACGATGAGGTTAACTATATCTGCGTACCAAGGCACAAACGTATCATTAATCGTAAAAAGTTGTTCATCAAGGAATACCTCTTTAACCAATAATGGTTCTTTGCTAGCATAAGATCATTCGAGCCTGGATAAATGATCAGCTACGTGATTCTCGCATCCCTTTCGGTCTCAAATATCTATGTCAAATTCTTGTAACAGCAATATCCATCTGATAAGACGCGGCTTAGCGTCCTTTTTCTCCATAAGGTACTTTATTGCCGAATGATCTGTGCATACAATAGTTTTCATCCCAACAAGATAGGAACAAAATTTATCCAAAGCATATACCACAGCTAGCATTTCTTTCTCCGGTAAAGTTCATTTGGGCAGCGTTAAAGCTCTTACTTGCATAATAAATCGTGTGAAAGATCTTTTCTTTCCTCTGGCCTAACACAACACCCATTGCGTGATCACTTACATCGCATATAAGTTCAAATGGAGCGTTCCAATCTGGAGGTATAACAATCGGGATGGAGATGAGCTTCTATTTGATCGTCACAAACGCCTGAAGACATTCTTCATTAACATTAAAAGGAGTATCCTTATCAAGTAAAGAACAAAGCGGTTTGGCGATCTTGGAGAAATCTTTAATAAATCTTCTGTAAAATCCTGCGTGACCCAAAAAACTTCTCACTCCTTTGACAGAAACTGAAGGTGGTAAGGTTTATAACTTCAATTTTAGCACGATCAACCACCATCCCTGCCTTCGAAACTTTATGTCCCAACACTATCCCTTCTTGAACCATGAAGTGGCATTTTTCCCAATTAAGCACAAGATCTGTTTCTTTACATCTTACAAGGACTTTCTCTAGATTGTTGAGGAAATCATCGAAACTATCTCCAAAAACCAAAAAAAATATCATTCATAAAGACCTCCAAGTATTTATCAATCATGTCCCAAAATATAGCCATCATACACCTCTGGAACGTGGCAGGTGCATTGCATAAACCAAAAGGCATCCTTCTATAAGCAAAGGTGCCAAATGGACAAGTACAAGTTTTTTTGTGTTGATCAAGGGGATCCACACAAATCTGATTATAGCCTGAATATCCGTCCAGAAAACAATAATACTCTCTCCTTGTGAGTTTGTCTAGCATTTGATCAATGAATGGTAGAGGAAAGTGATCTTTCTTTGTAGTCTTGTTGAGTCTTCGGTAATCCATACATACTCTCCCCCTACAACTGTTCTTGATAGAATGGAATCATATTGGTCATTAAGGATGGTAGTGATACCTCCTTTCTTTGGAACACATTACACTGAACTAACCCAATCACTGCTTGCAATTGGAAAGATAATACCCGTATCTAATCACTTGATTATATCCTTATTTACCACCTCTTTCATAGCTGTCATGACCATTCTTTGCCCCTCTATAGATCTCCCTTATTCTTTCTCAAGAATAATCTTTTGTTTACAAACAGACGGACTGATTCCCTTGATATCGGCAATAGTCCACCCAATTGCCTCTTTGTTAGCACGAAGTACACGGAGTAGCTTATCTTCTTGAAGGCCTGAAAAGTTAGCAGAAATAATAACAGGTAACATTTTGTTTTTACCTAAGTAAGCATAGCCCATATTATCTTGAATTTAAATACCGTTATATAAAATCAAGGGCTAGTATCAGTATTTAGTATCAGTATGCGTAGCTAATACAAATTATATATATAAACCTGCGTGCCTTTATAACATCTGACAGAAAAAAATCTCACAAAAGAATCTGTTTTAAAATGCATGATTAAATAGAAATGGTAATCTGCTTAAATAATTACAGAAACTTGATAAAAACACATAAGCACTAAAATGAAAAAATTGAGAAAAGAAATGAAGTGACTTCCACTAAGATAATTACCTAGCTAAGGCCTAGCCTTTATCATAAAACACTTGAACCACACCACTCATAGCCTTTATCACAAAACACTTGAATCACACCACTCATGAATATGAATATTAACATGAATTGAACCAACTGGTTCTAAGCTGGAAAGCATATAAGCACAAATCGATGCCTCTTGGTAACTTCAAGATAAGAAACATTGATTTAACCTCATGACACCATTATTTTATCAAGGATTCTTCGAAGAACGTAGCATCATATTATATATATATACACTACTTGACGTGGGTTCTTTAGCAACCCGTGTTTAAGTGAACCGACATCGTGGTAGCTAGAGATAACCATCTTCATGTTAGTAAAATAAGAAAAACACTAATCGAAAAAAATTATAACAATACTTTTACTTTAAAAACAAAAATAAATCTTATAAAAGATTACACGTAAATAAAAAATAAATACATAGTTTACAATTAAAACCAGATTTTCAAATGATAATTACAATACTTGTATTGAAAAGGATTTTTTGAATTCAATTGTTATCTTCAAACTAATATTATCACTATTCTATGTTCAAAACTGACTCATAGAGTTAGTTATGTTGGAACCTGTTGAAGTGAAACATGGACATGGGGGAATTTCTCTTTTTCCCACATCAGTGGGTAGAAAGGTTTTAGAGCATCTTTTAGCCATAGTGATGGCATTAGCTTCCAAAGATCACAATTCAATGTACATGACAAGGTATTGGAGAAGCCCTACACGCGCGCACCACCACCACCACCACTAACCCGCCCGGCCCGGCGCCGGGGGCGTGGCTCGTGGCTCGTGGCTCGTGGCTCGTGGAGAGTCCACCAGCATGCAAAACGTGGGGAATAAAAGAAGTCAACCAAAACGCGTGGAATAAAATCAGAAAACTGTCAAATCAATTAGTGGAGGCAATCACGGAATTTGATTGGTCGGTTACAAGAGTCAAAGGTTTCAAACTCCCCTCTCCCCTATAAAAAAAATTCTCTCTCTATATTATTTTTCTTTCTTTAGTTTCTGTTAGAAGATACCTGTACTATGGCCGGAATATCTTTTTAACACCGGGAATTATTCCTTTACCGTGTAAGTTTGTGCTTTCGTTTTTCCGTGTAAAAGCTTTGTAATTCATTCTCGTTGTAATTCAGTTTTCGTGTAAGAGTTAGTTTACAGTCAATTGAAGGTTTGATTTATTTTGTTTCGTTTTCGTCAAATTTTTTCTAAACGGTGATTCTCTATCACCTACAATTTAAAAAGATATTCCGTAGTTTTCTTTTATCACCGTTTTTTATTATGGCTTTTCCAACCTCGGCTGTTGCTTCATCATTGAATGCAAGGCACTTCCCAACAAGAATCAGGTGGAATCTCTTAATGGTTCCAACTACAAGCGTTGGGCACAAAAGATCCTTATCTGTCTTGAACAGTATGAACTGGACTTCGTTCTATACGAGGATCCTCCACTTTTAGTGGACAATGGAGTTCCCACTGAAGAAGAACATACTAGGCATCTTGCTCTGGAAGCCAAGTTTAGGCGAGCTAACACCATGGCTCGAGGATGGATGTTGAACAACGTGTCAAACCTCATCTTTGATCTTCTTGCCAAAGAAAAATCGGCAAAGATCATATGGGAGACACTTGAGAAAAAATATGGGGCCGAGGATTCGGGTAAGAAGAAATATGTCACTGGGGCTTGGTACAACTTTCGTCTCACCGATCAAAAACCCATGACCGAACAACTCCATGTCTATGAGAACCTTTGCGCAGATGTGATTGCTGAAGGTATGAAAATGTGTGAAGTTCTCCAAGCCAATATCTTGCTAGAAAAGTTTCCACCCTCCTGGAGCGAATACCGTAATCAACTGAAGCACAAGAAGAAGGAAATGACACTACAAGAGCTGATTAGCCACATTCAAGTCGAAGAGGCTAATCGACTCAAAGACAGGTCTATTTCTTTTCCTACTAAATCCTCCAAAGCTAATCTTGTTGAAAGCTCTGGTGAAGGTAACAAAGGCAGGTTCAAAGGAAAGGGTAAACAACAAGGCCACAACAAATCCAAATCTGGGGGAAACAAGAACCGCGGCAACTCCAAAGGTGGTGGGTTCAAAAACTCTGGTAAGATTCAGAAACCCAAAGGAGCTTGCTACTGTTGTGGGAAGGAAGGACATAGGGCTTTCGAATGCAAACTTAGAGCCGATCAAGGTCTTAAACCTGCCGCAAATCTGGTCGAGACCGAAGAGGTTATCGCTGCCGTAATGGTCGAGGTAAACCTAATTGAGAACAAAACCGAGTGGATCCTTGATACTGGAGCGTCTCGTCATTTCTGCTCAACGAGATCCATGTTCAAGAAATTCGAAGAAGCAACAAATGGTGAATTTGTCTACATGGGTGACTCCTCAACCGCCATGGTCTTCGGTAAAGGACAGGTTTCTCTCAAACTCACTTCTGGTAAAATCTTAGAGTTGAATGATGTTCTCTTCGTTCCCTGTCTCCGTAGGAACCTAGTTTCCGGAGCTCTTCTTAATAAAGTAGGCCTTAAACTTGTATTTGAAGGGGGGGAAATGGTTATTACCAAAAATTATGAGTTTGTGGGGAAAGGGTACATGAATGATGGTTTATTTGTTGTAAATACTGTACCAATGAATGAGAATGCCTCTGATTTTGCTTATGTTGTTGAATCTCTTGACACTTGGCATGGTAGACTAGGTCACCTTAATATCTCGTCTATTAAAAGGCTTAAAGAACTTGGACTAATACCCCTCAATAAAATAGATGACTTTTCCAAATGTCAAATATGTGTAGAGTCCAAACTTGCTAAGAAACCCTTTAAGCCTGTGACCTCGAGAAAGACTAAACTGCTAGAATTAGTGCATTCTGACTTAGCTGATTTTAAAAACTCCGCTAGTAGAGGAGGAAAACTTTACTATATAACCTTTGTAGATGACTACTCTAGGTTCACTAAAGTGTATCTCCTCAAAACTAAAGACGAGGCGGAAAACGCGGTTTTTAAATACAAAGCTGAAGTAGAAAATCAACTAGACTGTAAAATCAAAAGATTTAGGTCACATAGAGGAGGCGAATATAGTTCTAATTCACTTAAAGAGTTTTGTGAAACAAATGGAATAATCCACAAACTAAGTGCCCCTATACACCCCAACAAAATGGCATAGCTGAGAGAAAACATAGATCCCTTAAAGAGACTATGAATGCTATGTTAATAAGTTCAGGTTTACCAACCAACATGTGGGGGGAAGCTGTTCTGTCAGCCTGTTATGTCCTTAATAGGGTAGCCCATAAATCCCTAGATAAGACCCCCTATGAGATGTGGAAAGGCTTTCCACCTAACCTGAAATTTTTAAAATTGTGGGGGTGTCTGGCTAAAGTCAAACTACCCGATTTTAAAACAGTCACCGTTGGACCCAAAACAATAGACTCTGTATTCATAGGGTATGCTCAGAATAGTGTAGCCTATAGATTCCTATCATTAGATGATAACTCCGTGTTTGAATATAGAGATGCTGAATTCTTTGAAAACATTTTCCCTTTGAAAACTGTGAATACTGTTGATGCTTCTTTGCCTTCTAGTAACTTATCTGTTGATGTTAATGTTCCTTTGTGTGATAGTGCCCCTGGCCCCTCTACCTCCTATGTACCTAGTAGTATTCTTGAGGAAGAACTTAGGAGGAGTAAGAGGCGTAGGACCGAGTCCAGCTTCGGACCTGATTTTATCACAGCCTTCTTAACCGAAGGTTTTCACATTGACCTGATAAGTGAACAGGTTGTCACCTGTCTCCTCATGGAGGAAGACCCAACAACTTATGCCGATGCTTTGAGATCGGTAGATGCTAGTTTTTGGAAAGAAGCTATTAACAGCGAGCTTGAGTCTATTAGAAGTAATCATACGTGAGAATTGACTGACTTACCTAAAGGCAGCAAACCCATTAACAGCAAATGGATTTTTAAGAAAAAATTGAGGCCAGATGGCTCAATAGAAAAATTCAAATTTAGGCTTGTGATTAAGGGTTTCACCCAAAAGAAAGGCCTTGATTACTTCGACACTTATTCCCCTGTGACCAAAATCGCCACCATTAGGACCCTCATCGCTCTTGCGGTCATTCACAAACTTGTCATACATCAGATAGATGAAGAGATCTATATGGCCCAGCCTGAAGGGTGCGTGGTTCCTGGTCAATGGGATAAAGTGTGCAAGTTAAAGAAGTCTTTGTATGGCTTAAAACAGACACCCAAAAAATGGTATGAAAAACTCGACAGTACCCTAATTTCAAATGGGTTTGTGGTCAACACTTCTGACTCGTGTGTTTACTCCAAAGTAACAGGATCAGAGTGTACCATCATATGCCTGTATGTAGATGACATGCTCATCTTCGTCACTTCCCTTCATACCATAAATGAGACCAAACGCTTCTTGTCATCAAAGTTTGACATGAAAGACATGGGAGAAGCAGATGTAATTCTTGGGGTAAAAATCATTAGGAGCAGTAATGGTATCTCCCTGAATCAGTCTCATTACGTAGAAAGGATGTTGAAGAAATTTGACTCCTTTGAGGTGACACCTGTAAACACTCCTTATGATTCTAGTATTCATTTGTCCAAGAATTCTGGGGATGCTGTATCCCAAAACGAATATGCCAAAATCATAGGGAGTGTGATGTTCTTAATGAACTACACTCGACCCGATATTGCCTACGCCGTCAGTAGACTTAGTCGCTATACTCATAACCCGAGTAATGACCACTGGGTTGCACTTCGTCGTCTTCTAAAGTACCTGCGAGGTACTATGGACCTAGGACTGCATTACAGCTCTTTCCCTGCAGTTCTTGAGAGATTCTGTCATGCAAACTGGATCTCTGACAATGACGAAGTTAACTCCACCAGTGGTTATGTTTTCTCCTTAGGAAGAGATGCTATATCGTGGAAGTCCTCTAAACAGACTTGTATAGCACGCTCCACCATGGAGTCTGAGTTTATAGCACTAGAAATGGCTGGACAAGAAGCTGAGTGGTTGAGAAGTCTCTTATCAGATGTGCCCCTTTGGGAAGGTAAGGCCACACCTGTGTGTATCCATTGTGATTCACAAGCAGCCATTGCAGTCGCTCATCAAAGTGCCTACAATGGAAAGAAGAGACATATACGCATCAGACATGGCTCAGTAAAACAGTTACTAAAGAATGGTGTGATAGCCTTAGAGTATGTACGATCAGAGGAGAATCTCGCTGATACTTTTACCAAAGGCCTACCCAGGAGAGTAGTCCTGGAAACGTCGAGGGGGATGGGGTTGAGACCCATTAATGGGGAACATGTGACTCTTGAGTCAAGATGATCTCCATCCATCCCTATGGCATAAAACTAAAGTAATATGGATTCATAGTCACTTGTGGTGGTCCTTTTGAGAAGGACTTGATGAATCAGAATTCATAGCCTCTATGGTGGTCCTTTCGAGAAGGACTTGATGAATTCAAGGGTAGTAGCAAAACCCAAACCTTTATAAACAAAAATGTTAAGGAGACGTCCTTGAACAAATGTAAATAAAGGTATCCACAAAGTTCATAGCCCGTAAGGGTGGTTCTTAGAGAAGGACTGATGAACTAAACTGAAAGGTGAGGTTCGAGGAAACCATAACTTTCAGCAGGGTAGAGTATGTGTTGTGAGGGCCTCTATCGGAAACCGTTAAAGTTCAAGAGTACGTTCACTTAAACGGAATTCGGTGGTTGCCTCACTTCACTACGTGACAATTCAAATCGAAAGATATTGGCACTTAAGTACAATTCACCCAAAAGCTGAAAGTCATGGAAACCTGGTCACTTTCTCTCCAAACCATTGTGAACACTTCAAAAGTGTGGGGGATTGTTGGAACCTGTTGAAGTGAAACATGGACATGGGGGAATTTCTCCTTTTCCCACATCGGTGTGTAGAAAGGTTTTAGAGCATCTTTTAGCCATAGTTATGGCATTAGCTTCCAAAGATCACAACTCCATGTACATGACAAGGTATGGAGAAGCCCCACACGCGCGCACCACCACCACCACCACCACCACCCACCCGCCCGGCCCGGCACCGGCACCGGCGACGGCGGCGGCGGCGAGGGCGTGGGCGTGGGTCGTGGGGAGTTTGGGGAGTTTGGGGAGTCAAAAAATGAAAAATGAAAAATGAAACAGGTTTTACTATCAGCTATTAAAGGGACGTTGGCAATCAATCAATAGTAAAATGTAAATCAAAGACTCCACTAATCACGCGTCCGTTGAAGATCATACCATCA
Organism: Nemophila menziesii; assembly: GCA_029959085.1. Lineage (NCBI taxonomy): Eukaryota > Viridiplantae > Streptophyta > Magnoliopsida > Boraginales > Hydrophyllaceae > Nemophila > Nemophila menziesii. The sequence goes on along the minus strand of JARWIR010000018.1, from coordinate 23,073,733 downwards.
GCTGGCCAAGTCAACCATCGGTTACACCAGCATGCAAAACGTGGGGAATAAAAGAAGTCATCCAAAACACGTGGAATAAAATCAGAAAACTGTCGAATCAATTAGTGGAGGCAATCACGGAATTTGATTGGTCGGTTACAAGAGTCAAAGGTTTCAAACTCCCCTCTCCCCTATAAATAGAGCTCATTCCCCACCAGAGTTCAACACGAATTACAAAGCAAATCAAAGCACAAAGCAGAAAAAAAAAATTCTCTCTCTATATTATTTTTCTTTCTTTAGTTTCTGTTAGAAGATACCGGTACTACGGCCGGAATATCTTTTTAACACCGGGAATTATCCCTTTACCGTGTAAGTTTGTGCTTTCGTTTTTCCGTGTAAAAGCTTTGTAATTCATTCTCGTTGTAATTCAATTTTCGTGTAAGAGTTAGTTTACAGTCAATTGAAAGTTTGATTTATTATGTTTCGTTTTCGTCAAATTTTTTCTAAACGGTGATTCTCTATCACCTACAAGTAAGACTTTTAGAAGTTTTTTATATTTGTAACTCTGATGTTGGTTATAGATTTGCAAATGACTCACACTCTCTTTATATAGTAGTAGATGACTTACAGAATACGTCTACACCTAATGACATGTCATAAAAACGTCTGCCATAAACACAAATGTTTCACAAATTTGAAAATATGACATCAACCCGGACACTCTTGTGCCTAGTCGGAGGATGAATTTGGACAAACTCTGTAACCTCTGTAACAGTTGGAGTTTTTATTACGGGAGTTTCTGAACGTTAGAAATTTGAGCATTCAAGTTTGTGCATTTTCCTCTTCTGATGTCTTTTCCAGACATGGCTAATGAAATGTATAAATACCAGTTTCAAAATAAGGTTTTATTTTTGAATTTTCCGAGACTCTCCAACTTTCCACGACCATGCCATGCACACTGTCACCGGGCCAGACCAGGAGGAAGGGGGTGGTGGTGGTGTGCACATGTGGGGTATTTACCTTACTTTTCATTTGAGTTTTGAGTCTTTTAAAATACATAGGGGAGAAAAATAATATAAACTATTATTCTTTCTCCTTAACTTTCTATGTGAGACTTTTTAAGAAAAAACACTTGGTGTTCTTCTTCTCCAACAACTTGCAAACAATTAAAAACCAATAACGATATTTTTAATTTCCAACAATCTCCCACTCAAACTCTGGAAGAAAATGTGAACAGGTTTATGTGCATACCAGCTTTTGTTGAATTCTACTTAATGGTTATATATTTCTATTTGATTTGACACATAATAAAGTGAGACAACCACCAAATCCTATCAAGTGAATGTACTCTTGAAAATGGTGTTTTTCAGTCGATACCCTCACATCACATACTCCACCCTCTAGTAATTACAGGTTCCTTGATCATCTCTCTCTTTTACAAATATATATTCTTTAAAATGTCTACCCAAAGTAGTATGCCCCTCTAGGGTATCGAGACCATTAAGAGCACTAGAGCTCAGCCTCATCGTTATTTAGTGAATTCATTAAGTCATTCTCAATAGAAACACCACTATGAGATTTTAATTCATTGAGTTGAGATATTCAAGAATGTCTATCTAATGTGGATACCCCTCTAGGGCCTAGATATCATGTTAGGGGCAATGTATCTCAACCTCATCAGTGAATTTATAAAGTAATTCTCAATAATGCATCCATTGCTGGCTACAAATTCATTGAAAGTTTATACATTCATCAGTAAGATATTTAAAGAGCAATATGCCTTAACCTCTGTGGTTGTTAATCAATTCCTTCTTCATAAGACCACCACTACGGCTACGAATTCATTAAGAGTTAATATGCTAATATTTGCATGCATATTTCTATGCTATATGGATTGGAAGGTGGTGAATGTATAGACTCATCTGTCATATGTTCTGCATCAATGATTTTCAGCCCCACCTCCCTTGATGTTTCCAGGATTACAATCTTGGTTAAGCCTTTAGTAAATGGATCAACCAAATTTATTTTGACCGTACATACTCCAAGGCTATCCCACCATTCTTTAGTAATTATTTTACTAAACCAGGTCTAATGCAAATATATCTCCTATATCATTGTAGACATTTTTACGAGCGACGTCATTCGCTACTTGTGAATCACAATTAACACATATCGATGTTGCACTTCCTTCCCATAGTGGCATATTTACTAGGAGACTTCTTGATCACTCAACTTCTTGTCCTGCCAACTCTAGTGATATGAACTCGAACGTTATGGTGGATCGTGCTATACAAGTCTATTTGTAAGACTTCCACAATATAACACCTTCTTCTAAGGAGAACACATAGCCACTGGTGGAGTTTACTTCAATATTGTCTAAGATCCAATTTGCATCACAAAATCCTTCAAGAATTATAGGAAACTTGTTATAATGCAGACTAAGATCAATAGTACCTCTCAAGTACTTTAATAAACAACGAAGAGTAACCCAGTAGATACAACTCATGTTGTGAGTATAACGGCTAAGTCTACTTACAACATAGAAAATATTGGGTTGGGTATAGTTCATTAAGAACATCACGCTTCCTATAATTTTAGCATAGTTATACTAGGATACAACATCCCCATAGTTTTTTACACAAATGGATACTAGAATCATAATAAGTTTTAACCGGCATCACATCAAAATAGTCAAATATCTTTATCACCTTTTCTATACAATGAGTCTGACTAAGAGAAAATACCATTACCACGCCTAAAGATTTTAACCTCTAAGATCACATCAACTTCCTCCATATATTTCACATCTAAATTATAAGACAAGTGGTAGGGCTAGATGTGTGATAAATAAACTAATAAATAAAAATAATAATAATAAAGGCCACATACCCTTAACTACCACGAGAAACTCACGGCAAGTATTACAAATCGTTTGCAGTTTTAGTTAGTAAGTAAAGTTCGCTCACAGGGATTTGATCTATTAGATCTACTTGTGTATATAGAGAAGTGTAGGAGAATTTACTTGTTAATGAAAATATATTAAAATAAATAATATTATTCGTTATCAGATTTAATATAATGCAAATAAATAATTACTAAAGAATAGAGATGATAAATATAGCTTATGATTGCTATTATGCACTTATCCTTCTAAAATTAATATTCTAGTTATAAGGGTGAATTGAGCTCTTTTTGTGTAAATAGTCAGGATTCTATATTCCTCCTAACCCCCTTCCAGGTGGACTTAGGATGCAACCTAACAATTACCAGAGTACTTGGATAAGGGGACCCTGCACAATGGTCGGTGGTTAATCTCAAACCCTAGTGACTATCTAGTTATGCAAGTCCGTTAGGATCATGACCGCACACTAGACGTTTATATGGTGTTTCAATGGTTGAACACCCTTCCGGGTGACCATCAAACTACTAATGGGGTAACCCTATACGTTTGCAACCGCAAGAACTACCGACATTAAGTCAAAGCACATAAAACAAATATATAAAGTAACTAAGTAGCTCAATCAATTTAAAGGTTAATCCCAAATAACATAAAAATAAGGTAAATTAGAAATCAAAGAGTATACATATGAAAACCCCAAGCTATGGGAAAATTAGTTCATATCTAAAGTCATAGAAATAAAACTAATGAATAAAGATATTAGAGACAATTTTTAGTTATTGAATCTAATATAATTTACCCTAATGATAGAGAGATCGGATGGAGAAAAGTAGTTTGTGACTTTCCAACTTCTAGTCTTCCTCTCTTGGTCTTCTTGCTTCCCTGGATGATAAAACATGATACTAAAGTCTAATATTCAAGCAAAGACAATGTTTACAAAGGTATCTAGCTGTATTTATAGGTGTTAGGTCGAAATATTGGAGTAGAAGTCAAAAAACTGGAGTCCTATTCCTTTTCGAATTTGTTTACAAAAATATAGGACAAGATAAACACTGCTGAGTGATTTGGTCATACCTCATTTGGCAATTTTTCATTTCCTAAATCAACTCTGTTTCCTTTTAACTTTAGATTTCACCTTGGATCTTCTTTCCTTAACTCTTTCACATTTATTTGGCGTCTAATTATATTTCCTTTTACCTAAGAGCTCCATATTAACATACAAATTATACAAAAAACGCTACGAAAGTAATAAATCTCGATATCAAGGCATGAATAATGAAATTATAAAATAATGGGGAAAACGAATTAAGTCTTCTAAATACCTATAAATACACCCTTATATCCCTTGTAAATCATCCTTGCCTCACATAAATTAGTCCTTAGGGTTATATCATTAGAGTTATTGTAGAGAGCAATATGAAGTCTTTTATTCAATCTTTTAGTTTATTTCCTTCAGGTATGAAATAATTTTCCCATAGCTTGGGTTTTGCATTATGTATAATCTATGAGTTCTATTTTCTTTCTATCTAAATTTCTTTGGGAATTATACGATTTAATCTGATATTAGCTGCTTACCCATATATTTGTTTATGTGGTTTGAATTATTGTCTATCCTAAACCTGATCACTTTAGGCTTTCTTAATAGTAGTTAGATGGTGGCCCGGAAGGGGTGTCTAATTATTGAAACACTACATAACGTCTAGTGTCCAATATTGGTCCTGACAACACTGATTCTAACTAGATATTCATTAGGGTTTGTTTTAATCACCATAACACCAATTGAAGGAATATACAGCTTAGGGCCTTGGTAGCGCTTGATAACCCTAAGTTTGGACTGCCTCGTGGTTGTGTTGTATCCCCCTTAGTCGCTCTCAAGGTCTAAGGTATGGGAATTTAGAATCCTGACTAAGTATTTAAGAGTTAGTATCTCCCTTATTAACTAGAATTTGATAGAAAGAATTAGAAGGATTAGTGCATACTAGCAAAACCTAAGCTATATCACTCATCTCATATTTCTTCATATTTAATTTATTGTCTATACTTTTATTTAGTTTAATTAATTCTCTCCCAATTCATTCATCTTTACTTTCTGTCTTTTAATTAATTACTTGCTACTCTTAATTATTACTCATTCGTGTAACACACTAAGTCCCTGAGAACGAATCTTCTTATCATTAAAACTTGCATACGTCCTGTAATACTTGCAGTACTGTTCTAGTCTAGGGTGAATTGTGCATCGTTTATCTATATTTTATTATATTAATTTATCGCACCCTAGGCAACACCAAGTTTTTGGCGCCGCTGCCGGGGACTTGTGTCTCGTAAGCGTGTGGGTTATCTATTTTGAGTAGTAGTTTTTAGTTAAAGTTTTATTTTTCAGTTTTTATTTTTCCAGATTTACGTTTCTGGTTTGCTTTAGTCTTTTTCAGGTTTCAACAGTGTTTCATCTTTGGCCTCCTCTCCCGGAGCCCGAAAGGAGCTTCACAACTTATAACAGACGTATCCGAGAAGAAAGAGCCTCAAGAAGAGTTATGGTAGAACAACAAGATACAGTAGATCCGAGAGTACTTGGTTCGTTAGGACATATTCACCCACTAGTAGGAGATAACAGATATAACAATAACAATCAGAACAGAGTTGAGCAAGACCTCCTAGGCTTGGGAGTACCGTTTCATGTTCAACCATTAGGTTATCGTCCTTCAGAGATCCAGAATATCAGATTTAGGCCTGATCTGGGCATGCTTAGTCAATTTCAGAATTTCGGACTCTATAGTGGTACAGCAGTTCAAGATCGGGTAAGAGCGATTCAGAAGTTCATGCAGATTTGTGATGCCTATGTTACTCCAGGCATTACACGCGAGCAACTGTATTGTCACGTGTATTCATTCTTTCTAACCGGTAAAGCTGGTGAGTGGCTAGATAGGAAACCACCAGGTACTATTAATACATGGGCATAACTTCAAGCCGCATTCTTTAACCGTTTTTATTTGAAGAGTATGAGACTCAAAGACCAAAGCGAGCTTGCAAAGTTTTGTCAAGAGAATGGAGAAGAAGTAGGAGACGCGTGGACAAGGTTTCAACATAAGTTATCTAGATGTCCACTCCATGGTTACACCCCGTCTTTACAGTTAGCCATATTCTATTAGGGTATCAATAGAGAAAGTAGACTGAGGGTTGATAATCTTGGAAAAGGAAATTTCGTGTCCATGGATCCTGCAGAAGCCTCCGAAGGTTTAGAAAATATTATGGAAACAGAAAGGAGTTGGCCACTTTTGCGAGCTCCTATTACAAACGCCAAAGGTAGGCTTCGATTAGATGTAGAAACTGCAAACTCAGCTCAATTGTCCGCATTGGAGAATCAAATTAAAGAACTTAAGCTTGAGATGCAGAGTAATTTAGCTGCATCAAATGTAGTGCAAGAAGCATAAGGTTATCAACAGTGTGGGGTCACAAATCATACATGGGAAGAGTGCGAAGGAAACAACATCTGTTTTTTTCATATCCAACCAAGGAAATTATCAATTTGGTAACGGGAATCATCCGGGTATGCAATATTCAAATCCATGGGGGGCAGCTAATCCTGGTCATTATCAACCTCGTCCCCAGAATAACTCTTTCCAACCAAGAGGTCAAGTTCCATATCAAGGAAATCAGAATTATAATCGACCTGCTCCTCCATAACAACTTGTTAATGATGCATATACCGATACTTTAGCTCAGAAAGCTCTACCACAGTATCATCAAGAAGGAGTTGTGGGTTATCAATAGTTGAAGAATTTTATGGATCTTATGACCACTAATATGCATTCGCAGAACGAGAAGTTAAGAGAACAAGAAGCTTCAATTCAGATTTTAGGTACGCAAGTAGGACACATGAATAAAGTTCTTACTAACATTATGGAACAAAAAGAATTGAAAGCTATCGAAGGAGGTGATGCCAATGTTGGGTTGGAAGCTTGTAAGGCTATTTGTCTTGAGATTGAAGAAAATAAGGAAGTACCGCATGCTGCCGAAAGTGTTGTGGAAGTTCCTAGTACCGAAGAAGAACCAACCAAGTCTAGCCCCGTGGACTCTAACTGTTTAGAAGATGAGGAAAAAGATTCAGAAAAAATCCGAGTTTATACAGCTTCTGAAAGATATGCAAGAAGAGATTAGATCGATTATGGCGTTACAAGCTGAGAGATCTAAAGAAAAAGAGGAAGAAGCCTCAAAAGAAAAAGTAGAAGTTGCACCTCTGTGCAAGAAAAGAAAGAAGAAGATAAGGTGGAATCGCCACTAGTTGTTCAAACAGTGTCATCAACCATTCCGTATACAAATCCGAAGGATGACATTGAACTCAAGACATTTGTAGAGGCGTAGCCAGGATCTTAGTAAATAGACTACAACCACTTATGAATTTACTCATAAGTGAAAATCCAAGTGCTTTCATTCCAAATAGATTCATTTAAGAAAACACGATGATATCACATGAATTAATAACTCATATTAAAAGGAAAAAAACTAAAAAAAAGTATTTGGTAGCTGTGAAAGCTAATATAAAAAAAACCTATGAATATATAGAATAAGACTATTGACAAGATTAAATGACTAAAGTAGGTTTTAATATTGACTAGGTCAGAAAAATTATGACCAGTATTAAGTTGGTAACCTACTCTGTTTTAATTAATGGTGAAATTCAGCAAATTCAAAATCCTACTAGAGGTATTAGACAAGGGGACCCACTATCCCATTTAATCTTTTATTTAGTAACATAAACTTTAAACAAGCTTATTAAACACAAAAAAGAAAAAGACCTAATACAGGATGTAAAAATTGGTACTCTATTTTAATTAATGGTGAAATTCAGCAAATTCAAAATCCTACTAGAGGTATTAGACAAGGGGACCCACTATCCCATTTAATCTTTTATTTAGTAAAATAAACTTTAAACAAGCTTATTAAACACAAAAAAGAAAAAGACCTAATACAGGATGTAAAAATTGGTACCAACTGCCCGCAAATAACATATCTACTATTTGCGGATGGCATATGAGTTTTTTAATAGCAGGCCATAATGAGATCAAAACATTTAACGATGTTATGAATAAAAATAAAAATGCTATTGGACTTAGTCTTAATCTTAACAAATGTGGGGCTATTTTTAGTCCTAGTACTCCATTTTTTATACAAAATAACATGGAAAAAAGATTAACTATGAAAAAGACAAAATAACCTTAGAAGTTACTTAGGCTTACCAACTGAATGGGGTAGAGGTAAAAGTAAAGAATTACAATTTGTAACTGACAGAATATTAGGAAAAATTGAAAATTGAAAAACATTATATCGGTCAGAAGGAGGTAAAAAAATTCTGATTAAATCGGTGTTACAAAACCTCCCTAACTATATAATATCTGACTTCCTACAACCAAATAACATCATTAACATAATCCATTCTATTATTGCCAACTTTTTGTGGAGTAAAACTGGGAAAAAAAAGAATACACTAGGCAAAATGGGAAACCATAACTAATTCAAAATTTGAAGGCGGACTTGGTTTTAGAGATCTCCACATCACGAATCTAGCCTTATTTGGTAAACAAGCCTGAAACCTACTTAATAATCATATTCATTTAAGATATTAGAAGGAAAATGTTTCTTTAAAAGTAACTTTATAGAAACAAAAATTGGTAGTTCGCCCATTTGGGGGTGGAGTAGCGTCTTAAAAGGGAGGGACACCTTTATTAGAAACACCCATTGGAAAATGGGTAATGGTCTAACCATTGATATTAATAAACATAAATGGATTGACACTAATTATGAAAATAAAAAACCTATAATTTCATATTTTAATAAAGTTCTCAACTTATTAACAGGGAAGATAAATCTTGGAAATTTGACATACTTGGAACACTATACACAGAGGATATAGTGTCTAAAATAACTAAGATGATCATCCCTAAATTTGAATGTTAAGATCAAATATGTATTGATTATTGTAAAAATAGTAACTATACGGTTAAAGAAACATACCATAGATTAAAGAACAAGATAATATAATACAAAAGGAGAAAGTACCCAACAAACAAACTACTTCTATTAACAATAGTAAACAACTTTGGAAACTGATTTGGAATATGGAAACACCAACTAAAATAAAAAAAATTATGTAGAGAGTTATAAAAAAATTACTACCTACTGAGGAAAACCTATTTAATAGGAAGTGTAGTGTAGATAATATTTGTAAATTTTGTAATAATGAAATTGAAACTATTGAGCATATGCTTTCTGCTTGTCCTTGGGCTAAAGGGGTTTGGTATACTATCCCCCCTCAATCTAAGGACACAAAATGAAACTACTAATAGAATCGATCAATGGTTGCTAACTTATATTATGAAAATAGTAAATAAATTTAAAAATACAGATAGAATGTTTAGAACTGATTTGCCAAATTTCATGGCAAATCTAAAAATCTAAAAATAACTTTGTATACAATAATTAAAAATGTGATCCTATAAAAACTTGTAATCAAGCAATACAAAATTGGATTGAATACTATAAAATATCAAATCCTTATAATAATCACTTCATGAGTAATGAAGAAGATCAAAATATCATCATTAACAATAATTTAAGTAATAATAATAATAATGAATAAAAAAATAATTGTACTACAAATAATAAAAGAATAAAATTTAGGGTCAATTATCCATGGGGTCTTAAAGACTATTTTAGTGCTACAAAGGAACTAGTCCATTTTCTCTCTCCTCTAAAGAAGTCTCTAAGATGCCCATTGTCATTACTACCCTTATAGTGTATATAAGACAAAAAAAGATTCTTCTCTCTCCTACATTACCATTACTCTCTCTCCTCCATTACCATTACTCTCTTTCCTCCATTACTATTAATCTATCTCCTCCTTTATCATTTTTTCTCTCTCCTTCTTCATTAGCTATCAATAAATTCCACCTCTGACCACAACCGCCGACCACCGCCAAAAAAGGTTTTGAGCCTGGAAAAAGATACTGAGCATGGAAAAAGTTACTGAGCATGGGCTACTGAGCATGGAAAAAGTTGCTGAGTATTGAAAAAAATGCTGAGTGTCAAAAATATTTGATGAGTATTCGAATTTTTTTGTTGAGTGGCTTTACTGAGCATGCTCGTTTGCTTAGTAACTTTACTTAGCATGCTCGAATGCTCAGTAACTTTACTGAGTATCGAGAAAATATCATTGAGTTCTTGGAAAAATTAAACAAAATTAAACAATATTTTACAATATTAAAATTATATTTATTTAGACAAATCAAAAATTAATAAATTACACAACAAAGAAAATAAATAACATTACATTAAATTCAAAAAAAAAATATTGTTGAGCACGACAAAAATAAACTAAACAAACCAGGAAAATAAAATGTAGCAAAAACACTACTTCACCATAGATCAAAGCTACTGCCACCCCACCAACATTATCTCGATCACCACAATTGGAAAGAGTTTGTATTATAAATAATTGAATTTAATTATTATAGAGAGCTATAAATAATATTGAAGCATGTTTGCAAGGAGTAGTTGTTTGGTGTGGGTGCAGCACTATCTTTACCACTTGATGTAGAAGGGCAACTTGTTGTTTGATAGCAGAAGCTATTTCACCATATTGAAGAAGTATATGGAGTGTTCTTTAATATGCTCCATAGATCGAACCTACTACCACACCCACCAACAACACTCATTCACCATACACCGACCACCCATTTCACTCCAATCAAAGCCACTACCACCCCCACCAACAACACTCCTTCACGACCCCAAAACCAGAACCACCACATCGCACCACCACCTCGCAACACCAACTCAAACCACCACCTCGCAGCCAGATCCGTTGAGAAGAGGTTCGTTGGTGGGGGAAAAGGTGTGATAAATAAATAGATAAATAAGATAATAATAAAGGACACACAACCTTGTCTACCACGAGAAACTCACTGCAAGTATTACAAATCGTTTGCAAGTTTTAATGATAAGTCAAGTTCGTTCGCAGGGATTTAATCTGTTAGATCTACTTGTATTAAATAAGCGTAGATAAATTTAAATGTTTATATAAAAAGAGAATGATATGAATAATTATATGATATGAATAAATAATAAACAATAATGCAGAATAAATATGAATGTAAGTCAAATAAATTAGGGTCACTAATATGAGTCTATTACTAAGTTATTCTAATCTTATGGTGACTTGAGCATTATATATTAACCGGGATTCTAAATTCTACCTAACCCCCGTCAGGGTGGACTTAGGAGCAACCTCTCATCTAGTAGGATCTTGGGTAAAGAAACCTCGAGTAATGATTGGTGGTTAAATCAAACCTTTATGGCTATCTAGTTAGGGTCACTACTAGACGATTATGTGATGTTGTCAATAACTAAGAATAGTCCTAAGATTGGCCAAATCTAGGGTTGTAACAATAAGTCAAAACATATAATAACAATATACACCAAGCTCAAATCAATTAGAATAACAAATAGTATTATGAAATTTAGACAAAATAATAACCCAATAATTAAAAGTAAAACTTACAGAATAAAAGCTTAGAAAAATGGTGAATCCACAAATCTATAGCTAATTACCCTAAATATTATGGAGAAGGATAGATGTAGAAGAGGAGTTTGTCACTCTCCAACTTCTTGCTTCTTGTCTTCCTCTATAGGTCAGCTTGCTTCTTAGATGAATAACTTGATACTAAGGATGAATATTAAATTAAAGGACTAAGCTACTATTTAAAACTGAGAAAATACAAGCAAGGACTAAGCCTATACTTGGCACTGAGCAAGGCCATGTTTACAATGGTTTAAGGGTGTATTTATAGGTGTCTTGGAAGCCCTAATTCGTTTTCTTGGAGTGGAAGACAAGTAATGGACTCCTTACCCAACTCAAATTCGTAACCCTAAAATATAGAAAAGGTAAGATTATGTTGCTGATTTGTTTTGGCCGTAACTTTTTCAATACTTATCCATTTGACGCGTTCCAATAGTCGAAACTGATCGACTCGGAAAGCTCTTTAACTTTGCTTCAGACCACTCTTCCAAATTCCTAGTCAATCTTGAGTTATGATCACTGTTCAGATTTATTTGGCAACTTTATCTTTCCATACATTATCTTTTCCTTCTTTTCTCCAATTTTCATGTATATCTTCTTTCCATTATCTCTTAGAATTGACTTGGCATCTAATTAATCTCCATATATATCTTTAAATCTTCACACTAAATAAATAATTAAACCAAATATGCTCTAAAAATAATAAATCATTAAATCAAGACTAGAAATAGGAAAGTGCAATAATACATGATAAAATTGACTGAATGACTTCCTAAAACACTAAAAATGATGTCTCCAACTAATATTAAATCATCACAAATGGGGAGACATCAAGACCCCCAACTCAAAGTTGTATCGTCCCGACACAATAAAGATAGAAACAAAGGGAAGTCTCTAAATACACACCTAGGTCAATTAAGCACAGTGGGAAAGGAGATGGCAGTATATATAAAATAGACATAAAGCAACTACTCATAAAATTTCATGTAATAATATTTGAAAACTACATACCTGTACACTTCTTATATCCACAATCAACGGTTTGAATTCAAGATTAGATTAGCTTCACAATGTAAGAACGAGAGGAGCATTACTCAGTTCACCAAGGAAGTTATAGATTGTTCATCAAACTTCACTAGTATCCAAAGATCCACTTAACTACTCTATATTAGCTCAATCACTTCTAGATTACATAGCAAAGTATCGTAAGGTCTTTAAGGTTGTAATGTTGGCTTAGGGACGGTATGAACAGTATATTTGGATAATTTAGAGTGAGCTTTTGGCTCTCTCCTCACTAGCCATAAACGAATCGCCCTAGAGCTTGAGTTACTCTCATAAAACGTTTCTCACTCAACCCAATGATTTTCTTGATGCACAAAATAGCATCCTCAATAACCCAATAAAGCATAAAGATGTTCACATAAAAATTCCTCTTTGCCGGTCCAAATATATATTCTTTTCAAATCAATTTTTTCTTTTGTATAGCAATGACTCTCTTTTTAATGTTGAGATATCATGCTATTTTTCTCATAAATTTTTCTTTTCTTTTCATGCTTTTCAGATTTTTTCATTTACTATTACCCCGGCAGAGGGTTACAATATAAACCTGTGAATCATCATCAATATATAGATTGAGCACAATTAATAAGCTCAAAAATCCCAACCTAATAACAATTCCCATAATGGTGGACCCACCACCCCAAGCTCAAGCTCTAAACCAATTGTGTATGCATCACAATTCGAGTGCGGGTCATATGGAAAAGTCCTATAATCTAAAGGGATATGGCTTATAATGTGGTTAATAAAAAGGCTTTAGAAAGGCTAGAAGGGGCTGAGAAGGATATAAAATATTAAATCAAATAACAGGGTGAGAAATTTAAAAGGCTTCAAGAGGCTTCAATATGAAAGAACTGCCTTAATCACTTTCTAAACCATGCAATTTTACCTTTAGCACGTTCTTAAAAGGGGTTTGTCAACTAGCTTGGATCTCACGGCCTACAAACCACTCATGGCTCCCTGAGATCGAACATACTTTCTATCGAATTGCTAACTAATCTTTTCTTTACTATTAATGTGTGTTTTCCTGCAAATACTCAAAGCATACAAAATAAAGCAGCTCATAAACATACTACTTTCTATCGTTAACTTACTGAGCTTATGCTTTCAAGCTATTAAGCACACTCTACATACATCTAATCCTTCAAAAAAATTAATTTTACCTAAAAACAATAAACACATAGAAATGGAGATGAGGGACAACGAATCCCCACACACCAAACTCAAAAATGAGTCGTGTCCCCAGGACTCGAAAAGACTCAAAAATAAAATTAAAATTTTACAGATATTGCACATAAAGAAATGCTAAGGAAGAAAGAAAACATACTCTTCGAGGATATTGCCTCGCTTGATTAATACCCGGATTAGGGTGCAGTGCTTTCCATGTATGTAAATTTCATGTATCACCAATTTCGCTTTCCCTTACATCCTCTTATGCTTTATCCTAATCAATCACACTCTAAAAATCTCTTTTTTATCTTCTTCCAACTTTGCTCTCGAATACTCTCTCATGTGACGGTGTTCATCCAGGAATATGTTTTTAACACAACTACTAGTGTCCCAGAAGCTTTGTCCATCTTTGATATAGGAACCTTTGATTAGAAGAGGTACTAGCATCTTCTACTCCCTAATCACAATTGCTTGCTTTTTAGGATTTGAATCCACCAAAAACCGGTTCCTCTCTAATTGCTTAACTCGAATTATCCTTCTTGTTTATTCCCAAACTAATAACCATCTCAATTGATTTCTTCTAGATCTTACCCAATACCTTGCTTTGATACTTCATCTTCCTTAACACTTGATAATATCTCTATTCTTTTCATCATCTCTTTTGACCCCCAACTCAAATCTTTGAGCACTCTTGAAATATGTAACTCTTGAGCATAGGTGGAACAAGCTTTATTTGGGTTAGGAAAGGTGTTAGGATGATAATTCTCTATGTGGGTATGATGGAATCAAGCTTTGATGATATGGGTTTAAGGACTTGTTGGATGAATTTTGAAAATTTAGGCTCTTGATTCATGGATTCTAGATGTTTTGATATGATTTGGATGGTCGAATCTTCTTTGTAACGATGTAGGGACATGTTTTGATGTTAGGTGAAGGTTTGTTGAAGCTTTAATGGAGTTGGGAGAGGTTTGGAGAAAAGAGTGAGGCTTAAGGGTTGTAAAATTCGTAATAGACTAACCTTCCTCTTCTTTATAACCTAAAAATCGAAATTTTTCTCTCTCCAGTGGAGCAGACCGGCTTACCGGCGGTATGGGCCGGCATACCGGTGAGCTGCTCCTTCGAAAACTTTCCTTCTGCAAAAAACCCTATTCTTGAACCCGAGGCCTCGTGTTTTTGTCTGACTGGCATACCGGTGCGGTAGACTTTCGAAAATCAACTCTCGGCAAAGAACCCGAGACGTGTACCCAAGGGCTCGTGTTTTTGACCCGCCCGCTTACCGGTCGTGTGACCGGCATACCGGTGGGTAGGTCAGAATTTGCCTAAAAGTTTCGTTTTTCTTCCGTAAATCGATTTCTTTAATACCTGGACATAAAAAACACTAATACCTTCCTCAAATATGCAATATCAACTAAAACAACTAATCTAAACTAATTAATACAACATAAAATACTATGGGATGTCTCCCACAGGGCACTTTTGTTTAATGTCTTTCAAAGTTAGACGAGTTACCTCGATTATTTCTTTTTATAGCCTCCCCAACAGTGAGTGAGGTGATTAACACTTACCAACTTGAGCTTGCAACCATCGATAGCTTTTATTTCGACCACTCCTGCTGAGATAATTTGTGTGATGACGTATGGCCCTATCCAAGAACGGTTGTGTTTGGGAAAGGGAGGTTTCCATGTTACTAATCTCCCACCCCAAACTCAATTTCTTTTCCCATGGTTTCTGGGGGGCTTACAGGTTCTGGCTTCTTGGTTACAACTCTGATTGGATATAGTTCTTGTGACTTCTTTTTTTTCTTTTTCTTCTTCATTCCTGAAACGTAGAATGTTTCAGAATCATCTTCAGTACTATGAGTCACGGTTCCTTCATCCACATTCACTATGGTGTCGTCGGTGGCTAGGAATGGACGCCCAAGAATGAATGGGACGTTCTTATCTGCTTTATAGTCAAGAATAATAAAGTCTGTGGGAATAACAAGGCTACCTACTTGGACGAGCATGTCCTCGATTACTCCCAACGGCTTTGCTGTTGATTGATCTGCAAGTTGTAAGATTACGGATGTCGGTTTCGCATCACTAATACCAATCTTCTTGAATACACTTTTGGGCATGATATTCACACTTGCCCCTAAATCACACATTTCTTTTCCAACAAATATACCACCTATTATGATTGAGAGGTTAAAATCTCCAGGATCTTTACGCTTCGGTAGTAATCTAATCTAAACTTGTGCTGATATCCCTTTATTGATTGCTACAGACTTGGCTCTTGTGAACCTTTCCTTATTGTAGATTGCCTCCATAAAGAATCGATCATAGTCTCTCCTCCCTTTCATAGCTTTGAGTAAAGGGATGTTAATTTCACTTGTTTTAACACCTCCATACACTTCTTTTGTTTCTCCTTTACGGGATCATAGCAATGTAGGGGTGGTTGTCTTACTCTACTTCTTTGTTCAATTCTTCGTTCATCAACCACTCTTGGCTTCTTAATCTCACCTTGTTCAACCTCTTTAACCCAATCTTCAACAATCATTTCATTTAAGTTCATCTTATCTACGCTTGACATGTTTGGTAGAACATCCCCTTTCGATGGAGATGGTAACGCTTCGATGATTATCTCATCGTGTTCTTTCATCTTTTGAGCTTGAAGACTAATAGTCTTAACCTTGTCGTCAATGTATTGGATCTTCTTCATGTTAGAGGTTGTATTTTGGGTCAATTGTAGGAGTTGATTTTGCATTTGTTCTATTACTGTAGTGAGCCGCATCACATTCTTCTCTAAAAGTTGATTATGTTGTTTCAGATCTTGATTCTGTTGTTGTAGGCTATGCACTACTGATGCATCGATCTTTGACTCAAGTCTGCTCATATTGTCCTTCGAGAAGTTGATGAATTGACTAATAGTCTCTTTTAACCCAGTGATGTCTTCTTGAGGACGTGATGGAGCTTGACTTCCATTGTGCACATTGCAGCCTGGTGGATGATTGGCTTGATTTTCATAGGCTTGTTCTTGCAGGTATAACTGTTAAGGTGGCATTTGGATGCTTTCCTTAACTGCTATAGCAAGTTGTTGTATTTGATCTTGCAAGCTTGACAACCTCGCCTATGTTTCTATGTTAGTGGTAGGGTTTGTTTTTGTGGCCAACTTATGTCAGTCTCGATTATTGTTTCCATACCACTCTTTGCTTCTTTCGGATCCATAGAGACGAAACTACCACGACCCACATCATCTACTCTCAGCCTTGACTCTCTATTGAGTCCATTAAATAACATGGATAATTGTAATTTTGGCGTGTATCCATGTATTGGACATCTTGCCAACTTCTTTTAAAATCTTGTCCATGCTTCGCCAACACTCTCCCCGGCTTCTTGTAAGAAATTCATAAGCTCCAATAGTTCCTTGACTCACATACTTGTAGGATAAAATTTATCAAGGAATATTTCTTGAATCTTGTCCCAATTTGTTATTAGCTCGGGAGGTTGATCATCTAACCAATCGCTTGCTTTCCCGGTCAAGAAAAATTGAAACATTAAATAATACAACTGTTCTTGCGTAACACCTTCATTAATGTAGGCATCACACAATTGCATGAATTTTTTAATAGATCGGACCGGATCTTGATGTGTATCACCACTATATTTCCCATAGCTCACGAATTGATTAATCAGGTCAGGATCGGGCTTGAATCTAACGACTTGAATAGTTGGAATGCGAATCCCAATGGGTTTCACTCAGAATTGGCCAGGAAAACCTAGCTCTAACCGTTGATTATCCATCTAAAACCATAAAAGGACGAAAACAAAAAGAACGCATAAAACTGAAAACAAATAAAAACTTCTACACTAGATAAACACAAAATAGATTTAAATTAAAGATAAATCCCCGACAGTGGCACCAAAAACTTGGTGGGGGAAAAGGTGTGATAAATAAATAGATTAATAAGATAATAATGAAGGACACACAACCTTGTCTACCACGAGAAACTCACTGCAAGTATTACAGATCGTTTGCAAGTTTTAATGATAAGTCAAGTTCGTTCGTAGGGTTTTAATCCGTTAGATCTACTTGTATTAAATAAGCGTAGATAAATTTAGATGTTTATATAAAAAGAGAATGATATGAATAATTATCTGATATGAATAAATAATAAATAAGAATGCAGATAAATAAATATGAATGTAAGTCAAATAAATTAGGGTCACTAATATGAGTCTATTACTAAGTTATTCTAATCTTATGGTGAATTGAGCATTATATATTAACCGGGATTCTAAATTCTACCTAACCCCCATCAAGGTGGATTTAGGAGCAACCTCTCCCCTACTAGGATCTTATGTAAAGAAATCTTGAGTAATGCGTAGGGTCACTACTAGACGATTATGTGATGTTGTCAATAACTAAGAATAGACCTAAGATTGGTCAAATCTAGGGCTGTAACAATAAGTCAAAACACATAATAACAATATACGCCAAGTTCAAATCAATTAAAATAACAAATAGTATTATGAAATTTAGACAAAATAATTACCCAATAATTAAAAGTAAAACTTACAGAATAAAATTTTGAAATATGGTGAATCCACAAATCTATAGCTAATTACCCTAAATATAGAGAAGGATGGATGTAGAAGAGGAGTTTGTCACTCTCGCTTCTTGCTTCTTGTCTTCCTCTATAGGTCAGCTTGCTTCTTGGATGAATAGCTTGATAATAAGGATGAATATTAAATTAAAGGACTAAGCTACTATTTAAAACTGAGAAAATACAAGCAAGGACTAAGCCTATACTTGGCACTAACCAAGGACATGTTTACAATGGTTAAAAGGTGTATTTATACGTGTCTTGGAAGCCCTAATTTGTTTTCTTAGAGTGGAAGACAAGTAATGGACTCCTAGCCTAACTCAAATTCGTAACCCTAAAATATAGAAAATGTAAGATTTTATTTCTGATTTGTTTTGTCCGTAGCTCTTTCAATACTAATCCATTTGACGCGTTCCAATAGTCGAAACTGATCGTCTCGGAAATCTCTTTAACTTTGCTTCAGACCATTCTTCGAAATTCCTAGACAATCTTGAGTTATGATCACTTTTATGGTCGTGGGTGCTGGAATTCAGATTTATTTGGCAACTTTATCTTTCCATACATTATCTTTTCCTTCTTTTCTCCAATTTTCATGTATATCTTCTTTCCATTATCTCTTAGAATTGACTTGGCATCTAATTAATCTCCATATATATCTTTAAATCTTCACACTAAATAAATAATTAAACCAAATATGCTCTAAAAATAATAAATCATTAAATCAAGACTAGAAATAGGAAAGTGCAATAATACATGATAAAATCGACTGAATGACTTCCTAAAACACTAAAAATGATGTCTCCAACTAATATTAAATCATCACAAATGGGGAGATATCATTCGTTCACTGCTGGATCTTTGCGGCCGTTCATGTTCTTTCGTGACCTCCGGAGTTGCAGCAATGGCGCACAGTAGATCTAAGACGAAGCTCCGGCGATGGCTCCGCGTGAGGCATCTTTCTTGCATCGTTCGTTCATCGCACCTGCTGACTCTTGTGCGAAGGAGATTGCAAAGCAGATCTGAGAGGCAGCATCGCCGGATTGAGCTTCCCAATAGCGAGCTAGGGTTATTTTGTTAATAGGATTCGCCGGAAAGGAAAGAAGAGATAAAGAGAGAGATAGAGAGGAGAGAGGGTGTTTTAATTTTTTTTGATAAAATGTAATATATATATAGGAAAATAAAATACAAAAGGGGGTAAGAATGTAATTGAGAAATTAGGCTTGTAGTGTTAAATTTAGTTTATGACATTTAGTAAGAAGAGGGTATAGACCTCGTCTTCTTGGGTCTTGGGGTGGTGTCTTCAAGACCCTTTGGATAATAATCTCTAAAATTTAAAGACAATGGGAAAAAATCTCCACCTAATCATTTTAAAAGTAATTTTGATGCAGCTTTTTTGGAGAAGGGAGCTGCGATCGCTTGCATTGTAAGAAACTTTAAAGGTGAATCTGTAACAGGGAAGAGTTTGAAAGTAGGTGCAGAGTCCACTTTTGAGGTTGAAGCGATATGTATATTGAAGGCAACATAAATGGCTAATGACTACTTCTATGGAAATGTTATCATAGAGAATGATCCAGAGAAGATCATGTATCCGCTCACAACTTATCAAGTTTTTAATAGTCCTTTAATTAACAATATCCTTGTAATATTTATGGGTTTACGGAAATTTCCGACCCTATTTTTGCTACTATCTCTAAAAGTAGTAACATGGCAGATGACTGGGTTGCCAGTAGAAACTTTTAAGCACCTTGTTTGGTGATTGGAATTTCCGAATTCCTACCAGTTAGTTAATATCATTTCGAGTAACAATGAGTCTATAAGAATAGGCTAATTTGTAATCTTTTGAAACTATCTATTTAATATATTATGCTTTTGAAAAAAAGAAAAAAAAAAACAGATTTCAGCAAAGTAAAGCTTACCGCACCAAATGAAAATTAAACAAATCATATAATTGGAATAGGAAAGACGAAAAGCTGAATACATAACTTCACCTTTCTATTATAATGTTCAACAAATTCCTCCCATATTTCTTCTTTCGGAAAGGTATTCCCTTATCAAACCAAAAAAATAAAGGGAAGGTATTCCCAATACAAGTCATTATTTTACGGCATATATCAAGAAACAACTATATATGATGTCATGTAAGACTTTCCATGATTGTGACACCACCTTCAATCTGGCTTTATATAGGAAACACGACATAATCAGATCCACTATCTCACCTTGTAGATTGGGCACTTGACACATAGAAAGACATGGAGAACCAACGGCTTAAAGATAGTTTAATTACAAATGAAAAATATTAAACGTCTTCTATCTAAGAAAGAAAACATTCATCAAATTTGTACTCCAAACTTTATTTTGGAACAAATAAAAAAGTCCTCCAAACTTTATCGAATTGCGCAACATTCGTTAGAGCATGACCAATGGAGTCTTTATTTTAGGTCTTCAAATTTATATTTAGAGACTCAATTTAAAGACTCATTGTAAATATTAGGTCTTTATATCAATGTCAACATCAATGGTATAGTTTTAAATTTTGGTCTCTATATAAAATATACTAATAATTATATATATGTTGATTATTCATACTTTGTTTTAATAAAATTAGTTTAATATTAATAGATTTTTATTTAGATAGTAATATATTTTTTTATTAGGACTATAAAAATAAATAACAATAAATTTGATATTGAAAAACGGTGTTGAAAAATTATAAATCTTATTATAAAAATAAAGGAAATTAAAAATTACTTTATAGTATTTAATTTTTTTTGTATTATTTTATAGTATTCAAATTTTATGAATTAAATATTAATATTATATTTTTATAATTTAATTATTATTAAAATAAAAATTAAATACATAATGAGAATGGAAATTATTTTATAAAAATAAAAGATTAAATTGTTTTTTATTATAAAAATAAAAATTAATTTGATATATAGTTTTATTTCTAATGATTATAATATAAACACTTACAAAATATTCCTTGTCATGAAATTAAAAATAATATTAATAAAATTTAATCTTTTTGTTTGGTAGTAAATAAAAATATATATTATTTATTTTATCTTAGTTAATTAATATGGGTTACGAAAAATTAACATATATATTTTTTATTGATAATATATTTTTATGACTTTGACAAAGTTAAATATAGATATGTGTCTTCAAATGTGACAAAAAATATAAAGATCAAGTCTCTATCTCTAAATTTGGCTAGTCTCTAAAATTACCATTGGTGTTGTTTTTTTCATCTAATTCTACTTTTGGGTCTTCAAATATAACATTTGAAGACCCCATTGGTCTTGCTCTTATGAATTATAAAATCTTTTGTGAACATAAGACTCTAGCATAGTTGCTCAATAATGGGGAAGAAATAATGGCAGAGGGAGTGAGTATTCACTCACTAACTTGGAATTCCTTTCTTTCTTATAAAAGGTATTCTTATCAAACAAGTAAGGAGAATTCTTAGGCTCAGCAAAATGGGATATAAGTTAGAACTATAGCCTGTTGGTTGCTAGGGTGATTCGGCCCAATATTAAATAAAAGTTAACTACGTACAAAAGTTATAACTTCACTGTTACTCTCTTCAGCGAGAACCCGTACTCTCGCTAAAGACAGTTAAAATCCTCGCTAAAGACTCGTCACTAAAGCTTTGTCGCGAGACTGTCACTCGCGACGACTTCTCATGTCATCGCGTGAGACACCTATCTCTTGCGAGGACACCAAGTCATCGCTATATATATGTTCTTTTGCGACGACAGGATCCTCGCTAAAGACATGGTCAATTGCGAGGACTAAGTCGTCGCCTTTGATGGTCAACTCTTTCGCAAGGAATATTGACTTTATTTTTAGCAAGGACTTTGTCCTCGTAAAAGACCCTTTTTCTTTAGATGTATTTTTTAAAAATTTTATTTATATAATATAATATAATTTTTTTTGTATTTCATTTATTTATTTAATTGTTTTGATTTTGTTTTAATTTTATTTATTTATTTAATTGTTTTTTTATTTATTTAATTCAATATATGAAACGAGAAAAAATCATATAATACGAAAACTAAATTAAAAAACATACATAATAACTAATTACAATCTAAAAGTCAAAGTCAAACATAATAAATAGTCAACCGAATACATAACAAACACACTAAGGATTAGACCGATCTTCATCTTCATTTTCATCTTCACCTTGGTCCATAAGCTGGAGTCGCGAGCTTGACAGAGCAGAACGAGTGAGCGGGATCGGGATCAGGGCGGGGCTCGTGAACGAAATTGGGAGGGACCAACAGGAGCACCAGAGGGATTGTCGTATGGAGGGACAAGTGATGTCTCGTGTCCACGTTCTTCTCTACACCTATTGAGGAAAGTGGTGATTGTACTCATTAGTGCGTCCACCGCCTCCTTCGTCGGTCGTGTACTAGCTGTGGAAGCCGAGGATTGTGAAATGTCGCCTGGCATCGGGTTCTTGCCTATGGAGACAAGGAACTTGTTTAGGGATTTCATCAACCACTCGTAGTCCCTCAACACACTCTCGGTGACCGGATCCGAGGCATTAGCAGACTTCCTCTTCTTCGGAAGAGGGTGGCCAACTCCCGGGATCCAGTAGCGGATCCTGTCTCCTAACCCTAGTCGCGCCGCCTCCATCACTGCTTCAAACTGTTCCTGATGTGTCAAGGGGGTGAACACGATAAATTGCTGCTTTGACTTTGTGATTCCCGAACTTTATTTTCGAGAATCTCCCTCAACGCGTCTTATACAATTATAAAAATATTAAAATATATTAAAATATTAAACTTACGTTTTCTCTCTCGTACTCGGGGCTCCTCCGCCCATTTTTCTTATTGCTCCAACCATTTTGAAAAAGAATCTTTTTATTTTTCGGTAGAGGCACCGCTTCCTCGTCACCCCGGGCCACTCGAGGGGGTTGGCTACTCCCCTCTTCCTGTAAAAAGTCAAACAGTCAAATAATGACATTTAAATAATTATTGTAATAAATTTATTACCTCCATCAAGCTATCCTTCCTCCAGGTGTAGCTCATAGAACCCGCCCCGCTTTGATTCTACATCATCTTTCTATTCGTTTTATGTACTTCAGCTTGGTGCTATTTTTTTTAAACAACAAATGAAAAAAAAATAATGTTAGTAAATTAAGATGATATTTTATTTAATACAATTTAAAATACTAATTACCTGAACTTGTTCCGAGTCCCACATTTTCAAAGTGCGCTCCCAGTTCCGAGCAATTGCATGAGTACGAGAAACTCTGCACCGAGGTCATTCCGAGGCATGAAAAAGTGAGTTTTTTCAAGCTACCATTCTTCTAGAAAAAATCCCACCTTCTAGGTGCGAATACAGAAAACATCTCAAACACAAGAAGAAGTAAACGACCCTTCAAGAGTTGATCAGTCACATGCAAGTCATGCAAGAAAATCGACCCTAGGATAAGAATTTACTAATTAATGTTAATTTTTTGAAGGCTTACCTTGTTGAAATTTTTATTCATGCGAAAAAAGACAAGTACAATTGCAAGTGAAAACGACATGGGTCGAACAAGAACAAAAGCGGTGGAAACAAGAACAAAGGACACTTCAACAAGGTGGTTCCAAGGCCACCGGTAAATTTCAGATGCCAAAATGCTCGTACAACTGTTGTAAGAAGGAAGGCCACAAGTCCTACCAATGTTACCAGATGAAGGATCAAGCTCCAAAACAGGCCGCCAACCTGATTAGGACCGATGAGATAATTGTCATAGTGATCGTTGAGGTGACTCTAGTGGAGAACAAAAACGAACAGACCTTCGACAATGGAGCCTCTAAACAGTTTATTCCACCAAGAACCTTTTCAAATAATCCAAGGAAGTGACTGACAGAAAATGTGTTTATATGGGGAACTCAGCCACTGTCGTCGTCCTTGGGAAAGGACATGTTCCTCTTAAACTCACTTCTAGTAAAAATTAAGAGTTAAATGATTTTCTCGTTGTCCCCTCGCTCCATATGTAATCAGTTTCCAAATCTCTTCTTGATAAACTGGGACTCAAACTAGTTTAAAGGGATGGGAATTAGGTATTATGAGAAATAATTAATTTTTTGGGAAATAGTATCTTAATGGGGGTTTATCAGAATTGAACACCATAAGTATGAATGAAAATGCATCTAATTTTGCTTACATGGTTGAATAGATAGATAGGTGGCATGGTAGATTAGGACAAATTATTTTCTACTATATTAAAATGTTAAAAACCCTTGGACTAAACCCTGTTCAAAATATTTATGATTTTGTTAAATGTCAAATATGTGCAGAGTCCAAACATGTTAAAAATATCTTTTAAATTTGTGACCACTCGAAAGATTAAATTGTTAGAACAAGTGCATTCCGACTTAACTGATTTAAAAAACACCACTAGTAGAGGAGGAAAATCATACTATATTACTTTTGCAGATGACTAATATAGGTTCACCAAAGTATACATATTAAAATCTAAGGATAAAGTGTAACACGTATTTTTAAAATATAAGTTTAAGGTTGAAAATCAACTGGATAGAAAGATCAAGAGGCTTATATTTAATAGGGGCAGTGAATACAATTCTAATTCCCTTACAGAATATTGTAAAATTAATAGAATAATGCATGAACTTAGAGCCCCATACACACCACAATAAAATGATATAGCTAAAAGGAATGATAGAACCCTTAAAGAAATGATGAATTCTATGTTAATTATTCCAGGCTTACCAAACAACATGTATGGGAAAGCTATTGTGTCTGCCTATTACGTGCGTAATAGATTATCCCATGAACATTAGTGGTGGTCCCCGAGGCGTGATATAAAAATCACACTTGGTAAGCACTCCTCGAGAGTGAATGAGTCGTCCAGAGTAATAAAAGTAAGTAATGCTAATCGTTATTCATGTGAACTATAAAGTTAAGCTCGTGTTTTCAAGTTATATTTAGTATATTTAGTGAGGTATAAAAGAATGTAAATGATAATAATTGGGTTTGCGTTTTATAATTAAAATAGAACAAATTGATTAAAGTGCAGATAAGGAGATTTAAAGATAAATAATTTCAACTAAGAAGGACTAAAATGAAAATATGAGAAGTAGATAGACACGCTCGTATTCATCGCTAGTATGACTAGAGATTATTCTTGACTTAAGGGTACAAATGGAACTTGTTGTCTAAGTTCACCCTAACTACCTCCTCGGTAAGTAGAGGGCTATTATGAAATTCTAGGGGCCTCTCTTGAGTGACACTAAAAAGTCTTTTAACACATTAGTCTTATATCATATGTGATTATCCAACTATCATATAGCTCCCGGTTCTTAGATGAACATCAAACAATTAGAATCTATTTTTGCTAATTAACCCCCCCCCCCCCCTCTTTAATGCAATTCAAAGCAACCGGAATTCAATTATATAGCCAACACAATTGAATTCCAAAAAATTTACAAGAATTATAAACAAAAATTACTTCTTAGTTCATTTAAATCAAAAACAATCCCAAATACAATCAAAATCATGCCCAAATTATATTGTGGGTTCAAACAAAACCCTCTCAAGCCAAATAAATTTAGTTTATAAAGGAAATATGAAATAAAATGATAATAATATGCATATTCAAGCTAAGAACTACCAAGAGATAAGAATTACACTACAAATGATTATGAAATGGTGAAAGATGAATAATTGGGGTGTTGTTGACCTTCCCCTTGCTTCTCCTCCTTCCCAGGCGCTTCTCTTATTTCCCCCCCCCCCCCAGCTGAATAATGATTCCAAGTGTAAAGATGATATATTAAAGTAAAAATCCTTCTTTCTATGACGGCTTAGGTGGGTCAAATGTGACCACAGAGGTGTTTTTCACTTCTAGACACGTTCGAGTCACTGTGGAAACATTAGCATAACTTTTTCGTGTCAAATCAAATTCGTAAACCATTTTCTCTCACATAACCCAGATTTAAAGGTGGTGTCGCCTAAGATGTGATAAAATAATGAATAAAATAAGTGCAAATAAACACCCTAGGCTGAGCGCGGTTCTGCAAGTATACAGGACATATGCAAGTTTTAATGATAAATAGAATTCATTCCTCAAAGACTACGAAAGTTAGAGAGAACTTATGCAATTTATTTAGTGTAGAAATGAAAGCTAGAATTAAATGTACGCGAAAAAATAAAGACAAAGAGATTTTTATTTGGTTTTCAAATATGAAAAATAAACTAATAATTTAAAAGACAGAAAAGTAAATAAAAGAAAGGAACAGACAGTATGATAGCTTAGCCTGAGAAATTATCAAGTAATCCCCGCTAGTCTTGTTTATTCTAACATGTAAGGGTGAATTATGTAGTATGCAATAATCAGGATTCTAGATTCCCATTCCTTAGACCTTGAGAGCGTCTAAGGGGGCTACGGCACAACCACGAGGCAATTTAAACCTAGAGTTATTAAGCGCTACCAAGGCCCTAAGCAAAACAATTCCTTCAATTTGTGATATGGTGGTGAAAACATACCCTAGTGACTATCTAGTTAGAATCGGTGTTGTCAGAACCAATATCGGACACTAGACGTTATGTGGTGTTTCAATAATTAGACACCCCTTCCGGCCAACCATCTAACTACTATTAAGGTAATCCTATACGCATGCATTCGCAAGGAAAACAGACAATAAATCAAAACACATAAACAAAGAATAAAACATGAATTCAAATTAAATACGAAGTATCCCAAATCATATAGAAAGAACTAGGGTTCATACATATATGCTAAATCTCAAGCTAAAATTATGTAATTCATACTAAAGAAAGAAAAGAAAACAATTACAGATTTGAGGATTGAAGATGACATAATATGGTGTTCAACTCCTTCCACACTTCTCTTCTTGTGTTGTAAGCTTCTTCCTGGCTTAAGGACTAGCCAAGGATGTGTTTCTTATGATATGAGGGTGTATTTATAGGGTATAGGAAACCCTTAAAAGTTTCTTGGAGTAGAAGATAGGTATTGGACTCCTAGCTCAACTCAAATTCGGTACCATAAAAAAATAGAAAAGGTAAGATCCTGGTGCTGTTTAGTTTTTACCGTAACTCCTTCAATACTTATCTGTTTGACGCGTTCCAATAGCCTAAATCGATCGTCTCGGAAAGCTATTTAACTTTTATTCATACCATTATTCTAAATTCCCATCCAATGTTGAGTTATGATCACTTTTATGTTCGTAGCTACTGGAATTCAGATTTATTTGGCAACTTTATCTTTTCCTTTTTCATATTTCTTGACTTTATCTCCAATTTCCATGTTTATCATCTTTCCTTTATCTCTTAGAATTAACTTGGCATCTAAATTAATTACCATATGTATTTAAAGTTTCACAATTAACAAACAGTTAAACCCAATATGCTCTAAAAATAATAAATAATTAAATTAAGACACGAAATAGGAAAGTGTACTAAATTATGAGAAAATCGTCCTATAACCTAATAAATACACCTAAAATGATGTCTCCAACTAATATTAAATCATCACAAATGGGGAGACATCAAAAGGGCTATCTTGAGATCCAAGGCAATGATATGAATCCTCACCATTTGTGAACGGTGGTACTCTTAAGTTGACTTCAAAGTTTTGCCAAAAATTGCACTTGACTCCAAACTTGACTTTTTTCTCATTTCACGCCTTGACTTGGGATTGGCCTTGCTTTTTTACTTCTCTACACCATCTTGGAGTCTCTGTTAATACTTATAAATAGGATTCATACACTTAACAAACAATTAACGTACACAAGTTCCAAAAATACATAAATAATTAGTATTATCAAAGAAACCTAAATAGGTCACATAATAGGGAATAATCCCGCAAATATGTCCAATAACCCCCAGAAATGATGTCTTGTGACCCTATAAATGTATCAAAAAAACAAGACATCAAGACCCTCAACTCAAACTTTTGTTATTTCGACAAAATAAGAACAAACCTAGGGGTTCAAGCAACTAATCATGAAGGAAGAAACAAAGAGATGATCCCAAAGTGATACCTAACAAGTATGGTGAAATGATGCCTAAAAACTAATCTAGAAATATCAAGAATAAATTAACTTTGCAATGCAAGAAAAAAAGTTTTCATTTAGTTGGAGATGGTGGTTATATGTTGTTCCTTGGTCTTCCCACGATGTATAATAGTCCACTCAACTACTTTCTCTTTGCTCAATCATTACTTAACCACATAGTTAGAATTCTTGAGGTATTAGGTTATACCGCAGGATTAAGGTAGGGTGTGATATATTTAAGGTCATTTAGAATGGGCTTTTGGCCCTCTCTTCACTATCCTTTAACTAATATCCTTAGAGCTTGATTTTACGCTCATAATCATACTAAATAATCCCACTTGATTCTCTTTTCTATGCATCTCCAGAAATTTTCTAACCAATTCACAATGATTCATTTTACGGATTTAATTTTATTATTTTCATATATACATTTTTCTTAAGTCAAACACAACACTCGTTTTGATGTGAGCTCTCGTGTTGACTCATTTTTTGTGTTTTTCTTTTTCTTTATTTTTTTAGAATACTTTATTTTTTTTTCTCAAAATAGTCAAGGATTAAAATAAAGAGAAACATGATAAAGCACGAGATAAGCATCTACTTACCCAATGTATCCCATGATCATGAACATCCACCACCCCAAACTCAAGCTCCTTGGTAACTAGTCTTAGGCATGTGACTCGATGGCTAGTCATACGGTCAAGTCCTACAACGAAGAGGTATAATGTTATAGCACAGTTATCCAAGTAAAGGCTTAAGGCTAGAAAAAGGCTAAGAAGGATATTAGGTTATGTTCGGTTAGCAAGTTAAATGAAAGAAAAGCTATCAAAGAAATGTATCGCTCATTTTCCTAAGTATGTGGTTACGTTACCTTTTCACGTTAAGGTCGCAGTTAATTAGTATTTTGGACCTCACGTTATAAAACCACTCATTCTCACCTCATTCAAACTTATCTTCTTTGCATCAACTATTAATTAGTTCTATCTACAATTTCGTGTTTTTATATACGTACTTTAAGAATATTATAGACAATTCAATGAAACACTTATTTCTATCATTGACTCGTTAGAGATATGTTTTTGCGGGACATTATTTAAGATATACACCTATTCCTTAAACTAATTTTTATTTTAGTTTCCTAATTATATTTATTTTTTAATAACAAAATCTTAAACACATAAAGAAGGATAAGAATAATGAGTACCCCACCCCAACTCAAAGTTTAGTCATGTCCCCATGACTCGAAAGTGACTCAAAATGCACGAGAAAATTACCTATATGCTCTAACATAATATATACAAATATTAAAGATAGAAAATGGATCGAAGGACATATCGTTTGATGTTTAAGGCTCCATTCGCTCGCGTTCCTCAGCCAAGTAGTTGGATGAATCCTTATAAAGGATCATGGTTTTTTTGAGCGGTGGGGGAGAAGAATAAGAGCAAGAAGGAAGGATTTTTATTATTTTCTCCTTTTTGTTGTCTCGTCTACATACATGTAACAACTCCCCTCTACGTTAAACCGTCAGGTTGGTGCAGTCGTGCAGTATACTGCATGTTACCGAAATGTCAGATAACTACTAGGTTGTTAATCCATGAAGCTTTGAAAATTTCCAATATGGTACGGTACACTCGTGAAGGTCGAGGTACACCGCAAATTATCTCTACTAGAGAACTGATTTTGGATAATTACCTTCATACACTCTTGACTACGAGTTAACACCCACAAAATCTTGTGTGATATACTAAGAGAAGGGTGTGTTATACCGCAAATCATTTCGACTACATACCAACTTTTATTTTAATTACTTCCATGGCCCCTAACACCCATAAGTGTGTTACCTGACATTCACCGATATTGTATGGTATACCGCGAGATGAGTGTGGTATACCATGCTTATGTTTTTCTCATCCACAAATTTCCACCTACGTAGAATAATATATCTTCTACCTTTCTCGTTATGCATAGTACACACAATTTTTTACAAAATATTACAAATATTATACACAACTAATTGGAAAATACATAAAAGAAACTAAAACATGGGTTTTCTCCCACAAGCACTTTTGTTTAACATATTTAAATGTTTGACAAAGTTACCTCAAGTTGTCCTTTTCTTCTGAGAAACATGAGAGATTTATCAGATCAACAAAATAGAAATTGCAATTCTTCTTATCTTTCACTTTGATCACTTTGTTTGAAATAACTCTAATGACTATTAACGGCTCATTCCACGTAGGTTGATGTTTCCATGATTTATTCGCGTAATTGAGAGCTTTCAAGGAAACCTCATCACCTTGACATCACCTTGGTAAGCATTACCTTGACTCACGATGCCTACTAGGATTTGACCATTAAAAACTCTCTTAGTTATGATTTCCCGTGTTTATAGCCTTGACCACCCGATTGGTGGTTTTGACAATTATCCATGTGAAACACTGATTACGGGTTACCTTGACATTTGTCCCAACAGTGACTACCCATTCTACAACTCGGAAACTGACGTCTCTCTTTTTGTGATAAATTAATCCATTCACGAGACATATTTTTAAGGGTTTATTTGGCCTAATTAAGGGATTATTCCCTAATATTTAACGTTCTACACTTTCTTGTCTAGACTTGTCAAGTTGTGGTGTTTATTGTTATTTCTAGAGCTTTTGCGCGTAATTTATGTGTTCTTATGTAGCTCATAGAAAATTGGAAGCTAGGACACCTTGAGATGAGAATAAGAAGTTAAGAAAACAATAACAACCCTTAGTCATAGCGCAAAAGAAAGATTCGACCACTTTTGAATAGTGAAAGCTTGGATTGTTTGAGTTACCACACGTAATTAACAAGTTTTTTGGAGAAGCCCTTTCATGAGAAAATGGTATTTGAATTCAGGAGCGCGTGGGATTCAACGGTTCACGATTCAAAGTTGAAATAAATAAGTTGGGCTAAATGTTTTTTCTGTGGTTCGAACCTGAAATTATGCTAAGTAAAACGTTTTTGAACTGGATTAGGTCACTTAAATAAGGCCCAACACTTAGGAAAGTTTTAAAAACCTAATCATTTAGAAAGTTAGAGTATTATCTTATATTGGAACATGTTGGAACCACCATTAATTACTGGAGAAGAGGAAGACACATGTGGGAAGAGGGAAGAAGACAACACCATTGCTGGACCATTCCACCTCCGATTTCAGAAATTCTTTGTTCTATCTTTATTATTATTTCGTATAGAACATCAAATTGATATTATTAGCTACTTATTTTATTATTTGAGTATGAATTAAACATTTAATTATTTATGTATGAACCGTGGAATGCTAATTTCATGTATCTGGATTTTAGGATTGTCTTTATTTAAATGAATTAGATTTAATTATGTTTTCTATTTAACTTGTTTCAATTGATATCCATAATTTACGCACAGATTGGGTAATCTTAGTAATCGAATTAACATACGTAAGGGGGGTTTGGTTTTTGACATAGAGTATAGGCGCTTGGTGTTAGTTAGTGAGCCGACAGGTCTTGACTAGCCAGGTAACCAATAGCATTTGAACGTAGGTAATATTACAATTTCGGGGAAGTAGCTTTTCAAGTCTACCCGGAAGGGAGTCGAGAAGAATATTGAATCCCAGATTAATGTGAAATATCCAATTTTCCCTTATATCTAGAATATTGAATTAGTTGACTTCAGGGATTACTAGCAAGTCTCAAGCATACATCTATCATACTCAATCTTTCCATATTTAGTTTATTTACATTTTGACTTTAATTATTTTCAATTAGTTCAATTAAACAAAAATCCAACAAACATCTTATTTAGATTATTTTTCATTTACCTTGGCAACTAAACTACTATACTTGCAAAACACATTAATTATAACCTTGATAGTCCCTAAGGAGATGATTTATCCCAAGCTTAATTTATTATTACTTGTCAACAACCCGTGCACTTTCAGGAAGTCACCTTTCCTTTTGTGTTAATTTTTATATCACACCTTTGGGGACGACAAGTTTTGGCACCGCTGTCGGAGACTATATCGTTGTAGTTTTTGTGTTTTTAGTTTAGTATGGTAGTGTAGTTGTTTTCCGTTTATATTTTTTTTGTATTTTACATATTTTTGGTGCATAAGGAGATAGTGAAAACTTAAATGCTCAAGAAATTTTAGAAGAAGACAATAACCTAGGTGCACAAGTCCTACCTGGGGTTGTGCCTTGGTTCTTACAACTGCAAGAGCAACAGCCTTTCTGTATGCCGACTCTTGAGATCCGCACATCCTCTATACAAGCTGTGCGATTTAAGCTCGATGCGGGCTTGATTAATCAATTTTTACATACAGCCATTATAGTGGGGCTTTCCATGAAGACCCCGTTCGAGCTATACATAAATTCATGCAAATTTGTGATGTTTTACTCATGAACAAACATATCTTACCATGTTCCCATTTTTCCTCGTTAAAGGATCGAGTGAATGGTACGATCAATAACCGCATGAATTAACCACTGCCTAGGACCAATTGCAAACCGCGTCTTTTTATAGATATTATCCTCAGAGTGTCCAATTGAATGGTCAACTCGACTTGGAAGATTCCCGCCAAGAACAAGGAAAAACATTAGGAGCAGCTTGAACTCGATTCCAATCATGCTTGAAGAAATATCCATCACATGGGTACACTCCGGAGTTGCAATTGGGATTTTTTTTGAAGTTTAGATATCCCCTCGAAGGAAAAAACTGATACATTATATGGAGGAGGTTTGATGATGGTGAGCGCTAATTAAGTTTTTGGCATTTTGGTTAGAGTTGTGAGAAACGAGATAAGTTGGCAACCAGAGAGATCACCGGTTCAAGCTTCGGAAAAAGAAATAATGAATTTAGAGAAAGAAGCCGCATTGAATGCAAATATTGCCGCTCTAGAAAACATGAATCAAATATGAGAAAATGGCTCATTACAGTGTTTTTTGGGATCCAATTTGACCAAAATAATATCCCAATTTTAGAATTATCCGTAGACTTTTTATGACCGATGGGACTTATTTTGGCTCTGTATATTGGTATATTTTCAAACCATAGTATTCCTCTTCTTCTTTAACAATTCTTATGTCATTAGAGACCAAATCAAATAGATATTCAAGTTCAAATCATCAACGTATATTTCACTGATAATCAAACACAACAGCATATCCCAATTCCACCGTAAGGGGCTTTTTCGAGCATAAGGGTTATAATGGTAAGACAGACTAGTGGCAGACCGAGATATACAAGAACGTTGATGTGAGTATTTTTTGTATAAAAAATTAATATTTAAACTAATAAATGTTTTGAAATTTATTATTATTTGAAATATTTTTATTTAATGTAACAAGAAGTTCTTCGGATTATATGAAAGAGAAAGTCACCCAAACCCAGTCTGAGTCATCTAATTCTCCAACCTCCACTTCCTCGTTGACGCTTAAAGAGAAAATAGATGGTGTTAAGGAAGCAGCGAAGGTAGAGATGGGCCCACGACACATAGTTGGGCACCTGGAATGGGATCACCTTCGAAGAAATCACGCGTTTCCGAAGTTACACCATCTACACGAGAACATGATCAGGAACTTAACGATATGATGACATACTTAAATGAGTTTCGCGGTGCATAGGGCCTCTCCCCATACCTTCATCCAACTAATCTATCCATGGCTTCGACTACCAGCACCCAGTCCCTTGTTTTCACGATGGCCGACAATACTGCAGTTATGGGGTCTGTTAACGTGACGAGGGTACAAGCGGGACTAATCCCTTTCACTCTAGTCGAGCATAACACTCCAACACGACCATCAACAGTTGATGCATCTCAAGTTGGTGGATCTAGTAGTCGAGAAAGAGTGGAGGACGAAACTGAGGAAGAAGAAGAACACTGTTTAATGCATTCTTACTATTTCGATATGTCTTATCGATATTTGTGTATGTTGACTTTAGTATCTATCTTGTTGACTTTTTTTATATTTTTGTTGACTTTTTATTAGATATTGACTTTTATTATTATCGATGTTGACTTTATTTTAATATTAGTTGTTTTTATTTATTTATTTATGCATTTTTATTATTACTTTCAAAAATTAAAAGTCAAAAGAAAAAAATTAATTTTTTTCTTAAAAAAAGAACATTAAGTAGTCGCAAAAGATAGATTCGAAGTAGTCGCTAAGAAATACGTCTTTAGTGACTAAAAATATATTGTCGATATAAACAACACTACAACTACTACAATAATAGTCGCTAATAATGGTAACTTACGACTATGTAATGTCGTCGCTAGAAATTTAAGACAACCTTTGTCGTTGTCATTAGTAGTTGTGCCTTTGCGAAGACAATTCATATTTAGTCGTTATTGATATATCTAAGGACGAAATTCTAGCGACCAAATAGTAACGGCGACATGTAGTCGTGAATGATCAAAATAATCATTTACGACTAATTTTTTAACCACTAACAACGATAAAAGTCGTTACTAATGATATTCTGCACAACAGTAAATACGGCTGAAAAAAGGTTAATTTACAATCTTGGTTGAGTTGTGAATATGATTATAAGATAGTAGCTTTATTATCATAGTTTTAGGACCTCCTATAAAAAAGATTACTTGTTAAAATGTGGAAAGATGAATTCTCTCGGATTTTAATTATGTAAATTACTAATACACACTTTTTTTTGTCAAATAATTACTAATACACACGGCCACCCCTTTATACTCCATTTTATCCTGTTGGTGTGGGTCTCCACTTGTATTGCTTACGCCTATATCATGACTCAACACAATCTTCAATTCTCGTGCATTCTTCACTTTAAAGTTTGAACAAAAAAAAAACTTTAAAGTTTCATACATCATTTTCCTGCATGTGACACCCTTCTCTATCCAAAAACCATATTACCAAATTGGCTTCTTTATTAGTATAATTATTTTCTTTTGTTCTTCATCATTTGTCAAACTATTTGTATTCATAAGAATTTGAGTTTTCACAACAACAGATATATAGAAATGATGCCACCTAATCAAAAATCCAGCATAACGTGTACTCCAAGTCCTAAATTTCCAGTTCGTAACACCGTGGATAATTTGCTAGTTCATATTGATCATCAAAATGTAACCTGTAATCAGAGCTCGTGCCCAGACGATCAAACACAAGATACACATCATGAAACAAACCCCGTTCAATTTTCAATATTACGTGCCTCGTTACGCCCTATAACTCTAAGGGTACGTATTTCTTCTTTTTCTTTTCCATTAAGCTTTACACTTTACATCATATAGTAACATTGTTACAAGATACACATAAATTTGTTACAAGAAGAACTTAATACATGTTGGTTTATTATAAAAGATAACATGAATTCTCGTTCTTTACACATCTATTAATACTTGCCAACTTCAAATTTTTCAGTTTGAAGATGTGTCATACACAATAAACTTAACAAACACTCAAGGAAGTTGCTTTACATCATCTCAATCCAAGACAAGCAGAATTATTCTAAACGATGTTAGTGGTATCGTTCGCCCCGGAGAGTTACTAGCAATGCTCGGTCCATCGGGAAGCGGAAAAACGACGTTATTAACCGCGATTTCCGGTAGATTACCCGGAAAAATATCAGGTTCAATAACATACAACGGTCAACGATTCTCTAGCTCCATTAAACGAAAAATAGGTTTCGTTTCCCAAGACGATGTGTTATACCCACATTTAACGGTCCTCGAAACATTAACATACACCGCGTTATTAAGATTACCAAAAAAACTAACGAAAGAAGAAAAAGTTGAACAAGCCGAGTTGATTATCTCGGAGCTTGGTTTAACTAGGTGTAGAAATAGCGTAGTAGGTGGGAGTCTTGTGCGAGGTATATCGGGTGGGGAGAGGAAAAGGGTTAGTATTGGGCAAGAAATGTTAGTGAATCCGAGCTTATTATTGCTTGATGAGCCTACTTCAGGGCTTGATTCAACTACAGCTCAAAGAATTGTATCAACATTGAGATGGTTAGCTAGAGGTGGAAGAACTGTTGTGACGACGATTCATCAGCCTTCGAGTAGGCTGTATAGGATGTTTGATAAGGTGATTGTGTTATCAGATGGTTGCTCGATTTATAGTGGTGGTGCTACTCAAGTGATGGATTATTTTGCTTCTATTGGATACGTACCTGGATTTAATTACTTGAACCCTGCTGACTTTTTGCTTGATCTTGCCAATGGTATGTATATGTTATCCTTTCTTGCCTTCTTATTTTATCACTTAAAGATTTTGTAAATGATTTAATGGCACTATTTGTAACACAGTGTAAACGTTTATGGGCCACTAGACTATCTCAGCAGTAATTAAATCATTTATTTAATAAAGGTTTTGATTAAATCATTAAGTACTTATCAAAATGGTTCAAAATATAACAATTTTATTAGTCACTTGTACGTAAAAGCCTGTCATTAATGTGCAAATCACGTTTCAGGGTCTAATGATGGATTGCTCATTTATTTATTTTATCTATCAAAAAAAATTCAATCTTATCGCCAAAATATCTGCACAAAATTCCTAATGGTTTTTGGTGAACATATTTTATTGTTTCAAACATGACTACTTCACTATTGATCTTCACGAACATTTACTTTATCATACATATAAATTGTTGATTTGATTCGATATTATCACCGAATTATATGTTGCGTAAATTATCAGCTAACACCATTTGAACTTGTAAAAAGTTAGGGACCAAATTAGTGTCGGCCAAATTAGTTTGCAAGATCTCATTTCGGCATTTCCTTTATTAAGGTCAAATCAAAAGTTTTATGATTAAGATATTGGTTAAAGTAAATAAAGCATTCAAAAGCATAGTTGTCTCTTTCAAATTTTGTTGAAAAATAAACTATGACCCAAATAAAACTAAAGCATAAAAATTAATAATCACAATTTTGTATTCTCTGATACAAATTACAGGTGTAGCTCCTGATACTAGACAAGATGACCCACATGACTTTCATGGAAGGCAAGAAAATCATGATGAACGAAATTCATTGAAACAGACTCTGATATTATCCTACAAAAAGAACGTATACCCGGGAGTAAAGGATGAGATTCATCGAACACTTCAAGATCGTGTCCACCCTGGAAAATCGTCCCCATCCCGAAGTATGTTAATTTAGTATTTCAACTATTTAGCAAAGTTACTACAGGGAAGACCAAATTAATCACAAGATATATATTCATGGTTATATGTATATGTTTAATTTCCAGGTTCAGAAGATCAATGGATCACAAGTTGGTGGTTACAATTCAAGGTGTTGTTGAATAGAGGGCTTAGAGAAAGAAAACATGAGTCATATTCAGGTTTACGAGTCTTTCAAGTCATGTCTGTTTCAATTCTTTCTGGACTCTTATGGTGGCATTCTGATACTACACATATTCAAGATCAGGTATGTGACAATCTGTTTTTACACCTCGCTTTCTTCTAAGTATATAAAGTGAAATACATCGACAGAAAACTCAGCTAGTGTCGCATAATAGTGCATGAACTTTCGCCAATTTAATTGGTTAAAGTAAACTTTGAAAACAATAATGTGATTATTTATTATAAATTTTTATTCTATTAGTATTTTTATTTATTATAAATTGATGCCTCGAAGTGCATTAGACTAAAGGGGATTTTATACCTATTAAGTGAGACTATTCTTTAAAAAAATTCTATAGATCATATGGAGGTTCTTGTGAAATTAAGATAGACCATATGTATTTAACGAGTTAATATATAATTAATTTCTCTGGAACTATTTTAAACAGGTGGGACTACTCTTTTTCTTCTCAATTTTCTGGGGATTTTATCCTTTATTCAATGCAATTTTTGCGTTTCCACAAGAACAACCAATGCTAATCAGAGAAAGATCCTCAGGAATGTACCGTCTATCTTCATATTACTTCGCCAGAACAATCGGTGACCTACCAATGGAGCTTGTTCTTCCGGCAATTTTTGTCACAGTTACATACTGGATGGGTGGCCTCAAACCTTCATTCATTACTTTCATATTAACCCTTTCAATTATCCTATTCAATGTGTTAGTATCACAAGGTCTTGGACTAGCCCTTGGTGCAATTTTAATGGATGTGAAACAAGCTACAACATTATCTTCAGTGATTATGTTGGTGTTTCTATTAGCAAGTGGTTACTACATTCAACATATTCCGGAATTTATAGGTTGGTTGAAGTATATCTCATTTAGTCACTATTGTTACAAGCTTCTTATAGGGGTGCAGTATTATGAAAGTGAGTTGTATGAGTGTGGATTAGTTGAAAAATGCAGGGTATTAGATTTTCCTGCTATAAAGTTTCTAGGTATTGATAATTTAGGCTGGGATGTGGCTGCTTTGCTTGTAATGTTAGTGGTATATAGGTTCTTAGCTTATGTGGCTTTGAGGTTCGGACATCCACGATGATACCGAGTAAAATTTGTCCCATATTTGTTGAGGCCTCAACAAAGGCTAACCAACATAGTTGATGACCATGACTCTAATTAGCTGTGATGGACCTAATTAATTATCTTGATAAATGTAATATAATTATGAATTAATGAAAAATTATTTATGTGAAGAATTAATGAATTCACTACGAGATATTTTTTTATGTACAAATGAGGGCTAAAAGTTCAGAAAATGAAAATTTTCTATTACTTATTGTCTATTTATATGCGCACGAGGCACGGTCCAATCATAACTATCTCTGGCTAGCAAATACCATAAGCATTTTGGCAGATCTCTAAGTGGACTTGGTCCCTCTGAACTAGTTGCGCCAAATTTAACCAACCAATTTGCGTCTTTATTAGTTTTACAATAGTTTCAAATTGACTCAAACCTTAGCAACTAAAATATCTTTACGGGCTCCTATCACAACATTCAAAAATTCTCTTGAGTTTACAGGACCCTTCACTAGCGCGTGCAACTCACTCGATTTAGTTTCGATAACAAATAAGGTATAACCTTGACACATCTCCATATGCAACCCAAAATGTAAAGCAAGAGACTCCGCTTCAAATGGTGTACGAGCGACCCACCTCCCCGCAAAGCCCCCTAAGTAATCTCCATTATTATTGCGAAACAGTCCTCCCACCCCGGCTAGAGCTTTATCCTCATCAAAAGTAACTTAACCCCATTCTCCGGCTTTACCCATTTTACGAGAACATTTTTTTCCAAAGTAATTAAACCTCCATCTCTCTCAATTCCCCACGCTCGCACATAATCATTCGCCGCATTGAAAATAATAGCTATAAGTTTACTAGTTGATTTCTTCCGCGCGGATTAATCAAACAACTTTTCGTTCCGCTCTCACCAAATCTGCCAAACACACGCAGCTATGACGCATCTTATTTCAATCCCCTTCACCAATACCTTATTCGATTCACATCTAAAGGTTGCAACTGATCCGGAAGACTCATTCCAGCTTGTGTTTCGATTGCAAGGGCCTACTGTGGCAACGAGCCCACCCTGGACACGTACAGCTATTGTCGTGAAGTGTAGATCCGCCCATTCATTTTCTTTCAATGATTCAAAGACTACACATCCTAATCTTAATAGTTTTTTTTCAAATAAGTACACTCCAACTTTAAGAAAAAAAGATTTAGAAATATCCACGCACACAGACTTAATTAAACTACATTCCACCTTACGTATGAAACACACTACTAATTTGTAGTCTCTCATCATGAACTATCTTGGACTTCCTGAAATCACGTTGCTAGCACGATTGTCGCATTCAAATACAAGAAAACGTATATTCAACAGTAAAATAGTTATTAGGCAGTGAAAAAAAGTAGGGCACCATTGCCAAAAAAGTAAGCAAATTAAATCGAAATTTCTAAATAAACTAAGTAATTTTAGGATTTTAGAGTTTTATTACCGTTTGTATGCCTTTTGGATGGATTGGTTGTACACAACACATTCAAACACATGTGCAACCCATTAAATGCTTGCATACCATTCAAAACATCCACAACTCACTAAATAATCCACACAACCCATTAAAAAATGAGTGCAGTCCATTAAAAAAACAGACAACCCATTAGAATAAACATGCATCGATTCTTATATATTCTTTCTTTCTTCATCAACAATGTAGAACAAAACACAAGAAACTCATTACAATATACTGCAACCTATTCATATATTATTTCACCTTTCTTTACCAACAATGGAGCACACTACATGCAACAATCATAACCATCATAAATGAAACTCTAAAAGTGACGCACATACACATACATAAACATATACACACCATAAATTTGAATCCCTCTCCCCAATCTCCTTAGAAAATGAAACCCCCAGCAACTACTAGCAAACTCCTAATCAACAAACTGACCTTTTTAACCTTGAAAGACTTGGAAATCACGTTACAAGAGGATGAAATTAGTATTCGTGATTAGTTAATTGTTTAAAATTCAAATTTTAATGAAAGATTGATATGATCCGGCAAATATTGTTGAGAATTTTTTACACATGAATTTCTCCTACAATTTTGAAACATAGTTTTACGTTCAGATATATATTTTTTGATTTATTTTTAATCAAGAATCATTAAATAAATATGTTTTTTTATACATAGTTATAATTTTTATACAACAAAAAAAGATCGCCAAAGAAAATTCCACGATGACATCAAATCAAAGAGACTCGTAAATTGTAAATTGAGCAAACGTAAGGAAAAATGTAAGACAGCTTTATTGCATCTTATACAACAAAATGGGTT
Source organism: Nemophila menziesii (assembly GCA_029959085.1). Taxonomy (NCBI): domain Eukaryota; kingdom Viridiplantae; phylum Streptophyta; class Magnoliopsida; order Boraginales; family Hydrophyllaceae; genus Nemophila; species Nemophila menziesii. Next base: position 23,032,697 of record JARWIR010000018.1, on the reverse strand, counting down.
AGCAAACCAAGACCCCTCGATGAATACAAAAATAAAGCTAAAACTACAATCAAAGTCAATAATGAGCGACCAAGAAATAATTGGATAGTCGGCATCATCATAATCAGACACAACGTACCAAAGCATTACCATACCTAACGAGAATAAGAAGAACTTGACCCAAACACCAGTCAACAAAAAAACTAAAATAAATGCTCGGGTTGGGAAATACAAGGTCCAAACATAATATACATCAAAATACAAGAGAACCCCAATATCGAATAAACTGGCCGAACACGATATATGAAAATGGAGAAAAAGAAGATACGATATAACAAAAAGGGGGTAGACACCCCAAAACATAATATGAGGAACGACATATCGGCCATTCAAAAGAAAGAGTAAAATGAAGGGAATATCTCTCAAAGTCTTATCCACCACAAATGACCATTACAAAACCAACATAATAAAGGATCATAAAAACAAAAAAGAAAGCCAAATTCATCACAACTTAAAAACATACATGTCAACCTCATCCATTATATTTGTACCATCAACGGAAGCTTGATCCTCGGTCTCTACCTCCTTAAAAATGCATGAGTATCATATAAGAAGAAATAGAAGCTCAGAATTCTACGTATAAGAAAGAATCCTACCTTATTATCAAGATCAAGTGACTAGGAGTCATCGGATGGAGGAGGAGAATTGGAAAAGAATCCAAATCCACAAACACGACTAATTTAGGCTTCTCCTTTAGGTTATGCGCCATGCAATCTAAAAACTCGCGGATGGGCTTTCCTTCCTGGAAACCCCACATAGGATAAACACATGGCCATTGAAAGAAAATGAAACTATGTACTCCTTGGTTGCCTTCAACTTGGCCTCGACCAGCTTACGAGATAAGCTCTAGATCTTTTCATTACAATCCGATGATTCCTATTGCGCTTTCTCCGCAAACTCAGAAGTCTTCTGCAATTTCTCCAGAGACACAAGCAATAAATGGTTATTTGTCCTCAGCTTATTTTCAAGATCCATATCCTCATCTTTCATGTTCTTCTCATTAGGAAATACCAGGGACTTCATAATGAAATCTCAAACAATATCCACCGTCTAATTAGTTCCTATTGACAAAGATCGTATCACTGGCTTAACGAAAAGAGAAGGAAGCAGGGGAACCTGGACAAGAGACTAAGGAATAGGAGGAGGTTGAGGTTTAGCCACCACCAACTCTTTTAAATTATGTGTTACCAATGTACCTAATGGAGTCTTTAGAGATCTATTGGTAGACTGTTTCTTTGATACATTACAGTGTCCCAAAGAACTAGACAAATTGCTACTTGATCATGTGTGCCTTCTGAAAAAACTATTCTGTGTGTTAAAACGGACCCCAAGAAAATGGTATAAGAGATTTGATTCATTTGTACTGTTTATAGGTTTTAAAAATTCTCTAAGTAATGCTTATTTTTATCATGCAGTAAAGGATAATTGTGGAATTATATTTTGTTATATGTAGATGATATGTTACTTATCTGCAGTTATTAGACCCTTATTAACAAGTTAAAAGATGATCATTGATAGGAATATAACTACATGCACATTAAGTCAAAGCCCTTACTTGAAAAAGATTATTTATAAGTATGGAAACTTGAACTTCAAACATGTAAAAATTCCTTTGACTTGTCATTTTGTATTGTCTAAGAAACTTTGCCACAAGTCACAATCTAATATGTTGAAAATGGAGAATGTACCTTATTCAAATGTTATTGGGTCCCTTATTTATGCAATATTAGTAATATGCCTGATTTATCATTTGTTGTATCTTTAATTAGTAAATACATGTCTAATAATGGTTATGTTATAAACATGTATTGGATTATTTTAATAGCACTTTGAACATTGGTTTACTATATGGTAATCATAATACTTATTTTGAGTTGGTTGGCTATGTAGATTACGATTTTGAAGCAGACTGAGACTTTTGGAAATCTACTACTACATATTCTTTTACTTTGGGAATAATCTGTCTTTCTTAAAAGTTATAGTTGCAACCTTCGGTAGCTCTTTCTACTACTGAATCTGAGTATGTGGTTACTACTTATTATGTTAAAAGGCTATATGGCTTCATAATTTCTTGACTGAGGTCAAATTGGTTAAAGTTAAAATTGTAACCTTTCATGATAGCCAAAGTTCCATTCACTTGAATAAGAATCCAGTATATCATGAAAGTACAAAGCATGTGGATGTAAAGTATCACTTTATCGCGTGTGTATTTGCTAGGTTATTTTATCACACCTTGAGAGACAACATATAGTGATGTTTAATATTAGTGGATAAATTATAGTTTTTGGTTACTTTCCGCTAGTGTTCCTATGTGATATATTCAATTTTATATAAGATCGCTATGTTCTTTAAAATCTAAATCCAGAGTCTATTCTGATTTTTCTTCATCAAGACATTAAATTAACAAAATAAAAAGTATATATATTTTATAATCCATGACAACTAATTTGATTTTCTTTATTGTATTAATTTTTTGGTATGATGTGAATAGAAATTAGTTAGTATACCACTGTATTAATTTTTGATTTCTCAGTTAGTCCTTTTGATATGCACAATAAATTTTGATAAGCAGCTTCGAACAATTTATACACATATGGTTCAAAATATGTTGATTCTTTTGCATCAAGATCACTACCATCTTATTAGGTTTTTTACTAATGGATTTTGGCATTATATGAAGATTCGTTTTGCTCAAATTTGATAGTAGATGTGAGAATTTGGTGGTTTTATTTTTGTAGGTCTTGGAAAAACTTGTATAATATGCAAGTTGTTTGGAGTTCATGGAAGATAATGTTTGGCACTAAGAGAAAGCCTGAATCCTTATTTTCTTAATTTATCTTTGGTAACTTGCTTAATAATTATGTAATTGGTTAGGCCTAACTATCAATAAGAATCATGTTGATATTGTTGCTATGATCATTCATAATAACCTTAATTTTTATTCTTAATCAACTAGATAACTAAACTAATTTGAAATTGATCTTCAAAATTAGGTTGCACGAGAGGATTCAACGATATTATCTGGACACTGAAAATATATTGGATAATACTAAGACTAGGCATTTAAAGGAGGTAGTGAGTGTTCAAAAAAGGAAAATTGGTAGGAAACTGGACTATTTAGTGATAACCCTAGTATATTTGACTATTTCACATGACATAAGGACCAGTTGTGCAAATTATATGAAAATTATAACCTTTTTAATTTTTCTTGTTCCAGGAATATTGCATTAGTACTTGAATAATTTTGTTTACTTAAATTATATGGGTTTTTTTGTTTACACATGGTCTGTTTGTTTGGACACAAGAACTGTGAAGTCTACTTTTTTTCAAGTTTGCCAAAGACTATATAATGATGATGTAGTATTCTAAACACAAGATTATACGAGAGAAGACCCCCAAATTTGCTAAGTAATAATTGCTCAATCATCAAAATCCAGAACTCAAGTTTATGTGAGAAAAAAGACACACAATTTTTTGGGTAATGACTTCTCAATTACAAGAAAATTGAGACTGCAATTACAACACACCCAATCGTCTACACTTCCTTTGTCGGGTAATACTTTTTTTTTAATAAATTATTTTGTATGAGAAAATCCGCTCACTTTCTGTATGAAAAGCTTTGTAGCTTTGATAATCTTAAGAGTTTAGATAACTTATCATTTGAATCTGATTTATAATTTAGAGAACTATAATAATCAAGGTTTTATTCCTTCATAATTTTTTGTGCATTTTTGTGCATTGAAAACATAGCATTTTTTATTTGAATATTTGATGTGTTTTTCTTTTTTCATTTGATAATTTAATAGTATGGTTTGTATGAAATAAATTTTATTGTACTGTGGTGTCTAGAATAGTAGAGGTTGAACAATACAGAAAATGTATGATGGCATTGAAGAATTCAGTGGAAGACATGTAATTGGGGAACGCAATCAACAAAAAAAATTGGGTCTCTTGGTTTCCACAATAAGACTTGGTTAAGTAACTTCTATTAGGCTACATTACCTGGTATGGCTGATAGATTACTCACCCTTATTTACAACTTTGGTGCAAGTAATATAAATTTTCTATAATTGCTCTTTTATATGTTCAAATGGAACAACCCTATATTTAACACTCAATAGTAGGAGAAAAAAGGGACTTATAACTAATTGGGTTTGTCTTATTTTCTTAATTTTTATATGCTTATCAATTTGATTGTAATTATTGAGTTAAATCGTTATAAGGCGAGAAACCTGAGACCAATATGTTTAATATCATTAGTATAAGATTTTTGGAAGGATCTTTTATTTTGTCATAGAAAAATAACAAATGGGTAGTTTCTTCACTCAAGTTTGACTCATCAAAGATAAATATTGTTAAAATACATACATATCTCTATGGTTAAGCCCTCACAATTGTTAAATGTTTTTTTATTAGAAGAAAACTACTACAAGAAATGACAGAACTAGATTGGAGAAAACATGGAAGCTATTTTGATTTGATACCGTGACCAAGACTTAACCTCATATGCATTATTTATTTCTATGTGTTAGTTAAATTTTAATATTATAAGAAAATTCATGAGTCTTTGACCTACTATTTATACTAATATGTCATAATTTTGACAATAGATTCATTAAATGCCACTCTAGAATATAATCCATATTAATGTAACATCTTATAACTCCATGAGCATTAAATCACCTCCTTTGTAAGTAATTTTATTAATTATTTTTAATTAAAATGCTTTTTTAGGAGTTGCTTGAACATTTGAATTGATCTAAGCCTTTAGTTTGGTTGGATTAATGTGTTTAATCTCCCTTCACTGTCTTTTATCTTAAGAGATGTTAAAAACCGAAGCTCTTATCTAGAAAAACTATAGGTTTTAGAATTAAAGAAGAAGAAATTGACGGAAGAAGATGTTGAAATAAAGGACAAGAATCTACCATTAAAAGACACTATAGAATGTTGTGATTTATATATCATTCCATGATGTGTTTTCTATAGCGTAAATTGCACCACTGGTCTTTTTATCTGTTCGAAAATTACATTTTTAACTGAGGTTTGGAGACTAACATAAAATTCTTGGACAATAACACTTGCTAGGGTCTAAAAACTTTTGGAATAAGACATGGAGCTTCCCACAAACACTCCAAATCCATTTAAGAAGTTTGCTCAAATAGGAGAGGTGTGTAAACATTTCTAAGCCTTTATTGGAATTTCAAAAGATTTACGGTTTATAATCTATCTTTGATTAACAGTTATATTTGCATCTGTTAAAGTTGAGAAATCTCTAACTAATTCCAAGGCAAAAAGAATTTGGGGAAAAAGAATTAAACTACCAAAAATGTGTATCTCATCAAAAAAAACTGGCACAATAAACAATGAGAATAAAAAAGAGGTAGATAAAAAAAATAGAATCAAGGGAAAAAAGCTCCTCCTAGAGATAAAATTGACAAATTAGTGAGGCCATATCAAGATTCTATGTAACACTAATTTAATTTTTGTTTTATTTTTTTTAGATTCAGATGATATTACATTGATTCATTAATTTAAGAATTTTCAATTGAGTCATATTGGTAGGATAGTGTGCATGATGATATATAGTTTTTGTTTTGCATATAAGACAGGATTTGTAGTGCAATCAACTTATTAATAATACAAAGACCTGTAATGTAATTTTTGTATAATGCATTACCTATATTGAAACTAACTCTAAAAATTGTAAGATTTTTATCTCAAACCCTTCCGTTCTTTTACTATTTAATTTTGTTAGTGCTCCCGGAGTCGGAGGGCGAGTTTCTTCGAGTTTCTTCATAATACGCTTATGAAAAAGGATTTGTTGAACGAGTTTTTATGACAAGATATATGGTAATAGAAAGTAGAAATATAAAGAGCTAATGAAATTGAGGAAAAATGAGATATATTATTTTCTTATTTAAAAGTCAAACACACGAAATAAATCATTTGAAGAACCTTGACCAGAAAAATAAAAAATAAATTATTTGAAGAACGTTTGCATATAGTCTTAGTGCCCGTTTGGAATTGCTTTTTAAAATAATCACTTAAAGTGATTTTAGATCCATAGTAATATTTTAGACTCTAAAAATCACTTTTAAAAAAAGCACTAGATTAGTGATTATCAAAATAATCACTTAAAGTGATTTTAAAAGTCAAAATATTTTTTAATATTTTTTACAAATATTTTAATTTTAATCAAAAAGCGCTTTTAGCGAATGTAATTAGGAGTATTTATTTTATTGCCGAATTTTGTAATCCAACCTTTTCTTTTACGAAAAGAGATGGAAATTTGATAGCGGATTGGACTTGCAAAAATTTGCCTATTGGTGAGTCTTATGACTTTTGCGCAAGTCCATTCCCCTCCAAACTAGCTTTATTGTTAAGCCTTGATTTGCCTCCCGTGGGGGTAGGCTAACAAAACATTGTAATGTTTTTAATATAAGCGTTTAAAACAAAATAAAACAAAAAAAATCAATCCTAAACGGACACTTAAACCTAGAGCGAGGAGTTCTGATATATATACCATTAATTATCTACCGAGATCAGTCATGAGATTAATTAAGCCATACCCGATGGGCTTGTTTTCCTAGTAACTCAACATCAATTGATTCTCAATCTTGTCCAAAAAAAAAAAATTGATTCTCAACACCAACATGTGACTGGGTTGTCCATTCATAAAATTGTAGAACAAGAATATATTCCCTACTCTCCACTCTCCAAGTGCTCCTGACAACGATGATCTTCTTGGCAAATGTTCTTATCAAGATAATATCCCTCCGAACTATGCTAATAAATGTAATTCTGACCAGATTTTAGATTTTATTAAATTTATTTATTTGGGAGGAGGAAAAGCTAGAGACAATACTTGAATAACTTTAAAGTAAACCTATAAAAAAAAAATCTCAAAGAATAAAATATTATTTTAACCTAAAACAACAAATATCCTAGCTTTTAAATGAATTTTCATTCCCATACCTGCGACATACATGCATATTGTACTTATCTAAAGCATTAGATGCTACACCGTTCATTTGTTCCATTTTTATTATTCTGGTTTTATATTGCACTATGATATTGAGCTATAAATACTAGTAGTTTAAGAGCTAATCTTTGGAGCTTGCAGATTAATAGAATTCTCTTTTATATACTAAAAATGGCATCAATCAAGGCTGAAAAACCTGTTGTTAGTCAGGTGACTCAGGCCCCTAAAGCTCCAACCTCCAAGAAAGAGCCATCTAAAACTACAGCCTCCAAGCCGGCCATTAAGAAAGCTGCTCTGAAGCCTCGCGAGACTAAGAAGAAGGTACTCTTAATTAACTTTGTTTAAGGCGTACTAAATTTAAGTTAATAACTCTTTTGAATTAATTTGTTTACGTTGTCTTTATGAACAATAATTAAATGTGGTTACATAGGGTGTTGAAAAACATGGTAAGAACTAAGGAATACTAACTACTACTATCTTACTTATTCACGAGTTTGACCTCTAGTCGAGTTAACTACTGGTAAAACTGTGGAGTGTAAGCTATATAACGGGTATATAGCGCATTTAGTTCGAGTTATATGAAAAATTACTTCTTACTATTTTTAAACTATGTAATTATTTCATGTGTCTTTGACAAATTTAGTGTTGCATATTGACTTGTTTGGGATGAAATATCTTTTACACATATTTTTGTTATATTATTGTAGGCAACGAGTGTCAAGTCAGCTGCAAAGAAGAACAAGGAATGAAGATTGTCTTCTTCTGTTAGATGTTATTGGATTAATTGTCTTTTAAATATATGTTACTGTAATTGTCCTTTTTAAGCTGGACGTAATGAAATAATTATGTAGTATTGATATATCGGACAAGTACAATAATTAAATCTTGATTGAACTAAATTTCCCCCAAGAGATTCCGTTCTTTCTTTTGGAAGTATGGCGGTCATAGGATAGATTAGGATTCTCTCTCGTATCTCTTAAATAAGCCGTCTTTTCTTATGCGTTCAAGATCTTTTGATAATCATAATTAATTGAGATATATTTTACAATTTAACTCTCATATTATCAAGTGCGTGGAAATAGTAGTTCTTCATGGTAGGGTAAAATATACTTAGTGAGTTCACACGGTTACCGGAATACGGTTTAGTGACGCAATGGTTGCTAGATATGCTTAAATCAGTCGCTAAAGTTTGCTCGTTTGTTAGCTGATTGTTAGAGCTACCATTTTACCGAGACACCCTTTTCGTGGTCGTTAGATGGTCTATCTTTATCGACCACCCAATCTTTCGCTAAAGGTTAAAAGACTTCTAGGCTTCTAGAGCCCACATCCTCCCATTCAAGCCAACAAAGCATGCGAAAACTCACGTTAAATCATTTGGTCAAGTTAAAAACAATGACTGACCTCACCCCCACGTGTATGCGGTGTCTTGCATTTGTGATAAATTAATGATAAATTAATGATAAATTAATGTAGTATCAGGACATCATTTGATAAAGGTTTAGTGCATAGTTGTGAAATTTATCATTTATATTTGATATATCTTGATATATTTTGATTTAGTTGTCTAATCTTGGATTCATATATATTTGGAGCATTTTTTAGGTAATTTGTGTGTTCGGTGTGAAACTCCTAGGTATATGGATGTTATTGGAACCCAAGATGAATCCACGAGGTCGGAAAGTGAAGAAAGAACCCGAATCAAGTTACAAAAGGAGCCAAGAAGTCCAGTTTAAGCTAAAAAATAATTGCCAACAGAATGCTCTCGCTGACTTGTAAAAATCATAACAAATAATTGGTAGTAAATTAGCTAATGAAATTTACGTACAAGGTATATCTGGATTGTAGTACACGTGGTGAAAAAAGTGTCCAATTCCGAGTTGTGGCGTAAACGTTATACCAGTTTTACAGAAGATGCCCAAAGTTGTCTAGATTTAGAAGAGTCCATTTGGCCACTTGTAGGTCACTTAAGTAAGCCCAACTTGTGTCACACAATTTCTGGGGCTATAAATACATGTTTTCAAAAGCTAAACCTAACACTTATCATAATAGAGAGCTACGGGAGGCGTGGAGTAAGGGCAAGAGGCAAGAAGTTCAAGAACAACACTTATTTTCTCAAGTGTAATTCTTCCTTACATTATGTCTTTTCTTTATTGTTTTCTTTTCTTCCATTACGACTTAAGTTTCTAGTAGCTTGAGAGAGACTTGGTTATGAATGCTAACGATTAATTAAGGCATATTTTTATGAATTTGGGATTTTCTATCTAAATAAAATAGAAATTGTTGTTGTTGTAATTATCTTTGTGCTTCATGATAAATTCGTGTATGATGTATACATATTTAGGGTTGTTAGTTATCAAATTATGTCTGGTAGTGGAACTAGGTTAATTACGCCTTTTGGAGTTCAAGACTCTAGAGAGCTAAACTAACTAGGCAATCATCTTCTACCTCTGGTCATTATGCTTTGCGCATTACAATTGGCACAAAAAAGATGTCCATACTTTCCTCTTTCAAGTTCTTTAATATATGGACTAAACATGAGGATTTTCTTAAAATTATTAAAAAATCTTGGAACACTGAAGTTCAAGGTAACTATATGTTTTAAACGTGTATGAAGCAAAGAGAAGTTAAAAAATCTTTGAAAAAAATTTAATAATAAGCATTTCAAAAGGATCTCTCATCATATCAATGAGATTAAAAAAACTCGATTCAAATTAGACTAAGATTATGAGTGGTTTACATGATCAGGCTATCTTAATTGAAGAGAAAATTTTGATCAAATCTCTTGAGGATGCTGACATTATTGAGCAAGATGTCCTTAAGCAGGTATCTAGAGTTATATTCATTAATAATACTGATTGTAGTTCATTATATTTCTATAAGATGATCAAAGGTAGAATTTCTAAGAATCAAGTGTCCATTCTTATTAATGATTATGGAAGTATGATTAATGAGTATGAGCTTATTAACAATGAATTTGTCTCATTTTATGAACAACTACTTGGTACTGAAGATCCTAAGCAAAAATTTTGTTATGAATCATTATCAAGAAAGTTATCAATCACTCTCTTTATAATGTTCAATTTCAAAGCCTTATTGCTCCTATTAACATGAAAAAACCAAGCTTGCTCTATTTTCTATCAATGAAAACAAATGCCTGGGACAAATGGTTTTGACTTTTGCTTTTATTAATCTTCATGGGATATTATAGGTAATGACTTTTGTAATTCCGTTAAAGAACGTGGAAAACTTATTCTCAAAAAGAAAAATCCTTCAAAATTCAAAAAGTTTAGACCCATAGCTTGTGTTAATACTTCATATAAAACATTATACAAGCTTATTTCTAATAGATTGAAAAAGCTGCTTAGCACAATTATATCCATGAATGAATAAGCTTATGTGAGTGGTAGATTAGTGACAACATACTTGTTTCTCAAGACATTGTTCTTGGATACAATAAAAGGTATATTTCACCTAGATGCCCTATTAATCTTGATCTTCAAACGACTTATGACAGTTTGAATTGGAACTTTATCATCAATACCTTAAAATCTTTTGGATTTCCTCAGTTGTTCATCAAATGGATCAAATGTGTGTATGTTCACCTTACTACTTTATATGTATTAGTGTTCAATCTAATGGCTACTTTAAGGGAAAAAGAGGTTTTAAGCAGGGAGATCCTCTTTCACCATACCTTTTTTGCAATATGTATGGTGGTATTCACATGTATTTTTCATCATGTTACCCTGAATAGATCATTTCAGCTTTCATCCCAAGTGAAGAAATCTTATAGCATAAATCATAATATTTTTTAGATGATTTGTTTATCTTTCTCAAAGTTGGTGTTAATTCTTCCAAAGTTTTTAAGAAGGGACTTGATCTTTTCTATATAATTTCAGTCCTTAAGATCAACTAACAGAAAAGTGAGCTTTATTTTGGTGGAACTTCTAAGAGTATTAAAGCCAGCATTTATTCTATTTTAACATTAAAGTTGAAAGTATGCCTATTAGATACTTATGGGTTCCACTCAATTCAAAGAAGCTAAGTGTTATTGATGGAAACTTACTTTTTGACAAGATTTGCGGTAGTATCAATCAATCGAATTCAAAGCTTATTTCTTATGTTGGTAGAGTTGAATTAATTAGAGTAGTACTTATCAACAAGATTATATTTTGGTGTAGAGTGTTTCTTCTTCCTAAGCAAGTAATTTATAAACGGGCACACTTGATGGAGCTCAAGGTGCGAATATTGCCTGGGATGGAGTTTGTATGAGAAAAGATATTCGTGGTCTGAACATCCTAAATATTGAGGATATAAATAAAGTTTGTTTACTTTATATATTTTGGATAATTTACTCTAGAGGGGAGAACTTATGGATTAAGTATGCCCACTCTAACATTATACAAGATTAATGTATTTGGAGTTTCAACGTCAAGCGAAGTTATAGATGGACTTTGAAGCAAATGTTGAAAATTAGAAGTATTGCTTACAACTTCATTCATTATGAAGTCAAGAATGGTAAATTCACTTATATATTATGGTATAAATGGATTCAAAAGATGATTGTAGTTGATATCCTTAACAAAAAAGTTCATAAAGAGAATGTGAATTGTAACAAAAATGTGTACTTATGTTCAAGTAAAAATCTATGGAGATTGCCCCCTATTATTGGTGATCTTTTTCCTCATCTGCAAAACTTTTCTCTTTTTGATTCAAATGATACTATATTCTGGAGTGAATCTATCAAAGACAAATTTTCATTCAAAAGAACTCTTCAAAATGTTAGTTGCACAACTGATTATGTTGAGTGGAGAAAAATTGTTTGGGCTAAAAGCTGCATTCCCAGATGCTCTTTAATATCATGGCTTGATTGTCATAATATATTGTCAACTAAAAATTGTACAGTTGAATAGGGTTTACATGTCATTCCACTTTGTGAATTATGCTATCTTGTTATAGAAGATCTTCACATCATGGTCAACTGTTCATTTTCTAACAGAGTTCTCAAGAAAGTCTTAGTTGATTGTGAGATTTGTTTGAATCCAAAGAATCGGGATGAACTTACTAATAGAGTAATCGAAGAGTGTAAAAGCTGTGAAACCACTCTGATTTTAAGTCTTTGTATGGCTTGTTATATTTGCTACATTTGGTGTGAAAGAAAAAAGAAAAATCACGGTGGTGCTTTGCTTACTGAAGATCAATTGATTAATCACATCAAATCCTTAGTTTCCATCAAAGTTGCTAGAAGAAAATTTAAAGTATGAGAGGTATAGAAATGGTGGATAAGTGGTCGAAGATTGATTGAAGATGATGAAGACTAGTGTTTTAAAATTATTTGCAATCTAGTCCCTATAGTCTCATTATGTAACTAGTTATCCCTAAAGTTTCTTTTAATGTGCCTTGTAAAAACAATGGTTATTTTGACCTTCGTTACTATAAAATTTTGATTTGCCAATCAAAAAAAAAACTAGGCAATCATATAGGGCTTGAACTTTAGGCGCCTAGATAACATGCATATGATTCACTCGGAAGAGGCTCATAGGGTTAGATAGCATGTTCCTAACGGAAGGAACTTAGGGGGACTTTAGAATCCCAATTAGCAACAATGACCCGTTTTCCCTTAGAAATGCAATTAAGTCCAAGCTATAGTTAGTGGTGATCACAAGTGTCTCGGGCTACGCTCTTCCCTCCATCCTTACAACTTCCTTAGTTTAATTTTCTTCTAGTTAATTTCTTAGTATTTAATTTATACTAGTAATATTTTTTAGTAAAAAAACCAAACAAAATTCTTTACTTCCTGTCTTTTTGTTTTACCAACGTCAACTAAACCTAGAACTAAGATATTGATTAATTATCTAGTCCTTGGGAGACGATACCCGGCTTACTAAATATATTACTTGGCGACCCGTACACTTGTGGGGAGAAATTTCCTTGGTGTTGATTTTATATCACTTAGGAAGAGAACAAGATTTTGGCACCGTTGTCGACAATTAGAAGTTCATTGTCTCTTATTTTTTTCTTTAGTTTTTGTTGTTTGTTATTATACTTGTTCTTTGTTTTTCCAGGTATTATATCAAGAGATATGGATCAAGTCCACCGAATTATGTGAAGAATTTTTTAGTTATATTTAAAACCCGGTACATTCAACTATGTGGATGTCTCCTCATAATATCAATAATGGGGTAGTAACTACTAATAACCACCTTATTAACATCAACAAGAGAAAGAGTGTAACAATCAATGGACCGGGAATATTCAGCAACCTCCAATGGTACTTCAAGCTTCCTAATTGAATAAAACATTGGAAAAATACATACAAATGTGCGAAGAATCATAAGCAAAATATGAGGCGCAAAACTTTGAATTCGAGGCCATCGGAAAGGATACAAGGGTACTTGACACAAATTTTAAACTTCTTTAATGCCCATAATTAAGCTTTCATCATTGCCAGGAATTGTACTGAGCCCTATCATAATTCCACTCTTTCTAGGAAAGACCATCCTCTTTAATCGATACATGAAATTGACCAAACAAAAGAAATAATTGAGAAAGATTTAATGATAAAAGACACTTGCGTAGGTGGTGTGAAGATTTTATTAGACGTGGTTGATGACCAATACATGGTTGAGCCTCTGTTTAGCATGGTGGATAAAGGGTAGTTGAGAATATACAAAAAAAAATATAATCGAATGTTATTTACATGGAGTTTGCATATAATCAAGAGAGAGAATTCAAGTTGAACAAATTGGTTACCGAGGAGAAAGAGCTTCCTAAATCAAATTTGGATTTGGTGATAATGTAAGACTAGGTTGATGACAAATATGAAGTGTTTGAGAAATCGATTGAAGAACTAATGTTCCAAATAAAATGGAAGTTGAGTCTTCACCACAAGAATTTTTTTCACCACCATTCCCATCGAAAGTTGTAAAACAAGTTAGAGTGAGACTCATTAAGATCGACGAGTAGTAGAAGAATTGGTCAACAAATATCTTGGGAGCAAGGTGTTGCACTGCAAAATCAAGGCGGCGAGGAGAAGGAACTAACTACCTTATTACAAAGATGAATGTGCAATTTAAGAGAATTAAAAGCTCAAAATCGTCCAGACGATATCATGAATCACCGTGCGTGGAATTTTTTTTGTCATGAGAACAAGACAGAGAAACAGAGAAACTACACGATTCCATACAGATTTTGGTCAAGAAAAATAGGTGAGTGATTCTCTAAGTTATTGTTTCAAAGGCCACAAACAAATTTTTCAAAAGCTTTCATGTCAAGTTTAAGGACGTCATAAACGGAAGGGCTTCTTGAGAGGCAACTTGAATTCAAAAGCGGTCAACCCCACACTTTTTATCATGTTTCTTAAATTGATGTATAATATATCGGTAGTTTGGAGTTTAATTAGTATATGCTACACATAACGAAAAGGGTAACAGAGTTTAGGTGATGTGTGGGTCAAAATAAGTGAAATTCAAAGTCAAAACACAAGGCTACAATGGAGAAACTGTGAATTTCGTGAATATTGGAATCTTCCTTGGAAAATTCAAGAGCAACTGTGCGTCAGGAATATCGTTTCGAATCAAGAGGAAAAATATTATCGTATTTCGATTTTTCAAGATTTTATCGAGAAAAGAAAAACAATATGCCTATGGCCGAGTTATCTCGGCAAAACCCTCAAAGACATGTCCAAAAATGTAGTATAAGACCAAATTGCTCACTCCAACAGAGAAAGGGTTATTCTCAATGCATCACTTCTCGTACGGTAAAAGGCTTCCAACAGACATAAAATAACCATTCTAGGCTTTGCATAATAATATAATAAACAACACTTAAATCAGATGATTTTGAAAAATTGTAAAAGTGGTGAGATTAGGTTAAAAATAATTCAATCTTTTAGAACTTCAGTGGTAAAAATTAATATTTTATTTTAATTTGGGTTCTTCGATTGTTGATGGCATAGCCAAGCCGAGTTGATGATGATGGTAGAAAATGATCCACGAGTGGCGGCGGTTTTCTTGTGCATGAGAGTGGCTTGGTGGGAAGAGATTTATTTTTCTTTTTTGTACCAATGCGAGTGTGAAGAGATGAGTTTTAGGTTACACTGTTTTTCAACGCTTATTTTTCTTTTTTCTTTTTTTTCTGAACTTTTTTAATGTATCCGGTTGTATACTTTTTTCTATCTTAAAATTTATTATTTTATTTGTATGATTTTATTTGAAAAAAATTATAATATTCTAATAATTTTGTAAAAAGTAATGAATAAATGTTACCCTCTTTTTATTATTTTATGAAATAATATATAAATAAATAATTATATTTATAATATTAAATATATTTTTATTTTAATTATCAAATTTAATAAATAAAAAAAATAACTTTGAATATTAAATAACATAATTTTTGTGCATAACTGTATATAATAAAATGAAATTAATACTTAAGTTATATAAAATAATATATTATAATATTGATACATTAGTTATGTTATTATAAAGATATTATTGAAAAATAAAATTATAGTTGAATAGTAAACATGGAGTAAAAATATTGAATAACTGAAAAGAAGAAGCAAGAGTTGATGTGATATATTTGTAGAATAACAACTTTTTAATACGATATATGTAAAATAGAGTATAAAATTAGAGTAATCGTCAGGGATGTTCTTCAAATCAGAGCCACGGCGTGACACTTCATCAGACACGTCAATGATGTCATCTTTGTCGCCTTTTTTGTTGACAACCCCAAATTGTCTCATTTTTACGTGACTAGTTAATCAACCTCTGGACTATGTTGTAGATCTCGGTTTTTCGATCTAGGCGGTCGACCGGGGCCTAGCGCCTAGGCGCGAGTACACGGGGCCTAGGTGGAATTATACGGTTTTGAATCTCGATGTGTAATTTTGTATATTTAGTAATCTATATGTAGTAATTATAGCAATTTTATCTATTTAAGTCATAATATTCATCTAGCATCACTATAGTAAATATATAAATACTAGAGTTGAGTTATAATATCAATTAAAGAATTCTCGAAAATAAGAAAAATAACAAGAAGGTCAATGCGAGCATGTTTTTCCATTAATCGGCGCCTAGGCGGGCATCTTTTGCTATTAATCGGTGCCTATTCCATGGAGACTAAAGCGCTAGGCAAAAAAGCCTAGAATTCTAACTAGGCGCAAGCGGTTGAGGGGGGAGTTGATGCCTAGGCGGGGAGATCTACAACATAGCCTCTAGGACATTCTAGGTAAGTGCAAGTACACTATTCAGGAAGGTGATGTCCACACTGATTGGGTCTCGTGTTTTCGTTCCAGCCCAAACAACCTCCATGAGTAAGTAATATAAAAATATCAACGATTATGACCGATTCAGAGAGCTCCAAAGAATTTGTTAAGTCAACTTTAAATACTGAAGAACAAGATAATACTGAATAACACCATCTCCATCAGTTGGGCCTAATGGACGAGATTGTATGATTGATCATGGTGCTGCACATTTTCTCAAGGAAAGGTTTCTTTATCAGAGTGATGCGTATAGGGTTCATGTTTGTGAGTAGTGTGGTTTGATTGCTATTGAAAATTTGAAGAAGACTAGTTTTGAGTGTTGTGGGTGTAAGAACAAGACTGACATTGTTCATGTGAGTATAGTTAGTTTACATGTTTTTTTATATTTGACCATATTCAGTCCATCCTAAAACGAAAACGAAAATGTGCAAAGCCAAAACCAAAACCAAAACCAAACCTTTGAAGTACAAAACTAGCCAAAACCTAAACTAAAACGAACTGGCGAGCCCGTTAGTCAGGCTGGGGCGCATAAGATAGCCAATCTCAACCCTCCATTTTTTTACCTAGCCTGACAATCCACATTTATACGCCATCACTCTAATAAAACTAAGGGGAATCTTCAAGACCCGTTGGGTAAAAATCTCTAAGTATAATTATGTAAAGAGTAATGATATATACCACCCAAGACGTGGCATGATTTGAGTGAAAATAAATCGTCAATCAAATCAAGAAAAAAATAGATTGAAGATTTACTTCTAACAAAATCATGTCACGTAAAAAATGATATATTAGGTGGTATGGACTTGGGTTGATCAATTATTCTTGTGCAAAAATAGATAGTTCATTAGTACTAATTGAAATTAAACATTGCTAGTAATAAAGCCTCTTCTTCATATGTGTATGGTGTCGCCTAGGGTGTGATAAAAATAAGATCAAATTAAGTATGGAAAACTATGCACTCTCACCCTAGACAGGCACAGTACTGCAAGTATTACAGGACGTATGCAAGTTTTAATGATAAGTAGAGTTCGTTCTCAGGGACTTAAGTGTGTTAAACGCGTAGGAACAGATAACGAGTAAAAGTAAATAATTAGAAAACAGAAAATTAAATATTTGGTTTTTCGAATTTATGAATTAAAACTAAATTAAAGCTAGGAAAATAAAGACAATAAAGTAAAAGATTAAGAATATGAGATGAGAAGTATAGCTTAGGTTTTGCTAGTATGCACTAATCCTTCTAATTCTATCTATAGATCTAGTTCATAAGGGAGAATACTAGCTCTTGGTAATACTTAGTCAGGATTCTAAATTCCACTACCTTAGACCTTGAGAGCGACTAAGGGGGCTACGTCACAACCAAGAAGTGATTTAAAATAGGGTTATCAAACGCCACTAAGGCCCTAAGCAAATACTGCAAGTCTTGGTGATACTGTGGTTAAAACAAACCTTAATGACTATCTAGTTAGAAGTATGTTTTGTCAGAACTGCTATCGACACTAGACATTATGTGGTGGTTCAATAGTTAAACACCCTTACAAGGAGACCATCTAACTACTCTTAAAACAATCCTAAAGTGATCAATTCTAGGAAAGACATTAAATCAAAACACATAAGCAAATATAAAGTAAGTAGCTAATATCAGATTAAAACATATAATTCCCAAAGAAACTTAGATAGAAGAATTAGAATTCATAGATTATACATATGCAAAACCCAAGCTATGGGAAGTTTAGTTCATACCTGAAGGAAATAAACTAAAAGAAATTACAAAAGACATCATCTTGCTCTCTACAATAAACTGGAAGAATAAAACCTTAAGAACTAATTACTATGAGGCAAGGATGATTTACAAGTGATATAAGGGTGTATTTATAGGTGTTTAGAAGACCTAATTCGTTTTCTTGAGGAAGAGTTAAGGTAATGGACTTCTAGCCCAACTCAAATTCGTATGGAAATAAAGATAAACACTGCTGCGTTGTTTTGGTCATAACTTCTTTATTATTGGTCCGATTTTGCTCCACAAGATACCAAAAGAATCGCAACAGAATTATCTAGGCCCTTTAGGAGTAATCTACCAAATTCGGCCTCTTTATTAGGTAAAAACGCCTATCTTTGCAGAATCCCAGATTTAGGCAGCTTTTCCTTTTCCATCTTTTTAGCAATTCTTTCCTTATCTCCAATTACCATGCATATCTCTTTCCATAAGTTGTTGTCTTTGACTTGGACTCTAATTAAACTCCATAATTATCTTTAAAGCTACACACTAAATAAACAATTAAACCCAATATGCTCTAAAAACATTATTTCTACAAATCAAGACACAAAATAGGAAAGTGCACTAAAACTCAAGAAAATCGACATTATTGACTTCTAAAACACTAAAAATGATGTCTCATCTTAACATAAATCTATCACAAATGAGGAGACATCAAGACCCCCAACTCAAAGTTGTATCGTCCCGATACAATAAAAGATAAAAACATAGGGAAGTCTAGAAATACACACTTATAAAATTCTCAACACAAGGGAAAAGCATAGCAGAATATATAGAATAAACCTAAAGCACATAACTCAGAAAATTTCATGCAATAATATTCATAAACTACATACCTGTACACTTCTCATATCTACAGTCAACACGGCTTGATTTCAAGATCAGATTAGTTTCGCAATGTAAGAAGGATTGGGACTTTACTCAGTTCCCCAAGAGAGCTATAGATTGTTCATCAAACCTCACTAGTATCCAAGAATCCACTTAACTAATCTATAATGGCTTAATCACTTCTCAATTACATAACAAAGAATCACAAGGTCTTTTAAGGTTGTAATGTAGGCTTAGGGACGGTATGATCATATATTTGGATAATTTGGAGTGAGCTTTTGGCTCTCTCCTCACTAGCCATCAACGAATCGCCCTAGAGCTTGAGTTACTCTCATAAACGTTTCTCACTCAACCCAATGAATTCCTTGATGCACAATTTAGCATCCCCAATTAACACAACTAAAGCTTAAGATGTTCACATAAAAATCCACTTTGCCGGTCCGAATATATATATTTTCTTTTCTTTTCAAATCAATTCTCTTTTCTATAGCTATGACTCTCTTTTAATGTTGAGATATCACGCTAATTTTCTCATATATATATTTTTTCTTTTAATGCCCTTGTTGGCAATATTAGCTCGAAGCTTCTTTTTCATTCACTATTACCCCGGCAAAGGGTTACAATACAATTCTGTGAAACATCATTAATATAAAGCACAAAACACAATAATAAGCTCAAAAAAATCCCAACATAATAACTATTCCCATAATGGTGGACCCACCACCCCAAACTCAAGCTCTAAAACAACTGTCTAAGCATCGCGATTCGAGTACGGGTCATATGGAAAAGTCCTAAAAATCTAAAGGATATGGCTTATAATGTGTTTCAAAAAAGGCTTTAGAAAGGCTAGAAGGGGCTAAGAAGGATATAACTTTTAAACTCAAAAATCACAAGGTGAGAAGGTATAAAAAGGCTTCAAAGGCTTAAAAATATGAAAGAACCGCCTTGATCACTTTCTACACTATGTAATTTAGAAAATTTCTTACCTTTAGCACTTTCATCAAATGGTTTTTCAACTAGCTTGGATCTCACGGCCTACACACTTCTCAAGGTTCCCTGAGATCGAACATACTTTCTATCGCATTGCTCACTAATCTTTCTTTACTATCAACGTGTGTTTTCCTGCAAATACTCAAAGCATACAAATACATAGCTCATAAACATATCACTTACTATCATTAATCTACTGAGCTTATGCTTTCAAGTTATTAAACACACTCTACATCTAATTCCCATGCATCAAAAATTTTAATTTCACCCAAAAACAGAAAAATGGAGATGAGAGACAACGAATCCCCACACCCCCAACTCAAAAATGAGCCGTGTCCCCACGACTCGAAAAAAGACTCGAAAACAGAAATTAAAATTAGCAGATAGGCATAATTACAGAAATGGTAAGGAAGAAAGAGAACATACTCTCGAGGCTATTGCCTCGCATCATTGATATCCAAGATTGGAATTGCTGGACCTTTCGTTAATTGCTCAAGGAGTTTCATGATGTGCACTTGATTAGCATTGATTTGTGCCACATCATTGACTAAGGAAGTTTGAGCTGCTTCAAATTTCGTTAAACGCTCCTCCATCTTCTCTTGCCAATTTTGCTCCTTTTCTTCCTTCGAGGCTTGAGTAGAACCCGCTCTTCGAAGACTTTCTTTGATCCAAGAATTATCAATATAACTCGTCTTAAACTCGAGTTTCTCTTCTTCACCCAATATTACATTCGCTTTTCGCACAAGACACGTGATCATAGTTGGAAATTTAACGTTATAAACCGATTTAGGAGAGACCGAGAATCGTATCACCTCCTCATAGATCAACTGTGCCACATCAACTTCTTCTCCTCTCAAAATACAGTCCAACAGTAGCGCGTTCTTCATGGTCACCTCCAAAGTTCGTGTGTTTCCAAAGACATTAGGGATAAGGAAATTGTGCCAAATTCTAGCATCTGCTTGAAGATATTTGTAAGGCCAAGGTGCCTTCAATTCTCCCTTTTGTAATTGCACTTTCTCCCTGTCTAAAACATGCTCAAAAAGTAATTCCTTATCAAAGATTTTTCGTTTAGCAACTGCTTCCTCAAATTTGCAAAAACCTTTCAGTTTCTTAAACTTGAAGTGGTTCCTAATCTCCTCAACTGTGAAAGGAACTAACTTTCCTCTAATCGGAACACAATTACTATCTTGGCTAAAGAGGCCTAGATAGAACTCCAAAACTAATTCAGGACATAATTCAGAACGGCTTACCATGAACGTAGACCAACCCAATTTCTCACCAAGCTCAAAGAATCTCTTGTAATCTCCATCTCTAATTTCCTCCTTGAATACTTTCTCATAGGCAAAAGGTAGTTCTTCTAATTGTTTTTCTGCAGAAATCTTCAAGGCCTTTGAAGTATCCCCTTTCTCTATAGGTATAGGATTTTGTTGAGGTTGTGTTCTTTCCTTTGCATAAAAATAAAGCTTTTTACCATTACTATCATACGAAGGTTTCCCACTTTTCAATTTATCTTTACCCTTTGATTCAGAACTAGCTCCTTTGTCAATTGATTTCTTCTTGTTTAAATCCAATCCTTTGTTACTCTTCACCTCCCTCTTGCTAGATAAGATTGATGTTCTATTAGTCATCTCCAATTAACCCCCAACTCAAAGCTTTAGCAACCCTTGAATTAAACTCTTGAATTAATGGATGAACAAGCTTGATTTGGCCTAGGATGGGTGAATTGGTGATGAATCTCTATGTGGGTGAGGATGATTTGTAATGGGTAGGCTTGGATTTTAGAAATTGTGTGATGAATTTGTGAAATTTGGCTCTTTGATTCTTCAATTTGAATGAATTTGGTGATGATTGGTAGCTTGATTCTCTCTTGTAATGATGTGGAGAGAAGGTTTGATGTGTTTTCCTTGATGATTGGGTAGTGTTTTGGTGATTGGTGAAGGTTTTGATGAGTTTCAATGGAGTTAGGAGAGTTGTGGAGTAGAAAGAGAGGGTTAAGGTTTAATAAATTCGGAATAATAGCTTCAATACCTCCTTTATAACTCAATCCCGTAACTTTCTCTCTCCTCTGGCGGCGCTGCGGACTACCCCTGCGGACCATGGGGTGCACCGCAGGGTAGTCCGTGACATCTGATGCTCGAAAATTTTTGCTCACTGACCTAAACCCGTGGTAGGACCCCGTGGTACGGGTTTTTTTTTTTTTTTTTTGCTCGCGGACTAGGGTCCGGTGTACCGGAGGGTACACCGCGGCTTGCTGTAGACTCCGTCAAAATACCCGTGGTACTCACCCCGTGGTACGGGTTTTTGGGGCGCGGACCATGGCGCGGTGCACCGCGGGGTAGTCCGTGGAATTTTTTCGTGTTTCTGACCTAAACCCGCGGTAGCTACCCGTGGTACGGGTTTTGACCTCGCGGACCATCCGTGCGGACCATGGGGTAGTCCGTGGGGGTAGTCCGCGGGGTACTTTCTTTCGCTCCAAAAATTTTCCTCGCGTTCCCTAACTTGATTTCTCTGATTCCTACACACCAAAAACACTAATACCTTTCTCAAATATGCATTATCAACTAAAAACAACTAAAATAAACTTAAACTAAGAATGTAAAAGACATGAAAACATAAAAAAAACTTCGGGTTGTCTCCCGAACAGCACTTTTGTTTAACGTCTTTCAAAGTTAGACGTGTTACCTCTGTCAAGATTTGCGAATATAGCCTCCCCAACAACGAGTAAGGCTATGAACGTCAACTAATCTGCGCTTGACCCCAGTTTTGGGGCGAATTTCTATCACCGTGGCTGAAACAACCTTCGTGACAATGAATGGTCCCATCCACGAGTCTTTGAAACTTCGTGGCCTATTCTCGCGTTTGTGGGCTTTCCATAGGACTTCATGGCCAACCCCAAACTCAATGTTTGGCTCAGTATCCACAGGTTTTAAATGGATTTCCTCAGGAGGGACTTTGTGATGTGAAAGGCTGTGGATGATAGGTACGGTGGGATCCAACTTCCTCGGTTTCTTACCCAAGACATAGAAGGTCTCAGATACATTTTTAACATGAAGGGTGATGGTCCCATCTTGGAAGTTGATCACACTTTGACTTGTGGCCATGAAAGGCCGTCCAAGTATGATCGGAACCTGCTTATCTGCATCAAACTCAAGAATAACAAAGTCAGTAGGGATGGCGATATTACCTGCTCGGACTAAGACGTCCTCCACTGTTCCCCATGTCCTCTTCACTGAGTTGTCAGCAAACTGCAACTTTACTGGAGTTTTCTCTGATTTTTGAAGTCCAAGTCTCTCGAACACGGACTTAGGCATAAGATTCACACCAGAACCCACATCGTACATTGCTTTCACCTTGAGCCTACCATGTAATTGAATAGGAAGGTTGAAACTTCCCGGATCTTTAAGCTTAGTAGGTAGCTCTTTCTCACTTCTTCTTGAAACCCTCAGGTTCTCTCTTGGGATCTCTACACTCGCCTCTTTTTCAGGAATAACTTGCGTAAAAACTTGTTGCGGTGTAAGTCCTCTCTTCGCAATCTCAAGCATTTGGGCGTTGATGTTTTCAGGTTGGTACGCCTCTACAAATGTCTTGAGCGCAGTGTCATCCTTAGGATTTGTATCAGGAATAGTTGATGACACTGGTTGAACACTAGGTGGCGATTCCACCTTCTCTTCTTCTTTCTCCTCTAGCACAGCAGGTGCCACTTCATCTTCTTTCGATTCTTCTTTTGAGGCTTCTTCCTCTTTCTCTCTCGCTAACTCCGCTGCATACTCTACCATCGATCGCATCTCCTCTTGCACCTTTTTCAGTAGCTCTATGAACTCGTCTCTCTCTTCATCGCTTTCCAGATGATAAACTTCTAGACAGTCGGACTCCTCGGGGTTAGACTCGATTGGCTCTTCTTCAATACTGGGAACTTCCACGGCACTAATGGCAGCATGTGGTGCTTCCTCCTTTTCTTTTTCGATTTCAAGGCATATAGCCTTGCAAGCTTCGAACACAACATTGTTTTCACCTCCTTCGATTGCCTTTACTTCCTTTTGTTCTGTTAGATGCTTGTTTATTTGGGCTAATTGAGTATTTAGCATCTGAAGTATGGCATCGTGTCCTCTGACCTTTTCTTCTTGAGCGTTTACAGTGGTGTTCAAACGTTCTAGAGCTTGTACTATCTGTGTATTGTCCATAGATCCTTCTTGCGGATACTGAGGTAAAGCTTTTTGGTCTAAAGTATCGGTATAGGCGTCTTGAGCAGGTTGTTGTGGAGGAGTAGGTCGATTCTGATATTGGTTTTGGTACTGACCTCTCTGTTGGTAAGAGTTGTTCTGGGGTCGCGATTGATATTGACTAGGATTAGCGGCCCCTTGTGGATTTGAATACTGCATACCCGGATGGTTGCGGTTGCCCCATCGGTTAGATATGAAGTAAACAGATTGCGGATTTGATTCACACTCTTCCCATGAATGATCGTTAACTCCAGATTGTTGACAACCTTGTGCCTCTTGAACTACCTTTGTAGCAGCTAAATTCTTCTCCATCGCGATTCTCAGCTCCTTGATTTGATTTTCTAACGAGGATATTTGAGCTGAGTTCGCAGTTTCTGCATCTAAACGAAGCGTTCCTCGGGTCTTTGCTGCAGAAGCTCGCGTTGAAGGCCAACTTCTTTCTTGTTCCATAATATTTTCTAACACCTCGGAAGCTTCATTGTGATTCATGGACACAAAATTACCCTTTCCAATGTTATCCACCTTGTCTCTACCCTTGTCATCAAGACCTTCATAGAATATAGCAAGTTGTAGAGCAGGTGTATAACCATGGAGCGGGCATCTAGCTAATTTTTGTTGAAACCTTGTCCATGCTTCTCCCACTGTTTCTCCATCTTCTTGAGAAAATCTTGCAAGCTCGGTTTGATCTTTAAGTCTCATGCTCTTTGGATAAAATCGGTTAAAGAACGCGGCTTGAAGCTCTCTCCAAGAGTGAATGGTTCCATGTGGTTGTCTTTCTAGCCAATCGCTAGCTCTTCCGGTCAAGAAAAACGAAAACATATGACAATACAGTTGCTCGCGTGTAATGCCAGGAGTAATGTAGGCATCACAAATCTGCATGAACTTCTGAATCGCTTTTACCGGATCTTGAATTGCAGTACCAGTATATAGTCCGAAACTTTGAAATTGACTAAGCATACCCGGATCGGGTCTAAATTTGATATTCGGAATCTCAGGAGGGCGGTAACCGATGGGTTGAACATGGAATGGTATGTTAAGGCCAGGTAGATCTTGTTCAACTCGGTTTTGTTGATTATTCTGCCCATTACCTTCTCCTACTGGCAGTTGTACACCAGGTGGAACAAACGCAGGAGGTCCTCCTGGTGCAAAGTAAACTAACTCCGGATCATTGTCTTGAATGTCTGCCATAGTTCTTCTCAAGGCTCTTTCCTTACGAATTCTTTTGTTATAAGCTCTGAAGCTCCTCTCAGGCTCCGGTAAGGGAGGCCAAGAATTAAACACTGTGAAAACCTGAAAAGGACTAAAGCAAACCCAAGCGTAAATCTGGAAAAATAAAAACTAAAACTAAACTAAAACTGAAAAGTAAAAACTAATTAAAAACTAAAACTCGAAATAGATAACCCACACGCTAACGAGACACAAGTCCCCGGCAGCGGCGCCAAAAACTTGGTGTCGCCTAGGGTGTGATAAAAATAAGATCAAATTAAGTATGGAAAACTATGCACTCTCACCCTAGACAGGCACAGTACTGCAAGTATTACAGGACGTATGCAAGTTTTAATGATAAGTAGAGTTCGTTCTCAGGGACTTAAGTGTGTTAAACGCGTAGGAACAGATAACGAGTAAAAGTAAATAATTAGAAAACAGAAAATTAAATATTTGGTTTTTCGAATTTATGAATTAAAACTAAATTAAAGCTAGGAAAATAAAGACAATAAAGTAAAAGATTAAGAATATGAGATGAGAAGTATAGCTTAGGTTTTGCTAGTATGCACTAATCCTTCTAATTCTATCTATAGATCTAGTTCATAAGGGAGAATACTAGCTCTTGGTAATACTTAGTCAGGATTCTAAATTCCACTACCTTAGACCTTGAGAGCGACTAAGGGGGCTACGTCACAACCAAGAAGTGATTTAAAATAGGGTTATCAAACGCCACTAAGGCCCTAAGCAAATACTGCAAGTCTTGGTGATACTGTGGTTAAAACAAACCTTAATGACTATCTAGTTAGAAGTATGTTTTGTCAGAACTGCTATCGACACTAGACATTATGTGGTGGTTCAATAGTTAAACACCCTTACAAGGAGACCATCTAACTACTCTTAAAACAATCCTAAAGTGATCAATTCTAGGAAAGACATTAAATCAAAACACATAAGCAAATATAAAGTAAGTAGCTAATATCAGATTAAAACATATAATTCCCAAAGAAACTTAGATAGAAGAATTAGAATTCATAGATTATACATATGCAAAACCCAAGCTATGGGAAGTTTAGTTCATACCTGAAGGAAATAAACTAAAAGAAATTACAAAAGACATCATCTTGCTCTCTACAATAAACTGGAAGAATAAAACCTTAAGAACTAATTACTATGAGGCAAGGATGATTTACAAGTGATATAAGGGTGTATTTATAGGTGTTTAGAAGACCTAATTCGTTTTCTTGAGGAAGAGTTAAGGTAATGGACTTCTAGCCCAACTCAAATTCGTATGGAAATAAAGATAAACACTGCTGCGTTGTTTTGGTCATAACTTCTTTATTATTGGTCCGATTTTGCTCCACAAGATACCAAAAGAATCGCAACAGAATTATCTAGGCCCTTTAGGAGTAATCTACCAAATTCGGCCTCTTTATTAGGTAAAAACGCCTATCTTTGCAGAATCCCAGATTTAGGCAGCTTTTCCTTTTCCATCTTTTTAGCAATTCTTTCCTTATCTCCAATTACCATGCATATCTCTTTCCATAAGTTGTTGTCTTTGACTTGGACTCTAATTAAACTCCATAATTATCTTTAAAGCTACACACTAAATAAACAATTAAACCCAATATGCTCTAAAAACATTATTTCTACAAATCAAGACACAAAATAGGAAAGTGCACTAAAACTCAAGAAAATCGACATTATTGACTTCTAAAACACTAAAAATGATGTCTCATCTTAACATAAATCTATCACAAATGAGGAGACATCAGTGTATAACCCTAATATTTGGAATACTATATGGAAAATGAACTATAACCCCAAAGTTAGAAACTTCGTGTATAGATGTATTAAAGATAAATACCTACTGAGGTCAATTTATTTAAAAGAAAGTGTGTAAGATTTTTAATTCCTGTGAAAAACAATAGAACACTTTTATTTGGGTGTTCCTGGGCTAAAGTTGTATGACATTCTCTTAAAACTATAAATGAAAGTTCCTCTAAAACTGGTGAGTGGTTCTTAAATACAGTTAACTCTTTGAATAATAATAATAATATGAGTGAAGTGGGATTTGATGCTTTACTTAGAAATATCTGTTGGTTTATTTGGAAAAGGAGAAACCACTTTATATATAATAGCATTATGCTAGATCCCTTATACACCTGTAACCAAGCTTTTGAAAATTGGAAGGAATACAAAGGAAATAATAATATTCCTAGTGATGTTAATTTACAAGAACCGGAGAACAATACTAGAACTAATAAATTTTCTTCTAGTTCTATAACTGAAATAAGTAATAATTGTAAGGATAATACATATGGGTTTGACTTTTGGAACCTTCCCTCTAATAATATTATGAAAATTAATAGTGATACCTTATTCTTATCTTCTAGTTGTGTTATATCCTTTGTTATTAGAGAATCTTTTGGTAGCTTAATTGGAGGGGATGCTAAGATGATTGAAGCAAGAATCCCATCAGAAGGTGAAGCTCTTGGGATTCTATGGGGTTGTGAAGATACTTAAAAATTTCCTGCTAAATCTGTAATCATCAAAAATGACTGCAGAGTTATTATTGAATCTTTAGTGCTTCTCAAACCTTGTCTTTTGTTAAATTGTTGTAATATTTTTAAGACAATTTATGGTACTGTGGATTCTCATAGACCTAGCTATTCCTTTGTTAGACGCAAAGGCAATCAAATGGCTGACTGGGTCGCCAGACACAAGCTTTTAGGTACGTTGTTTGGTGATTGAAGTTCTTTTAGGGTTAGCTTAACTTATCAACTATGAGCACCTTATGTGCGGAATTGGCTAACTTTTGTATCTTTTTGGTCCCTTAATCTATTTAACTGTTTGACAAAAAAATCATAACAAGTAGTTTATTACTATTAATATTATAATATTATGCATTCGAAAAAAAAAAACTAGTAATATTTAATATTTAAATTTTATCTATTACTAAAATAATAAAAATAACTAATTAGCATAATCTAATATGACCATGAATTCACAAATAAACCGATGGGCCTAACTAGAAAAGCACAGAGAATGGACCGACCCCAGTTAGTTCGGTGTCTCTATAAATATAAATATGTCTATTAGATTGTCAATTGGGTTAGCAGCTTGTCTTTTTCCAGAAAAATGGCGTCACGAAAAAGGAGTTGTCGATCAGTACGTAATTAATTAGAGGCCCTTCTTAACATAATCTGTCTGTTGTATATTAGTATATATCAATCCTCTGTTTGTTACAACGTAGTTTAGTTTAGTATCGCTGCAGTTTTAAGTTATTATAGTACACTTTTATTTATGTATTAGAGTTCTACTTGCAGCTACAAATCAAATTGTGGCTTTTAAAAATCAAACTACTTTAGGGTAGGTTTAGAATTAATAGAAGAAATTCTTTATTTTTTCAGGCGAGCTCACCAAAAAATCTTTTCCTTTTATTGTTGAAACGGAAGTATAAAGTGCGATATTAATGAATTAAGTTTTAATATTTTACAGATGTCAAATATGGAGACTGTTGGATCTTTAATGATGATGATGCCTGATGATGTAATTGTTGATATATTGAGCCGTTTAGAAGTAAAAAGTGTACTAATATGCAGATGTGTTTGCAAGTCATGGCAAAACATTACTCAGCAAAAGTTCTTCATTGAGAAGCATGAGAAAAGGCTAAAGAATAAATGCCCCCAAATTGTTTTTATATATGACTATGAATATGATTTGAATGGTGAAACATATCTTTTCAAATATTGTTTCAATGGCTTAGTATTGGAGGTGAATGAAGATACACTTGAGTGTCGCATAAGAAACCCTGTTACTAAACAAGTGCTTCAAGTAAAGGAGGACAAATCAATAATTTTAACAAGGTGTGAAGCGATACTGGGTTTTGATTCATCAACGGGTAACTATAAGGTGATTAATTTTTACTGGAAAGGAGATAAGGATATAGGTATTATTATGGTAAGTATTGGAAGTGATAATAATTTGAGTTATCAATCCCTTGATATTACTCTATCGTGTGATCTAAGTAATCGATGCCTTGTATACCACAATGATGTTTGTTACGCTTTAGCTTTTTGCCTTAAGGATTTGACAAAATCAGATTTAATAAGATTTACCATAGATGGGAAAAGCTCCATGAAAATCAAGCTTCCACAGGGTTTTAGAAGTGGATATGGTGTTAGAGATTTCTATCGGTTCAAGATGTTTATTGTAGATTATGAAAAACTATCAATTGGGTTTATGAGCTGTGAAACCATTCATGTTTGGGTGTTGGAGGATTATAATAAACAAATCTGGTCTCAGAAAATAATTATTCCTCTGGATTTTATCGATGATTATCCATATGGGGGTGAGATTTCTATCTGTACCTCACCAAATTTGAGTAAACTGCATGTAAAAATAGCTAATCATTATCTGGAATATGATGTTAACTCCAAAAAGTCTACACTTTTAGCCGAGTCACATCCACGCAACTTCTCACATTACCATCTAACTCCTACTCTTGTATCCCTCAAAGGAATGTATTACGAAGCACCTAATTGATTGATGTTTTTTCATGTTTTATTCACTTAAATTAACTTATTTATCATTCATTGTATTCACTATTCAAAAATAAACCATAAGTTATGTAATTTTATTTGTTTATGATTTATTAATATTATTTTGTATGTTAATTTTTCTTGTAATTAACCATA
This sequence comes from Nemophila menziesii, assembly GCA_029959085.1. Taxonomy (NCBI): domain Eukaryota; kingdom Viridiplantae; phylum Streptophyta; class Magnoliopsida; order Boraginales; family Hydrophyllaceae; genus Nemophila; species Nemophila menziesii. The sequence goes on along the minus strand of JARWIR010000018.1, from coordinate 23,002,687 downwards.
TTTTGAGCTTTTCTCCTCTTTCAGAAACTTATACTTTGAATAGTGAGTAGTTGAGAAGCTAGCTTGCTCTCTTTTGTTTTTCAGTCTCAAGAAATTGACACGTCTCTCAACTATAATAGTTTTAGGACCCTGATTAGCTTTCTTTAGACAACATGTGCGTATTTTAGATATCCAATTCAATTTTCTTATATCATCCATCACCTTCCTACTCATAAGAATTTAATTTTGAAGCGTGCACTCTGGGAGCACTTCACTTTTGTGGTTGTGGGATGTACATCGGAAATGATGGAAGTAGAAAACATAGTGGATGCCAAAAAAGGACTCACATTGTCTTATTCGATCTCTGAATATTAGATCCCAAAAACAATAAAATCTAACCTCCATTTACACCAAAACTCGTAGAGTAAGAATATATTTGTATATAGATAATAATACGATGACTAATTAGTAAGGAGAAATTTGGTAACGCAAAGAAAATGTTGGATAAATACCAAGGAATTTTGGAAAAATTACAAGATGGGGAATCAACGGAAGAAAATTATGAACTAGAAAAGAGAATTAGATTGGAAATGGAAGAACTATGGAAACAAGAGGAGGCATTTTGGGCGGATAGAGCATGTGATGAATTAATTAATAAAGGCGATAAGAATACCAAATATTTCTTCGCTAAGACAACAATGAGGCGTAATATTAATAGAATTTGTGAGATCAAGAATAAAAATGGGGAATGGACAGAGAATCAGGGCGAGATTAAAAATATTGTCCAGGATTATTTTATAAATATGTTCAAGAGAGAGAATGTGGATGGTATTGAAGACGTTTCTAATCATATCGCGTGCAAAATTGATGATAAAATGAACAAAGACCTTATTAAAGTACCAACATGTGAGGAGGTGGAAGAGACGGTTTTTGCTATGTCGGGGTCTAAAGCTCCGGGCCCGGATGGACTAACGGGTAAATTTTATCATGAGTTTTGGGAAATTATAAGAGATGACATTATTAAGATAGTAGTTGACTTCTTCGAGAATAGGATTTCATTAGAGAAAATTAATGACACTATAATATCATTGATTCCTAAGGGCAAGAAACAGGAAGAGGTCAAGGATTTTAGGCCGATCTCGTGCTGTAATTTTATCTACAAGATTATTGCAAAAATTATGGCGATAAGACTCCAGCCATTAATGAATGAGATTATTTCTCCCACTCAATCGGCGTTTATTAAAGGTAGATGTATACAGGATAATATATTAATTGCGCAAGAAGTGGGGTTCTTTATGAAGAATAAAAGGAAATCCAACAAACATTATGGAGCGGTAAAAATTGATATGGCCAAGGCCTACGATCAAGTGAATTGGGAATTTTTTATGGCGGTGTTAAAGAAGTTAGGCTTCTGTGAAAGGTGGATTGAACTCATATACAAATGTATTTCCTCTGTGTCTTATCAAGTTAAAGTTAATGGGGAACGGTTAAAGAAATTTAAACCGGAGAGAGGTATCCGTCAAGGTGATCCGCTTTCACCCCTTTTATTTGCAATGATAACTGAGGCGCTTATTGGTTTAATTAATTACGAATGCCGTGAAGGTAATATTAAAGGTATATCGTTAGCCAGAGGAGCCCCTAGGCTCACTCATCTACTCTTCGCGGATGATGCGCTCTTCTTTATTGAAATAAATGATAAGGAAATTGACGCTTTTTCGAGAGTTCTTAGAACGTACTGTAAGGCGTCGGGTCAAAAAATTAATTTTGGAAAATCTTCTATTATGTTTAGTAAAGGTTTCTCGGAAGTGAGGAGCATGGAGATTGCGAAGGAACTTAATATTACGCATACTAATGAGCTAGGAAAATATTTAGGAATTCCGCTTACGCTAAAGAGATCTAAAGTGGAGAACATTAGATATATTAAAGATAGACTGATTAATAAATCCGATAATTGGGTGGCCAATTTTCTGTCTGATGGAGGGAAAGAAACCCTTATCAAAGCAGTTTTGCAAGCCATCCCGAACTATGCGATGTCGATCTTTGAATTCCCGACAAGTATATGTAAGTCAATGAGTAGTATAGTTGCTAATTTCTGGTGGAATGCGGGAAATAAGAAGAAGATTCACTGGGTAGCGTGGAAGAAATTAGCTAGAGCTAAGAAGGTGGGGGGTATTGGTTTCAGAGATTTCCCAAAGATGAATATTGCATTGCTAGCAAGTCAAGCATGGAGGTTATGGAAGAACCAAGACTCTTTGGTTTTTAAAATACTTAAAGGTATCTACTTCCCGAATACGGACATGTGGAATACAAAGCTTAAAAATAAAAGATCTTGGAGTTGGGCAAGCATTTACAAGGGATTACAATTTATTAAAAATGAAAGCCTATGGCAAATTGGTAATGGGCAGAAAATTAACATTTGGGACGATGTCTGGATAAGGGAAGGATATAAATTAGAAAAACCGGAAAACTGCAACCTACAGAAAGTTGTGGAATGCTTTAACAAGGATATGACTAATTGGGATATGGAGAAGCTCAATAATATAGGCACCAAAAGAGATATAATGGAAATTACGAAACTACCAATAATAAATCTTGAGAATGAGGATGAGGTTTTTTGGACGGCTAATAAGGATGGGAATTATACTACAAAATCTGGGTACCATAGACTTGTGCAACGGGAAGAAGAAAAGAACGGTTCATCATCCAAAGAGGGGGAATTAATTAACATGGAACTGTTTAATGCTATCTGGAAATCAAATGTCCCAGGAAAAGTCAGGAATTTTATTTGGAAAATCCATAACAATGCCATTCCAACTAAAAATAATCTGAAGAAAAAGAGATGTATGACGGAAGATACATGTGAATGGTGTGAGACAGGATGTGAAACTGTTGAACATATATTTTTGAAATGCCAGTTTAGCAAAGGTGTATGGGCAAATTGTCAATTGCAAATTAAAATTGAGGATGGGGAGGAAATTAAAATCGGGGATTGGATACTCAAGATCATTGAAAGCTACACAAAAAACGGGTGGGATAAAAGGTATGTAACGTCGATAGTTTTACTTACAATTTGGAATATATGGAAAGCAAGGATGCAAGGTTTTTTTGAAATAAGAAATGGGTGACCCACGATATAATAGAGAAAACAAAGTTTACAATGAAATATTTATTTGGGGAAAAAAAGAATAAGGATGATCCGGATAAGAATAGGTGCAAGGAGATAATCAATGGGGAGGATATTTATAACCCAATTCTTAATGATGATAAAGAGTGGGTATGGCTATGTGACTCATCACATAGTAAGATGTGGGAACCTACTAGCATGGTGTCGATTGCAGTTAATAAGGAGGGTGAAGTGAAGGAGGTCATTAAGGAAAGAGCGAGAATAAATAGTAGCTTAGAAGGGGAAATGTGGGCAATCATACTAGCAATGAGGTCGGCTGCAAATAAGGGCATGATGAGTAGCTCTTTCTACTCAGATAACCTTGAGGTAGTTCAAGGTATTAATAAACTAAAAGGAATCGATTGGAGGATCCGTCCCATGATTTCAGAGGCATGGAGATGGATAGGAAGATTCCCCAACTGGAAAGTTGATCACATTAGAAGGAAGTTCAACAATGCGGCGGACGTATTAGCTAAATGCACGAGACTTAATATGGATATTTCGACATATCCGACTAGATCTTTAGTAGAATTTTATGAACATGTTAGTAATGTATATGTAGCGTGTAACAGACATCTATAAGTTTCTTTTAATGACAAAAAAAAGAGATTTACCATAAAGAACTGCTCCAATAAATGCATCACCAGCCCAGTTGTGTTGTATCAACAAGTTCCAAAGGGTGTATTTTTCGGTTGTATCAAGAAGTAATTTCCCAATAGGAGGACTAATTTTTTTGGTCCGCCATTGATCGATGAATTGCAGATTTGAAGGTTTTATTCAAGAACACGAGTGGCAGCAGTGAAAAGGTGAGTTTGAAGAGATTTTGTTTTTTGTTTTTGTGATTTGGGTTCTTCGGTTGCTAATGGCGTACCAAGCCGTTGATAATGGTAAAGAATGGAGACGGCGGTGAGAAGGTGAGTTTGAAGAGATTTTATTTATTTATTTGGGTTCTTTGGAAGTTAATGGCGTAGCTAAGCCATTGATTATGGTAGAGAATGGAGGTGCAAGTAAAAAGGTGAGTTTGAAGAGATTTTGTTTTTTGATTTTTAGATTTGGGTTCTTCAGTTGTTAATGGCATAGCCGAGCGTTTAAAGTTTTTTTTTAATATTCATTGTAAATAATAAAGACGATGATGACGAAGAGCAATAATGATGACGTGGCGCTAACATGGTGCCACGCGGCGTTGATTAACGGCCAACTGACATAAACGCTAAAAAAGGGCCACGGTTGACAAAAAAAAACATGGAGGGCCATCCGGAAGAATTTTAAAGATAAGGTGTTTCTGCTGCACTTTAGGTAAAGATCAAGGGTCACCCGTGGTCTTTACACTTCATTATACTAGGGGATCGATTTTACCCGATTTTGAGGTTACGGTGACCCAAGAGTAGGGTAAAAAAAGTGTAACCCTCGGGTTAATTCTAATGACCCTTTGGTTTACCCATGTTAGTTAACATTCGTCAAACTTTTTAAACGCATGAAAAAGTTTAAAAAAATGACAAAATTTGAAAAAATTGATATCATTATATTTTTAAGAGTAGATGCCACTTTTATCCTCTGGTTTTACAAGCGATTGACAGTTGCCGCCCATTGTTTAAAATGCGCCCCTTAATTTTTGTTCTCGTGACTCGTTGCCCCTTACTAACGTTCTCAATCCAATTCTGTCGTTAAGTGTGACGCGGAAGTTACATGTCAGCATATTCATTATTTTTTTATTCTTAATCCATTTTCATTATTTAATTTAACTTAAACCTATTTTTTAAGGACAAAATAGGTATTTCTTGATAGTTTTAATATTATTAAATATAAATTGTAAAATAAACCCCCCCTAACACCCCCTAACCCCCCCATTCTTCTTCCCATTCTTCTTCCCATTCTTCTTCTCCGTCTTCCTCGACTCCAATCATCAACTAATCAAACTCCGATCATTAATCGGACCTTACGCCACTACTAATCTATTCAACCACCCAATTTCTCGTAAAATCATCTCTCACCACTACAACACTCACCAAATCAATGAACCCATCAACCCATCTTCACAAACTCCAAACGAAACCTCCATTACAGACCACGAAGCTCTCAAACTTCAACATCTTCTCAAACTCTACACCAACAAACCATTGTTACAGACCACCAAGAAGCACCTCTGGAAGATGAAGTGGCATTTGGTACCTGCAGAAAGAAAGAATGAAAATCTCCAGTACAAAAAATATCGAACAAGTAAATCTTTTATCCCAAGATCTTGAAGGAAGCATTGTTACACCTGATATGTTTACATTCAATGGTGTAATGGATGCATATGGTAAAAACTGAATGATTAAAGAAATGGAAATAATGCTTTCGAAAATGAAGAGTTCACAGCTAAAACCCAATATATTACGTTTAATTTATTAATTGATTCATATGGAAGAAGACAAGAATTTGAAAAAATGGAGCAAGTTTTCAAGAGTTTAATCCGTTCAAAAGAGAAACCAACTCTTCCAACTTTTAACTCGATGATAACAAACTATGGAAAAGCAAGGTTAAGAGAGAAATCAGAGTTAGTTAAGGAGAAAATGATTGAAATCGGATATAAACCAAGTTTCATTACATATGGATGTCTTATTATGATGTATGGATATTGCGATTGTGTATCGAAAGCAAGAGGGATATTTGATGATGTGGCAGAATCTGGAAAGAAAAAGAAGATTTCTACGCTTAATGCAATGCTTGATGTGTATTGTATAAATGGGTTGCCTTTAGAAGCATATACATTGTTTGAAAGTGTACATTCTGCAAACACTCTTCAATAGATTGAGTAGAAGTAGAATATCTAGAAGGTAAACTTCCAGCTCGTCTAATTTTTCTACCTTCAAAACTTGAATCAAAATTACCGAAAAACTTAGCTGCATTTTCACTATTTTGTCTCAAATTCCGTACTTCAAAACCATCTTTCTTTAGAAATAGAAGCTCCATTAGTATTACTTTCAATTACTCTATACCCAAAACTAACATTCAAAATCGCACCTTTAGCTTTACCTGTTAATTTAAAACTAGTAGTCCAAATCCCACTACTTAGACTTGCTGGAGAGATTTCATAAACAATACCATGATTGCTCTTGGTATTGCTTTTGCTCTTCATACTTCTGTTAAACACAGTTTTGTTTATGTCTATTTGAGTTTTTTCATCTCTATTGCAATAAACACGAGTGTAGAATTTGTTTTCGGGTATATAATATGTTACAAAGGTTTAATCTTCTTGTTGTAATGGAAAATCTTCTTGTTCGGTTGTTACTCTACTGTTAATGGAAAATCGATTTGTTCGGTTGTTACTCTACTGTTAATGGAAAATCGATTTGTTCGGTTGTTACATAGTGATGTCTCCCTATTTGTTCTAATTATTAGCCCTTAGGAGACATCCTTTTAGGTGAATATTTGACTTATTCGATAGACTTTTATGCTTATTTCGTCATATTACACTTTCTCCCCTTGGAATTAGACTATTTGCATTTTTAGAGCTTTTGTGCATTAATTTGGTTATTTTTAGTGCAAAGTTAGTAGGTTCTTGAATTTCATGAAGAAACCAATATAAGGAGGAGAGGTGAGAATTAAAGTCTTAGATCATTTTTAGTGTGTTAGAAAGTATTTTATTCGAGTTTCTAATTTTAGAGTGCACTTTCTTATTTCTAGTCTTTGTTTAATGATTTATTAATTTTTAAAGCATATGCGGTTTAATTATTTATTTATTGTGAAGTTTTAAAAGATATATGGTAATTAATTAGAGACCAAGTCAAGTCTAAGAAGTAAAGGAAAGAAGATATACATGGAAATAAGAAGATTAAGGAAGGATATATGCAAAGAAGGAAAAGATAAAGCTGCCAAATAAATCTGAATTTCACCACCCATGACCACAAATAGGCTTATATCTCAAAATCAGTGAGGCATTTGGAAGAATGGTCAAGAGAAAAGTTAAAGATCTTTCCGAGATGGTAAATTTTGACTATTGGTACGCGTCAAACGGATAACTATTGAAGCTGTTATGACCAAAACAAAAACGGGGCTGATCCTAGATTTTAGGGCTACGAATTAAAGAGTCATTTACTTGTCTTACACTCCAAGTAAAACGAATTAGGGTTTCCTAGCACCTATAAATACACCTCTTAGACCTCATTATTCAGCACCTTTCATTAAACCTTCAATTTATATCATCCTTAGAAAGAGTGTCAAGAGGTGGAAGCAAGAGCAGAAGCTAGAGAATCCTTTTCCTCCAACAACAGCTCAAGTCAATTCCTCTATCTAGGTTCTTATTTTATTTCTGTTATTAGAAACATGTATATTAATAATTTCATTTTTTTTTATATCAATTATGAGCTAAACTTCAATTACTTGAGAATCGTAATGGGATGAACCCTAATTTATTTAATTCGTGTATTTCAATTTGGGATTAGTTTCTAGTTTAGATTAAATTGGGTATTTTATATTGCTTATTATTTTATATTAATTTCACTATCAATGATTTAGCTAATCGGAGATAGGTCATAGTAATTAAGCTATTCACTTTGGTGGGGAAGTGATCGCCTTGACGGGGGGTTTAATTACGGACATAGGTAATAAACGTAAGGTAGAAATTATTGATCCTGACGGACTTAGTTAACCTTATAGCCAATTGGGTAAGATCTCAATCATCTGACGTAGCTTATAATCGCCCTGACGGGGTTCGTAATACTGTAGGATAGCTCCTAGGTCCACCCTGACGGGGGCTAGGAGATTATAGAGTCTTGACTAATATAGAAATATCAGTTCCGCCCTTAACGAAAGCATTAATTAGGTAAGTTTAGGTGATTCCCTAGCGAGACTCAAGTATAGCTCATATCTGCGTCTTAGTCTTTTAGTATTTATTTTCAGTAATTTGTTTATTTGCGTCCAGTAGTTTAATTACTCAAAACCAAAGAAATATCTTTTATAGTTTATTTTCTGTATTAGCAATTACTACTACCTATTGATTGAACACTTGGGTTATACCAGTCCAATCCCTGAGAACGAAACCCGATTTATCGGAGTATTACTTGGACAACCGTACACTTGCGGTATTGTGGTTCCTTTATTTTTAGTTCTTAATTTTATAACACACCAGGACCCACAACATAGCTACTTTTTGGTTTTCTTTTATTATTATTATTAGGATTTTTCGAAGGTAGTTGTAATGGAGGTGAAGAGAAACGGAGGTGGTGGTGCATTTCATTCGTTTAAGAGAGAGAAAAGTGTTGGGACTACTAGTACTAGTGAGAGGACTGTTCCCATGGCCGCCGTGAATATTGTTTGAGTTTTTTTTTGGAAGAAATAGAGCTCGTCGGGGAAGAAGAAGAATGGGAAGACGAGGAAGAAAGAGAGGTGGGATAGGGGGATAGGGGGTAGAGGGTAGGGGTTAGGTGGGTGTTTTGGTGGGGGTGGGGGTGTTATTTTATTATTTTTATTAATAATATCAAAACTATTAAGAAATATCTATTTTACCTTTTTAAAAACGTGGTTTAATATAATCAATTGATTAATTAGGATTAAGAATAAAATAATAATGAAAATGCTGACATGTAACTTCCACGTCACACTTAACAGCAGAATTAGACGAAAAACGTTAGTAGGGGCTAAGAGTCACGAGAACAAAAATTAAGGGGGTATCCAGGCGCATTTTCAACAATGGTCGGCAACCTGTCAATCACGTAAAAAACCAGGGGGCAAAAGTGGTATTTACTCTATTTTTAAAGATCAAAGTTACAATTTTGACATTACAAACCAAAAAGTCGCGAATCAAATAGCAAAATAAGTTACAATCTGTTACAATCCAAAGTAACTTCTTATACATTACATAATTTCACAAAAAATGACATTTTATTTGAACATCAAAAGTCTAGGTTGATCCCGGACTTGGCAGCGACCTTTGGAATATCCGAGAAACCAAATGAAAAGACTTCTCTAATATATATGTTTTGTATATTTTTTATTACACGTTTTTTTTTTGGTTTGGATAAGCTAACCCAATAGCTTGGTGATATATAGGTAAAGTACATGGACCCGAAAATATCATAAGGTAACTCAATGGGTAAAGTTGACCCAAGTAAAATTAACGTATGTTTTAGGTCGATTTAGTTAAAATTAACTCGATTTTTTGGTTTTGATAAAATTCTACTCTGCCCTAGATTATACTATCTTGCTTAGTAGTCGTCCAGTCAACTTCAACACTTTCTTGGTTATTGGTAAAACATCACCTGTTACTTATCAAGTTATAGGCCATCTGAAAACATACATGTGCTTGGATCTGGTTACACTCTATTGCACGATCCTTTCACATCAAACAATATTTTTGGTATATTAATTGCTAGCATTGGAATGGTCATGTACTCTTATGTTTGCACATATGAAAATAAAAAGAAAGAAATGAAGACAGACACAATATAATTGGTAACCTTTTTTACATTATCTACCCGCATTTATATGATACTAATTACTGATTATGTATTAACATTCTAATTGTTTAAGTATATGAATGGATGTATATATTTTTTTCGAAAAAGATAAAAATCTGTTAAAATATTGACATAAGAATCCGTCAAATTTTATATAGAATTAAAAAAATCTTATAAACTCTATATAGAATTAAAACAATATGTGGAGTTTGTAAACTTTGTGGATTTTAAAAATCCATAGAAACCCATCAAACTCCTAGTTTGCAAAGTCTTTTTCACATAGACATTATCTTAATTAGATATAGTCTAGTGACAATACTTTCTATAACATGGTATTAATAAGATATCGTCATATATATATATATATATATATATATATATATATATATATATATATATATATATATATATATATATATATATATATATATATGTTACAAAAATAATTTATTCAGTTGACAAGAAACTAACCCAACTCGATTTTGTGATGTGAGCCTTAACAGTAATTAGTTGAACACAATTAGTTGGGTTAGCGCAACTAGTCAGAGTCTTGTTAATTATTCTGCACTTTAAGGATGTGAATGAGAGGTACAAGTTTCTACCCCCCCCCCCTCCCGGAACATGGATAACCAAGTTCTAATATACCTCAGGGATATGCACGGGACTAGTCGAGGTGCAAGCAAATTGACCCGAACTACCCACATTACAAAAAAATAAATAAACTAGAAAAGAATCAAATTGATCTACTTTATAGTCCTTAAATTTCTCAAAAGAGTGAAAACACTATTTCTCCCTATACTTTATGGTCCTTAAATATTCCATGTTTATTAAGTTGATACATACGATGTTTTTATTGTCTTTAACATATTTTTCTCTTCAAATCTTGCTATTCAACAAGTACATTTTTTTAGAAAAACATTTTTAAACAACCCATTTTTATAATTAATAAACATGATATCATGACTATATTACTCTTTAATAAATTTTATCTTATCTATCTTTGTTTTATTAGATTATTTCTTCTTTATCCATATTTACAATATGAAATTAAAGTCATTTAATATTTTCTTAGTATTTATATTTTTTAAAATATATATTACTTGATATGAAATTTATACTCTTAAATATAATCTATACTATTAGAATTTTTATTTGTTAATATACATCTTCCATGTCACTCCTTTATTCTCGTTTCAATTGCTTTCGCGTCCCAAAAAAAGTGAGATATTTAAATAAGTGGAAGAGAGAAAAGAGAAAAAATAATAATATATTGATAATGAAAGAACCATAAAGGGAAGAACGAAAGAATACCAGTGACTACATTGTGAATTGTTGTCTAATACAATTGAATGAGACCATATATATATATATATATATATATATATAGGTCTAACTACTTGGTGAACATGAAAGGTAAGACTAACTATCTAGGAAATAAATACGATATGGACTTAAATAATTATGGTAATAATATATTTAACACCCCTATCAAACTCAAGTAGGTTAGATAGAGAGCAACTTGAGTTTAAAATCTAGGTCGGTGATGACGTGTATTGAGCCTTGTTAATTGAAAAGCGATATGGTGACAATGGTGGTGTGGTGGTGAGGTGGAGCGATGAGGTGAGCGTTGAGAAATGTGAACCAAGAACCGAGTATTGATTGAATTAGCGGGATGAGACCATTAAAAGGTCTAACATGATTAGACCATTGAAAGGCCTAATGAGATGACAAATCCTACGAGAGGATTAAGATTTCGATTCCTACGAGAGGAATAAGATTTTGATTCCTACTAGAGGAATATGATTGTGAATTCGTGAATGGTGAGGATTAAGGACTTGCGGAAACGAATGAAACGATAAGGAAAAATCACTTTGGATTGTGGCTTTGATACCATGTGAGACATTTTACTAATGATATATACCACCCATGACGTGGCGTGATATGAGTGGAAATATATTTTCGATCAAGTTCAGAAAACAAATAGATTGAAGATTACTTCTAACGAAATCATGCCACATTATGTATAATATATTGTGTGGTATGAATTCGAGTAATCTATATAATTACTAAAACAATTAAAAATCCTAATTAGCATATATCTAATATTTTTATTATTTCAAAAATATATAAAATAAAATTGACTAATTAAAGTAAAAAGTAATCCGGTCCATTACATAAAAAAGGTGGGTGTTAGAATAGTAGACCATGAATTCACAAATAAACAGATGGGCCTAACTAGAAAAGCAAGCAGAGAATGGACCGACCCAGTTCGGTTTCTCTATAAATATATCTATTAGATTCGGTTTCACAAATAAACAATGGACCGCTTGTCTTGTTTCAAAAGAATGAGGTCTCGAAAAAGGAGTCGTCCATCATCTCGGGTAATTAATGAGGTACTCGTCTTAACATAATCTGTTTGTTATATATATTAGTAATACATTATACATATCAATCATCTTCTGTTTTTTACCACGTAGTTTAGTTTAGAATCGTCTGCAATTTTCAGTAATTATTGTACACTTTTATTTATGTATTAGAGTTCTACTTACGGTTACAAAACATATTAAAATCAAAATTTAAATGCTTGCAGCAGGGTTTCTGATAAAAATAGATTCGTAGGGTAGGTTTTGATTAATAGAAAAAATTCCATGATATATAGGAGTATGCTTTATGAAGAAGTATAAAGTGTGATATTAATGAATTAAGTTTTAATAATTTACAGATACCAAATATGGACGGTGAATCTTTAATGATGATGCCTGATGATGTAATTGCTAATATTTTGAGCCGGTTAAAAGTAAGAGAGGTATTAATATGCAGATGTGTTTGCAAGTCATGGAAATTGTTTACTCAGAAAAAGTTTTTTATTGACACGTATGAGAATTGGCTGAATAAAAGCTCCCAAATGATTTACCAATATGGGAGTACATATGAATCAAATGGTGAAATATTTGTTTTTCAAGATTGCTTCAATGGCTTAGTGCTGGAGATGAATCAAAAGACATATGAGTATCGCATAAGAAACCCTGTCACTAAACAAGTGCTTCAAGTAAAGGAGGACAAATCAGTAATTTCAAAAAGGTGTAAAGCCATACTGGGTTTCGATTCATCAACTGGTAATTATAAGATGATTAGTTTTTTCCGGAAAGAAGGAAAAAAAGTACCTGATATAGGTGTTACTATGGTAAGTATTGGAAGTGAGGATGATTCGAGTAATTATCAATCCCTTGATATTACTCTACTCTGTGATCAAAGTGAGCCATACTTAGTATACCACAATGAAGTTTGTTACGCTTTGAGTTTTTGTTCACAAGATGTGGAAAAATCAGATATAATACGATTTACCTTGGATGGGAAAAGCTCCATGAAAATCAAGGTCCCTCAGGATTTTCGAAATGAATTGGTTCGCGCTACATATTCTCCGTTCCAGATGTTTATTGTAGATGATGATAAACTGTCAATTGGGTTCATATTCAATGAAGATCTCCATGTTTGGGTGTTGGAAGATTATAATAAACACATCTGGTCTGATAGAAAAATTATTTATCTGGATTTTCTTAAGAAATTGCCTCCGTGTAAGGCTAAAGCACATATCTCACCAAATTTGGATAAACTGAGATTTACTAGAGGTCGTCATTATTATATGGAATATGACACTCACTCCAGAAAATATACATGTTTAGCAAGGGGATGTGGACGTGGAGGCAAACCCTCATGGTACCTTCTACTTCCTAGTTTAGTATCCCTTAAAGGAATGCATTCGGAAGACCACAACTGAGTATTACTTTTTATTCTAACAAAATTTAACTTATTTATTATTCATTGTATTCACTATTCATCAGTAAAAGTCTATTTATTTTATTTTATGTAATCTTATTGTTAATAGAGGATCCTCTTTCTTCTCAAGAAATTGGTACGTCTCTCAATTGATGATTTTAGAACCCTGGTTGGGTTTCTTTAGACAACATGTGCTTATTTTAAATATCCAACTTAATTTCTTATATCATCAATCATCTACCCAGTGGCGGACTTGAAGGGTAGGGGTGCCATGGCCTTTGGGTTATTTTTAAAAAAAAAGTTAATTGTATATTAACTTATTGAGTAATGATATATGTCATCCCTTTTCATGTCACTCTTTTATCACCCGTCTATATATATGTGTTGAATTCTTTGAATTTTCAAAAAAAAAAATTATTTGAACTCCAAAATTTTCAAAACATATATTTAGATTCTTTGTTTTTTGGAAAATTCTTCCATCCAATATTGGATGATTCTACACCAATAATATTAATACATATAATCATGTTTTTACAAAAATAACTAATTTATTAATCTAATGACATGTGTTTTGTTATAATTGTCAATGGCCATGATATGAATATTGGACCATCCAATATTGGATGGATGGAAGTCTTATCTTTTTTCCCAAAATTTAGACCTCCTAAATTTTCAGAATCTTGATTTAATCTATTTAATTTTTTTTAAACAATTTATTAAACTTATAATTATATTATATTTTTGATAAATTATATGTTATTTTGTAATAAATAAAAAATAATCAATTAAAAAATTATATTAGGACTTATAATGTGGTGTATAATATAAAGATTTAAATCTTTTATAATTTATGGACCTATAGTGTAAATAATTTTTTTTTTTTAAAATTCTGAAGTGTTGTCTCCGAACCCTATTGGACTCCTACTAAAAGGTTTTGGTTTTGGCCCTGTTTTTTTTTTTTGCCCTATTTACACGATAAGTCTATATATTCTGCAAAAATTGTAAAATAAGTCCTTATATAATGCAAAATGTACGGTAAGTCTCTATATTGTGCAAAGATTGCAAGATAAGTCTAGATCTTAATTTTGTTATTAATTATTTAATAAAATTTATTTTTTTATACAAAATAACATATATTTTTGTTGTTAAAAAAAAAACAAAAAACTATAAATTAAATAATTTAAAATCTAATAAAATAAATTTTAAAAATTAAGAAAAGCCAAATAAATATTTTTACAAAACTTAAGAGTTAATTACTTATATTTTTTTAACAGAAAAAATTAGTTATAATTTATTTAGTTTTGAAAAAACAGGGGCCATGGACCCCCTTACATCACGTACCTCCGCTAGCTGACTTGGCTATGATGTCGACACTTTTATTCAGAATTCTCGAGATATGGTGAAACGTTACCAAACTATAACGTTCAACCAACTTTACGATCATCCTTAAAACAAGTTGAATCTATCATCTAGTTGTTGACGATTGTCGTATATCTTAAACTATTTCAAGGTTGTTAGAGAATATAATCTTCTATATACTACCATATTGTTCACAAAACTTTGTTGCAAACTGTACCGCGTGCCTCCCCTTCGATAAATGTCGAGTAGTGCATCAACCTTGAATTGTTGATTCTAACTCCGATACTCTTCAGAATTTCCACAACATCGACCCCGTGGGTTCCCAAATTTGCGTAAAAGAAGCGTCACACAAAAATGAGACATTTCCTAACAAACCTGACTCCGCACTGTCAAAGTTACGATTTTCCTCCGGGTGCTCATGGAGTTGTAATGACCAATCTGATTCAAATAATTTGGAAATTGCCCTTTTCAGTCGAGAAAATAACCCATACATCTCATATGGAGTGAGAGCTTAAATAGCACTCAAAATGCAATACAGTAGATGCGTGCATTATAGATATTATATTGGAGCAACATCTCATCATTCAAAGGCTCAATTTCCTTACCCTCTCGGCAGCCTAACATTTTAGACAAAAGAATAAAAATAAACAAACGAAAGTTCTATCAACATTTCTCTCGTTAAGAATGAACTACTATTAGCAGTAGTATAATTTGTATCGACCATAATATCCTGAACACTACATAACATAACACAACATCTGTTTGCAATGTTTGTCTGCGTTCCATAGTGAAAACAATTTAACCATTATGTAACCAAATAGATAGAGATCCAATAACAACTAACTAAAAGGAAATTACCAAACCTTAAAATTACTACAATAATTATAAAAATTCAAACACAATAAATCATGAAACAAAGGGAAAAAAATCAGAGAATGTCTGTTTTTTTAAAGATAGCTTGGACTTTATAAAATATTTCTTCTACCATGAGATTTCTAAAACTATTTCCTATATATACTCAAGCTCTAAACTCCTCTAAAATCAAATTCATTGATTTATTAAGGATTCAAAAGATTCGTAATTAAATAGACCAAGATTTTAAAAGACTTTTTCAAATCTCATTTGCATACACCACTATGCAGCTTCACATAACAATAAACAATATTAAAAACAAGAGTAAATAGCACTTTTGCCCCTGCGTTTATACCCGATTGACAGGTCGCCCCCTAAGTTTTAAAATGCGCCTCGTTACCCCTTAAGTTTTACTTTTGTGCCCCGTTACCCCCTGAGTGCGTTTTCCGTCCATTTTCTCCGTTAAATATGACGTGGCAATTCCATGTCACAATTTTTTTTTAATCCTGATACTAATTAAGTGTTTAGTTAACTTAAAACAAGGATAAAAAAGATATCTTATAATAGTTTTAATATTTATTAATAAAAATAATAACCCCCAATCCTCCCCCACCACCCCCACCCCACCCCATACCCCACCGAGACACCCTTACCCCTTCTTCTTCCCCATTCTTCACTAGAATGGATAGCAAAAAAAGTTTTCAAAAATACGGAAGGATGGAAAGCAAAATTATTATCGGAAGGGGGCAAAGAAGTGTTAATTAAAGCAAGACTACAAGCCATTCCCAATTACTATATGTCTATTTTCTCTTTTCCGATTTCTTTCTACAATAAACTTATTTCAGCTATTTCTAATTTTTGGTGGAGTTCAGGAGAAAGAAACAGTATTCATTGGGTAGCATGGGAGAAGATAGCGATAAGCAAATTACTAGGGGGACTAGGTTTCAAAGATTTCAAGAAGTTGAATACTGTTCTACTAGCAGCACAAGCGTGGAGGCTGCTGAATAACCCAGATAATCTGGCCACGAGACTACTTAAAGGTATATACTTCAATAAATTTGATATCCTAACATGTAAACTTAAACAAAGTAGGACCTGGAGCTGGGCAGGTATTATAGAAGGTAGATACTTTATTAAAAAACATGGAATAAAGGTTTTAGGGAATGGAAGAGATACAAATATATGGGAGGAAAAATGGATAGATACAGATTGTAAATTAGAAAGACCTGAAGGAACCACAACTACAAAAGTCAATGAGTTATTGAAAGAAAACACAAATGAATGGGACCTAGAGAAATGAAAGTTATGCACGAAGGAACAATAGTATGCGGAGCAGGAATTAATATAGCCTCCAGAAACCTTATGCAAGAGATACACGGAATCAATTGGATCGCGGAAAATTACAAAGGTCTCAACAAAAAAGGAGAGGTAAACAATGAACCAACTAGAGACGAAAATAATCAAGACCTATCCTTGTACTGTGATGCATCTTTGTCAAACAAATGGGACCCATCGGGAATTGCTATCTACGGTGTGCGCAACACAAACACATCTTTTGAATATAGCTGCAACCTGGATTGCAACTTAGCTCTTGAGGGAGAAGCAAATGTTGTCCTTAAAGCTACGCAACTTTGTGCAAACTTCCCCGGAGAAAAGATCATGGTATACTCAGATAATCTTGAGGTTATTCAAAGTACGAAGCAGGTGTCAGCCGCACGTTGGAACATCCAACCTATTCTGCACAAAATTATCCACAACCACAATGTCAATACTATCAGTTTTTCCGTTTTTTCGACTTACCGTCTAGATTTAGTAAATTAAGAATTAGATGATTTGTTTTTTCCTTTGGTGCCTCGCCAGAACCCCCAAATAAAAAGAATCCCACCGCGTCTTTGATCTTCACCATCATCAACAGCTTGACTACACCATTAACAATCGAAGAACCTAAAAATCAAAAATAAAATCTCTTCAAAACACCAAGCAGCTCTCCTGCACTAGTCGCGCCGCCCCTCGTGTCCGTTCTCCACCATCATCAACGGCTTGGGTTCGCCATTAACAATTGAGAAACCCAGGTAAAAAAATGAAAAACATCTCTTTAAACTCACCTTCCCACACTGAATTTGAATTATCTGACTTTTACAATTTTCTGAATTATCTGACTTAAGTATAATTCTTTTTTATATTTTATACAAATCCTACAATGGCCTTTTCATGACTGTTGGAAGCCTTTTACCGTATAAACAATTTTGTGTTATACTGCATTTTTTTTTGAATTGGGTTAGCAGCTTGTCTTGTTTCCAGAAGAATGGCGTCTCGAAAAAGGAGTCGTCGATCATATAATGAGGTACTCTTCTAGAATCGTCTGCAATTTTCAGTGATTATTGTACACTTTTATCTATGTATTAGAGTTCTACTTAGTGTTACAAAACATATTAAATAGAATTGTGGCTTTTAAAAATTAAACTACTTTAGGATAGGTTTTGATTAATAGAAAAAAATCTTTAATTTTTCAGGCGAACTGACGAAAAAATCGTTACTTTTATTGTTGAAATATAAATTCCATGAACTATTTTGGAGTATGCTTTATGAAGTATAAAGTGGAATATTAATAAATTAAGTTTTAATATTTAACAGATGTCAAATATGGAGGCTAGCGAATCTTTAATGATGATGCCTGATGATGTAATTGCTGATATTTTTAGCCGTTTGGAAGTAAAAAGTGTATTAATATGCAGATGTGTTTGCAAGTCATGGAAATCTTTTACTATGTTAAAGTTTTTCATTGAGAAGCATGATAAAAGGCTGAAGAATAAAGAACCCCAAATTGTTTACCAATATGGGTATACATATGAATCAAATAATGAAGTATTTGTTTTTCAAGACTGCTTCAATGGGTTAGTACTTGAAATGAATCAAAAGACATATGAGTATCGCTTAAGAAACCCGGTCACTAAACAAGTGGTTCAAGTGGTAGGGGACAAATCAGCAATTTCAATAAGATGTCAAGCCATACTAGGTTTCGATTCATCAACTGGTAACTATAAGATGATTAGTTTCATCTGGAATGAAACGGGAAGACCTGCAATAGGTGTTAATCTGATAAGTATTGGAAGTGAGAATGATTCGAGTAATTATCAATCCCTTGATATTACTCTATTATGTGAACGAAGTGAACCATGCTTCGTATACCAGAATAATGTTTGTTACGCTTTGAGTTATAACTTCCAAGATGTGGAAAAATCAGATATAATTCGATTTACCTTGGATGGGAAAAGTTCCATGAAAATCAAGCTCCCTCAGGGTTTTGAATATCGATCTGGATTTGAACGGTTCAAGATGTTTATTGTAGATGATGATAAGCTTTCAATTGGGTTCTTAATGAATGAAGATCTTCATGTTTGGGTGTTGGAGGATGATAATAATAATAATAATAAACACATTTGGTCTGACAAAAAAATCATTCATTTGGATTTTTTCGATAAATATCCATGGGCGTGTATAATTAAAGTGCATAACTCACCAAATTTGGGTAAATTGCGTTGTACTATTGGTAATGAATATCTGGAATATGATACTCACTCCAGAAAATTAACATGTTTAGCCAAGGAATGTGAAGACGAAGACAACCCCTCACAGTACCATCTAATTCCTACTTTAGTATCCCTCAAAGGAATGCATTACGAAGGCCACAACTGAGTATTACTTTTTATTCTCACAAATTTTAACTTATTTAAATAATTTATTGTATTCACTATTCATCAATAAAACTTTAAGACTCTAGAGTCTATTTATTTTATGTAATCTTATTGTTTTGTATGCGTGATTCACGATATTGTCATTATACAATGCTACAATAGTATATGCTTTGGTGTAAGGTTAATATTTTACTTTTTGGCTTGTAGCATAATTTGATAAAGTAACACTATCCTTGCTGAGTTAAAATCCCTAAATGGTCCGCTTTATATATATGGTGAGAAAGGATAAGAGTAGTAGAAGTAGTGCATTCAATTGGGTGATTAACAAAAACTCTATTCTATTTGGTTAAAACAAAGTTGTTTTTAACTGGAACAACCCCTAAAGCTAAACATAACTTTATGGGTGTAAAAAAAAAGTAAAACAGAAGAAAGTGAATGAAATGGTCCATAATTAAAACAAAAGCGTGTAAAATAGGGGAAAACACAAATAATGCTCTAATTTTTAAAGATAGTTTTTCTAATTTTTAAAGATAGTTTCGACTTTATAAAATCTCTCTTCTCCGTGAAATTTCTAAAGCTATTTTCTATATGAGGAATATACATTTTGAGGCCTAAAATTCAAAAAAGAGAATTTTAAGGGCCTAGTTAGATCTTATGTTTTTTAAGGGCCTAACTAGATTTTTTGGCTGGTTAGGGTCACGTTTTAGGGGGTTCGCACCCGCTGTTTTTTGATTTTTTGGGGGGCTAGATCCCCCTATTTTATTTTTTCCTGGGTACACGTCTACCGTTTTTTAAGTTAGTCCATATTGTTCAAAGTCCATATTGTCCAAGGCAGTCCATATACCCCCTAAAATATCATTTTTACCCCCTAAAAATCGTTTTTACCCCTTCAGATAGCAAAACAGGGGGTTTATACCCCCTAAATATCTAAAAATTAATGGTCACCCCCTCAAATAGCAAAACAGGGGGTTTATACCCCCCGAATATCTAAATCTGCAAAAAAAAAAAATCAGATCAGTGGTGGTGTTGAGGGATGGTGGTGCGCTGCTCGTGGTGCTGGCGCGGTTCTGGAGGGGACGAAGTTGCGTGGTGGCATGGTGGTGGTGGTGCGGTTTTGGAGGGTTGGTGGGGTTGCAATAGCTGGTGGTGGTGCGAAGGGATGCAAACCTGCTGCTACGGAGGTCGTGGTGGCCTCGAAATCACTGCAGCAGCGGCCTTTGATGGTGGTGGTGGCTCGATCTAGTGTTGGTGGACCTCGATCTAGTGGTGGTGGCTCGATCTGGTGTTGGTGGACCTCGATCTGCTCTGCGCTTGGTGGTGGCGGTCAGCGGCTCGATGTGGTGGTGGATCTGCTTTGCGGTGGTGGCCTCGTCGTGGTGGCTTCGTCACGCCGGCAGCAGGGTGGCTCGGAGAAGCTTCGTCACGCCGGCAGCAGGATGGCTCGGAGAAGCTTCGTCACGTCGTGGTGGCTTCGTCACGCCGGCAGCAGGGTGGTGGTGGTGGGCCTGCGCGGGAGAGAGATAAATAGGGAGGGGGGTGGGTTTCTGTGCTGCAGCGCGTGGAAAGGTCGGGGTTTTCTGTGCAGGGGAGAGCGTTAGGTGGGGAGGTGGAATAGATTCTGGAGATGAGAGAGGGGAGGGGGGTTTTATGTGTTTTAATTAATTTTTTTTAGTTGGATCCCAACTAGTGTAACTGAGGCCCTAAAACCATAAACAAGATGTTACTTGGGCCCTTTTTCTTCTTTTACCCTTTTCTATATATACTTGCTCTAAACTCCTATAAAATCCAATATATTCACAAATTCATTGATTTTTTAAGGATTCAAGAGTTTCCTAATTGAATAGACCAAGATTATAAAAGACTTTTTTCAAATCTCATTGGCATACACCACTATATGCAGCTACACAGAACAATGAACAATATTAAAAACAAAAACACATAACAATAACGAGGGTTACTGCATACTACAGTATTACTAGAGCTCAGTAGAAAAATAATATTACTATTATAATTTACATTAAAAGCTATTTAAACTATATCCAATATCTATTCTGCCCTTAAACATTCTTCAAGTTCTTCACTTCCTACACAAATTTGATATTTGAATACAACGTGGTAACTAAAGCGATCTTGAAATTAATATGTTAATTTTGACACGGCACAATCCGGGTAATTTAGCATCTGGTGGCAAAATTTTCCCACCCTCACGCAAAATCCATGGAAATTGGACAAGGTTTGTGCAAAGGAAACCTTTAAATAAAATAAAAATAAAAGTTATTAATAAATTAATTAAATTTAAACAATAAAATCTTAAGAGTTGAGACAATACCTTCAGGCTCTGGACAGTATTAACATTTTCGGAAGGAATACGAAAATGAATGTCATCATCAATAGACAGTGATTTGAAATTAATATGAATAACCTCTCCTTCTTTATTTGGATTTGGAACTGTGAAATCTACCCTTTCAATGGTGATTACAAACCGAGCTAAGGCTAGTCCAGGTAATTTATCCCTGCTACTGAGTAACTTATCTGATTCATACACTTTGAGTTTATGCTCACCCAACTTTATTACCACCAATTTCTGATATAAAAACTCAATATTATTTAATTTCATAATTATTTATGGTTTATTACTTTATATGTTTTTACCTTAAGAGTATCCCAAGTTAGAACGTTTTCAATTGGAAAGTTGGCAACAAATTCATTAAATGAAATCCATCCACCACGATGATCCTCCATCAGACAATCTGTTTTAAGAAAACGCAAATTTTCTGAGTTTGAGTTTCCAATATCACACTAATTAACCATTCATAAATACAAGTAAAGATTAATCAAACAAATGATAAGTAGATTATACATATATTAAACGTCTCAACTCTATATAGCCTATTATATTAATCTCACTTAATCTCTACTCTACTGTGCTGCTTTATGGCTCTCAAAATCAAAAGAGAATAAACCATATTTAAGCTAGGTTGAACGGGAGCGGGTGCGGGAGCGAGGAAGCGATGCGATGCGATTCGGGGATTCGGCAACTCCAAAAAAGCCGATTCGGGGATTCGTCAATATATTTAATTTTTATTTTAAATATATATATATCTATGTATTTAAACTAAAAAATTATAGAATAACAATTCACAATATTATAAAATAGAACACTTTAATTGAAATAAAACAAACATTTAGTTAATTGTATCATTTTTTAAAATAATTTCTAACATATTATAACAAAATATCAAACATAGCAAAATATCAAAGTTTACGAAGATAAGGAACATTCAACTTTCTTAAGCAATAATCTCATCACTCTCATTGGTAATTATATCGTCTTCCAAGGATGACTCTTCAAGACTAAGATTTGCAATCTCAAGCAATCCAAAGTTTTAAATATTCTCTCTAACCCCTTACACTTTATAAATTTATGAATTAGACCTTTGAAAAAAAAGGCCGACTCCAAAAAGAATCCTTGCACAGGAAGCGCCATTTCCGAAATCGGTCAAAGCTTCCGAATTCGTTGACTCAAGGATTCGCGAATCCGAGCGAATCCGAGGAGAATCGCTTCCATTTCCGTATCCGATTCGGGATTCGTCACTGTTTTAAAGAATCCGTGCAACACAGTATTTAAGTTCAACATAGCAGAAATTTTATCGCCGCTCAAAATCAGAAGGGAATAAAACATATAAAAGAAAATTCCGGTTCAATATATTATCACAAATTAAAGCAGATATAAGTTTCGCAATTGAAATCATCAAAAGAATCTAACGAAAAGAGAAATGTGCTCTACGTTACTACATACCTGTTTAGAAATAAACTTTTACAGAGAAAAAAAATAAAAGAAATAAGAAGCTTTTATATGGGATGTGGAATTGTAGTAATTGATTTGTGAGAAAAAAGTAGGGGTGAGCACGGGCCGGGTTTACCCCGTGTTGGGGTCTAGGGTAAGGGTAGGGTAAGAAAGCCGGGTCCATGATTTGTGAAGGGTAAGGGTAGGGTTAAATTTTACCCTACCCTCGGGTTACCTAAACACGGGTTACCCTCGGGTTTACCCGGGTTTACCCAAGGGTAATTAAACCTGTAAATATGAAATGCATTTGTAATATAAAGCTAAAAAATTAATTTAAATTGCAAATTTCTCACATATAATTCAGTTAAGTCACAAAATACCCTCTGATTCATAAAATCTTACAACTTAACTATTACAAATTGCAATTTAACCCCTAGAATTACTCAAGTTCACAAAAGAAAAGATACAACTTAATGAAATTCTTCCAAAATATTACAACACAATCAAATTCATTACTAAAAATTACGACACAGTCAATCAAAATCAACATTCAAAAGCTTCAACTTCAAATTCATCACAATCACTTCCTGGAGCATTCAAATTCCATTTTCCTGTTACTAAAAAGCATTCTGAAATATATCAGTAAGTTAAACATAATAAATTTAACCCTTAAGCCTCAGAACAGTGTCATCACAGGCTTGTAATAGCAGATAGCTTATAATTAAGTAGATCATCATAGGCCTCGTGTTATAAACACTTTCATCGGCCTCAGATATAGTTGGAAAATAGCACGGGATTCCCGGAAAACCAACTACACCTCATCACCTGATTGTGTTTTAAACAAGTAGGCAACTCACTACAATAGGCGGCTACCATTACAAGTTTATATAAAACACAATGATAACAAGGTTAGGGTTTAGCTTACCCAAAATAATTTGTTACTTAGGCTATTTTATCCAACATTTCCAGGTGGTGTAATGTCAAATGCACCTAAAATACACAAGTAAATACACAAGTCAGATTGTTAGTAAATACACAAGTAAATACACAAGTAAATACACAAGTAAATACACAAGTAAATTATTTATAGATGGTAATTTAATTTTATGAAAAGAAAAATCAGTAACTATTTATTACCTTTGTGGAATGATAAAGCTTAGTGAAATACTTATTTATATCATCTTTAGCTGCAACTATGAGACAAGGAATATCATAGCCAGTGGCTTCTATGTGACTAGTAATGTTTACAAGTAATTCAGAAGCTTTTTTCCAAGAAGGATTATTTGAACTGAGAAAACAGAGAATCAATTTCAAAATGTATTAATTTTCAGAAATAAATAAATAATCTCAAAATTAAAATATATTACCTATCATAAACAAATATTGCTACATCACATGCTGCCAAATCACCTCTCCTGGATAACAACTTTTCAACTCCTCCCTCTGCTATTTCACGTAATACAAGAGTTTTCTTACAACCCTGTAAAAACACACAACACAATTTTTCATTTCAAATGATTTAAATGCTATTAATTTTTACTCACCTCATAAACTTAAGAAGGCTTTAGAGAATAAAATGCGTATAGCCTGTGAACAAAAACAAAATAAAAAACTTAATTAACATCACAAGAACACTAATAGAAAATACAAACACCACTAAATTAATTAAATTATTACCTTAAATTGATTCGTATCTGTGACAAAAAAAAATTGAAACAAATTAAAATCGGTTAAAACAATAAACAGAAAAAGAAATAGAAATATATTGAGAAGAGGGTTAAGAAATACCTTGGAATGGTGTGGGTTTTCTCGATCTGAAAAAGCCCCAATATATAGCCAAAAACCCATGGCTAATCGAATGAGAATAAGGCAACACGTTATTGAATCAATCAACAACGGCTACATCAGACCTCAAAGAGGGTTTTTTCAGGCCACAATTTATGCAAGCTCTCGAATCCAACAACCAAACGCGGCTACATTAAATGTTGACCCAGAAATCGGAAGAGAAGAGAAGAAGAATAATAATATAGTACAAGATATAGGCATCTAGCATACAGAAATCGGCAGAGAAGATAGAGATTTGATGGCTTAGGGTTCGCCTTTTTCGTGTTTCAGAAAAGAGAAGGTAAAAAGCAGCGAAGGAACCAAACTGAGAAGGGAAGAAATGAAAGTTCGGATAAGATTTCACACGTTTTGTATATTTTTTTTTTTATTGATGAACAGTGTCGGGTTGGTCGGGTCAAACCCGCGTGTTAAGAAGCAAAAGAGAGGCCCGTGGTAATTTGGCCGGGTCCAGTTTCTCAGATGTTAGGCCCAAGTTAACATTGGGCCAATGTTAAGAATCCCCCTTTTTTACCCAAATTACCCAAACCCATTTTCTTGCTCAGCCCTAGAAAAAAGGGTTAGGAGTTGGAGAAGAATAGAATTACGGTTGGACAGGAGAAACAAAAAAAATGACGACAAAATAAAAAATAGGCCTAAGTAAGGCTTAATGGGGGAATTATATAATTATTTAAAAAAAAATATTTTATCAATTAAGAAAAAGAACTTACGAGATTAAAGATCCCTCCTCCTCATAATTAGGGTTATAAATGAACTAAGACACGCGCAAGCCGCTCGAACTTATTTCCTAAAATACTCACTCGAACTTGTTCGTTTATACAAATAAACAACAAACTAGTTCGTTAAAGAAAGGAGTTTGTTGTACTCGTTCGTCATCTCGTTTATATTTATGATAGGTAAATATAATGTTTATTTATCTATAAAATATATAATTAAACATAAAATATAAACTTGAAATTTTTTAATTCTTTAGATTTTAATTTTAACATTAATAACATGTCCAAAAGTAAACCAACCCTTTCTTCATACCACGCACTTTGTAATACCAATCGTTCATGTAAGATCCGCTTCAATCATAATAAGAAAAATTGTTCGCTAATAATTTAAATTCGTCTCGAAAAAAGCTCGTTCGACATGTTAACAAAACAATTATGATTTTTGTTAATTTTTTGTGGTCTTCTAGACTTCACAGTTAGCTTCTTTTTCTTTTACTTGTTCTTCCAAGATGTTAGGCCTTGAGTTCATTTGTTTTTTTGAAATATTAGGCCTTGAGTTCATTACGTGTAATGTTTTAATATATGTTTTTCGATTAGAAAAAATTCAATGATAGTTAAGTGATCCTTTCAATAGATATAAAATTCACTCATTCACTCGATATATGTTAATACAAGTCTCTTAAATTCCGTGCAGATACAACACTTTGGTGAAATAATACTTTGACTGATACTTTATACAAGTTGGAATACTCTGCTACAAAACTAGTAAAGGGGACATTAATGCCACATTCAGGAATAAGCTAATTTCATTGCAAGTATATAGTTTATGGCTAGTATTGTTAGTTCTTTTTCATGTTACGATATTTGTTGTATATCTTTTGTAAGTTTAAGAAAAAAAATTGTGAATAAAAACAAGAAACCATCAATAAGTTGTGGCCTTAGAAACGCACTTTTTTTCCTTGTTCAAACTTGGGAATGAAACACGAGAAAACATTAAATGTGTGCTTCGTAATACATTCCTTTGAGGGATACAAGACTAGGAGTTAGATGGTAATATGAGGGGTTGTGTGGATGTGACTCGGCTAAAATTGTAGACTTTTTAGAGTTAACATCATATTCCAGATAATGATTAGCTATTTTTACATGCAGTTTACTCAAATTTGGTGAGGTATAGATAGAAATCCCACGCGCATATGGATAATCATCGATAAAATCCAGAGGAATAATTATTTTCTGAGACCAGATTTGTTTATTATAATCCTCCAAAACCCAAACATGGATCCTTGCATGGCTCATAAACCCAATTGACAGTTTTTCATTATCTACAATAAACATCTTGAACCGATAACACGCTTCAATACCACATCCATTTCCTGGAATTAATCCAATTCTAAAACCCTGTGGAAGCTTGATTTTCATAGAGCTTTTCCCATCCAAGGTAAACCTTATTAAATCTGATTTTGTCAAATCCTTAAAGCAAAAAGCTAAAGCGTAACAAACATCATTGTTGTTTACAAAGTATGGAGTACTTTCATCACACGATAGAGTAATATCAAGGGATAGATAACTTAAATTATCATCACTTCCAATACTTACCATAATAATACCTATATCCTTATCTCCTTTCCAGTAAAAACTAATCATCTTATAGTTACTCGTTGATGAATCAAAACCCAGTATCGCTTCACACCTTGTTAAAATTACTGATTTGTCCTCCTTTACTTGAAGCACTTGTTTAGTGGCCGGGTTTCGTATGCGACACTCAAGTGTATCTTCATTGACCTCCAATACTAAGCCATTGAAACAATATATGAAAAGATATGTTTCACCATTCGAATCATATTCATCGTCATATATAAAAACAATTTGGGGGCATTTATTCTTTAGCCTTTTCTCATGTTTCTCTATGAAGAACTTTTGGTGAGTAATTATTTGCCATGACTTGCAAACACATCTGCATTTTAATACACTTTTTACTTCTAAACGGCTCAATATATCAACAATTACTTCATCAGGCATCATCATCATTAAAGATCCAACAGCCTCCATATTTGACATCTGTTAAATAAACATAAACGTGTCAATTACTGATGAGCATATAATTTTGATAGTGATAGGTTTTGCAAAACAAAATAGAACTCTAATATTAAAGATAACAGTGTATAATAATCAAACTGACATATGAGCAAATATAATTAAGAGCTAAAAATTGCAGCTTTTTGAGACATTGACACAATTTTAAAGGGAGATTATAACAAACCTAGTTGATTGATACTAATGTATCAACAAATAAATCATGTTAAGAAAAACATCTAATTAATTACCAGAATCGATCGACAATTTCTTTTTCTTTTTCGAAACTCCATCCTTCTGGAACCAGAATTGCTGCTAATTTAATTGACAAAAACCTTAAAAGACATATTTATAGAGAAATTGATTTTGGTCTGTAAGTTGGGTCGACTATTTTTTTTTTTTTTTAGGACAATACTACTATTTATATATATGAGACGCTCATCTCTCTCGCTCTCGCTCTTCGATCTCCCTTCTCTCTCTGTTCAATTTTTCAGAAAAGATGATTCATATTCATATTGTATAATCAAATTTGTTTTCTCAGTTTTGAGTTGACAATGATAAATATTTACTTTTGGTTAATAGAGTATTAACTCAGTTAATACGATATATTTTTTATAGTATAATTTAGAGAAAAAGATTTTGTGGGTACCCATAGAAATCGAAAAGGGACTTCTAAGTACACATGCTATAAAATAGGATTTTTAGGTACCCAATTTTTTCTTTTTGTCCAACCGTTAGTGTTTTCCGTTATTTCACACATTAAGTATGATGTGGAGCCTATGTGAACTTGGTTTCCTTTAATTTTGAAGGGTATAAGCGGCATATTTTAATGTGTGAATAACGGAAAACACTTACCATTGGATAATAAGAAAAAGTTAGGTACCTAGAAGTCCTATTTTATTGTATAAGTATTCAGAAGTCTCTTTTCGAATTCAATGGGTACCTACGGAAGTCTTTTTCTCTATAATTTATTACCAGGACTTTTTTTTTTAGTCAACAAGTTACCCGGACTTGAGACCACATTTCGAAACAAAAATAGTTGCATATCTATCTTTATAATGTTGCTTGCTTTATAATGTATTTGAGATTGCTAACTTTATAATGAAAAGAAGACTTGAAAATTAGGCCTTCCCCATATTGAAGACATTAATAGAGTATATTTACTATCAGAATAAATGGGTGCACACCAACTTAATCAAAGACAAGTGTATATGGAAGTTAAAAATTAAGTAAGATTCAACTTGCATGTGGAAATAATTAATGAAGATTAGAGATTGTGCCTTGAATTTAATATCACACGAAGTTAAAAGTGGTAAAGATTAGTATTGGCAAAATCTTACATAAAGATATTCAAAAAGAAGGTGTTTGGTGCAGTAAGACTGTAACATCTTCCTCCAAAACTTTTAGTCTTAAGGTACATTTGAAAAATTGAGTTCAATCTTCAAGCAATGATATCATTAACTAGAGTGCTAGTATCAAAGGTAAGTTCTCAGTTAGTGAATAATGAAGTAATTGGTATAAACTGATATGGGCAAAAAGTTATATCCTTAGGTGTTCTTTTTGCTCTTGGTTAGCATGTCATAACCGACTTGCTACCAAAAATAGAATGCAGGAGCGGGAACTCATTGTAAATCCTTTATGTAATTTATGTCATGTTTATGATGAGGATAGAGATCATGTGCTCATCATTGCTTACTCACTTTTCAATAGAATTTCGAAGAAAGTTTTGAGGAAATACGAGATAAATGTTGATCCACAAGATTGGGATAATGTTATTGATACTCTTATATCGAATGCCCTAGTAAGGAATTTAGTATGATTATTGGTGCTTGCTTTACTAGTTATATTTATGTACTACTGGACTGAGAGAAATTCGAGATCACGTTGTGATAATATAATGAATGAAGAGCAGAATTTCGACCGAATCCAAAGCTTTGTGAATATTAAGCTTAGAAGGTGGATTTTCAACAGTTTAAAGGCAAAAAAAACTTGCACCTGAGTGGACTAGTTAATAAAGTGAAGTTGCTAGTCTTAGTATATTTCTATTTTTAATTGGTAGCTTAATGTAGTATGTAGTTTTCCTATCTTCTTGGAATTTATTCTTTGAACATGTCAATGGCTGTTAGTTCCAAATATGAAATAAAATGATTTGCAATAATACCCTATAATTTAATAATAAATAGACAATATTCAAGTTCCAACTAGTTAATGTTAAAAAACAACTTTTACATAATAAAAGACTATTAATTGTTTACTCATAGAAACAACCTTCAGTATATTGTTTCAGACATGGTCATTAATTGGGGAAATTAGATAACGATGAGATAAGTCTATGTACCGAGGTTTATGGTGAAAGCACGTGAAATTTGGCTGAAGGGCACAATTAATTAACGTGAGTACTATGATATACAAGAATAAGATGAAGAGTATCATAAAAATTTTCTATACGAATAATCTTTAGTTGTATATTAGTTGTATATGGTCATGTTTTGCGATTTTAATGTTGATTATTTTAATCAAACAAGAGTTTACAATTCGGTAAAGCACACTCCTGCTAATCATCATGACCATCTGCTCCTTTATTCATAAGCTAACAATCATATGAATCAAAATCCAGAACTAATGATTTGTCCTGATACTCTTCATTTACCTACACAATAAGCCCAGGCAGCAATATTGGAAAAACATATCTTTTAGAATATTAAGAAGCAAAAGCTAAAACACATACACATCACTATAAGCTGAAGCACAGATAAAAGACACGAGAAGGATATAGAGTGTTGAAACAAACATACTAATAGTTATGTTTAGTTAAGTTTATAGGTAGTAGTAATAAACAACAAATCAACAGACATATTATAGCTAATTATTACAGACTTAAAATTGTTCATTTCCCTAAAGACATATTTAACTCCTCTCAGAAATTGTCTCATATGTGATTAGCCTCTGATTTTGTCCAAGGGATGATCCTTCTCCTTCTGAAGCTTCTACTATATAAGTTTTTCAGACGCATGACCTGTCCATTTTAAACCTTTAGCCCATGCTTCTTTTGTGCCCTTGTACTGAAAAGAGGTAACAAAATTAATACACAAAAACAAGCCAATTTAAATAGATAATAAATGAAATACCTTTAGCTTATATTCATCAACTTGGCTTATGAGATTTTGCGGCAAATCGATTTTATCAGAAGTTGAAATTATAGTTGCAACATTTACCCGAGTCAATCCAGGAAGTGTAGCAGTAGCAGGTAACACGTGGCCCACACCCTCACCCTCACGGATAATCCAAGTAGTATCAGTAAAACTTGTGTGAACGTATTTCTTAAAGAAAATAAATATAAATATAAATTAGTATCATATAAACCAAACACACACACAAGAAAGCCAAGGCTGCAGAAAATTTTACCGCAATTTTTTTCACTGTTTCTTCAGTAGAGGGAATATCCTTCGATATGTATTCCATGGTTAGTGGTAAAAAGGGAATCTCTTCTTCAACATTATCTTCACCTTCAGCGGCAGTAAATTTAAACGTTGCTCTGTCTATAGTGACGATGAAGAGTACCTTATGTACTCCCGGTACTTTAACAGTTTTCGCAAGCTCCTTCTTAAATGAAGATCCGTAGAGTTTGATTTTACGTTGACCCCACTTTGCTGACACCTTTTTCTGACATAAAAATACAAACTCATTAGTGTCGTCAAAATTAAAATATTTATGTAATTAAATACCTGCATTTCGCTCAATTTTAAAACATCCTCCACTGGGAACTCCGCAGTGAAATTGTGAACTAAAAGTTTTCCTTTGTAAGTACCTTCATTACCTTCATGTGTAGTAGCAGCAGCCATCTGTCCAGATTTATACGAATATCAATCACCCAGTCTCACTCACATATATCACACACACATATATCACTCACATATATCACACACACACATATATCACACACATCTCTCGCACATCTCACACACATCTCTCACACACACAGACATATATCACACACATCTCACACACATCTCTCGCACATCTCTCGCACATCTCACACACATCTCTCACACACATCTCTCACACACATCTCTCACACACACAGACACATCTCTCACACACATCTCTCACACACATCTCTCACACACACAGACACATCTCTCACACATCTCTCACACATCTCTCACACACCTCACACACACCTCTCACACACCTCACACACACCTCACACACACCTCACACACACCTCACACACCTCACACACACCTCACACACACATCACACACATCACACACATCTCACACATCACACACATCACACACATCTCACACACATCTCACACACACACAGACATATATCACACACATCTCTCGCACATCTCACACACATCTCTCACACACATCTCACACACATCTCACACAGATCTCACACATCACACACATCTCACACACATCTCACACACACCTCTCACACACCTCACACACACCTCACACACACCTCACACACACCTCACAACACCTCACACACACCTCACACACACCTCACACACACCTCACACACACATCACACACACATCTCTCACAGATCTCTCACATATCTCTCACATATCTCACATATCTCTCACATATCTCTCACATATCTCTCACATATCTCTCACATATCTCACATATCTCACATATCTCACATATCTCACATATCTCACATATCTCACATATCTCACATATCTCACATATCTCACATATCTCACATATCTCACATATCTCACATATCTCACATATCTCACATCGCACAACACTCAACAAATTTGTAGCAAATGAAATCTAATCAAACTAACAAATAAAGCACATACAGAAATAGAGAAGTAGAGCGTATCATATAAGAATTAATATAACAAATGACGCAGAGAGAGAAGTTAGAGCGCATAAATTATATATGAGAGAAGCCGTACCTTTGAAATTAAATCAAAGACAGCAGAGAGAGAGAGAGAAAGATACTATTATCTCTGAAATGGAAAAAAAAATTAACAGAACGAAAGCTATTAAAAATTGATGAAAAAGAGAGACGCAGTACCGTTGACGTTGATGAATTAAGAGGCCCGCCGATCAAATATCTCTAAAACGAAAAAGAACATTAAAAACAATCAACACAGTGAAATCAATTAAGAAAACAATTAAGGAGAACAACAAGATAATTACCTAAAAAATGATGGCTAAGGTAGAGTAAGTCGCAAGCATACTATTTATAGAGAGAATTTATTTATGATACAGAGGAGGGAATGCAATTTAGGGTCCAGTGATAAAGTTCGGCCCATTCTGAGTACAGTCCACTACTCTTGGGTTGGTATTTTTTGCTAATATTCTGATTCCGGCCCATACGATACGACACCGTATTCACCATTATTAAGACGCCTCCATACGACACCGTATTCACCATTGTTAAGACACGTCCATACGACACCGTACTCACATTTATTTAAGACACGTCCATACGACACCGTATTCACCTTTGTTTAAGACACCTCCATACGACACCGTATTCACCTTTGTTTAAGACACCTCCATACGACACCGTATTCATCTTTGTGAAGGCACCTCCATTACGACACCGTATTCACCTTTGTGAAACCCTTAGCATCTAATCTAAACTTTCATTGAAGCGTGGCCATTACCTTCTCCAATCCAAATCTCTTTGATTTTTCATAAACCATTGAAATATTTCTCATAAGTAAAAATCATATAATAACATATGACACCCATTGAAATAACTCAGATGCAAATTGATTCTTTCCATTGTTAAAGGCGTTGCCTTTAACTTCTCCAATCCAAATCTCACTCAGATTTTTTAACTTCTCCAATCCAAATCTCACTCAGATTTCTCACACACCGTTGAAATGACTTCAAATAAAAAGATGAGATCTTGTTTACAGACCAGATTATTTCGTGTGAAATGAAAACAATCTAAGCTCAGATCTTCCTGCCAGACAAGATCATTTCGTCCACACCAATGAATAACCAATGAATAAGTGGAAATCGAAACAATCTAATGGCTCATCTTCTTGAGATCTTGCTTACAGACCATATTTTTTTCGTTCACACCAATGAATGAGTGGAAACCAATAAAATAGATTTATCATTTGAAGTTTATTTTTTTGGTCAGAATGATTTGAAGGTTTGATGAGAAAAAGTTTTGAGATACAGAAAGAAGAGAGAAAAATGTGATGAATAATGTGTTTTTGTTGATTTTGACAAAAAATAAAAAAAGTGTTTTGTTGATAGAGTATAAGAAAATTTGTATGGGTTGGGTCAACAAAGAAATATGGGTTGCGCCGGGAAATACTTGGGTACGGCCGTAGTTTTAGGTGTTATCTTTTCTTTTGTCAAACTAGATTTAGGTATTATAATACCCTTATTTTTTTTTTTATTTTGTTACATGAAAGGTCTAAAACGACCAAGAAGTTGAAACTTTCTAAATTTTATTGTCTAATTAATTGTACACCGGCACAGTCTAACCATACCTATCCTTAGTTATTAGGCGTCATAGCCCTTCTGGTGGGTCTATAACAAAGCCGCACCATATTTTGCCAACCAATCCGCACTTGCATTTGCCACGCGACAGTTCCATACAAGATAGAAATGTTCAATTTCAGCTAGCATATCTCGAAGGTCCTCTTGAGTTCGCACCGCCCTTCACTAGCGTATGCAACTCACTCGAGTCCACTTCGATAATCAAGGAGGTGAATCCCCAACTCACCGCTAATTTTAGCCCATAACGGAGAGCCATTAGTTCTGCTTCGAAAGGCGTTTGCACAGTACAAGATCGCGCAAAACCAACCACATAATCTCCTTTAGAATTGCGAAATAGTCCCCCAACTCCCGCCTTTGAAATTTCCTCATCAAAAGTGAAACACATTACCTTCCCCAACGTCAATTATACTATTCATTATAGTATTTAAAATATTTTAAAACTTCAATTATGTTATATCATCCTTTGTAAAAAAATTAACAATTAACCTACTGGCCAGGACCTTTGATCATCCAATCTAGTAGTACAGGTTCAAACCGAATCAATGATTCTGAGTCCAAAGTAGATTTCCTATGTAAAAAAAAAAAATAGCAATTCAACTGTTTTATAATCTTCTTCTCATATGAACCAACAATGGTTTAAAGGAAACTAGTAAAGGTAAAACTAAAAAAATAACTAATTCAATAAATAAAAGTAATTATAAGAATAACAAATAAACAATTCAATATTTGAATATATTTATGATCTTTAGGTAAAAAAAACTATCTTTGTCGTGATGAATATACAATATAGACTAAGGTATAAAATACACTTATACACTCGAAAATATCCAAAACAAAATATCATTTTCATTATATTCACCCTTATTATTGGTAAACGGTTATTTAAGACCTCACCAAGTAGATGAGGACAAATAAAAAATCTCAATTGGGATAATTTAATTCATGCTCGTTATTATGAAACACTATATTTAAAATTCATAATAGTTTAAGACAAAATAGTATTCTCTTATGATATGTTTGATAATCTATATAATAAAGTTTGAAATTACCTCAGGTTTAATGTTATAATCAAAATCTTCAATATATAGGTTACCAAATATATCATAGGAGAATACTCTTTTGTCATAAACAATGGCGGATCGAGATTTGAGTTGGGGAAGTCTATTATTTAGTATTTAGTAAAATTAATCTATAAATTTTGAGTTGGGGAGGGACAATTTTCCTGTTAAGGGGTTGTAACTTTTTTATTCATGTTTTTACCTTTTTTTTAAATAAAAAATAAATTATAATGCTATCTCATTGGTTGCAGGCCACCTCATCCAACCCCAAATCCGCCCCTGGTCGTAAAGTATTATAAATTTTAGATGTAGTATTTCATAATAACGAGTATGAATTCAATTATCGCAATTGAGATCTTTTGATTTGTCTCGTCTATTGGGTGAGATTTTTAAAGAACCGTTTGCTAATAAAAAGTCTGAATATAATGAAAATTATAATTTGATATGAATTTTTTTACGTGTATAAGTGTATCCTCCCCCTTTTTTTATGATAGTGAAAAGAAAAACGAAACACACACGAACTATCCAATACCCTTACTCCTACACATATTCGAAAGACTACTGAAGAAATCTACGATTAACGCAAGGGGACAATCTGAAACGTCAATACTAAGTCTAGTGCACTTAGCCAGTTTGTCAGCCACTCCGTTGAGTTTCCTCTTAACGTGAATGACTTTCCAACCGTGCAATTTATCCATCCACCTCTTGACCTCAGAGGCTATTGGGTGAATTCTCTAGTTAATTCCTTTCATAGAGCATTGAGTAACTTTAAGGTTGTTAGAGTAGAAAGAACAACTCCGACATAATTATATTTAAATATTGATTGTTTATTTTTTATTTTTATAATTACTTTTATTTAATATTTTATTTTTTTGATTTTACCTTTGCTAGTTTCCTTTACATGATTGCTAGTTGGTATGAGAAGATGATGATAAAAAAAAAATTAAAATGCTAAATACTTACCAAGAATGATATAGCATAATTGAAGTTTTAAAGTATTTTAAATATTATAATGAATAGCGTAATTTGCGTTGGTGGAAAAGTAATGTGTTTTTCTTTCTTGCTTGGTAACAAAATAACGATATTATTAACCAGTTGGGGTTAGCTTAACTGATCAGAGCTTGGTTATCCTTCTAAATGGTATAGGTTCGAACCGTGTAAATAACACCGAATCCAAAAGTGGCTCTCATATGTAACAAAATAAAATAAAATAATGGTATTATAATGCCTAAATCATGGCCCCACGTATAGTGTGAAACCACCCAAGTAGATCCTGGTTGGGCCGGTTGGTGGATTTGGATTTGGGATGGTGGGTCTGCCACTCTTTTATTTACATAAAACAATATAACTAATACCTTTTATTTTTATACTCGTTTTTTTTAGTCGGATGAAAATATATTAATAAAGAAGAAGTCATTACAGATTAGCATATTCCAAGCGTTTCAAAGTCGCTCTTAATTAAGTTAGCTGATTGGGGAGGTGAATTAATATTCCAAAGGTCAAACAAATTGCCACTTAGCTTTTGTTTGGCCACCCAGTCCGCTATTATATTATTTAATCTCCTAGTGTATGTGATCTTAAGCTTGTACTTAGCTTTACAAAGACAAATATTCTTAACCAAAATCGTACTACTACGAGAATGTCTACAACTACTAGAATTTATTTGATTAATGATACACAGATTGTCATTTTCCACTTCAACATATCTAGGGGTCATTCTAGAAGCCATCTCACAAGCTGCCAATATTCTTCTTTCCTCTGCTTCAGCTACTAAATTAACCTAAATTTTCTTAGAAAAACCTAGCATTGTAAATGTTGAGTCACTCAGAGCACAAGCAAAAGCAACTAAGTTAGTTCTTAAATTAATTGATGCATCACAGTTAATAAGTTCCATGAGTAGGTGGTTTCCAGTTTGATCCCCTTCCCCTTCCCACACTAAATTCTTGAACTGGGGGTTCCAAGTTACCTCCCCTTTCATAAATATTAGCTTGTACTAGAGTGTTCAAACTTGCATTTGAATTATTATTTTTGGCCTCAGTAGTATACTCATTAGTTAAGAAATAATCATCATAGGCTAGTATAAATTTTTGGACCGTACTTAAAGGGTCAAGATCAACACCTTTAAATATAAATTCATTCCTTCCTTTCCAAATGTGCCAAGCAACCAAAAAATCAGCCCATAAAAGAGAGTGATTAACTGATGTCTCCCATTTTTTTTCTAATTAAATGCCCTAAGAGACATCATTTTTGGTGATTAATTGACTTATTTGATAGACTTATAAGCTTAATTGGTTATACTGTATTTTCTCCCCTTAAAATTGTATTAATTGCGTTTTAGAGCTTTTGTGCGTTAATTTGTTTGTTTTTAGTGTAAAGTTCTTAGGTCCATGGGTTCTGTGGAGATCCAAGACAAGGAGGAGAAATGGGAATTCAAGTCTTCGATAGAGCGGAGAAGTCAAAGGCGAGAAAAGATGATCCGAAGAATTAACTAGAGGAGAGTGAAATCTAGAAGGTTGTTACAAATCGTTGTTTTTAGCCACTTAGCCACTGATTCAGCCTCACGGTCGTGAAATAAAGAAGTTGCAATTTTGAGTCAGGAAGATTTTGCCACTGGAATGAAGCGATTTGGAGTTCAAACGCAAAAGTTACAGCCGATTTACCAACAACTTTACATCAGTTACGGGATTTCAAAATTAGGATTGGACTTTTATTTCATTTAACCTATTCCTTTAAAGTAAAAAGACCAATCCGATTTATCCACTATATATAGGCCTTTATACTTCATTTTTTACACACAACTCATATTACTCAAGTCAGATACGCTAGATGAGAAGTCAGAGCAATAAAGGGGAGAAGAAGCCAAAGCTGGAGAATCAATTTTCTTCCAGCAACAGTCAAAATCAATCCTTTAATTAGGTTACTCATTTTATTACTGTAATTGAATATGAGTTCCTTTTGTTTTATTTCAGTTTTTTATTTCATTATGAGCTAAACATATTAGTGCTTGAAAATCGCAATAAGGGATGAACCCTTATTAATTTCTTGATGTTTATGAATTTGGGATTTCCATAACTTAAATTGAAAAGGGTATTTTATATTGAATTTTATTTCATGCTTATTTTACTATTTATTTTAAGAACAACAAGAAATAGGTGATAGTAATCGGGCTATTCACTTAGTGGCAAAGTGATCATCCGACTGGGGGTTTGATTACGGACTTAGATAAATTTCCGTGTAATGTTCGTTATTGACCAACAAGCTTAACTAGTTACATATCCAAAGAGGTAAAAACTTCACATCCGAAGAGGCATATTCGCCCATACAGGGGTTTATAGTACTTTAGTATAGCTCCTAGGTCCTATATGACTCCTCATTCTTTTGCTCTTCCAATACAGCTACCTATTGAATAATAATGGTAACGCTAAAAAATCAACCTAATATACTCGTACAACCCTCAAACAGAACCATGGACTTTGGATACATAAAATAAGAATTGCATAGCTCTTCCAAATCAGAAGAGTTTCACTTTGTCTCTTCCAAATCGATCTCAGCTATTATCAAATATCGCTCCTTGTCAACTATTTAGTGTCGGAGCTGACCCATTCTCAGTACCAGTTCAAGGTTCGAGAATATTGTTGTAGCTCTCACATCCGATCATGCACTAAAGAAGTTGTTCATATCGCATAAATAACCTTTCCTTCTCTTCTTCTAGCTTGGAAACTGCTTTTGTTCTCGCACAATAACAGTTTTTTTTTATTACATCGGAGAAGGTAAACAAAGATCACTTTGAAAGTGAAAAGGTATATAATTTCTATAGTACATTATCATTGCATTAGACTTATGATAGAAATAGGAAGTAAAGTAAGAGGTACAAGGCTCGAACTCCTCCCTGAACATGGGTCACCTAGTTCTGATTTACCTGGGAATATACATGGAGAGGCGTGTATATCCCGTGGGATTAGTCGGGTGCGCGCAAGCAAGCCCGGAACCCATGTACCCAAAAAAATAAAAAAATAAATAGGAAGTAAAGTTGTAAAATGGTAAGTGTTCTATGTTTATGCATGATTGTTTTTGAAAAAAAAAAACATGATTGTTTCTCTAATACATCATTTTTAACGTAATTAAAGTGAAGCTTAATTGTATTATTAATCCATTAGTTGTGAAATATAGACAAATATACCCTTCTTATAAGTTAAAAGATTGAAAAGATGGGCAATGAGAGTTTATAAAAATTAAAACCTTAATTCAACGCAACCTTGAACCGATAAATGTACAACTTTATCGAATTTATATGTTTTTTATCAACAGAATTTACATGTTGTCTCTATCTATTACCTTTTTTTTTTCATTTTTAACAATTATACCACTATATTCCAAGTGAAACACTTATAATTTTATACCACTTAACTACTCTTGACATAATTAAAAAGATGAATTTTTATTTTGTAGTGCCTTTATGCACGAGTTTTACCTAGTATAAAATAAATATATAAGTCCCCCATTAAATCCCTAAACCCCTCCTAAATAAATAATAATAAGTGAGTTTATAAGTTTATCAAGAAAAACGAGACATCAATTGACAGTAAAGAAGCTAGAATGGTTAAACCTGGCAGATCATCTATGATTTCGATGTAAAGGATCAATGTAGAATAGCTGATTTGGATGTTAGGGATCAATGTAGAATAGCACCTTTTCCTTTTTCTCTTCTAACAATTCCTAGAAAACACGCGTTGAATAAGGGTAACAGAGCAACAAAATTAGATGAGTGTTTTTGAGGAATTTCTATTACCCGGGATTGTAAACCTACGATGTATTATCTTTTAAGTTAATTATAATATAATTATACCAATGACTAGAAAAGAAAAGTCATTATAAAATGACAAAATAATGTTAATCAACCATAAACAATAAAATTACAAAAATAGATAGACTCTAGAGTCTTATGGTTTATTTCTGAATACAGAATCAATGTTTAATATTTGGAAAACAAAAAATCAATGTTTAATAAGTAAAATTAAAAGAAGAAACCATTAATCAACTGTGGGGTGCAGAAAGCTTTTCTTTGTTTTTCCTTTTCCGAACTTTGGAGCGCATTCCTTTGAAGGATACAAGACTAGGAATTAGACGGTACTGTGTCTTTGGGTCTTCATATGGACCAAATGATGCTAAGAGTTTACATTTTTTGGAGTAAATATCATATTCCATATAACGATTAGTGATAGTAAAACGCAATTGACCAAAATTTGGTGAGGTTTCCACAGTAATCTCACATGCAGTTGGAAAATCCAGAGGAAGAGGAATAATCTTTTTGTCAGACCATAAGTGTTTATCGTACTTCTCCAACACCCAAACATGGAGCTCTTTTTTGTATATATACCCAATTGACAACTTATCATTATCTACAATAAACATCTGCAACTGAAAATAGTTGCAATTATTATATCTTCTTCCTGGAATCAATTCTGTTCGAAAATCCAGAGGGAACTTGATATTCATGGAGCTCTTTCCATCCATTGTAAATCTTATTATATCTGATTTTGCCAAATCTTCTGCGCAAAAAGTCACACCGTAACAAACATCATTTTGGCATTGATAGAATCGATCACAATACTCACCGGATAGAGTAACATTAAGGGTTTGACAAATCAAATCATCATTTCCAATAGTTACCAGCTTCACGTATATATTTTTACTTCCTTTATTACTGTAAATAATAATTATCTTATAGTTACCAGTTGATGAATCGAAACCTAAAAGGGCGTTATGCGTTCTCTTAGGAAGTATTGATTTATCCTTTAATCGAAACACTTGTTTAGTAGCTGGGTTTCTTATTCGAAGCTTAATATTATCCATTGCTATCTCCACCACTAAGCCATATGAGCAATCTTGGTAAC
This sequence comes from Nemophila menziesii, assembly GCA_029959085.1. NCBI lineage: Eukaryota > Viridiplantae > Streptophyta > Magnoliopsida > Boraginales > Hydrophyllaceae > Nemophila > Nemophila menziesii. The sequence continues at coordinate 22,961,552 of JARWIR010000018.1, read as the reverse complement.
AATATAAATCATGTTTAGTTTCATATTCAATTAGAGGGTATTTAATATTCTTCAGCCTCTTCTGATGCTTCTCAATAAAGAAGTTTTGCTGAGTAATCATGTTCCATGACTTGCACACAGTTCTGCATTTTAGTACACTTCTTACTCCCAAACGGCTCAAAATATCAACAATTATTTCATCAGGCATCATCATCATCATATTACATCCACCCTGTTAAATAACAAATAATAATCACAAACATGACATTTTGATTTTTTGCAACATAAAGTATAACTCTAATCAGAGGCGGAGCCGGAATTTTGGTTAGTGGGTGAACTTTTTATTGGGAGTATAGTGCACCTTAGTTCTCTATATATTATACAACAGATATAACATAAGTCCCTATATTAATTCTAATATGTTGGGGAAAGCTATTAACATAATTTTTAAGTTAGTTTTTTTAAAATTGAGGAGTCGCTACTCCACAAATAAAAAATATAACTATGCAATCAAATAAAATTATGTGATAACAATTTCCTTAGAGATATTGACAATTCTAAACCACTTTTAGTACAACCCTAGATGATTGATACTAGATCTTAAAAAAACAAATTATGTTAAGAAGAACATCTATTTAATTAACAAAAAAATTTACCAGAATTGATTGACAACTCCTTTTTCGGATATCCATTCTTCACGAACCAGATAAATTACTAAACTAAACGCAAAACCTGATAGACAGATTTTATAAATAAAAAACCGGCTGGGTATGGGTGTGTTAGTTGGGTCGGTCCACTCTGCCTTTCTGTTAGGCCCATTAGTTTTTGTACTTGTGAGGCCTTAAAACTTGACCAAAAGGAAAAAAACTTACCAAAGAAAATGACTCCATAGAAATTCTTACTATAAAATAAGAATCTTAATTCTTAAGGAAATTCAAGACTACATTTGGTAATAGTTAAGAAAAGAGTTATTAGCTTATTAGGTCTAAATACATAAAATCTACTCTTTAACAAGTCTATGTTTTTTTCAGCCCCTCAAAAGGTCCATTAATTTTCTATTTTACCATTTATACCCCTATATTATATTAAATACATTAAATATTACCTTATATATATTGTATTATAAATTTTAAAAAAAAAAAACAAACGTTGACCAACAACAATAAAATAGGAAACTTAAAACTCATCTCTTTTTTATTTTTGTCAAATAAAACAATTGCTACAGGGGTTTAGGTTGTAAAACTCATCTCACGTGCATTGGAACAGCAAAAGAAAAAAAAGTCAGCGAAACAAAAAAGAAAAAGAAATCTCTTTCCAATCACCCTTCTCACTCAGCTGCTCTCACGCACAAAAATAACCGCCACCACCTAGAAATCATTTTCCATTATCAATAACGGGCTTGGTTATCAACTGCACAATAAATCCGTCACCACCTAAAAACCATTCTCTATCATCATCAACCCGGCTTGGCTACGTGAAAAAGAACAGTAGCCACCTAAGAACCATTCTAAACCATCAGAAAAAAACCATATCAATGTAAAAATTAATTTTATTTCAATCGAATAGATAAATTTTAAGTTTTATATTTTACTGTTCTATTATTATTAAAGTTTACGTTTTTTTTCCTTTCAATATTGTGAAAGAGATGAGTTTTAGCTTTATTTTTTTCCAATGTTTACTTTCACTTTCATTTTTTGTTTCAATAAGGATAGGACCGATTTTCTTTTTAAGTTTCATGTTTTCATTCTTTTAAATGTTTACTAGTTTTCTTTTCTCCAATGAATGTGTAAAAGAGAAAAAATTTGATTTATGTTTCATTTTTTTCAACGTTTACTTATTCTTTCTATTTAATTTTATGTTTCATTTCTTTTTCAATGTTTACTTTTTATTTTAAAATTTCAGTGTTTTTGGTTATGTATTTTTTTTTTTACTGTCAACCCACTATCTTGTACTATTATCCCATTATTTTTGTACAGACAACCCACTGTTTTTCACTGTCAACCCAACCTACTGTTTTTCACTGTCAAACCACTGTTTTTGTATCGTCAACCCATGGTTTTTATAGTGTTACCCGATTATTTTTTACCGTCAATCCATTATGTTTAATTCATACTTTTAATCCTTAATTTTTTTATAGATATGCAGGTTCGACGATTCAAAGGAAATGAATTAATTATCTATTACAAAATAGAAAATATTAAGGAATATATTAGGTTTAGAATTGGAATAATATTGTAACTATAGAAATATTTTGATTTTATAATTTTGTAACGTTGGAATGTTTTAATTATATACCTTTTTAGTTATGGAAAGTAAATATTATATTATTAAATGATTTGTTTGAAAAAGGGTGTTTTGGACATTTATTTGTATTGGACCTTTTTGGCCGAAATTAGTGGTGTATGGTCTTCTTGGGCAACTAACCCTTAAGAAAAAAGAATATGTATTACCATTGGAATTTAAATCCCACAAATAATGTTCATCTCGGTATTAACTATTAACTAATTCTCAATCTATATTTAGACTAACAGAAAGGATTTTATTATTTTTTCACCATTTAAAAAAAAGCAAGCTTTGAATTTTTTCCCTATTGTGAAATAAGAAATACAAAATATATAAAGAAATTTGCATATTTCTATGAAATTAATAATAATACGCACGAGTAATAGGTATATTTATATTAATTTTTCAATATATTTATATATGTACGTCAATATATATATTTGAACATTCTATGAAAACTAATTTGATGTACAATAACTTGATCTTAGTATTAGAAATATAAATTCTCCACTAATATATTAAATTAAAAAATATTGAAAATAACATGCAATTTGACAAAAATATCATATCTTGATCGAGAACTATCGACAAAATTATCAATCATTTGAATAAGAATATTAGAAAGAAGTCAGCAAAGTCTTGATTTCGGAACAAGAAAAGAAAATGAAATGATTAATGTGGTTCTAATTTATAAATAGTTTAATGTGCAAATTTAATCGATACCTATTTTTTCCTAAAAATAATATCTATTTACCACATGAATTAAGAAGTCTAACAATAGTATATACCATTATAAATTTATCTCTCCTAGTGTTTTCATATTTTAAATAAGCATTAGAAATCTAAATTTTAATTTTTATAATAAAAGTAATAATAGAAAAAATTAGAAAAAAAATATTTTAATATTTTAAATAAACAATATTTTTAGAACACCATATTTAATAAGTTGAACATAGTTGAATTTTCAGGGAGATAGATTACTGGGGGGGGGGGGGGGGAGTGTTGTTAGAGAATCCACCACAAGGATGACAATTTCAATTGTGCGTGCGAAGAATAGTGACACGGGGACCCGGACATAGTTGAGCAGCTCGAATGGATCAAAGGTGAGATCTGCAAGGTATTTGTTCATATTCTTCCCAATTCAGGGCTAAATTAAGTTTATGTTTGTAGACGTTTGCTTGAAACTCTCATTTTGATTATCTAAACAGTAGTTATAGTTGGAGCTTCATATATTGTTACTCCATCAACTCTACATGATTCAGATGATATGGACAAGTCAGAGCTAAACACTGAAAGTTTGTAAAAATTCCCCTTTTGCTTCTTTCTTTGCATATCTTGACATTTCACTATAAATCGTTGAAGCTTTTGGTTCAGTCACGAGTATAGCTTATAAAGGTTGACTCTAATTTTGTCTTGGCTTTGTTTTCTCGAATTTTCAATCGTCTAGTGGGTATTGTCACACATATGTGATGTGAAGCCTCAGTTTCTGTTCAAACTTCCAGCTTATCAAAACCATGTATTTTGTAGAGATACCCATTGATGCGACGATTAACGATGCCTTCACAGGCAAAATCCCAGGGAACCCGATTAACGAAGACAGTAACGAGATACCAGCAGAGATCCCAATAGATGATTGTAGAAGCAGAATTAAGCCCATAATCAAAGCGTTTTTGGTGTTTTCAGTTAGAAAATCGGCTGCCACAGTGGTGTACATCGATGGTGGTGGGGGTTTAGGGGGGCATAGGCGGCTGAGATCAAGTAAAGCGACACTTCCCTGTATTTTCTTGAAGAAGTTTGTTCACTCTTTTCAATTGAACAACATTTTTCAATTTGTGATCTTGTTTTGTTCATTTTGGATCCATAGGAGGGTATGGAGTAAATATGGAATAGAGATAAGATTCGCTTCTGCGATGGTGCTTCCTTTACTGGAGACAGTGAAAATAAGGTAAAAATCTCAACCATGTTCATAATTATATTGATTTTTATATATTTTATATATTTTTAAAATATTTAAAAATGATATCCGTATTTCCAGACTGCAGGACTACAGTTTAGCGGGCAATGTATATGGAAAGCCGCATTGAGGAGTTAATGGAAAAGGGAATGCGCAATGCAAATCAAACACTTCTTCATGGCGAATCTGCTGGTGGCTCAGCCTCGATATTGCATTGTGATTAATTCAAAAGTCTCTTCTGAAGTAAAGTGTCTAGCTGATGGTGGAATGTTCATGGATGCATAATTTCCTAATTAATATCTCTTAATATTTAGATTTATATTATCGATCATATACAAATATATAATCTTAAAATTTTCAGAATGATGTATCTGACGGACACGCCCTTAGAGACATCTTCCATGGGGTGGTTACCTTACAGAACGTCTCAAAGAATCCACCTCCTCCTTGTACCGATCACCTTGATCAATCCTCCCACCCAGCTAAGAGCCTTTCACTTTATTCTCGGAATATGGAACAACTGTCCGTAGTGGATCCTAGGGTGTGATAAAATTAAGCAATAAATAAAAGATCCACAGATGGCAAGTGTACGGGTCGTTCCAAGTAATATGTAAATAATACAGATTTCGTTCTCAGGGACAGATAGTTATGACTATGGTGTTTATCAATTAAGTAGGATTAATTGTAAATAACGAAATGGAAATAAATAGATATTTATTTTGGTTTTGAATTATAACTAAGAGATGCAATAAAATAAATTAACGAAATGATTAACTGAAAGTAAAGATGTAGACACAAATATGAGAGATGTACTTGAGTCTCGCAAGGGATCCACCTAAGTTCATACAACTAATGTCTCCGTTTAAGGGCTAAGCTGGTATTTGTGTACTAGTCGAAACTCTAATATCTCCTAGCCCCCTACCGGTGGACCTAGGAGCTATCCTACGGTACTATAATCCCTCCTGGTTGATTATATCTACTTATGGATGTGAAGCTTCTTACCTCTTTGGCTATGTGATTAGTCAAGCCTGTCGGTCAATAACGGACATCCACACGTCTATTACCTATGTGTGTAATTAAACCCCCCCTGTCGGATGATCAGTCGCCACTAAGTGAATAGCCCAATTACTCAGACCTAATTCTAATTGATCGGAAAAGAAATAGTAAACAAGCGAGCGATAATAGCCAGTACAAAATACCCAACTATAATTAAATAATAAAAACCCAAATTGAGAAATACATCAATTGCATAAACTAGGGCTTAACTCATTATTGCGATTCTTAAGTACTAATGAATTTAGCTCATATTCAAACTAAAAATTGAAAATGAAACAGAAGAATTCATTATCTTAAATTACAGAAATAAAATAAATAACCTAATTAAGGTGTTGGATTGAGATGTCGTTGGAAGAATTTGAATTCTCCAGCTCTTGCTCTCTCTTCTGCCTTTTTGCTCTAACTCTGACTTTTAAAAATAATGAAGCGTGCTGAAAAATAAGGTCTAAAAGTCTATTTATACTTACTAAATCGAATTGGGCTTTTTATTTTATTTTATTTCATTTAAATAATAAAAGCCCAAGTCCAATTTAGCAAATCTCGTAACTGTTGTACACACTAGTAAAACGGGCGTAACTTTTATGTCTTAAGTCCAAATCACCTGATTCTAGTTCTCAATTCAAGTTGACTCAGAGGCACAACTTTTTCCTTTGAATCTCCAAACCTGGATCATTGATGATGTGCCTCGAAATCAGCAAAGAGTAACAGCTATTCATATGTTTATATCTTTTTGTTAACTCTTTGAGTGGTACTTTCTCTCTTTTGACCTCTCCTCTTGATCTAAGAATTTAAACTTAACTTCTTCTTCTCATCTTGGTGCTCCATAGCATCCATGTACCTAAAAGATTTATGCTAAAAACAAACAAATTAATGCACAAAAGCTTTAAAAATGAAAATAACATTAATTCTGAAGGGAGAAAGTGCAATATATTAAAATAAGCATAAAAGTCTATCAAATAAGTCTAATTTCCACCTAAAATGATGTCTTCTAAGGGTATAAGGTGAGACGCAAAAAATGCAGAGTCTAGTGAATGATACCCAAAACACAACTTAAAATAAATCTCATATAGTATGACCTAAGAATTAGCATACACATACACCTATCATGCAGAATCAAACACATATAATATCAATCCAAAATTAATTTCACAGTGGTAGACACTTACTACTTATATCAAGATGGTGGTTATAGGGTGTTCATCAATCCTCACTTGCTTTGAACGCTCCACTTAGCTTACTCCCTATTGGCTGAATTATAAATTCACTATGTACGTCGGAATCACGAGGACTTTACAGTTTCAGCGTAGGCTTAGGGACGGTATGGCATGTATATTTGGTAAATTTGAAGTGAGATTTTAGCTCTCTCCTCCCTTACCATCAACAACTGTCCACACTCGAATATGTTCTCACTCGACCCATTTGACGCACTAATTTAGCGTCCCCAAGTTAACCCAATAAGCACTAAAGATGATTTCTAAACTTCCACTTTGCCTGTTACTTTATTTTTTTCATATATATATATATATATATATATATATTTAATTCTTTTCTTGTTTTTTTGTATAAGATATCCCTGACCATCATTTTGATGTGAATGGCCATGTCTGTCATATTTTTTTTCAAAGGCCCCGACAAAGGGTTACAAAATAATATGTCATTAACAATTGCGCATAAATACAAATGCATACAAATTTCCTCCAATGTAATTTCCCAATAATGAAACCTACCACCCCAAACTCAAGCTCAAGACAGGAAGTCTCAGGATCGTGATTCAAGTGTGGGTCATATGGAAATGCCTAATAAACTAAGGGGCTATGGCTTATATCGTGGTGACAAAAGAGAGGCTTAAAGGCAAAAAATGAGGATGAGAAGGATATAGTTAAATTACGGGATAAAAAGCTAAAAAGTTTCAAATGGATATCAAAGAACTTCCTCTATCATTTTCCTAGTTACATAGCTTGTCTCTAGTTCATAACTAAGTGGGATCTCTACTCATTTAGATCTCACGTTCTACACACCACTCATTTTCCCTAAGTACAAGCTTCCTTCTTTTGCATTGTTCATAATTTTTCCTTATCAATTATCTAATGTTTGCATGCAATCAAAGTGCGTTTTACATTAAATCGTAAGGTCTACTATTTTCTATCATGAATTTATAAATAACATGTTTAATGGGGACATTTAAAACACTCTATAGTCAAAACAACCCTTAACTAATTGTATTGAAAGCAATAAAACAAATAACATATAAAATTGGGATGAGTAAACGAACCCCACCCCGAACTAAAAAATGAGTCGTGTCCCCATGACTTGAAAAGACTTAATAAAGCAAATAAACTAATATACACTACTAAATGAGAAAAGGATAGGGAAACGTATCTTGACCAGCACTAGTCTGGTTTTGTTCGTTGTTGCGTTCAGGCTGGGCTCCTTTCTCCAGCATAGTGTAGGTGGAATGTTGTGAGTTTCTCACCCTAGTAAGCATGTTCCACATAAGCCCCAACTCTTTTGTGACTTTTCCCAAAGCTGTTAACACCTCTTCACGTTTCTCCACTAAGGATCTCATTCTTCCAATTACCTCATGATCTTTGGCAACCCTCATCTTGCATTTCAGAGGTCTCGATTTGTTTTATTCCCCAAATGGTTTGTTTAACTCCATACCCTTTCTCTTGGCATCAATGTGAATATTCGCGATTGTGATTGACGTAATATTTCCACCTTTTACTACTGGCTCATCCTCAACGCTCCTGTGTGGCACATTTGCTTTCATACAGATCTTCGTAATAGAACACGGGAACTTGAGGTTGCGTTGAACAATGGGAGATTTTGCGTAAACCATAATGGAGTCATAAAGTATGAGAGCTACATCAATCTACATAAAACCCTTTGTGGAGGGTGGTGCATGAGAAACTAGCTACAATGGTTAACTTGGTGAAAAGGTGGATGGACGTGTCACTAACATGTCCATGGTGTGGCACTGAAGAGGAAAGCGCGACAAACTTGTTTAAGGAATGTGTGATAGTTAAGAGCATGTGGAAGAAAACATGGATGAAGGCTCGCTGGAATAGAAATCTAGAGGGTGAAAAGGGCAGCATAAGTTTTGACCTAGACGAGTGGGATGAGGGACCTAGTATGCAGTTTAAGGGAGAAAGCTCACGTGTTAGGGAGCTTCAACGGGTGATTCAGTTACAATAGCATCTACTGGTGATCTTGAGGAGACCGTATTGGCGAGGAAGGGGCCTCAGCAAGATAGATGGGAGAATTTTAGTGCGGGGACTAATAATTGCAATTTATTATTATGAAAATACACCCGTGGGTACGCAGCTTTTCAAATTTTGATTTTTGGGTGTTCAAGGTTTTAAAAGTGACAAATCAGTACCTAAGGTTTCATTTTTGTGACTCCGTTAGTACCTGCCGCCAGTTTCTCCGTTAAGTGTCACGTGGTGCCTACGTGCTCCACATAGGTGCCACGTGGGCGCCGCATGGCATTAAACGGAGAAACTAACGGTGGGTACTTACGGCGTCACAAAAATGAAACCTTGGGTACTGATTTGTCACTTTTAAAACATTGGACACCCAAAAGTTAAAAACCAGATCCGGTAGGTACCCCACAAGGAATTATACCTTTAATATTTAATAACTCACATTTGCAACAACACTGTGATATTAATATTTCGAGTCATCATCCTATCTGTAACTTCTATGGTTCGAATATGACATTTAGGGGAAGCTCTATGGAACCGAGATCACCACCTTCACAACTGATCGAAAATGGGGAAGAGAGGGATTAGGACTGATACACGTAGAATGGAGACCGGATCAGACGAGGAACATCACAGGACTGAAGAGTAGCCCACACAACAGAGCAATCAAGAGAGAACGCGGGAAATTCTTGAATGTTGGGCCAGGAATCTCACAACAACGGGTATGTTCAACGGTATAAATTGGACTATACTTTTTGGGGAGATAATTGGTGTAATATGGAATGAGCGTAACGAGGTTATATTTAATAATGGGACCTTCCCAAATGGTACAACTATTATTAAGAAGGCGAAATGGATAGCCTCAGAAAATATTAGAGTGTGGAGTGCGAATTGTACAATAGGGAGTATGCACAAGGGATATGTTGTATTGGTAGGCTGGTGTAAACCCAATAGGGGACTCAAACACAATACATATGGTAGGTGTATCAAGAATTTAGGGCTTGGTGGGGCTGGTGGATTATTGCGTGACAAGGAAGGGAGATGGGTAAATGGATTTGCGATTAAACTGGATTGTTCCATTCCAGAAGTAGCGGTGGCTGCGACGCTGTACGAGGGTCTAGTGATGGCAGTTAGAATGGGGGTCCTTGAACTAGTGGTGGAAATAGATTTAAGGGAAACTATTGAGGCTATTAATCAGCCTAGTAATGGTCGAAATCCAGCCACATTCTGGATTAAAAAAATTAAAGAGATAATGCGAGATAATGCTTCGTATGAGATTAAATGCATTTACCGGGAGGCAAATGCTTGCGCGGATTGGCTAGCACGTTTAGATCTTAACCAGGTTAATACATACTCTATATATGCTCACCCTCCAGATGGAATTTGGGGCGTACTTACAAGAGATATTTGTTTTTGGAAGACTCCGAGAAGGGTCTTCTATTCGAAAATAAAAAATGTAATACGTATGTAACTGAGAATTATTCTACGGTCTTTAGACCTCCTTTGTAAGCCAAAAAAAATCAAAGATTTTATATTATAATTTTATAAGAAAAAGTATAATAAAAGACACATGTCATAGTAACTTGACTCATTTGTGTTTACAATAGTGAAATATTATATCATAATTCACCTTAGAAACTTGACTCATTTGTTCATCTTGAATCGTAACGTTTGTTTCAAAATCTTCTTTTTCTCCTCTTTCTTGGTGGGTATAGTAACCCTTTGAGCTCTAGACTTTGGTCTCCTACCTGATGGGCTTATGACTTGTGTAGTCACCACAATATTGCTATCATTAACATCTAGGTGAACCGCACTCGCATCAATATCAACTTCAACTTTACTTTTAGACCCTTTAAGTTGTAGCTCACTACTTAACGCATCCACGTTCACATCACTATTGGCAACATTAATATCTACATCACTATTTGTAGCATTAACGAATACATTATTTTCACTTGTATTTGGATTCTTTCTTTGTCTATAAGACCTTCCCTTGACTACCTTGACAACACTGCTTCCTTGACTTTGAGATTCCACAGATGCCATGTTTGGTGTAGCTGGAAGTTGTTGTTCAATAACAGCGTCAACTGGATCATTAACACTACTTTCAGCTACACTTTGACCTTCACTTCTGCGCGAACAACTTCTTTTGTTATGTCCAAATTGCTTACATGAACTACATTTACCTTTCAACCAGGTGAGCTAGCTCATCTGGCCAGGGCCTTGTCTCTCAACTAAGAGGTGCATGGTTTGAACCCCGAAGTTGGAAGAAAGTTAAAAAAAGAAGGTTGTTGGCTGGACCTCTATTGTCTCATCCATGAGGTCGAAGGTTCGAATCCCGAAATCTTGATGTATGAGCTCATATATAGTTTGATTTGCCAATCAAAAAAAAAACCACTTCTTCCAAATTTTTCAACTACTACCCGAACTTCTTCATTCGCTTTAGCTTTACCCTTTTTTTGGATTTCGTTATCCTCTCTTCGATATCTTCTCCTTCTGCCCTATCTCTTTTCTTTTTAGGTCTCCCACAAAGTTTAACACCCTTTGGGGCAATCACTTTTAGCCCATTTGTCTAAGGCCATAAATCAGGCACATTTATTGGGCCTATAAAAGGCTGGTACGCTTTTTTAAAAGTGCTTGTTTTAAAGAATTGAGAATGTAGTCCTCTGGCTCCAAACCCACTGAGGATAGTACAGATATGACGTGGACACATGGTATCCCCAATAATTCCCAACCTCTACATGCACAAGTAAATGTTGTTAAATCCATCGCAAATTATGCCCCACTTGTCCCTTTGACTTGGAAACAATTAGACCCACAATGTAGAGGTATCCATTTGGATGACAATTTCTTTTTCAGATTAATTATTTTACGGATTTTAGGACATATGTCCCCTTGCCACCTAGATATCCACCTTCTTCGTTTTTCAAGTCTCTTAACTAAATATAACCTAATCCGATCTAAACAAACTATCACAGGTGAGTCCCTAATATCCAACAACTCTTTGTTCCACGACTCACACATATTGTTCAACAAAACATCACAATGGGTGTTGGTCCTAAAGTGTGACCTACTCCAATACCTCGGGTGTTCTTTCACCAGCCACTCATAAGCGTCTACATCCATTCCTTTAATAATCTCCATTACATTAGTTAATCTCTCAACATAAGTAGCTCTTGCGGCCTCCCACGTCTTATTTTTTTAGCGCAAACGAGCCATGTTTTTTTAAAAATTCCGATGTAGATGTCTAACACAATGCCTGTGTTCAACGTTGGGCAACAACTCTTCAATGGCTATACCTAATCCCTGAGTAAACAAAGAAAGAAACATTACTAAACTAGTAACACGTAACACAATAGATAAAAACAAAGTAAGTACAAGAATTCAATATACCTTTTGCTTGTCAGTTATAAATACCCACATTTCATGTTCATTAATTTCAAAATCCTCAACTAACAGACTAACAAACCACCTCCACGTCTCCAAGTTCTCAGTTTCAACCAAACTATAACAAATTGGATAAATGCAATTGTTTGCATCCATCCTTACCGCAGTCAATACCACACCAGGGTGAGGTCCTTTGAGATGACAACCATCCAACCCAACCACCCTTCTACAACCATTTATAAACCCACTTTTCAAAGGTTCTAAACAACAACAAAACCTCAAAAATCCGTGTTCCCCAGTAACTTCATCTTCAACAGTTTTTAAAAATATTGTTGACCCAGGATTAGTCCTTATTAACTCATCGCAGTAATTGTTAAGCAAACTATACTGATATAAGAAGTGAACTTCATCTAGTAACCTTCCCTTCTTAATGGTCCTATAAGCTTGTCTCCTACTTATGCTAACATGAAGACCATGCAAGACTAGCTCTTGCAAATCAATGGCCTTAATGTTTGAGTTCATCCTCAACTGATGTGCATATCTTCTAGACAAAACTGTAGAATTCACGTGCTTACTATTTAGTGCACAACCACATGTATGCTTTTTGTTTAGGGTCCGGATTTGAGAACTTCCATTTTCATAAACAGTTGCACATATAAACCAGTCACAATTCTTACCTCTACACCTCGCTCGAACTCTACCAGGTTCATTACATGGGAACCAAACGTTCCTAATATCGGCAATAACTCTTGATTTAACGGCATCCTTGAATTCACGACCGTTGGAGAATATCATACCGAACACTAACTTCGGATTATGAACGTCTTCACATACATTAAACCTCAGAATGATCCTCCTTCGAACACCAGAACTTTCACAATCATCCTCTTCTGATGTCTCTTCCAAGCTAATGAATTGATCAGAATCACCAGTAGAACCCATGTTGAAATCGTCATCGTTTATTTCAGGTAATAAATTGGGACATGGAAGATCTAACCCATTAGCGTTAACCGATGGAGAAGAACCAACACCAGTGAATTCAATTCCAATATCGACATTGTCTTGGTACAATATATCGTCTTCATCATCATCAAGATTGTTATCACTATTATAAAAGGAGAAATCAGAGCCACTACTATCACTACCCGAGTTATAATTAACGTTATCTACAACAAATACATCAGAAAACTAATTATTAAAATCCTACGCACAAAACCTAAAAACCCAAATCCTAAACTACATAGCTCGAAGAAATGGGTGAAGTAAATATTTACCTGAATCACTTAAGATTTCGTTCAAAATCTTCATTCAAACGGAGTAGTTTAAGTGGGTTTAATTTCGGCTATTGATCTCGACTGTTTGATGCATTTTCCCCCAAACTTTGACGAACACCAAGAACACGCTTCACTGTGTGTTTTTGTTTTGATTTTAATCGGATTAAGTTTGACGGGAAGTCAACGGATCGAGTAAAGGTAAAGGGTAAAGAGTAAAGAGTAAAGAAAGATGTGGAACGACTAAGTTGCCCCTACCACGTAGGAAAAAACTGTTGAGCTGAGGATGACGTGGAGCATACATGGAGGTGAGGTGGCGCATACGTGGCTCCAGATGGCATTGACTAACGGTCAACTAACAGAAAAAGGAAAAAAGGGCTAACGGTGGGAAAAAAAATTTAATAAAGGGCTTTTTGTATAAAAAACAAAGATAAATGGCGGATACTGCATTTTGCCCAAATATAAAGAGGTTCACGTGTGCTTTACCCAAATTAAAATTAAGTTTTTTATAGATTTTTTTTCTAATTAAGACTTTATAAGTAATATTTGAAATTTTTGAATTTTTATTAATAATTCTCTTTTCAACTATTAATCTTCCTTTTATATATTAGATAGATAATACAAAACACACATTCATTAGTAATCCATTTGAATTGGAAGTTCTTGCGCTACATTTTGGGTTACATATGGCGGTGGAGCGTAGATATAAGTAGTTTATCATCGAAATAGACTCGAGTGAGTTGCACGTGCTAGTGAAGGGCGGTGCGAACTCAAGAGGATTTTTGGGTGATATTATCCGTGCATGTCGAGAGATATTAACATCTAATGAACACTTCGAATTAGTCTGGAGCTATCGAGAGGCAAACAGTTGTGCGGATTGGATGGCTAATCTAGGAATAAGAAGTACGGAAGGTCCAAGACCGTATAGAGATCCACCTGAGGGATTAGGGCGATTGTTAATAAGGGATCGTTATGGGTGGGCGTTACGTAGAGTTGTCATTTCGAATTAATAATGTATTGGAAGCCTAGCTTCCCCGTAGTGCCTGATAAAATTCCCAAGACCGTTTTCTAATGCAATTCTCGTAGACGACCAATAGGAATGTCGTTGTTTATGGTAGAATAATATTGTATAAATTGAAATGCGGTGTTTGTCAGGGAAAAATGTTTGAGGATGTGGAGTGCTTTGGGAATGGCTATCTATAACATCTTGATAGAAATTAAAATGCAGGCTACTGAACAACAGAGGCACACTTACGGATGCTAGAAAAAACTTTGGCTAGAGAACTGGATCTTGAGAAGAAGCTAATTAAATCCGCGCTATGTGTAGGACTTTTGAATTGTATATTACAAGAAGAAAAATGTTTTTCCTTGAAAAAGATTTTGAAGTTTCTTGGGATTCTGTATGATTATTTGAAGAATTTGAAGCTACTTGGGATTCTATACGATTATACGAACAATTTATTTTTTATTTTTTGGTATACTGTTGGTATTTTATCTCATCTTTCATTAAATTTCTATGGAAGTATAGTTTTGTTCCTAGAACTACCTCAAAGAATTGTTGTTTACAGGCACTCCCATGGATGGTAAATTGTATAGTTACCATCTAAACGTTTGGAAAACATGTGTATGTTGGTTCATTTTTAACATTATTGTTTATTTTATTTTTAGTTTCAACAAAACAGGTTTTAGTGCTGCTGTGATGGGATTTAAAATATCTTGGACCTATGATGCAATTATAGAAAATAAAAAAATTTAGAAAACAGTAGCCAGCAAAATTGCTGCAGCACACAGTGATTTTTCACCTCCAAAATGAGTAAGAAACTCGAAAACACCCACCCAGGACTTGAGAGCATCCACTTTAAACTTGGAGTCATTGACCAAGGACTGACCAGTGAGCTAATCCCAACTGGTTTGAGAGCACATTTCGAAACAAAAAGAGTTGTATATCTCTATCTTTATAGAGATTATGACCTAAGAGGTCTTGAACACGTACCCCTTGTTCTAACCCAACTCCCTTTTTTATTCTTCTTACGAGGAAACTCAATAAAATTTTAACACTATACGCTAAATCCTCATTTACAAATGTACCCTTTTTTGTTTTTTCTTTTCTTATATATAGTATATTATTTCAGAAATTATTTAATTAAAATCCTAGTACCTATACTCTTTTTCCTCTCTCTCGTCGGCATTTCTATCTCATCTTCTACAGCTTCTCACACAGGAGAAGCTCTCCACCTGAAGACGAAATAAGCCGCGCTCCTCACGAACGGAGCTCCCTGCTAGTGATTTGTAGTTGACGGTGTCCTTGTATATATAAATTACATATAATTTGATAATTGCCTCGTTTGTCAAATATGTTTTAACTCAACATTAACCCTGCCAAATTGAAAGAACATCTGAGGAGATAGGAACTCAGTATATCTGGTACATAAATTTTCTCTTGTTGATTATAATATCAATTTGAAATTCAAAAGTTTCAGTAATCTGGTAACTCCATTTTTCATCGACTTACATACTAACAAATCATTAATCAGTTGTGATGTGAGCTATAAATTTGCTTTAGCCATTAAAGAATTTGGAGAAGAGTGCATTCCTGGTAAGGATACTAAGCAAGGAAATATGGTGTACAACACCTTCTTGCCTAAATCTCTGCCTGATACTCACATTTCATGGATGTAATATCATATTTCATATAACTGTTCGCAGTAGACTCCCAATGATTTGTGTGAAATTTATATTCTTAGAGGCAAAAAATAACTCACCTCACAGATGCATTGAAACCGATGGCGATTATTATCGCCCAAATTTCCACATTCATACTGCAAAAAACGCGATAGAGTTCAATAAAGAACATCAACGAACATCCTTTGCATTCTTGACTCCGAATTGCAAATCGTATCTCCTCACGCGAAGAGTTATCTCGAGTGCAAATTTCATGATCAAAATTATTGCCAATTATTCATCTTGAAATGTTGTATCTATAGTCATCAGACTTTATTTAACACACAAATCATCTCAAATTACTACATTTGGAAAAAAAATCTAAAATTACTACAAGGGATTTGGATGTTAGGGATCAATGTTAAATAGCACCTTTTCTTTTTTCTCTTCTACCATCCGTAGGGCAATAACCACAGTTGAGTGTTTTTTATTACCCAGGATTGTAAACTACGATGTATTTTCTTTTTGAGTTTATTATGATATAATTATATTCATGACTAGAAAAACAAACACCTACTATTTAAAGTAAAAGTTTCTGAAAGAGAAAAGCTCAAAATAATGTTGATATATAAGAAAAGGCATTATATAATGGACAAAATTAACTATTATAAAATTAGAAAATAGATAATGGTTTACTTCTGAATACAATAAGTAAAATTAAAACAGGAGACCGTTAACCAGTTGTGGCCTTCAGAAAGCTTTTTCTGTTTTTCTTTTTCCGAACTTGAGAGCGCATTCCTTTGAGGGTTACAAGACTAGGAGTTAGACGGTACTGTGTCTTTGAGTCTTCATATATACCAAATGACCCTAATTGTTTATATTTTTTGGAGTAAATATCATATTCCAGATAACGTTTAGTGATAGTAAAACGCAATTGACCAAAATTTATAAAATTTGGTGAGGTGTCAATAGAAATCTTACACGCATCTGGAAAATCTGGGGAATCCAGAGAAATAGGAATAATCTTTTTGTCAGACCAGATGTGTTTATCGTAATTCTCCAACACCCAAACATGGAGATCTTGTTTGAATATGAACCCAATTGACAGCTTGTCATCATCTACAATAAACATCTGGAACCGAAAAAATAACCGAAAATAGTTATAATAGTGATAATTTCTTCCTGGAATCAATTCTGTTCGAAAATCCAGAGGGAGCTTGATGTTCATGGAGCTCTTTCCATCCATGGTAAATCGTATTATATCTGTTTTTGCCAAATCTTCTGCGCAAAAAGTCACACCGTAACAAACATCATTTTGGCATCGATAGAATGGATCAAAATACTCATCCGAGAGAGTAACGTTAAGGGTTTGATATATCAAATCATCATTTCCAATAGTTACCAGCTTCACATATATATTTTTACTTCCTTTATTCCTGTAAAAAATAATTATCTTATAGTTACCAGTTGATGAATCGAAACCCAAAAGGACTTTACGCGTTCTTTTAGGAAGTATTGATTTATCCTTCAATCGAAGCACTTGTTTAGTGGCTGGGTTTCTTATTCGAAACTTACAATAATCCTTTTTTAACTCCAACACTAAGCCATTGCAGCAATCTTGGTACAAATATATATCATGTTTCGCTTCATATTCAATTAGAGGGTATTTAATATTATTTAGACTCTTCTGATGCTTCTCAATAAAGAAGTTTTGCTGAGTAATCATGTTCCATGACTTGCACACAGTTCTGCATATTAGTACACTTTCTACTCCCAAACGGCTCAAAATATCAACAATTATTTCATCAGGCATCATCATTATAATATTACACCCACCCTGTCAAATATAACAAATAATAAGTCTCCCTATATTATGCAAAAAAATATAACATAAGTCCCTATATTAAATTTATAAGTTGGGGGAAAGCTATTAACATAATTTTTAACCCTATATTTATATAAGATGAATTTCTTTGTTTTTTAAAATTGAGGAGGGACATAGCCCTGGCTTTGGCTACTCCACAAATTAAAAATATAACTATGCAATAATCAAGGTAACACATGAGCAAATAAAATTATGTGATAACAATTCTAAACCACTTTTAGTACAATTTATACTAATTTTATAAAAACAAATTATGTTAAGAAGAGTATCTATTTAATTACCAGAATAGATTGAACAAAAAAATAACTACCTGAATAGATCGACAACTCCTTTTTCGGATATTCATTCTTCTCGAACCAGATAAACTACTAACCTAAATGCAAAACCTGATAGACAGATTTTATAAAAAAAAAAACCCGAACTGAGTATGGGTGTCTTAGTTGGGTCGGTCCACTCTACCTCTCTGTTAGGCCCATTAGTTTTTGTACTTGTGAGGCCTTAAACGACCCATAAAACTTTACCAAAAGGAGAAAAACTTACCAAAGAAAATGACTCCATATAAATTCTTACTACAAAATAGAAGGTGAATTCTTAAGGAATTTCGGAACTACGTTTGGTAATAGTTAAGAAAAAAGGGATATGTATTACTATTGACATCTAAATCCCACAAATAATGTAATACACGTTTCATCTTAACTTATCTATCTATAGTTAGTCTACTTAAACACAAGAGGGTTGTAAATATAGGATTAAAATATATTAAAAAATTTTAAATTTTTGTAAATTTTTTTCTATAACATACTAAGTGTGGTATAAAAATTGTCAAGGTTAACTTATTTCATTCATTCTAAATCTACAGTAGAAACTCGATAAATTAATACTCGATTATGTAATAAACTCTCTAAGATAATATTTTTTGTCGGTCCCGACTCAGGGATAGGGTGCTAAATTAATAATTCGCCAAAATTATAAGATAATACATATCTATACACCCCAATTTAAATATAAATTAATAATTCCTTATATACGACATATTACATGAATTATTTATGTAGGTTTCTTGAAAAATGACTCAGTTGTCTTTTGTTTTTTGTTGAAATTACTTTCACCTTGAATGTCATTCCCTAATTTTTCTAATCATTGTAACAACTCCTGGTGTTGTTTTCTCATAGCTCAACAAGAAAGTTTTCAATGTGATTGTCGCTTTAATTGCTTCGTTTTCGAAGAGGGGTCCATGGTAGAACTTTCATCATCATCTTCATCGTCTTTATCAATTTCAATAACGCTCTTAATAATTTCTTCTTTAGTCAACAACTGTGCAACTACATTTTCTTCTGGGTTGTTTAGGACATCTTTGACATCCATTGCATTGCGATAATTTAACTCTTTGATCAAATTTTGAAGTTCTTGAGTGCTTGCACTACCTACTTGTTCATCGGAGTTCTCAAAAGCCATGTTATCTATTGATCGAATATTACAATGATGAAAACAGTTTGCAATCGTATTAGCATGAACATCCATAGTCTGTGCTGAAATTGCAAGATTCAATGCACCTAACACATTTATTTTTGCTGGATTTGGAACCTCTAATTCATAACACTTCAAAAGACTTCTATAAAATCGATGACGATAATGCATCTTAAAAGCTCGTATAATCCTCGCGTCACAAGGTTGAATTTTTGAAGCTGTATTTGGTGGCAAAATAATAATAATTCATTTGATACATGTTTGTATATGCATTGTATAATAATTAAAAGTGAAAGTTTGAATAATATTTGTATATTAGGTATTTCATTATAAATTAATAAAATATTAATATATATAAATTTATAATTATTAATTTATTAATTAATTAATCAATTTTGAAAGTCTCAAGGATATTAATTTATAAAGTTTTTACTGTATTACGGCGTACTAATCAAATTTTAATGGAATAATTAATATACTTACCGACACATTTACTTTAGAAAAAAATGATATACAAATACTTTACTAACCTTTTCTTTTAATTTTTTTAATACAATACATATAAATAAAATATAATTGAAATACATTGATAAATAGAGGTAACATAAATAGAGGCCTAAAACACAAAAATCACCCAAATAAATTTTTAGTTACAAATTTCTTGTTAAAGGTCTACTTAATCTAGCATAATGGAACAAGTCTACATTACTACCCTTTTAATAGTGGATCAAATGCACCTCACAAACAAACAGTCTATCTTTAGTTTATTTTTATATTTAATTAATACATGGGGGATTTAATTTCTGAAGCCCCACAACTTGAAAGTTAATAAAGTAAGACCCAAACACTATTAGGCTCAAAGGGGAGCGCAAGGGGATCCATTCTTCCTTCCTCTCCAACTCAGTCGAGCTAGCCTTGGTCGCCTCATCAACGTTAAGAGAAGGCGATAAAAGGTTTTTCCTTTTGAGATATCAGAATCGCGAAGTTTTACTATCTTCTTAAGTTAGATAAGGACTGATTGAGACCATAGATCCAACAGAATTACTAGTTCAATACCAACTAAAATTTAATAAAATACCCAACAATCCCTCCTACTCTTTTATACACACTATCAAAAAAAAAACACCCTATTGGGTTTTTGTTTCAGAAAATCTGTACCCGCTCTCTACCCTATTCTCACCATATCCACCACCACCATCCACATATTCAAACAACAAAAACCACCACCAATCGCCGCCGACTACCACCATCCCACTGCCTCCTTTCCTCTGACCAACCCACCACCACACTCGCCATCCCACTGTCTCCTTCACGCTGCTGCCGGAGCTCTGCTGCCTCCACAAGCGCAAGATCCAGATCTGACGAGGACCAGCACTCCGCCACCAACAGTCACCGACGAGGACCAGCTCCACCACTGGTGCTGCACAACTCCACCTTGACCTCTCTCACCACTGCTGCTCCATCATCACTGTGACGCACCACCACCACCACGAAGCTATTGCGTTGCACCAGATTCGCCTCCCCTATTCCTCCAGATCGGCGCGTGAAGATACTCTGTTCTTGGCCAACCACCATAAACGACGCCGGAGCCATCCACCTTCAACGCCGCGCAGCGAAATCACCACCAACGAAGCCACGCTCCACCATCTCCGCTCCAGCGCTCCACCATTTACAGACCTGACCTCCAGATCTTCGTTCTCCTCCATACCAACATACCAACACACCACCTCCTCCACCTACGATGCGTAGTTACTAAAACTCTCGCCGTTTGTTGTTTCGTTTTGTTCGATTTTTTTTAACACGGGTTAGTCCATACCGGTTGGGTCCATCCTGGTTGGGCTTTCAGTAAGTAATAGGTTCATGGGCTCTAGCTTGTTTTAGAAAAATGTTTATCTGTTGGGCTTGCTTTTTGTTATACAACCCATTTCAAAGATAAAATTGTTTTCTTTTTTTTGTTATGGTGTAGTCCAAAATTTTTAAACTTTTTATATTGTTATGTGTTGTGTCTAGTCCATTAGGGCCAACCCTTTGGGTTTAGACATTAAGACCAATAGCATTTTTTGGATTAGTTTTTAAAAGCTTGAGAAATCTGTATAAAAAAATTATTGTATGAAAAAATAATTCAAAAACATGGACAAAAACAGGTTTTGGTACAGCCCTGCCCTTTGGATACACGAACTTCATTGGATTTCATTGGATATGCATTTGGACAAAACCAAAACATTACGCATATAAAAAAACAAGAATTGGCTACACCTCCTAATGTATTTGGACTATTATATGAACAAAAACACTAACTGCAATTATATAAAAAAAACATATTATTCACTTTTAAAAACGTTAAAAAAACATAGGTGTACCCATAAAAAATGGTTTATTTCTGAATACAGAATCAATGTTTAATATTTGGAAAACAAAAAATCAATGTTTAATAGATAAAATTAAAAGAAGAAACCATTAATCAACTGTGGGGTGCAGAAAGCTTTTCTTTGTTTTTCCTTTTCCGAACTTTGGAGCGCATTCCTTTGAAGGATACAAGACTAGGAGTTAGACGGTACTGTGTCTTTGGGTCTTCATATATACCTAATGACGCTAAGAGTTTACATTTTTTGGAGTAAATATCATATTCCAAATAACGATTAGTGATAGTAAAACGCAATTGACCAAAATTTGGTGAGGTTTCCACAGTAATCTCACATGCAGTTGGAAAATCCAGAGGAAGAGGAATAATCTTTTTGTCAGACCATAAGTGTTTATCGTACTTCTCCAACACCCAAACATGGAGCTCTTTTTTGTATATATACCCAATTGACAACTTATCATTATCTACAATAAACATCTGCAACTGAAAATAGTTGCAATTATTATATCTTCTTCCTGGAATCAATTCTGTTCGAAAATCCAGAGGGAACTTGATATTCATGGAGCTCTTTCCATCCATTGTAAATCTTATTATATCTGATTTTGCCAAATCTTCTGCGCAAAAAGTCACACCGTAACAAACATCATTTTGGCATTGATAGAATCGATCACAATACTCACCGGATAGAGTAACATTAAGGGTTTGACAAATCAAATCATCATTTCCAATAGTTACCAGCTTCACGTATATATTTTTACTTCCTTTATTACTGTAAATAATAATTATCTTATAGTTACCAGTTGATGAATCGAAACCTAAAAGGGCGTTATGCGTTCTCTTAGGAAGTATTGATTTATCCTTTAATCGAAACACTTGTTTAGTAGCTGGGTTTCTTATTCGAAGCTTAATATTATCCATTGCTATCTCCACCACTAAGCCATATGAGCAATCTTGGTAACAATATAAATCATGTTTAGTTTCATATTCAATTAGAGGGTATTTAATATTCTTCAGCCTCTTCTGATGCTTCTCAATAAAGAAGTTTTGCTGAGTAATAATGTTCCATGACTTGCACACAGTTCTGCATTTTAGTACACTTCTTACTCCCAAACGGCTCAAAATATCAACAATTATTTCATCAGGCATCATCATCATCATATTACATCCACCCTGTTAAATAACAAATAATAATCACAAACATGACATTTTGATTTTTTGCAACATAAGTCCCTATATTAATTCTAATATGTTGGGGAAAGCTATTAACATAATTTTTAAGTTAGTTTTTTTAAAATTGAGGAGTCGCTACTCCACAAATAAAAAATATAACTATGCAATAAAATAAAATTATGTGATAACAATTTCCTTGGAAATATTGACAATTCTAAACCACTTTTAGTACAACCCTAGATGATTGATACTAGATCTTAAAAAAACAAATTATGTTAAGAAGAGCATCTATTTAATTACCAGATTGACAAAAAAATTTACCAGAATTGATTCACAACTCCTTTTTCGGATATCCATTCTTCACGAACCAGATAAATTACTAAACTAAACGCAAAACCTGATAGACAGATTTTATAAATAAAAAACCGGCTGGGTATGGGTGTGTTAGTTGGGTCGGTCCACTCTGCCTTTCTGTTAGGCCCATTAGTTTTTGTACTTGTGAGGCCTTAAAACTTGACCAAAAGGAAAAAAACTTACCAAAGAAAATGACTCCATAGAAATTCTTACTATAAAATAGAATGTTAATTCTTAAGGAAATTCAAGACTATATTTGGTAATAGTTAAGCAAAAAGAATATGTATTACCATTGGAATTTAAATCTCACAAATAATGTAATACACAATTCATGTCGGTATTAACTAGTTCTCAATCTATATTTAGACTAACAGAAAGGATTTTATTATTTTTTCACCATTTAAAAAAATGCAAGCTTTGAATTTTTTCCCTATTGTGAAATAAGAAATACAAAATATATAAAGAAATTTGCATATTTCTATGAAATTAATAATAATACACACAAGTAATAGGTATATTTATATTAATTTTTCAGTATATTTATATATGTACGTCAATATATATATTTGAACATTCTATGAAAACTAATTTGAAGCACAATAACTTGATCTTAGTATTAGAAATATAAATTCTCCACTAATATATTAAATTAATAAATATTGAAAATAACATGCAATTTGTCAAAAATATCATATCTTGATCGAGAACTATCGACAAAATTATCAATCATTTGAATAAGAATATGAGAAGGAAGTCAGCAAAGTCTTGATTTCGGAACAAGAAAAGAAAATTAAACGATTAATGTGGTTCTAATTTATAAATGGTTTAATGTGCAAACTTAACTGATACCTATTTTTTTCCTAAAACTAATATCTATTTACCACATAAATTAAGAAGCCTAACAATAGTATATACCATTATAAATTTATCTCTCTCCTATTGTTTTCATATTTTAAATAAGCATTAGAAATCTAAATTTTAATTTTTTTAATAAAAGTAATAATAGAAAAAATTAGAAAAAAAATATTTTAATATTTTAATAAACAATATTTTTAGAACACCATATTTAATAAGTTGAACATAGTTGAATTTTCAGGAAGATAGATTACTGGGGGGTTGTTAGAGAATCCACCACAAGGATGGCAATTTCAATTGTGCGTGCGAAGAATAGTGACACGGGGACCCGGACATAGTTGAGCAGCTCGAATGGATAGAAGGTGAGATCTGCAAGGTATTTGTTCATATTCTTCCCAATTCAGGGCTAAATTAAGTTTATATTTGTAGATGTTTGCTTGAAACTCTCATTTTGATTATCTAAACAGTAGTTATAGTTGGAGCTTCATATATTGTTACTCCATCAACTCTACATGATTCGGATGATATGGACAAGTCAGAGCTAAACACTGAAAATGTGTAAAAATTCCCCTTTTGCTTCTTTCTTTGCATATCTTGACATTTAACTATAAATCGTTGAAGCTTTTGGTTCAGTCACGAGTATAGCTTATAAAGGTTTACTCTAATTTTGTCTTGGCTTTGTTTTCTCGAATTTTCAATCGTCTAATGGGTATTATCACACATATGTGATGTGAAGCCTCAGTTTCTGTTCAAACTTCCAGCTTATCAAAACCTTGTATTTTGTTGAGATACCCATTGATGCGACGATTAACTATGCCTTCACAGGCAAAATCCCAAGGAAACTGATTGACGAAGACAGTAACGAGATACCAGCAAAGATCCCAGTAGATGATTGTGGAAGCAGAATTAAGCCCATAATCAAAAGGTTTTTGGTGTTTTCAGTTAGAAAATCGGCTTTCAAAGTGGTGTACATCGATGGTGGTGGGGGTTTAGGGGGCATAGGCGGCTAAGATCAGGTAAAGCAACACGTCCCTGTATTTTATTGAAGAAGTTTGTTCACTCTTTTCAATTGAACAACATTTTTCAATTTGTGATCTTGTTTTGTTCATTTTGGATCCATAGGAGGGTATGGAGTAAATCTGGAATAGAGATAAGATTCGCTTCTACGATGGCGCTTCCTTTACTGGAGACAATGAAAATAAGGTAAAAATCTCAACCATGTTCATAATTATATTGATTTTTATATATTTTATATATTTTTAAAATATTTAAAAATGATATCCGTATTTCCAGACTGCAGGTCTACAGTTTAGAGGGCAATGTATATGGAAAGCCGCCATTGAGGAGTTAATGGAAAAGGGAATGCGCAATGCCAATCAAACACTTCTTCATGGCAAATCTGCTGGTGGTCTAGCCTCGATATTGCATTGTGATTAATTCAAAAGTCTCTTCTGAAGTAAAGTGTCTAACTGATGGTGGAATGTTCATGGATGCATAATTTCCTAATTAAAATCTCTTAATATTCAGATTTATATTATCGATCATAGACAAATATATAATCTTAAAATTTTTCAGAATGATGTATCTGATGGACACGCCCTTAAAGACATCTTCCATGGGGTGGTTACCTTACAGAACGTCTCAAAGAATCTACCTCCTACTTGTACCGATCACCTTGATCAATCCTCCCAACCAGCTAAGAGCCTTTCACTTTATTCTCGGAATATGGAACAATTGTCTGTAGTGGATCCTATGGTGTGATAAAATTAAGCAATAAATAAAAGATCCACAGATGGCAAGTGTACAGGTCGTTCCAAGTAATATGTAAATAATACATATTTCGTTCTCAGGGACAGATAGTTATGACTATGGTGTTTATCAATTTAGTAGGATTAATTGTAAATAACGAAATGGAAATAAATAGATATTTATTTTGGTTTTGAATTATAACTAAAAGATGCAATAAAATAAATTAACGAAATGATTAACTGAAAGTAAAGATGTAGACACAAATATGAGAGATGTACTTGAGTCTCGCAAGGGATCCACCTAAGTTCATACAACTAATGTCTCCGTTTAAGGGCTAAGCTGGTATTCGTGTACTAGTCGAAACTCTAATATCTCCTAACCCCCTACCGGTGGACCTACGAGCTATCCTATGGTACTATAATCCCTCCCGGTTGATTATATCTACTTATGGATGTGAAGCTTCTTACCTCTTTGGCTATGTAATTAGTCAAGCCTGTCGGTCAATAACGGACATCACACGTCTATTACCTATGTATGTAATTAAACCCCCCTTGTCGGATGATTACTCGCCACTAAGTGAATAGCCCAATTACTCAAACCTAATTATAATTGATCGGAAAATAAATAATAAACAAGCGTGCGATAATAGCCAGTTCAAAATACCCAACTATAATTAAATAATAAAAACCCAAATTGAGAAATACATCAATTGCATAAAGTAGGGCATAACCCATTATTGCGATTCTTAAGTACTAATGAATTTAGCTCATATTCAAACTAAAAACTGAAAATGAAACAGAAGAATTCATTATCCTAAATTACAAAAATAAAATAAATAACCTGTTGGATTGAGATGTCGTTGGAAGAATTTGAATTCTCCAGCTCTTGCTCTCTCTTCTGCCTTTTTGCTCTAACTCCGACTTTTAAAAATAATGAAGTATGCTGAAAAATAAGGTCTAATAGTCTATTTATACTTACTAAATCGAATTGGGCTTTTTATTTTATTTTATTTCATTTAAATAATAAAAGCCCAAGTCCAATTTAGCAAATCCCGTAACTGTTGTACACACTCTAGTAAAACGGGCGTAACTTTTATGTCTTAAGTCCAAATGACCTAATTCTAGTTCTCAATCCGAGTTGACTCAGAGGCACAACTTTCTCCTTTGAATCTCCAAACCTGGATCATTGCTGATGTGGCTCGAAATCAGCAAAGAGTAACAGCTATTCATATTTTTATATCTTTTTGTTATCTCTTTGAGTGGTACTTTCTCTCTTTTGACCTCTCCTCTTGATCTAAGAATTTAAACTTAACTTCTCCTTCTCATCTTGGTGCTCCATAGCATCCATGTACCTAAAAGTTTTATGCTAAAAACATACAAATTAATGCACAAAAGCTCTAAAAATGCAAATAACATTAATTCTGAAGGTAGAAAGTGCAATATATTAAAATAAGCATAAAAGTCTATCAAATAAGTATAATTTCCACCTAAAATGATGTATTCTAAGGGTATAAGGTGAGACGCAAAAAATGCAGAGTCTAGTGAATGATACCCAAAGCACAACTTAAAATAAATCTCATATAGTATGACCTAAGAATTAGCATACACATACACCTATCATGCAGGATTAAACACATATAATATCAATCCAAAATTAATTTCACAGTGGTAGACACTTACTACTTAGCTCAAGATGGTGGTTATAGGGTGTTCATCAATCCTCACTTGCTTTGAATGCTGCACTTAGCTTACTCCCTATTGGCTGAATTATAAATTCACTATGTAACGGAATCACGAGGACTTTACAGTTTCAGCGTAGGCTTAGGGACGGTATGGCATGTATATTTGGTAAATTTGAAGTGAGTTTTTATCTCTCTCCTCCCTTACCATCAACAACTGTCCAAGAACTTGAGTTTACACTCGAATATGTTCTCACTCGACCCATTTGACGCACTAATTTAGCGTCCCCAAGTTAACCCAATAAGCACTAAAGATGATTTCTAAACTTCCACTTTGCTTGTTACTTTATTTTTTCATATATATATATATATATATATATATATATTTCATTATTTTCTTGTTTTTTTTATAAGATATCCCTGACCATCATTTTGATGTGAATGGCCATGTCTGTCATATTTTTTTTCCAAAGGCCCCGACAAAGGGTTACAAAATAATATATCATCAACAATTGCGCATAAATACAAATGCATACAAATTTCCTCCAATGTAGTTTCCCAATAATGAAACCTACCACCCCAAACTCAAGCTCAAGACAGGAAGTCTCAGGATCGTGATTCAAGTGTGGGTCATGTGGAAATGCCTAATAAACTAAGGGGCTATGGCTTATATCGTGGTGACAAAAAGAGGCTTAAAGGCCAAAAATATGAGGAAGAGGTCAGCAAAGTCTTGATTTCGGAACACAAAAGAAAGAGTAATGATATATGTCACTCCTTTTCATGTCACCCTTCTATATATGTTTTGATTTTCTTGTATAGAAGATAGAGAAAAATTAAATATGATAAAGAAATCTATTCATTGGTACGTGTAGACTTACACGTAGCACGTAGGAGGTGATAAAAGAGTGATACTGAAGATTTAATTAAAAGATTGAATTCAATTTTACTACATTACAAACGCTAGTATTTATATTACAAGCAAAACATTTATCTAAGGAATAAACTTATTTTTAGGCTATTCTATTTAAAGGAAGATCACAGAATATATTCTTAAATGAATAGAATATATTTTCTGATTTCCTCAATCAATTAACTAAGGAAATACTAAATAAGAAAACATGACTAATTTATTCCTAATTCCAATACTCCCCCTCAAACTGGGTGATAGATGTTAATCATTCCCAGTTTGATAGTTAAATCTTCAAAATTAGGTCTTGAAAGAGCTTTAGTTAAAATGTCGGCAATCTGAAATTTTGTTGGTGTGTACTGTAACAAAAAATTTCCTTCCTCAATCTTTTCTTTGATGAAAAGACGATCAATTTCCACATGTTTGGTCCTATCATGATGAACTGAATTTTTAGCAATACTTATAGTAGCTTGGTTGTCACAAAACATTTGTAATGACTCTTGATTTTGAATGTTGAGTTGTTTTAGGAGTTTTGTAAGCCATATTCCTTCGCAAATTCCATTGACCATAGCTCGATATTCAGCTTCTGCACTGCTTCTTGACACTACTGGTTGCTTTTTACTTCTCCAAGTGACCAAGTTTCCCCATAGAAAAGTACAATATCCTGATGTGGATCTTCGATCAATTATTGATCCTGCCCAGTCTGCATCAGTGTATATTTCTACTCCTCTATGTGTATTTTTCTTGAAGTATAACCCTTTACCAGGAGTTGCCTTGAGATATCTAAGAATTTGGTAAACTGCTGTCATGTGTATTTTCATGGGATTATTCATGAATTGACTTACAACGCTTACAGAAAAACCAATATCTGGTCTTGTATGTGAAAGGTAAATGAGTTTCCCAACGAGCTTTTGGTATCTCTCTTTGTTAGTGGGTGTATCATTTTCCCCAAGTCCTAATTTTGTGTTTTGATCCATAGGCGTGTTGGATGGTTTGCATCCGAGCATTCCAGTTTCTTGTAGGAGATCTAAGACATATTTTCGCTGAGAAACAGATATTCCTTCTTTAGTTCGAGCCACTTCCATTCCTAGAAAATATTTAAGTGCCCCTAGATCTTTGACATCGAATTCTTTTGCAAGAGAAATCTTCATTTTTTCAATTTCTTTTATGAAATCTCCAGTAAGAACAATGTCATCGACATAGACAATTAGAATAGATGACTCTCCTTTTGGTGACTTATTTATAAAAAGAGTATGATCGGCTTCACATTGTGTATAACCAAATCTTTTTACAGTTTTCGAGAATCGATCAAACCACGCACGAGGTGACTGTTTTAACCCATATAGAGACCTTTTGAGTTTACAAACTTTCCCATTTGTTGCTGGAGTTTCGAGTCCAGGTGGAATCTCCATATATACTTCTTCCTCAAGATTTCCATTAAGAAAAGCATTCTTAACATCAAGCTGAAATAACGGCCAATCTAAATTAGCTGCAAGGGATAAAAGGACTCTTACGGTGTTGAGTTTGGCAA
The DNA here is from genome assembly GCA_029959085.1 of Nemophila menziesii. Classification (NCBI taxonomy): domain Eukaryota; kingdom Viridiplantae; phylum Streptophyta; class Magnoliopsida; order Boraginales; family Hydrophyllaceae; genus Nemophila; species Nemophila menziesii. Next base: position 22,931,800 of record JARWIR010000018.1, on the reverse strand, counting down.
CTGGTGCAAATGTTTCCTGATAATCAATACCATAAGATTGCGTGAATCCCTTCGCAACTATCCGGGCTTTATATCGATCCACACTTCCATCGGCCTTCTGTTTTATTGTGAATATCCATCTGCAACACACAGGACGTTTTCCTTGTGGCAAGTCAACTATATCCCAAGTATTGATCTTTTCTAAAGCTTGTACTTCTTCCATAACGGCTGCCTTCCAGTATGATGTTTTCATGGCTTCATGTATTCTATTGGGAACCTGTAATTTGTCAAGGTTGGAGACAAATGCACGATATTCTGGAGATAATCTTTTGTAAGACAAGAAGTTATGAACAAGATGATTTGTACATGATCTCACTCCTTTTCTTATAGCAATAGGGCGATGATCATCAAATACAGAAGAATCAGTTTCGAAAATACCTTGTGTACCTTGTGATGATTCTGAAGGATTTGGAGTTGGTTCCGACTCTTGGAGTTCCTCGGTAATTGCTCGTTTTTCTATCTCCTTTGGGCGCCATCTCTTTTTGGAATAAACCTGAAACTCTCCATTTGTATGGTGGGGTGGAGATTTATTTAGGACCTGTTCGGGAACTATTTGAGATAATGTGTCTGATTCAATATTTTCATACATGAATTGAACAGGAGACTCAAGAGACTCAAGAGATTGGGTGATTGAGCTAGGATCAAAATTACGCTGAATATCCCAAAGCTGATGTTCCTTTGACTCACTCTGCCCCTGAACATTAGTTTCCTGAAAATATGGTTGTTCCTCAAAGAAAGTTACATCCATCGAATTATAGAACTTTCTCGTGACAGGTGAGTAACACTTGTACCCCTTTTGATATGGTGAGTAACCAAGGAAGATGCATTTAATTGCTTTCGGATCTAGTTTACTTCGGTTATGAGAGTATACATGTACAAAGGCTGAACATCCAAATAATTTCAAGGGTATTGTGCCAATTATACGAGTTTCTAGATAGGCTTTTAAGAGGGTTTGACTCGGAGTTTGAAATTTTAGGACTCGAGAAGGCATTCGATTAATAAGATACGCGGCTGTGAGGACAGCTTCTCCCCAAAAATGTTTTGGAACAATCGAAGTAAACATTAAAGACCTAGCAACCTCAAGGAGATGCCTATTTTTCCTCTCAGCTACACCATTTTGTTCATGAGTGTTGACACACGAACTTTGATGAATTATGCCTTGACTATTTAGATAATGACCCAAAGTATTCTTGAAATATTCTTTTGCATTATCTGTTCTGAAAATTTGGATTTTAGTTTTGAATTGTGTTTGGATCATGGTGTGAAATTTTTTGAAAATTTGCTCAACTTCTGATTTTTCTTTCATGAGAAATACCAATGTGAGTCTAGTATGATCATCAACAAAGGATACAAACCAACGTGTTCCAGTAATATTCTTGGTGTTAGAAGGTCCCCATACATCACTATGAATTATTGAGAAAGGCTGTGACATTTTATATGGTTGACTAGGATAAGAATTACGAACATGTTTAGACAATTGACATATTTCACATTGAATAGTACTAGAATTTTTATTTTTGAATAACGAAGGGAATAATTTTTCAAGATAAAATAAGTTAGGATGTCCTAAACGTTTGTGCCATAATATGATATCACTATCATTTTTGGAAGAAATTGAAACACAACTATTATGAGACTAACTATGAGACTGACTTGGAAAGTTTTGAGTTTGTTTTTCTACGAGAAGATCACCTTTGAGGAGATAGAGTCCCGAGAACACCTTAGCACTGCCAATCATCTTCGCCGAATCCATATCCTGAAATTCACACATATTTTTGAAGAATTTAGCTACACAGTTTTTATCTTTGGCCAGCTTACTGACTGATAACAAATTATACTCAAGATTTGGCACAAGTAAGACAGATTGAAGGGACAAAGTGTTAGAAATTTTCACTGATCCAAAACCTGTAACTTTTGAAACTGATCCATCTGCAATCTTAACCGAGTGATTTTCATTGGTACAGATAAAATCAGTAAGAATTGATTTATCACCAGTCATTTGATCCGAAGCACCAAATTCAACAATCCACATATTATTACTTTCCTTGCTAACAATTAAGGCTTTTGATAAATTACCTTTTTGAGCTACAGATCCTGTAGAAATAGTGGAAGAGTTGGTGGATTGGTTAATCATCTTTTGGAGAATTTCGAGTTGTTCTTTGCTGAAGGGAACACATTCACTGGTACCACTTTCATTAGTTGCGGATGCGATATTGCCACGACTTTCAAGTGTTGGGCGAGAAGGCTTCCAATCAGTGGGTCTCCCGTGAATCTTCTAACAATTATCTCTGGTATGTCCTGGTTTTCGGCAATGCTCACACCATGGTCTACCTTTTCTCATCTTATTTTCTGAGTTGTTTAGTTGGAGTCCACGAACTGCAAGGGCAGAACCTTCAGTGATTGCAGACGAGTTGTTTGACATTCCCATCATTAGTTTCTTACGGCTTTCTTCTCTTCTTACCTCCGAGAAGGCTTCTCTTAAATTAGGAAGAGGTTTTGTACCTAAGATTCTTCCACGAACTTCATCTAAATATTTATTTAGTCCCATTAGAAACTTGAATACCCGTTTCTTCTCAATAATCTCTGCGTATTGATTTCCATCTTTTGGGGTTTCCCAAATGTACTTTTCAAACAGATCTAATTGCTGCCAATAACGTGTGAGATTATTATAATATTGGGTAACAGAAAAATCACCTTGTTGGAGATCATGAAGAATATTTTCCACACTAAATAGTTCAGATGTTTTCATTGTTGGAATACGTATCTTTTACAGCATCCCAAATGTCTTTGGCTGAATTGTAAAGGAGAAAGTTTTCTCCAGTATCATTTGTCATAGAATTGATTAACCATGACATTACCATATTGTAATCAGCCCTCCAGGTACAATATTTAGGATCTTTTTCTTCTGGAGAAGCTGCCACACCAGTGAGATAATCATCTTTTCCTTTTCCTCGAATGAACATGAGAACGGATTGAGACCATTGCAAGTAATTATGCCCATTCAGCTTGTGACATGTGATTGGTGAAACTCCGTTGTTTTCTGAGCTTCTTGCCACCAAGTTTTCCTAATTTGAGGTCGAGCCTAATAGCTCTGTTGCCATGCCGTATTTGGTCATGGTGTATGCGAGACTCTATTAAGAGTTTATTGAAAGAAAAGGAATTCTGGAGATTCAGAGTTTTGGCTCTGATACCATGAAGATTTAATTAAAAGGTTGAATTCAATTTTACTACATTACAAACGCTAGTATTTATATTACAAGCAAAACATTAATCTAAGGAATAAACTTATTTTTAGGCTATTCTATTTAAAGGAAGATCACAGAATATATTCTTAAATGAATAGAATATATTTTCTGATTTACTCAATCAATTAACTAAGGAAATACTAAATAAGAAAACATGACTAATTTATTCCTAATTTCAATAGATACAAAAAAGGTGACAAATATCATTACTCCAAAAGAAAATTGAAATGATTAATGTAGTTCTAATTTATAAATTGTACAGATTTGCAAACTTAATTGATATTTTCTTAGTCCTAAAAATAATATCTACTTATCTTTTTACACATATTAAGAATCCTAATAATTAAATACACTATTACAAATTTACTTTTTTATAGTGTTTTGATATTTTAAATAAGCATTAGATATATAAATTTTAATTTTTTAATAAAGATAATAAAAAAATTGGAGAAAAGTGTATTAATATCTTAAACGACCCTGCTCTGTGGGCTGTAGCTCTGAAAGAAAAGTACTTCAGTGGTGGATTACTTAATAGGGTCGCAAAAAACTCTGATTCCAAGATGTGTAAAGGGATACTGGAAGGTAATGGAATATTGCTCAAAGGGGTAGAACTGAATTGCACTGATCTGTTGGGTGGTTGCAAGTGGAAGTATGAGAAAACATGTGGTATTTCCGTGAAATCGACTTATAACTTGACTCGGAAGCCTGCTACTGAAGTGAGTTTTAAATGGGACAAAGTGTGGACTCTCAAGTGCCCACAAAAGGTGAAGATGCTACTTTGGAGGGCCATTTGGGGTAGACTACCTACTGCTTCCAATCTCGCTCGTCGTGGGGTTAATGTTAGCTCAACTTGTACGGGTTGTGGGGTTGAATTGGAGACGGAAATTCATTTATTCAGAGACCGTAGCAGGTACGCTGACTTGTGGAAGGGATGGCAGGATTTAGTTAAGCTGCAGATTCGTACTAGACAGCTTGATGAAGAGGCACGAACTGCTGCATTTCAGGTAGCTGCTGGGCTTGATGACTGGACAACTGGTCTCGACGAGATTAATGAGGATGGCAGCTTCGTTAATGCAGCTCACAGTGTTTCTGCAAGACAGGTGCTGATTAGCAATAGAAGGCCGGGTACTGGTGCTGGTCGCTCAAGGACAACAGCCTAGTAGTACAGCAGAAGCTGACCTGCTGCGAAATAGACAAGAACATATACATTTAAGCACAAATTCAGTATGGTGGCGTGAGGTTATTGAGTGTAAAGGGGTAGCGAATGGGATAGAGTTAAAAATAATTGCGCTCTCAATTATGTGGACAATATGGATGGATCGAAATGACTGTATATTTAACGAGGGTAAAAAGAACAAACCGGTACAAACTTTGAGGTATGTTGTTGAGAATAATGGATTAATTATATTAGAGCCTGGGGTAAGGAGTTAGACGGTGGTCTGATTGTATCTGCAAAGAGTACCTTGGTTAAATGGGTTAAACCGGAAGTGGGCATTAAATTAAATATAGATGGGAGCTTTAAACAGGGCTCTTCGTTTGCTGGTATAGGTGGGGTCTTTCGCGATACATGTGGCAATTATATAGGAGGATTTGCGGGGCGAACTAAAGTACATTCGGCTTTTGAATCGGAACTTACCGCATTACATCATGGGTTATCTATAGCTATTCAAAGGAATTACGAGGTGGTGTTTGTCGAAACTGATTCGCTAGAGTTGCACGCGCTAGTGAAGGGCGGTGCGAACAATGGGAATTGGTTAGACGCGCTACTGAAAGAATGTAGAGATATTCTCACAACTCAGAAAGGTTTTGACTTGGTTCATGTCTATCGAGAAACGAACTATTGTGCGGACTTTATGGCTAAAATGGGTAAGCAACTAGGCGATCTGGCTTATTTCTCTAGTCCTCCGGAGGGATTGAAGAGGTTGCTTATGAAGGATAAATGTGGTCTAGCTACTCCTAGAGTTGTATTGTGTTCTCTCTCGAGAGATTTGTAAGTCATTTTGATTTACTGGTCGTTTATACCTCAGTTGTAACAAAAAAAATGCACAATAGGCATAATTTCTAATTAATTACACTTCCATACTTTTCATTCAAAAAAAAGGAAGGAGCAAATTACTTCCTACGTACTCACAAATTATCAACTTAATTCTCAATTAAACACATAGTCATATTTACCTTCCATTATTGTCCTTATATGATTTTCCTTTTTTTTCTATTTTTTATTTTTTTTTGAATTTTTTTTTCTAATTTTTATTTCCCCGATTTTCTCCCAGATTTTTTTTTTTTTAAATTGAAATTCCGGGTTATGTGTTGAATGTAACACCACAAATATAGATTTATGTATTCCTGTAATACACTAAATCATAAAATCGATCTAAAAGATTCTATTCTTTAACAAAATTGTTTTTTTCTCTTTATTAATTGCATATACCCTATTTTTACTCATTCTTAACTATCTTGATGTATTATCCTTTTGTCCAACACTTTTTTGTTATTTTTGTGTGTCTATGTTTTAGGGATTTGTGTGTTCCACGTCACACAAAACTTGATTTTGTTTATTCTAATTCTGTGTATTCCTGGAGTACACAAATCTCAGAATTGTGTATCCTTAGAACGCATAAATATCTGATTTGTGTATTCATGGAACACACAAAACTCAAATTTGTGTATTCATGGAACACATAAAACTCGAATTTATGTATTCCTGAAATACACAAAACTTTGTTGTTTGTACCAATTCAGTGTATTCGTGGAACACACAAAACTCATAATCATGTATTCTTAGAACGCATAAATCTCAGATTTGTGTATTCATGAAACACATAAAACTCAAATTTGTGTATTTATGGAATACATAAAACTCAAATTTATGTATTCCTAGAACACACAAATTTTAGATTTGTGTATTCATGGAACACATAAAACTCAAATTTGTGTAATCATGTAACACATTAAACTCAAATTTGTGTATTCATGGAACACATAAAACTCGAATTTGTGTATTCATGGAACACATAAAACTCGAATTTATGTAATCCTGGAATACACAAAACTTGATTTTGTTTGTTCCAATTCTGTGTATTCCTAACACACAAATCTCAGATTTGTGTATTCATAGAACACATAAAACTCGAATTTATGTATTCCTAAAATACACAATACTTGATTTTGTTTGTTCCAATTCTGTGTATTCCTGAACACACAAATCTCAGAATTATGTATTCTTGAAACGCACAAATCTTATATTTGTGTATTCATGGAACACATAAAACTCGAATTTATGTATTCCTGCAACACACAAATCTCAGAATTGCTTATTCATGGAATACATTTAAAAAAAATCGGGAAAAAAATTTCAAAAAAAAGAATTCGATTTTTTTTTAAAAAAAAGAAAATTTAAAATGAAAATAAATAAATAAATATTATTATAATTAATTAATATGCCTATGGGTATTTTATTTATCTTCCAATTTTTTGTGTTTAAATGGAAATTAAATTGAAGTTGTAATTAATTAAGAATTCTTACGTTCTCCTTGTAATTAATTGGGCGTTGTCTCAAATAGAATACAATATTTAAGAAATTGAACATATATTTTAGGGCGAAGAAAATACAATTTGAATTTTTTCAAACATTCACAACATTGTTCTTTTGTTAATATATAATATTCTGAACAATGGCATACGTATGTATCGAAAATTTAGTTTCAATTGCCAAAGTGTTTTGAGATGCAAATGAGACTTGGTCGTATGTGAATATTAATGTTGATAAATTTATAAATTTTTTTCAAACTATTCTTAATTCAGGTAAAACATTATATTATATGAAATATAGGATTAAAATATATTAATTTTTTCAATTTTTTTTTCTATAACATACTAAGTGTGGTATAAAAATTGTCAAGGTTAACTTATTTCATTCCATTCTAAATCTACAGTAGAAACTCGATAAATTAATACTCGATTATGTAATAAACTCCCTAAGATAATATTTTTTGTCGGTCCCGACTCGGGGATAGGGTGCTAAATTAATAATTCGCTAAAATTATAAGATAATACATTTTTTATGATTCCTATATACCCCAATATAAATATAAATTAATAATTCCTTATAGACTACTCCCTCCGTTCCTAAAAGATTGTCACTTATACTTAAAATAGTTGTTCCAAAAAGGTTGCCATTTTAGAAAATCAAGACACTTTTATATTCTTTATACCACTTTTACCCCTAATTAAATATTATAATATATGTTTCCAATAAATATTTAAGATAGCAAGACACTTTATGGAGGGCATTTTAGTAATCACATGAATAATAAATGACATTTCTTAATTTGTGTGCAAAAACAAATGTGAAAACCTTTTAGGAACGGAGGGAGTACATATTACATGAAATAATTATGAAGGTTTCCTTAAAAATGACTCAATTGTCTTTTGTTTTTTGTTGAAATTAATTTCACCTTGAATGTCGTTCCCTAATTTTCCTAATCATTGTAACAACTTCTGGTTCTGTTTTCTCATAGCTCAACAAGAAAGTATTCAATGTGATTGCCGCTTTAATTGCTTCGTTTTCGAAGAGGGCTCCATGGTAAAACTTCCATCATCATCTTTATCTTCTTTATCAGTTCCAATAACGCTCTTAATAATTTCTTCTACAGTCAACAACTGTGCAACTACGTTTTTTTCTGGGTTGTTTAGGATATCTTTGACATCCATTGCATTGCGATAATTTAACTCTTTGATCAAAATTTGAAGTTTTTGAGTGCTTGCACTACCTACTTGTTCATCGGAGCTCTCAAAAGCCATGTTATCTATTGATCGAAGATTACAATGATGAAAGCAAATTGCAATTGATTTGCATGAACATCCATAGTCTATGCTGAAATTGCAAGATTCATTGCATCTAACACATTTATTTTTGCTGGATTTGGAACCTCTAATTCATAACACTTCAAAAGACTTCTATAAAATCGACAACGATAATGCATCTTAAAAGCTCGTATAATCCCCGCGTCACAAGGTTGAATTTTTGAAGCTGTGTTTGGTGGCAAAAAGAATAATAATTCAGTTGATACATGTTTGTATATGCATTGTATAATAATTAAAAGTGGAAGTTTGAATGATATTTGTAAATTAGGTATTTCATTATAAATTAATAAAATATTAATATATATATAAATTTATAATTATTAATTTATTAATTAATTAATAAATTTTGATAGTCCCAAGTGTATTAATTTATAGAGTTTTTAATGTAATACGACGTACTAAACAAATTTTAATGGAATATTTAATATACTCACCAACACATTTACTTTTGAAAAAAAATCACCAATTATAAAGACATGGAGATATACAAGTACTTTACTAGCCTTTTCTTTTAATATTGAGAAAATGCCACTTAGGATCTTGAACACACCCCCTCTTCGAGATAGCAACCCTTCTAGGAGTCTCTTCTTACTAAAGACCTCAAAAAGAATTTAACACATGAAACCCAAAACCCCATTTACAATTATACCCTCTTTTGTTTTTTATACCTATATATACTAATTATTCCCATTTACAATTTCATTCACGTTCTAAATCATAAATCATTACCTCACTGCTTCTCTCTCCTCTCAACAACCACCGACACCACCGAAATGGCCACCACAACCACCGCCAAAATGGCCACCACACCAACTCCACTCTCCTCCGAGATCCTAACCGATCTCCTTCTTCTCACGCTTCATATTCGCCGGAGAATAACACCACAAAGATCTCGGAATGGCCATTGAAGGAACTGGAGCTCGCACAAGCTCACCACCCCACCAGATCTGGTTCTTATTCTTCTTCGATGGAAGATTCGAGCTTCGAACAGTAACACCACCTCCATGTCTTCGTTGCTTCGCTGCTGCAGGCGGTGGAAGAGCAGCGTGCTAGAGCTTCACCATCGGATCTTCACCAGCGTGCTAGAGTACTCCGAGATCTTCGAACAAGGAGTTTCTTCGCCTTTCCGTGACCATCGCAGAACCGCTGCTGTTCTTCTTCTTCTGTTGCTGCACAGGGTCGAGCTTCCTTCGCCGGAGCTGGAGAAGTTGTTTCGCAATGAAGACTGCTGCACTGTTTTGAGCTTCCTTCGCCGGAGTTGGAAAAGCTGGTTCGCAATGAAGACTGCTGCACTGGTTCGAGCTTCCTTCGCCGGAGCTGGAGCTGCTGTTTCGCCGGAGAAGCTTGGTGATGGTGGCGTACGATGTACGCATGAGGATTTTTTTCTTTCTTTTTTTCAAATCTGGTTTGACCGGATCTGGTCAAGGTAGTTACGTTACTTATTTTATTATTTTTAATAATTTGTAATTTATTCAAAATTGTGTAATAAAGATGAATAAAGATTTTTTTTTGACTATGTATGCTTTGTTTTTTAATAATCCTCATCAAATTAATAGAATACTCACCAATTTTTTGAGTACTCTGAGATTTTCTTAGAGTACTCTGAGTTTTTCTTAGAGTACTCCGAGATTTTATTAGTGCACTCGAAAAAATTTAGAGAGTACTCCGCAAATTTATAGAGTACTCAGCAAATATGTAGAGTACTATACGTTTTTCCGATACTCTATGTTTTTTCCGGTGACTGGTGGTTGGAGGTCGGAGGTCGGAGGTCGGTGGTTGGAGGTCGGTGGTCGGTGGTCGGAGGTCGGTGGTCGGTGGTAGGTGGTGGGAGGTTGGAGGTAGGTGGGTAGTGGTAGGTAGTGGAGAGAGAAACAGTGACATCACACTTTTTTGTCTTTTAGTGTTAGTAAGGGTAGGAAAGACTATTGTAAAAAATGAGGTCCCTAATAAGAACAGATTTCTAGACACTACTCTATAGAGAAAAAATAGTGTCTCTAAGACCCTATGTATAATTCACCCTTTAATTCTTTTTAATAAAATACATATATATATATATATATATATATATATATATATATATATATATATATATATATATATATATATATATATATATATATATATACATATATAATATAACTGAAATACATTTGTAAATAGAGGTAATATAAATAAAGGCTTAAAACACAAAAATCACCCAAATAAAATTTTAGTTACAAATTTCTTGTTAAAGGTCTACTTAACCCAACATAGTGGAACAAATCTACATTACTACCCTTCTAATAGTGGACCCAATGCACCTGACAAACAAACAGTCTATCTTTAGTTAATTTTTATATTTAATTGATACATGGGGGATTTATTTTCTAAAGTCCCACAACTTGAAGGTTAATAAAGTAAGTCTCACACACTATTACCTACTAACTACTAGTTCGATACCAACTAAAACTCAATAAAATACCTAAAAACCCCTCATAATCTCTTATACATACTATCAAACAACAAAAATCAAAAACAAAAACACCCTATTGGGTTTTTGTTTCAAACAATCTGTACCCTCTCTCTACCCTCTTCTCACCATATCCACCACCACCATCCCCATCTTCACACAACAAAAACCACCACCAATCGCCGCCCACTGCCACCATCCCACTACCTCCTTCCCTCTAACCAACCCACCACCACAATCACCATCCCACTGCCACCATCCCACCGTCTCCTTCACGCTGTTGCCGGAGCTCTGCTGCCTCCACAAGCGGAAGATCCAAATCTGGCGAGGACAAGCACTCCGCTACCAACAATCACCGAAGAGGCCCAGCTCCACCACTGGTGCTACACAACTCCACCTTGACCTTTCTCACCACTACTGCTCCATCATCACTGTGACACACCACCACCACCACGAAGCTGTCGTGTTGCACTAGATCCGCCTCCCCTATTCCTCCAGATCGGCGCGTGAAGATACTCTGTTCTTGGCCAACCACCATTAATAACGCCGGAGCCATCCACCTTCAACGCCGCGCAGGCGGATTCACCACCAACGAAGCCACGCTCCACCACCTCCGCTCCAGCGCTCCACCATCTACAGATCTGACCTCCAGATCTCCGTTCTCCTCCATACTAACACACTAGCACACCACCTCCTCCACCTGCGATGCGTAGTTACTAAAACTCTCGTCGTTTGTTGTTTCGTTTTGTTCGATTTTTTTAAACGTGTTTTGTTCAGCACGGGTTAGTCCAGACCGGTTGGGCTTTCAGTAAGTAATAGGTACAGCCCATGGGCTCTAGCTTGTTTTAGAAATATGTTACTCTATTGGGCTTGCTTTTTGTTGTACAACCAATTTTAAAGATAAAAAAAAATTCTTTTTTGTTAGGGTGTAGTCCAAAAATTTTAAACTTTTTATATTGTTATGTGTTGTGTCTAGTCCATTAGGGCCAGACCTTTGGGTTTATACATTAGGGACCAGTAGCATTTTTTGGATTAGTTTTTAAAAGCTTGAGGAATCTGTGTAAAAAAATTATTGTATGAAAAAGTAATTCAAAAATATGGACGAAAACAGGTTTTGGTACAGCCCCTTGGGTACACGAACTTCATTGGATTTCATTGGACATGCACTTGGACAAAACCAAAACATTGGACATATACAAAAAACAAGAATTGGCTACCGCTCCTAATGTATTTGGACTATTATATGAAAAAAAACACTAACTACAATTATATAAAAAAACATTTTATTCACTTTTTTTTCTTTTCCGAAACTCGATCCTTCTGGAACCAAAACTGCTGCTAACCTAATTAACAGACATATTTATAGAGAAACCGATTTGGGTCTGTAAGTTGGGTCGACCCTTTTATTGGAAATAATTTTTTTAGGACAATACTACTATTTATATATATATGAGACGCTCATCTCTCTCGCTCCCGCTCTTCGATCTCCCTTCTCTCTCTGTTCAATTTTCCAAAAAAGGTAGATTCATATCGTATAATCAAATTTGTTTTCTCAGTTTTGAGTTGACAATGAAAAATATGTGCTTTTGGTTAATAGAGTATTAACTGAGTACAGTTTATGTTTGGGAATATAAAAAGGATGGTCCGACGAATGGTAGTCAAAATTGATTCTCTAATTGATTTATTTATACTAATATAATTTGCTACCAGGACTTTTTTTTAGTCAATAAGTTACCAGGACTTGAGAGCATCCACTTTGGACTCGGACTCATTGACCAAGACCAGACCAGTGAGCTAATCTCAACTGGTTTGAGAGCACATTTCGAAACAAAAAGAGTTATATATCTCTATCTTTATAGAGATTATGACGCAAGGGGTCTTAAGCACCTACCCCTGGTTCTAACCCAACCCACTTTTTTATTCTTCTTACTGAAGAGGAATAGAGAAATTATAAAAGAAGGTTGTAATTTATTCATATGTTTACATGGCTTTATATATACAACTCCTATCATATGGAAAGACAAGGATCCTAAGTTAATGCCTAATATAATGCCTAGTGATTGATTACTAATATTACAGTATAATTTAAACAAAGTAAGTCAACTAGACAAGATAAATCAAGAATAAATCAAGGATAAATCAAGAATAAAATTAGTGATCTTTTGTTGATTTATTTTCCTTAATATGCCCCCGCAAGATGGTAGTCCCATCGGCGACACCAATCTTGGACCATAAAAGAAGAAACTGAGGCCGCGAGAGTGACTTTGTAAGTGCATCCGCTAGCTGATCTGCAGAGGCAACATGAGCGATTCGAATGTGGCCATTTTGAACTTTTTGGCGAACGAAATGGAAGTCAATCTCGATATGCTTCATTTTTGAATGAAAGACAGGGTTGGAACACAGATAGGTAGTTCCTATATTATCACAATATACAACTGGTTTGTCACCCATTTTGACGTTTAGTTCTTGAAGCAAAGACATAAGACAACATATTTTGGTAGTTGTTGATGCGACAGCACGATACTCTGCTTCAGTGGAAGATCGTGCTATAGCTCGTTGCTTTTTGGAGCTCCAAGAAATTGGATTATTACCCAAGAATACAACATAAGCACTTGTTGAACTTCTATCATCCTTGTCGCCTGCCCAATCTGCATCAGAGAAGGCGTGGAGACATAAAGGAGACTTCTTGCGAAGAAAGAGACCATGATTAATTGTACCCTTGAGATATCGCAAGACGCGTTTCACAGCAGACCAATGATTTTCAGAAGGTTGGTGCATGAATTGAGAGAGGCGATTAATCGCAAAAGCTACATCCGGACGGGTGAGTGGCAAATATAGCAGGCTGCCAACAACTTGACGATATTCAACCGGAATTTTGTGCTTTGGACTATCATTAAGATATAAAGATGAATTGGAGGAGAGTGGAGTAGCTACTGATTTAGCATCGACCATGTTTGTTCGATGGAGTATATCATTAATGTATTTCTTTTGGCAGAGAAAAAGTCCTTGAGGGGTGTGACTGACTTCAACGCCAAGGAAATAATGTAGAGCACCAAGATCCTTAATTGAAAACCTTTCCCCAAGTTCATGGATGAATTGAGCGAGCATGGGATCATTATTGCCTGTAATGATGAGATCATCAACATAAACAAGAAGATACAATGTAATATTTCCATCGTTGTAGATAAAGAGAGAATTATCAGATTCTGACATTGCAAACCCAACTGAAATAATATAATTTCGCAGTTCATTATACCAAGCGCGTGGGGCATGTTTGAGTCCATATATGGCCTTGTGAAGCTTGCACACATGAGAAGAAAGATGTGGATGAGTGAAACCAGGGGGTTGATCCATGAAAACATCTTCAGATAAGTGTCCTTGAAGAAATGCATTGTTGACATCAAGTTGTCGAAGAGACCAATTATTAGAAAGTGCAAGACAAAGAACAACTCTTACAGTGGTTGACTTCACGACGGGACTAAATGTGTCATGAAAATCAAGCATTGGACGTTGGTGAAATCCCTTTGCGACAAGACGAGCTTTGTACTTGTTGATTGAGCCATCAGAATTCTTTTTTATGCGAAAAACCCACTTGCAGCCTAGTATATTTTGTTCGGACTTCCTCGGAACGAGTTCCCAAGTTCCATTTCTGAGAAGCGCATTATATTCTTCGGACATTGCAGCCCTCCATTCAGGAATTTTTAAAGCTTGGGAGGCAGTGGTAGAATCTGTACAACATGTTGTTGAATTTACCGAGACAAAGGTGCGTTTGAGCGGTTTGAAGACATGGTTTTTGGATCGTGTTTGCATTGGGTGACGTGACACTAGATCGTTGGAGGTGTTTGTAGGAATATTAGTGTTGGACTCTGGAGGATGAGGACATTGTTCTAGATGATCAGATGACTGGATAGAGGGTTCTGTTTGTCTAAGTGATGATTCAGAGTGAGAAAGAGATGGGTCGACAACTTGGTGTGCATGAGACTCAATGGGAGCAATTGAAGAAAGTGTGGATGAAGGCATGAAAGGAATGATGTAATGGGATTTTTCAGTAGTATCAGTAGAGATCCAATCATTGACATTATCTTTTGAGGTGGTAATATCAATATTTTTGAACGGAAAAACAGATTCAACGAAATCGACATGACGCGAGATAAATATGCGATTAGTGAGTGGATCAAGACACTTATAAGCACTTTGATTTGGGGAGTAACCAAGGAATGTACATGCACGCGAGCGAGGTTCAAGTTTATTCGGAGCATAAGGTTTCAGCCACGGATAACACAAACACCCAAAAACTCTTAATTTTTCATAATTTGGTGTAGCACAAAACAATTTCTGGAAAGGGGATTGCATGTTTAGGACCGGGGTAGGCATTCTGTTAATAAGGTAAGTAGCTGTCATGAAGGCATGTGACCAGAATTTGGGTGGGATAGAGGCAAGGTGGAGGAGCGTGAGACCTGTTTGGACAATATGTCTATGACGGCGTTCTGTTGTACCGTTATGTTCTGGTGTGTGTGGAGGTGTTAGAAAATGTGAGATTCCATTAGTTTCAAAGAAATTTCGAAGTTTGACGAATTCCCCTCCATTGTCAGAATAGAAAGAGATGATAGATTTTTGGAAAAACTTTTCAACTACCGCTTTAAATTTTGGAAATATAAGAGATACCTCAGATTTTTGTTTCAAGGGAAAGAGCCACATATACTTGGTGTAGTGATCAACAAATAATAGATAATATCGATAACCTTCATTGGATGGGATTGGAGAAGGACCCCAAACATCTGAATAAATAAGTTCAAGTGGAGAATTACTGGTAAGAGTTGATGTAGAAAACGGTAACTTTTGCATTTTATTGCAAATGCACGAGTTACAAGAAAACTCATGATTAATAGACGACGACATAGGAAGATTAAAATGACGAATAACATGATTGAGAATCTTTTGTGATGGATGTCCTAATCGGTTGTGCCAATCTTGCGACGGAGCTTTGGTAGAGGCAAGTGCAAGTATGGAGGAGGATGACTTGGAAGAGAAAGAGACAGTGGATTTGGGCCATTCATACACTCCGTCTTTATTCAGACCTTTTGCGAGATGTGCCCCCGTGAGAAGATCCTTCACCACAAAGTATGAAGGTAAAAATTCAATAGAAACATTATTTGTAGAACAAAACTTAGAAACTGAGACAAGATTTTTGCTCATGCTTGGAACACACAAGACATTTGAGAGAATAAATGGTCGAGAGGAAGAGGGAAGGTGTGTGGTACCCGTATGAGTTATTTGAAGACCCTTACCATCGCCGATTCCCATCATACTCAGAGTGGAGAGATAAATTATTCAGATCTGTTGTCACGTGATGAGACGCACCTGAATCAATAAGCCAATTTTGAGTTGATGAGGGTGTGGACTGAGTGGCAAAATGTGCTCTAGGAAAAGGAATGCTTGGTTGTTGGCGAGGAGATGAAGAGTTGTAAGATTGCGGAAGTGGTTGAGGAATTAATCCTTGCAAGCGACGACATTTCATAGCACCATGGCCTGGAATATTGCATATTTGACAAACAATTTTGGTTTGGTTGGGGTTGTATTTATGTGGATTGCGGTTGGAGTTTGAATTCTGCCAAGGACGTTGAGAAAATGGATTGTTCAGATCGGCGGCGGAGTTTGTTTTGGTGGACCTTACAGATTGTTTGGAGGTAGATTTGTTGGCGAAATTTGCGGTAACAGGAAATGAATCAGGCTTTGTACGGTTTAGGTAGACTTCATAATCAGCAAGTTTTTCATGCAATTCTTCAAACGAGACAGCACTATCACGGGCACGAATTGCTGCATCAATTTCTTTGTAATCCGGACCAAGACCATTTAGAGCATGGAATACAATGTCATCTTGGTCAAGAGGTGCACCAGCGAGAGCTAAAGAGTCTGCTAATGTCTTTATTTTTTGCAGATATATGGATATCGTGTCGTCGCCTTTGACAGTTTTGCTAAGGGCCTCACGAAGCCCCATTTTTCTACCACGTGTTGGTTTGGCATACATGGTCTCAAGTTTGGACCATACTTCACGTGAGTTGGTGGTTCGGGCAACATATGAAATTATAGATGGGGAGAGTGAGGCTATTAAGGCACTTCGGAGAAGGTGATCTTGACGTAGCCAAACGTTGTACAAGGGGTTTGGGATGGTAGTATTATTTTCTCTGATTTGTTTAGGAGGGATAGGAATGGAGCCATCAATGTACCCGTATAGATTGTAACCAATCAGAAGGGAGTACCATTGAGTGTGCCAAGCGATGTAATTTTCAGAGGTTAGTTTAAGAGGTGCTTGAGCTGAGGAATTGATAGAGATTAATTTTTTGTCAGTATAGGTGGAGATTGTAGGATAAGTGATTGGGTATTTGTGATTGGTGTGTTAGTGGAGGAGTTTTCATCAGCCATATTGATGAGAACAAAAGAAGAAGGGAAAAAAAATCAGAGTATAAGGGAGAGGATCAAAGGCTAGTTAAGCTAATGGTTGTGATACCATGAAGAGGAATAGAGAAATTATAAAAGAAGGATGTAATTTATTCATATGTTTACATGGCTTTATATATACAACTCCTATCATATGGAAAGACAAGGATCCTAAGTTAATGCCTAATATAATGCCTAGTGATTGATTACTAATATTACATTATAATTTAAACAAAGTAAGTCAACTAGACAAGATAAATCAAGAATAAATCAAGGATAAATCAAGAATAAAATTAGTGATCTTTTATTGATTTATTTTCCTTAATACTTACGAGGAAACTCAATAAAATTTTAACACTATAGACTAAATCCTCATTTACAAATATACCCTCCTTTGTTTTTTCTTTTCTTATATATAGTATATTATTTCAGAAATTATTTAACTAAAATCCTAGTACCTATACTCTCTTTCCTCTCTCTCGTCGGCATTTCTATCTCATCTTCTACAGCTTCTCACACAGGAGAAGCTCTCTACCTGAAGACGAAATAAGCCGCGCTCCTCACGAACAGAGCTCCCTGCTAGTGATTTGTAGTTGACGGTGTCCTTGTATATATAAATTACATATAATTTGATAATTGCCTCGTTTGTCAAATATGTTTTAACTCAACATTAACCCTGCCAAATTGAAAGAACATCTGAGGAGATAGGAACTCAGTTTATCTGGTACATAAATTTTCTCTTGTTGACTATAATATCAATTGGAAATTCAAAAGTTTCAGTAATCTGGTAACTCCATTTTGTAAGGCCACAAGAGTTGTTGGGCAACACAAAAAACTGCAACTGCTGGGGAAATTTTTAGTTTCGACAAAACAGGTTCTAGGGCTGCTGTTTTGGGGTTTAAAATATCAGGGACCTGTGACGCAATTATAGAAAATACAAGAATTCTAGAAAAAAAAAAAAAATAGCCAGCAAAATCGCTGCAGCACCCAGTTGATTTTCCACCTCCAAAATGAGTAAGAAACTTGAAAACACCCTCCTAAAGATTATTTATTAAGCTTGTAACACTAAATACGGTTAACTTGCAAATCAATCTATACTCTCAATATATCGACATCATTGCATCTACTTGTTAAATTAAAAATTCTCGTTAATAGATAAAAACACAAAAAAAAAATGAAGATAGTACAAACATATATATATATAAAAGTTTTCAAACTGAAAATGAAACTGTAATTTAATAGTTGATAGTTCCCAATATATCTATAGCCTCATCGACTTACAAACTAACAAATCATTAATCAGTTGTGATGCGAGCTATAAATTTGCTTCAGCCATTAAAGAATTTGGAGAAGAGTGCATTCCTGGTAAGGATACTAAGCAAGGAAATATGGTGTACAACACCTCCTTGCCTGAATCTCTGCCTGATACTCACATTTCATATAACTGTTCGCAGTAGACTCCCAATGATTTGTGTGAAATTTATATTCTTAGAGGCACACCTCACAGATGCATTGAAACCGATGGCAATTATTATCGCCCAAATTTCCACATTCATACTGCAAAAAACGCGATAGAGTTCAATAAAGTAAAAAATTATTTTGGGTAATTAATAAGTAATATGAAACTAACCCGATCGAAAGAACATCCTTAGCATTCTTGACTCCGAATTGCAAATCATATCTCCTCACGCGAAGAGTTATCTCGAGTGCAAATTTCATGATCAAAATTATCGCCAATTATTCATCTTGAAATGTTGTACCTATAGTCATCAGACTTTAACACACAAATCATCTCAAATTACTACATTTGGAAAAAAAAATCTCAAATTACTACAAGGGATTTGGATGTTAGTGATCAATGTTAAATAGCACCTCGGGAACCGTAGGGCAATAACCGCAGTTGAGTGATTTTTATTACCCAGGATTGTAAACTACGATGTATTTTCTTTTTGAGTTTATTATGATATAATTATATTCATGACTAGAAAAACAAACACCGTACTATTTAAAGTAAAAGTTTCTGAAAGAGAAAAGCTCGAAATAATGTTGATATATAAGAAAAGGCATTATATAATGGACAAAATTATGTTAATCAACCATAAACTATTATAAATTACAAAATAGATAATGGTTTATTTCTGAATACAATAAGTAAATTTAAAACAGGAGACCGCTAACCAGTTGTGTGGCCTTCAGAAAACTTTTTATGTTTTTCTTTTTCCGAACTTGAGAGCGCATTCCTTTGAGGGTTACAAGACTAGGAGTTAGAAGGTACTGTGTATATGAGTCTTCATATATACATGAAGCTAATTGTTCATATTTTTTGGAGTAAATATCATATTCCAGATAACGATTAGTGAGAGTAAAACGCAATTGACCAAAATTTATAAAATTTGGTGAGGTGTCAATAGAAATCTTACACGCATCTGGAAAATCTGGGGAATCCAGAGAAATAGGAATAATCTTTTTGTCAGACCAGATGTGTTTATCGTAATTCTCCAACACCCAAACATGGAGCTCTTCTTTGTATATGAACCCAATTGACAGCTTGTCATCATCTACAATAAACATCTGGAACCGAAAATAGTAGCGAAAATCGAAATTTCTTCTTGGAATCGATTCGGTTACAAAATCTAGAGGGGGGTTGATGTTCATGGAGCTCTTCCCATCCATTGTAAATCTTATTATATCTGATTTTGCCAAATCTTCTGCGCAAAAAGTCACACCGTAACAAACATCATTTTGGCATCGATAGAATGGATCAAAATACTCATCCGAGAGAGTAACATCAAGGGTTTGATATATCAAATCATCATTTCCAATAGTTACCAGCTTCACGTATATATTTTTACTTCCTTTATTCCTGTAAAAAATAATTATCTTATAGTTACCAGTTGATGAATCGAAACCCAAAAGGACTTTACGCGTTCTTTTAGGAAGTATTGATTTATCCTTCAATCGAAGCACTTGTTTAGTGGCTGGGTTTCTTATTCGAAACTTACAATAATCCTTTTTAAACTCCAACACTAAGCCATTGCAGCAATCTTGGTACAAATATATATCATGTTTCGCTTCATATTCAATTAGAGGGTATTTAATATTATTTAGACTCTTCTGATACTTCTCAATAAAGAAGTTTTGCTGAGTAATCATGTTCCATGACTTGCACACAGTTCTGCATTGTAGTACACTTTCTACTCCCAAACGGCTCAAAATATCAACAATTATTTCATCAGGCATCATTATTATAATATTACACCCACCCTGTCAAATATAACAAATAATAAGTCTCCCTATATTATGCAAAAAAATATAACATAAGTCCCTATATTAAATTTATAAGTTGGGGGAAAGCTATTAACATAATTTTTAACCCTATATTTATATAAGATGAATTTCTTTGTTTTTTAAAATTGAGGAGGGACATAGCCCTGGCTTTGGCTACTCCACAAATTAAAAATATAACTATGCAATAATCTATGAGCAAATAAAATTATGTGATAACAATTCTAAACCACTTTTAGTACAACCTAGATGATTTATACTAATCTTATAAAAACAAATTATGTTAAGAAGAGTATCTATATAATTACCAGAATAGATTGAACAAAAAAATAACTACCTGAATAGATCGACAACTCCTTTTTCGGATATTCATTCTTCTCGAACCAGATAAACTACTAACCTAAATGCAAAACCTGATAGACAGATTTTATAAAAAAAAAAAACCCGAACTGAGTATGGGTGTCTTAGTTGGGTCGGTCCACTCTGCCTCTCTGTTAGGCCCAATAGTTTTTGTACTTGTGAGGCCTTAAACGACCCATAAAACTTTACCAAAAGGAGAAAAACTTACCAAAGAAAATGACTCCATATAAATTCTTACTATAAAATAGAAGGTGAATTCTTAAGGAATTTCGGAACTACGTTTGGTAATAGTTAAGAAAAAAGGGATATGTATTACTATTGACATCTAAATCCCACAAATAATATAATACACATTTCATCTTGGTATTAACTTATTATCTATCTATATTTAGTCTACCTAAACACAAGAGGGTTGTAAATGAACCAAGGCGCTCGCGAGCAGCTCGAGCTTGGTTTGGAGAAATACTTCGAGATCGACTCGAATATGAACAAACTCAAGCTCAAAATTCATTTTAAGCTTGATAAGTAAACGAGTCTGCTCGAACTCGGCTTGTGAGCTCGTGTAAAATTATGAATTATAAATTAATATATTATCTTACTTATAAATATACTATTAAACTTTCAATATCAAATTGAATATTTTTAAAGGTTTATTTTTCATTAATGTTATGTTTCATAATCAAATACCAACCGTTCATGAAAGTCCAATTTCAACAAAAACAAATTGTTCATGAGCAATTCGTACTCGACTTTAAAAAAGATTGTTATATAAGTTAAACAAACAAGTTCTAACATATCTGATTTGGATCATTGGAAGCTCGGGCTCGAATCGTTTATATTTGAGCTCGTCTCGAGAAATTAAACAAACAAGCTTGTACATCTAGTATTCGGCTGGTTCGCTTCGTTTACAGCCCTACTGAACAAGATGTTACTATTTTTTCACCACTTAAAAGAGTATACAAAGTTCGAATCTTTTCTCGATTGTAAAATATTTCTATGAAATAAGTAATGGTGCACACAAATAATGGGTCTATTTATATTAATTTTTCTGGAAATATAATTTTGACCAATTATGTATATACGTCCGTATATAGAAACTAATTTGGTGTGAGTGACTTGATTTTAATATTAAAAATATAAATACTCCACTTATATATTAAATTAATAAATATTGAAAATAAAATGCAATTTAGTCTAAAATATCATATCTTGATTGAGAACTATCGACAAAATTAACAACCATTTGGATGAGAATACGAGGAAGAGGTCAGCAAAGTCTTGATTTCGGAACACAAAAGAAAAATGAAATGATTAATGTAGTTCTAATTAATAAATTGTACAGATTTGCAAACATAAGTGATATTTTCTTAGTCCTAAAAATAATATCTACTTATTTTTTTACACAAATTAAGAATCCTAATAATTAAATATACTATTACAGATTTATCTTTTTATAGTGTTTTGATATTTTAAATAAGCATTAGATATATAAATTTTAATTTTTCAATAAAGATAATAAAAATAAATTGGAGAAAAGTGTATTAATATCTTAAATGACCCTGCTCTGTGGGCTGTAGCTCTGAAAGAAAAGTACTTCAGTGGTGGATTACTTCATAAGGTCGCAAAATACTCTGGTTCCAGGATGTGTAAAGGGATACTGGAAGGTAATGGAATATTGCTCAAAGGGGTAGAACTGAATTGCACTGATCTGTTGGGTGGTTGCAAGTGGAAGTATGAGAAACCAGGTGGTATCTCCGTGAAATCGGCTTATAACTTGACAAGGAAGCCTACTACTGAAGTGAGTTTTAAATGGGACAAAGTGTGGACTCTCAAGTGCCCACAAAAGGTGAAGATGCTACTTTGGAGGGCCATTTGGGGTAGACTACCTACTGCTTCCAATCTCGCTCGTCGTGGGGTTAATGTTAGCTCAACTTGTATGGGTTGTAGGGTTGAATTGGAGACGGAAATTCATTTATTCAGAGACTGTAGCAGGTACGCTGACTTGTGGAAGGGATGGCAGGATTTAGTTAAGCTGCAGATTCGTACTAGACAGCTTGATGAAGAGGCACGAACTGCTACATTTCAGGTAGCTGCTGGGCTTGATGACTGGACAACTGGTCTCGACGATATTAATGAGGATGGAAGCTTCGTTAATGCAGCTC
Organism: Nemophila menziesii; assembly: GCA_029959085.1. Taxonomy (NCBI): domain Eukaryota; kingdom Viridiplantae; phylum Streptophyta; class Magnoliopsida; order Boraginales; family Hydrophyllaceae; genus Nemophila; species Nemophila menziesii. The sequence continues at coordinate 22,908,956 of JARWIR010000018.1, read as the reverse complement.
ACAGTGTTTCTGCAAGACAGGTGCTGATTAGCAATAGAAGGACGATTACTGGTGCTGGTATACAGTCTCTCGCTCAAGGACAGCAGTCTAGTAGTACAGCAGAAGCTGGCCTGCTGCGAAATGGACAAGAACAGATACATTTAAGCACAAATTCAGTATGGTGGCGTGAGGTTATTGAGTGTAAAGGGGTAGCGAGGGATAGAGTTAAAAATGATTGCGCTCTCAATTATGTGGACAATATGGATGGATCGAAATGACTGTATATTTAACGAGGGTAAAAAGAACATACCGGTACAAACTTTGAGGTATGTTGTTGAGAATAATGGATTAATTATATTAGAGCCTGGGGTAAGGAGTTAGACGGTGGTTTGATTGTATCTGCAAAGAGTACCCTGGTTAGATGGGTTAAACCGGAAGTGCACATTAAATTAAATATAGATGGGAGCTTTAAACAGGGCTCTTCGTTTGCTGGTATAGGTGGGGTCTTTCGCGATACAGGTGGCAGTTGTATAGGAGGATTTGCGGGGAGAACTAAAGTACATTCGGCTTTCGAATCGGAACTTACTGCATTACATCATGGGTTATCTATAGCTATTCAAAGGAATTACGAGGTGGTGTTTGTCGAAACTGATTCGCTAGAGTTGCACACGCTAGTGAAGGGCGGTGCGAACAATGGGAATTGGTTAGACGCGCTACTGAAAGAATGTAGAGATATTCTCACAACTCAGAAAGGTTTTGACTTGGTTCATGTCTATCGAGAAACGAACTATTGTGCGGACTCTAAAATGGGTAAGCAAGTAGGCGATCCGGCTTATTTCTCTAGTCCTCCGGAGGGATTGAAGAGGTTGCTTATGAAGGATAAATGTGGTCTAGCTACTCCTAGAGTGTATTGTGTTCTCCCTCGGGAGATTTGTGTGTCATTTTGATTTACTGGTCGTTTAGACCTCAGTTGTAACAAAAAAATGCACAATAGGCATAATTCCTAATTAATTACACTTCCATACTTTTCATTCCATAAAAAAAGGAAGGAGCAAATTACTTCCTACGTACTCACAAATTATCAACTTAATTCTCAATTAAACACATAGTCATATTTACCTTCAATTATTGTCTTTATATGATTTTTTCTTTTTTTTTTCTTTTTTTTCTAATTTTTATTTCCCAGAATTTTTTTTTTAAATCAAAATTCCGGGTTATGTGTTGAATGTAACACCACAAATATAGATTTATGTATTCATGTAATACACAAAATCATAAAATCGATCTAAAAGATTCTCTTCTTTAACAAATTTGTTTTTTTCTCTTTATTAATTGTATATACCCTATTTTTACTCATTCTTAACTATCTTGATGTATTATCCTTTTGTCCAACACTTTTTTGTTATTTTTGTGTGTCTATGTTTTAGGGTTTTGTGTATTCCACGTCACACAAAACTTGATTTTGTTTATTCTAATTTTGTGTATTCCTGGAGTACACAAATCTCAGAATTGTGTATCCTAAGAACGCATAAATATCTGATTTGTGTATTCATGGAACACACAAAACTCAAATTTGTGTATTCATGGAACACATAAAACTCGAATTTATGTATTCCTGAAATACACAAAACTTTGTTGTTTGTACCAATTCTGTGTATTCGTGGAACACACAAAACTCATAATCATGTATTCTTAGAACGCATAAATCTCAGATTTATGTATTCCATGAAACACATAAAACTTATATTTGTGTATTTATGGAATACATAAAACTCAAATTTATGTATTCCTGGAATACACAAAACGTAAATTTGTTTGTTCCAATTCTGTGTATTCGTGGAACACACAAATTTTAGATTTGTGTATACATGGAACACATAAAACTCAAATTTGTGTAATCATGTAACACATAAAACTTAAATTTGTGTATTCATGGAACACATAAAACTCGAATTTATGTAATCCTGGAATACACAAAACTTGATTTTGTTTGTTCCAATTCTGTGTATTCCTTACACAAAAATCTCAGATTTGTGTATTCATGGAACACATAAAAATCAAGATTGTGTATTCATTGAACACATAAAACTCAAATTTATGTATTCATGGAACACATAAAACTCGAATTTATGTATTCCTAAAATACACAATACTTGATTTTGTTTGTTCTAATTCTGTGTATTCCTGAACACACAAATCTCAAAATTATGTATTCTTGAAACGCACAAATCTTATATTTGTGTATTCATGGAACACATAAAACTCGAATTTATGTATTCCTGCAACACACAAATCTCAGAATTGCTTATTCTGGTTATTCTGCCCATTACCTCCTCCTACTGGTAATTGTACACCAGGTGGTGGATCTTGTTGTTGGATCCCTGGTTGATTATTCTGCGCTCCACCAAGGGGTGGTCCAAGTGGTGGATCTTGGGCTGCCATTACTCTTCTCAAGGCTCTTTCCTCACGAACTCGTTTGTTGTAAGGTCTGAAGCTCCTCTCAGGCTCCGATAGAGGAGGCCAAGAATTAAACACTGTGAAACCTGAAAAAGACTAAAGCAAACCACAAGCGTAAATCTGGAAAAATAAAACTAAACTAAAAACTGAAAAGTAAAAACTAATTAAAAACTACTACTCGAAATAGATAACCCACACGCTAACGAGACACAAGTCCCCGGCAGCGGCGCCAAAAACTTGGTGTCGCCTAGGGTGTGATAAAAATAAGATTAAAATAAGCCAAGAAACTACGCACTCTCACCCTAGACAGGCACAGTACTGCAAGTATTACAGGACGTATGCAAGTTTTAGTTAGTAAGTTGAGTTCGTTCTCAGGGACTTAAGTGTGTTAATCGCGTGAGTAGAAATAACGAGTAAAAGTAAATAATTAAAAGACAAGAAATTAAACAAATAGAATTCGAGATTAATAACTAAAACTAGGAAAATAAAGACAATAAAATAAAAGATTAAGAATATGAGATGAGAGATATAGCTTAGGTTTGCTAGTATGCACTAATCCTTCTAATTCTATCTATAAATCTAGTTAATATGGGAGAATATTAGCTCTTGGTATACTTAGTCAGGATTCTAAATTCCCATACCTTAGACCTTGAGAGCGACTAAGGGGGCTACGGCACAACCAGGAAGTGATTTAAAATAGGGTTATCAAACGCCACTAAGGCCCTAAGCAAATACTGCAATCCTGGTGATATGGTGGTTACAACAAACCCTAATGACTATCTAGTTAGAATCATGTTTTGTCAGAACTAATATCGACACTAGACATTATGTGGTGGTTCAATAGTTAAACACCCTGTCAAGGAGACCATCTAACTACTATTAAAACAATCCTAAAGTGATCAGTTCTAGGAAAGACAATAAATCAATACACATAAACAAATATAAAGTAAGTAGCTAATATCAGATTAAAACATATAATTTCCAAAGAAACTTAGATAGAAGAATTAGAATTCATAGTTTATACATGATGCAAAACCCAAGCTATGGGAAGTTTAGTTCATATCTGAAGGAAATAAACTAAAAGAAATTACAAAAGACATCATCTTGCTCTCTACAATAAACTGGAAGAATAAAACCTTAAGAACTAATTACTATGAGGCAAGGGTGATTTACAAGTGATATAAGGGTGTATTTATAGGTGTTTAGAAGACCTAATTCGTTTTCTTGAGGAAGAGGTAAGGTATTGGACTTCTAGCCCAACTCAAATTCGTATGGAAATAAAAATAAACACTGCTGGACCGTTTTGAGCATATCTTCTTCGTTATTGGTCGGTTTGAGCTCCATAAGATACCAAAAGAATCGTGACAATTATCTTTACCCTTAAAGAAGGAAATTACCAAAATCGGCCTATTTCGTAGGTAAAAACGCACATCTTTGGACGTGTATGCAGAATCCCAGATTTAGGCAGCTTTTCCTTTTCCATCTTTTTAGCTTTTGTTTCCATATCTCCAATTACCATGCAAATCTCTTTCCATAAGTTTCTTGTCTTTGACTTGGACTCTAATTAAGCTCCATAATTATCTTTAAAGCTACACACTAAATAAACAATTAAACCCAATATGCTCTAAAAATATTATTTCTACAAATCAAGACTCAAAATAGGAAAGTGCACTAAAACTCAAGAAAATCGACATTAATGACTTCTAAATCACTAAAAATGATGTCTCATCCTCACATTAATCTATCACAAATGAGGAGACATCAATTGCCAAAGTGTTTTGAGATGCAAATGAGACTTGGTAGTATGTGAATATTAATGTTGATAAATTTATAATTTTTTTTCAAACTATTCTTAATTCAGGTAAAAAATTATATTATATGAAATATAGGATTAAAATTTATTAATTTTTTAATTTTTTTTTTCTATAACATACTAAGTGTGGTATAAAAATTGTCAAGGTTAACTTATTTCATTACATTCTAAATCTACAGTAGAAACTCGATAAATTAATACTTGATTATGTAATATACTCCCTAAGATAATATTTTTTGCCGGTCCCGACTCGGGGATAGGGTGCTAAATTAATAATTCGCTAAAATTATAAGATAATACATTTTTTATGATTCCTATATACCCCAATATAAATATAAATTAATAATTCCTTATATACTACTACATATTACATGAAATATTTATGAAGGTTTCCTTAAAAATGACTCAATTGTCTTTTGTTTTTTGTTGAAATTAATTTCACCTTGAATGTCGTTCCCTAATTTTTCTGATCATTGTAACAACTTCTGGTGTTGTTTTCTCATAGCTCAACAAGAAAGTATTCAATGTGATTGCCGCTTTAATTGCTTCGTTTTCGAAGAAGGCTCCATGGTAAAACTTTCATCATCTTCTTCATCGTCTTTATCAGTTCCAATAACGCTCTTAATAATTTCTTCTTCAGTCACCAACTGTGAAACTACATTTTTTTCTAGGTTGTTTAGGACATCTTTGACATCCATTGCATTGCGATAATTTAACTCTTTGATCAAATTTTGAAGTTCTTGAGTGCTTGCACTACCTACTTGTTCATCGCAGTTCTCAAAAGCCATGTTATCTATTGATCGAAGATTACAATGACGAAAGCAGTTTGCAATCGATTTGCATGAACATCCATAGTCTATGCTGAAATTGCAAGATTCATTGCATATAACACATTTATTTTTGCTGGATTTGGAACCTCTAATTCATAACACTTCAAAAGACTTCTATAAAATCGACAACGATAATGCATCTTAAAAGCTCGTATAATCCCCGCGTCACAAGGTTGAATTTTTGAAGCTGTGTTTGGTGGCAAAAAGAATAAATACATGTTTGTATATGCATTGTATAATAATTAAAAGTGGAAGTTTGAATGATATTTGTAAATTAGGTATTTCATTATAAATTTATAAAATATTAATATATATAAATTTAAAATTATTAATTTATTAATTAATTAATAATTTTTTTAATTAATAAATTTTGATAATCCCAAGTGTATTAATTTATAGAGTTTTTACTATAATACGGCGTACAAAACAAATTTTAATGGAATATTTAATATACTCACCAACACATTTACTTTTGAAAAAAAAATCACCAATTATAAAGACATGGAGATATACAAGTACTTTACTAGCCTTTTCTTTTAATTTTGAGAAAATGCCACTTAGGGTCTTGAACACACCCCCTTCTTCGAGATAGCAACCCCTCTAGGAGTCTCTTCTTACTAAAGACCTCAAAAAGAATTTAACACATGAAACCCAAAACCCCATTTACAAGTATACCCTCTTTTGTTCTTTTTATACATATATATACTAATTATTCTCATTTACAATTTCATTCACGTTCTAAATCATAAATCATTACCTCACTGCTTCTCTCTCCTCTCAACAGCCACCGACACCACCGAAATGGCCACCACCACCGCCACCGCCGAAATGGCCACCACACTAACACCACTCTCCTCCGAGATCCTAACCGATCTCCTTCTTCTCACGTTTCACATTCGCCGAAGAATAACACCACAAAGATCTCGGAGTGGCCATTGAAGGAACTGGAGCTCGCACAAGCTCACCACCGCACCAGATCTGGTTCTTATTCTTCTTTGATGGAAGATTCGAGCTTCGAACAGTACCACCACCTCCATGTCTTCGTTGCTTCGCTGCTGCAGGCGGTGGAAGAGCAGCGTGCTAGAGCTTCACCACCGGATCTTCACCAGCGTGCTAGAGTACTCCGATATCTTCGAACAAGGAGTTGCTTCGCCTTTCCGTGACCATCGCAGAACCGCTGCTGTTCTTCTTCTTCTGTTGCTGCACAGGGTCGAGCTTCCTTCGCCGGAGCTGGAGAAGCTGTTTCGCAATGAAGACTGCTGCACTGTTTCGAGCTTCCTTCGCCGGAGCTGTAGAAGAGCTTCTTTCGACTGTTGTTGCGTCGGAGAAGCTTGGTGATGGTGGCGTACTATGTACGCATGCGGATTTTTTTTTTCCAGATCTGGTCAAGGTAGTTAGGTTTCTTATTTTATTATTTTTAATAATTTGTAATTTATTCATAATTGTGTAATAAAGATGAATAAAGATTTTTTTTGACTATGTATGCTTTGTTTTATAATAATACTCATCAAATTAATAGAATACTCACCAATTTTTTGAGTACTCCGAGATTTTCTTAGAGTACTCTGATATTTTTCTTAGAGTACTCTGAGTTTTTCTTAGAGTACTCCGAGATTTTATTAGTGTACTCGAAAAAATTTAGAGAGTACTCCGCAAATTTATAGAGTACTCAGCAAATATGTAGAGTACTCTATGTTTTTCCGATACTCTATGTTTTTTCCGGTGACCGGTGACTAGTGGTCGGAGGTCGGAGGTCGGTGGTCCGTGGCCGGAGGTCGGTGGTAGGTGGTGGGAGGTTGGAGGTAGGTGTGTAGTGGTAGGTAGTGGAGAGAGAAACAGAGACATCACACTTTTTTGTCTTTTAGTGTTAGTAAGGGTAGGAAAGACTATTGTAAAAAATGAGGTCCCTAATAAGAACAGATTTCTAGACACTACTCTATAGAGAAAAAATAGTGTCTCTAAGACCCTATGTATAATTCACCCTTTAATTTTTTTTAATAAAATACATATATATATATATATATATATATATATATATATATATATATATATATATATATATATATATATATATATATATAAAATATAACTGAAATAAATTTGTAAATAGAGGTAATATAAATAAAGGCTTAAAACACAAAAATCACCCAAATAAAATTTTAGTTACAAATTTCTTGTTAAAGGTCTACTTAACCCAACATAATGGAACAAATCTACATTACTACCCTTCTAATAGTGGACCCAATGCACCTGACAAACAAACAGTCTATCTTTAGTTAATTTTATATTTAATTGATACATGGGGGATTTATTTTCTAAAGCCCCACAACTTGAAGGTTAATAAAGTAAGTCTCACACACTATTACCAACTAACTACTAGTTCGATACCAACTAAAACTCAATAAAATACCCAAAAACCCCTCCTACTCTCTTATACACACTATCAAACAACAAAAATAAAAAACAAAAACACCCTATTGGGTTTTTGTTTCAAACAATCTGTACCCTCTCTCTACCCTCTTCTCACCATATCCACCACCACCATCCCCATCTTCACACAACAAAAACCACCACCAATCGCCGCCCACTGCCACCATCCCACTACCTCCTTCCCTCTAACCAACCCACCCCCACACTCGCCATCCCACTGCCACCATCCCACCGTCTCCTTCACGCTGTTGCCGGAGCTCTGCTGCCTCCACAAGCAGAAGATCCAAATCTGACGAGGACAAGCACTCCGCCACCAACAATCACCGAAGAGGACCAGCTCCACCACTGGTGCTACACAACTCCACCTTGACCTCTCTTACCACTGCTGCTCCATCATCACTGTGACGCACCACCACCACCACCACGAAGTTGTCGTGTTGCACCAGATCCGCCTCCCCTATTCCTCCAGATCGGCGCGTGAAGATACTCCGTTCTTGGCCAGCCACCATTAATGACGCCAGAGCCATCCACCTTCAACGCCGCGTAGGCGGATTCACCACCAACGAAGCCACGCTCCACCACCTCGCTCCAGCGCTTCACCGTCTACAGATCTGACCTCCAGATCTCAGTTCTCCTCCATACTAACACACTAGCACAACTCCTCCTCCACCTGCGATGCGTAGTTACTAAAACTCTCGCCCTTTGTTGTTTCGTTTTATCCGATTTTCTTAAACGTGTTTTGTTCAACATGGGTTAGTCCAGACCGGTTGGGTCTAGCCCGGTTGGGCTTTCAGTAAGTAATAGGTACAGCCCATGGGCTCTAGCTTGTTTTAGAACTATGTTACTTTGTAGGGCTTGCTTTTTGTTGTACAACCCATTTCAAAGATAAAATTGTTTTCTCTTTTGTTAGGGTGTAGTCCAAAATTTTTAAACTTTTTATATTGTTATGTGTTGTGTCTAGTCCATTAGGGCCATCCCTTTGGGTTTATACATTAGGGACCAGTAGCATTTTTTGTATTAGTTTTTAAAAGCTTGAGTAATCTGTGTAAAAAATCAATGAATAAAAAAATAATTCAAAAATATGGACAAAAACGGGTTTTGGTACAACCCCTTGGGTACACGAATTTCATTGGATTTCAGTGGACATGCACTTGAACAAAATCGGAACATTGGACATATACAAAAAACAAGAATTGGCTACAGCTCCTAATGTATTTGGACTATTATATGAACAAAAACACTAACTGCAATTATATAAAAAAACATTTTTTCCACTTTAAAAAACGTTAAAAAACATAGGTATACCCAATGTAGGTACGTTTCGTGAATGTATCGAAAATGTGTATCGGGTGAGTTAACATAATAAAAAATCAGAAATTAAATTAATAAAAAAAATAAAGGAATAAAAAAATCGAAAAGGATCCTCTTGATACATGTATCCAATTAAAATTATATCCCTCTCTCTTCTCGTAAGCATCTCTTCTCTCTTTCTATATATGTACCAGAACGTCAAACAAAAAATTAATCTCTTCTCTCTCATCGGAACAACAATTAAAAAGAATTTTCTTTCCCCTCATCAGTTCCTTATAATATGAAGATTCGAAGATTACCGGGTTGATTGGAATGAGCCGTATAATTTTAGGAAGCACATATCATCTATTTTCTCTATATATAATACTTATGATTTTTTGAATGGACTGATTAATTTAATTTGGCACTTCATCTACAGTATGCCAAGATATATGACTGTCACTACTTTACAAAACATGGGTATAATTCACAATTTTGCAGGCTTTAGATTATTTTGTTATTTTGCATAAGAAGGGGTAACACGGTTTTAGAAACACCGAGAAGAACATAGACCTCATAAGAAATCAAGACAAGAAGTCGAATTTCAGTCCGATTGTATCTTGGGGGCATAACTTCAGCCAGAGTTCAAATTACATTTTCAGAACTTATCATGTTGAAGTTACTCTATGGTACTTGCTTTTAAATGTGATATGGGTATCGCTGGAAATGGGTTAGTCGATTTGATGATGCCGAAACCACTGCTATTTTATTTTTTATAATTATGTGAACACCATATATATTGGTAGTAGCTATGTAATAAAAAAACCCCTTTTTCGTTGTAATGTGATTACGGATGGAATGGTATTACGGAGTTGATTACGTCGTATCAATCACAGTAATCATATCTAAATCAGTAATGTCATTACATTACTGATCACATTACAGCATACCAATCACACCCTTACATAGCTACTACCCATGAATGACCCATTACAATCGTAATCGTAATGGATATATTCTTTTAACAAACTAAAATAATTTTATTAAACTTAATATATTACACATTTCTTATCAGATTTTTTTTTCATTAAATCAAATATGTAAAAATTCATATTATTATTTTTAAAAACTCAAAAAAAAAAATTATATTATATTTACATAAATCGTATATAATTACATAAAATCTTATATATCGGTGATATACTTTACCATAATATACTGAAAATCATAACAATTTATTTATTATTTCTCACATACTCATAAATCACGAATCAACATACTTACCAAAATATTAGCATGAAATTAAAATTTTAATTAAATTATTGAATATTTACTTCTCTATAACAATTAAACAAGTTACATAACCAATAACTAACCAACTGAATTTTAAATTACATCAATCATACTACTATCATACATTCTCAATAAAAGTTAAAATTGAAATGTATAAATATAAGATTTATCGAACTATATATACAAATTATTTAAAAGTATTAAAATACTTTATTTTTCATATTCTTTTTTTATTATAATTATTTATATTTTATAACAATAAAGTGATTACCTTATATAGTAAATAAATCTCTTCTCTCTCAGCAGCAGTCCTGGCTTCAATGGAGGGCAGGTGCATTCGGCGCGCTCAGCTGCAGCGGTGAATCCTCCTAAGAAAGTCACTGGCTGGCACAATGCGTTAACAGGTTCTAGTAATATTATACCTGCTATAGTTGATCTTATTGATACTAATGAAAGTGTTAAGGCATTGGACGAGGCACGTGACTTCTTATCAGCTATCAAAGATGATCAGGTTATCGACAACATGGAAATACCACAGGTCATAAGGTCCCGAGAAGAAATCATAGAAGGCATTGAACTCTGGACTAATACACTCGTTATCAAGTTGCTAGGCTACAAAGTGGGTTATAATTATCTCTTATCCAAGCTTAATCAGATTTAGAGTCCAAAAGGGGTTTTCGAGCTGGTTGATGTCCGATACGGATTTTTCATGGTTAAGTTCTCGAATCGGGATGACTTGAATTTCGCATTAGGAGGAGGACCTTGGATGATATACGATCGCTACTTGATAGTACGAGAGTGGACTCCTGATTTTAAACCTCATGTTACTAATTTCTCCACCACAACTGCATGGGTAAGAGTGTCTAATGTGGGAATGCAAAATTATACGATGCGTATTCTACGTAAGATGGGTGATCTTATTGGTCGAACCGTTCGAATTGATCCGCTAACAAAGACTAGAAAGCGGGGAAACTACGCGAGATTGGCAGTCGAGTTAGATTTGAACAAACCACTGATTCCTAAAATACACATTGGAGGGGAGAATTGTAATGTGGAGTATGAAGGCCTCCACATGATATGTTTCGAGTGCGGCCGCTTTGGACATCAGAAGGAAAGTTGCCCGAGCTTAACGGAAAACCAACTGAGAGATCCTAATATTGCGGATAAAGGAAAAAATCAAGCTGTTGTTAGCGAAGTTAATAAGGTAGTCGATGAGGTGCAGCCGTCTTATGGAGACTGGATGATGGTTAAAAGGAGTAATAATAAAGGCGGGTGGTGGTCCTTTGTATGTTCTAAAATAAATGCAAATGCTAATCGAACCACAACCGCAAGTGTACGGTTGTCCCAAGTAGTATAACTGATAAATCAGATTCGTTCCAAGGACGGAATGGTTGATCACAATGCTTACCTATTAATGATTGATGCACTTATGTAAACAAATAAAAGTAAAATGTTTGTTTGGTTTTGTTATTAGAACTAATGGATGGAAGACAAATATTAAAATGCAAGTAAAAGCTAAGACGCAAGTAAAATAAGTGAAAACGCAATATGAGATGTAGTACTTGAGAGACGCAAGGGTTTTCCTAACTATCATTCATTTCATACATTGTTTAAGGGACAAATCGGTAAATTTGTATTGGTCGGGATTCAATAATCTCCTTACCCCCGTCAGGGTGGACTAAGGAGCAACTCTCAAATGCTACAAACCCCGTCAGGGTGATTATAGTCCACTCTCAAGTGCTTAAATTCAATTTACCCAATAGGCCATAGGTTTAATTAAGCTCGTCAGAGTCAAATAATTTCTAACCTACATTCATTAACTAGTTCGGTACCTAAACCCCCCGTCAAGGTGATCCAATCGCCACTAATTGGAATAGCTTAGATACTAAGTCCTATCATTGATTGATCAGGTCAAAAATAGTAGTTAAAGTGCAAATTAAAGAAAAATACAATTTACCCAATTTGATTTAAATAATAATAATCCCAAATCCAAATGTATAAAACGAAATCAAATTGGGATTAACCCATTATGCGTTCTCAAGCACTATGTAAAGTTTAGCTCATATTAAATGCAAAAACTAAATTAAAAGCAATGGAATTCATATTTGATTACAAAATTAAAATTGAAAGAACCTAATTTCCGGAATTGGAATGACTACGAACGGAGCTATAGACCCACTCCAGCTCTTGTAGCTTCTTCTTTCTTCCTTCTGTTGCTTCTCTCTGGTGTTTAATCTTGTAGAATGTGAATTGTGTGTAAAATAGAAGTCCAGACCTCCTTTTATAAGCATAAATTCGGAGTAGGGCTTGGACCAGAAAATAAAAGACTAATTAAATGTCCAAGCCCAATTTCTAAGCCCAAAAATCCCGTAACTGCTGATACACCCTCACTAAAACGGCTTTTCCCGATGCGTTATAACTCCGATTGACCTCATTCCAGTTGCTAAAGTTCCGTAACTCGATAAGGAATGATTTCTCTTCAAAGGTCAACAGCTAGATCATCGCTTAAGCACCTCGAAATCAGCAATCTATGGCCTGGAAAATAGATTTTCAGCTCTAAAAATAATATCTTCGGGATTTCTTTTCAAATCTTGACTCTATCTTTTGATCTTTGACTTTCTCATCGTATTCCTCTTCTAGCTAACATCTAAAACCTGTAAAATCTTCACTAAAAGTACCAATATTACGCGCAAAAGCTTAATAAATCAAAAGTGCTAGAAATAAAAGAGGAAAATCATATTATTGCATATTTAGTCCAAAAGTCTATCGAATTAATTAAATAAACACCAAAAATGATGTCTCCTAAGGGTCGAAAATACTAACAATTAAGGAGACATCAGCGGGGTGCGTAAACAAGACGGGAATGGCAAGAATAATATGAAGACGGGGGAATTTAATTTTAATTCACAGGGCTCTAGATATGAATCGTTTTTTGTTGAAGACATGAATAATGAGGAAGTGACGGGTCGAAAGAACATCTTTGGAAATCAAAGCAAATCCGGTAAATCAAGCGCGGGGGGGAAAGTGAATAATAAGGCTAGTAATACGTCTAAAAGGAGTAATGGCAAGGAGACGGGTCACAAAATAATTGTTGATACTTCTTTTGAAAAAATGAGGAATCTTAAGAATGCTACTGGTTTGGTGAATTTTGAATTTGGTAGTACCTCATCTGTGGCGAATTATGTTAATACAGGGAAGGAGAGAGTGGAATGTGAGCGCGAGGTGAGCAATATTCAGGGACTAGATAAGGACAATTTAAGTGGGGCTTTTGTGGACTTAACTAAAAATATGTGGGGCAGACTTTCAGAAGCTAATGCTTCAAAGGAGGTTCGAATGGCACAGCATGTTACAAATCATCATGCGAACCAGGTTGTGTCAGTGGAAGGAGATAACAATCATTTTGAAGGACATGCTACTGGACCTTCAATTATTAATAACAGAAACACGATGGAACAAAAATTCAGTTCTGTGAATATAAATGAAGTGGACCAGGGACCAGCTACAAATGAAGCTTCATGCCGCCCCTCGGAGACTACTATTATTGTGGCATCGGACCAGGAACTTTTGGGTGCTCCGCCTGGTGTGTTTACAGTATCAGATGGCGGGTTTGTGCGCCTCAAGGAGAATATGGAGGAGGATTCCGACATGATCCAGGCCTCGAGTTAGACGCTAACGGTACTCTTAATCATTCATTTGTTTATATATGTGTACACCAAGTATTAACATACAAGGATGGAGTGGTCTAGTTCATCCGCTGAATATTCTCGTGTGGAATTGTCATGGCGCTTGTGCGGAAAATTTCTGGAGAGTGGTTACTGATATGATTTACACACACAAAGTTTGGTTAACCGTCATCGTCGAACCGCGTGCTAGTGGCGAGAGGGCTAACGATATTATAAAGAGCTTAGGGAAGGCTAATTCGATAAGAGTGGAAGCTGAGACGTATAGAGGAGGTATTTGGCTAATTTGGGATGATACAGAAATTGATATTAAATTGTTATCGGCGGGACGTGATGTCTCCCTAATTGTTCTTATTTTAGACCCTTAGGAGACATCATTTTTGGTGTTTATTTGATTAATATGATAGACTTTTGGACTAAATTTGCAATAATCCAGAATTACCTTTTTATTTCTAGCATTTTTAATTTATTAAACTTTTGCGCGTAATATTGGTATTTTTAGTGTAAAGTTTACAGGTTTTAGATGTTAGCTAGGGAAGGAATCCGAAGATAAAGTCAAAGATCAAAAGATAGAGTCAAGACTTGAAGAGAAATCCCGAAGATTTTATTTTAGAGCTGAAAATCCATTTTCCAGGCCCTTGATTGCTGTTTTAGAGGGACTTAAGAGCTGATTGAGCCGCTGACCTTTGAAGAGAAAACATTCCTTATCGAAGTACGGAACTTTAGCAACTGGAATGAGGTCAATCGGAGTTGTAACGCATCGGGAAAAGCAGTTTTAGTGGAGGCCTGTCATCAGTTACGGGATTTTGGGCTTAAAGAGTGGGCTTGGACATTTAATTAGGCTTTTAATTTCTGGTCCAAGCCCTAATCCGTTTTTCTTATTATAAAAGGAGGTCTGGACTTCTATTTTTCATACAATTCACTTTCCACAAGATTAAAAACACCAGAGAAGCTACAGCAGGAAAAAAGGAGAAGCTACAAGAGCTGGAGTGGGTCTATAGCTCCGTTCGTAGTCATTCTTATTCCGAAAATTAGGTTTTTCTTTTATTTTTTAACGAATATGAATTCCATTTCTTTTTATTTAGTTTTTAATTTTAATATGAGCTAAATTTCCATTAGTGCTTGAGAACAAAACAATGGGTGAATCCTGATTTTATTTTATAATGAATGTTGAATTTGGGTTTCTGTGAAATTAAATTAAATTAGGGCTTTTACTCTTTTCGACAATTTGTGAATGTTTACTGATTTTAGAGTCGCGAACTAAAATTAGGTGTTAGTATCTAAGCTATTCCATATATGTGGCGTATGGATCATCCTGACGGGGGGTTTAGGTACAGAAATAATTGTTCAATCTAGGATAAAAACTATTGATTCTGACGAACTTAGTTAATCCTAGGGCCAATGTGGTAATAAATCTTAATCATCCAACGGTGGATCATATTTACCCTGACGGGACTAGTGACACTTTAGGATCGCCTTATAGTCCACCCTGACGGGGGTATAAGGATATTAGAATCCCGACCATTGTAATTGACTGATTTAACCCTTAAACAACATAAGTTAGAAAGTAAAATTAGGAAGATCCTTGCGTTCTCAAGTACTACATCTCATATTGCGTTTTCATACATTTTACTTGCGTCTTAGCTTTTACTTGCATTTATAATTTGTCTTTCATTTAGTAGAATTAATAAACAAAACCAAAACAAACAATTTATTGTCTTTTATTTTCATAAGTGCATCAATCACTATTTGCATAAACATTGTGATCAACCATCCGTCCTTGGAACGAATCTGATTATCAGAATTACTACTTGGGACAACCGTACACTTGCGGTTGTGGTTCGATTAGCATTTACATTTTATTTTTAGAACACACAAAGGACCACCAGGACGTCAAGTCATTAATGTAGAGGTATCGAAATCGGGTTGTGACTCGTGGATTTTTTCGGCCGTATATGCAAGAACTCAAGCTCCAGACAGAGAAGAACTTTGGTTAGCTCTCAAGGATGCGTTTCAGGGTCTTATGGAACCATGGTTAATAGCTGGTGATTTTAATCAAGTCGGGAAGGAGGAAGATAAGAGAGGTGGTACGTTAGGGGTTACTAGACGCATGGAAAAATTTGAGGAATGGAGACATGATTGTGGTTTAATAGATATGGGTTTTGAAGGTCCAAGATTCACCTGGAGCGACTCATGGAATACGGGTCAAAGAATTATGAGGCGACTTGACCGAGCTTACGGGAATACTAACTTTTTATCTTTATTTCCGCAGGCTAAAGTTTTACATCTTGATCGTGCTCATTCAGATCACATGCCGCTTTTAATTCAATTAAATGGGGAGACTGTTAGAAGAAGGAGTCGTTTTCGTTTTGAATCAGCATGGTGCTTGCATAAGGATTTCAAAAAATTTGTTCAGTCAAAGTGGCCTGGAGGAAGCGAGGATTTAGGAGTCAACATTTTAAATATGCAGAACCAGTTCCGGGTTTGGAAGAATGAGGTTTTCGGAGATCTTAATCGGAAAAAGAGACTTTTACAAGCAAGGCTGAGGGGTATACAATTAGCGCTTGAGCGCAAAAATAATCCCTTTCTATTCCAGCTTGGGAAAGAGTTAAGAGAAGAGTACCTAGATGTCCTAGAAAAAGAGGAATACATGTGGTTTCAAAGGTCGAAAGAGAAGTGGATTAGATCCGGGGACCGAAACACGAAGTACTATCATTTATCCACAATTCGGAAGAAAAAGAAAGGTCGAGTTTTCAAGCTTAAAAATGCAACGGATACTTGGGTAACAGAGGAAGATGAATTAAAAGATCTGGTTCGAGATTTCTTCAAGTGTTTATATACGAAAGAGGCGGAATTTATTGGTCCTTTCTCGCTTCCGCGCTTACTTCCCATTAGCGCCAGCGAAAAGGATAATCTAAGCAAAGAATTTTCGAATGAAGAGATACGGGCGGTAGTTTTTCGGGCTAATCCAGATAAGGCCCCGGGCCCAGACGGGATGTCCACGGCGTTCTATCAGAAGAGTTGGGAGACAGTAGGTCCTGCAGTTTGTAATATGGTGAGAACCTGTATCAGTTCGGGAGTTCTTGATCCAAATCTAAACGGTACCTTGATCCACCTTATACCCAAAATTAATGATCCGATAAAGGTTAGTGATTTTCGACCCATAAGCCTCATCAATGTTCCGGTTAAGTTTGTTATGTCCGCTATGGTGAATAGATTGAGACCTATACTAGCTGATCGAATTGGGCCGAATCAAACTAGTTTCCTTCCGGGTAGATCCACTACAGATAATATAGTATTAGTCCAGGAGATCTCCACTATGATGTACAAGAAGACGGGTATGGCTGGTTGCATGGCAGTTAAAATAGACCTTGCAAAAGCCTATGATCGTTTGAGCTGGCGCTTTTTAGAAGATACTATGGCTACATTCGGTTTTCCCTCAACTTGGATACAAATTATTATTTCAGCTATGCGTTCTAATACAATGCAGGTGTTATGGAATGGCGACCCTCTTGAAGCTTTCACCCCTCAGAGAGGTATTCGGCAAGGGGATCCCCTTTCCCCCTATTTGTTCGTGATGTGTATGGAGCGTTTATCTATTCTGATAAACAATTTGTGCATTAGTAATCAATGGAAGCCGGTCTATCTCAGTAAGAATGGTCCCCCTATTTCTCATGTGTTTTTCGCTGATGACCTCATTTTATTCGCGGAAGCTAGTGAGTCACAGGTTGATCTTATGAAGATGGTGTTGGATAACTTTTGCATGGAGGCGGGACACAAAGTTAGCGAAGAAAAATCTATCATTTGTTTCTCTAGAAATTTGGCACAAGTTGCGAAGGTTAGTCTCGCTCAAAGAAGTGGCTTTGTTCTAAGTGACTCGTTTGGTACTTATCTGGGAGCCCCTATTGTCTCAAGTCGCCCCCCAAGGGGTTTTTATTGAAAGATATCAATGAACATGAAAAGCAAACTTGCAAACTGGAAAGCTCAAAATTTATCTTTGGCAGGAAGAATCACCTTAGCTAAGTCAGTGTTAAGTGCTATTCCTACCTATGTTATGCAAATATCGAAGTTGCCTATATACGTATGCAATGAGATTGATAAGATAATTCGCGATTTTATTTGGGGTAGTGGAGAGGAGTCACGTAAAATACATTGGTTATCGTGGGAAAAGTTATGCCGGTCTAAGAAGGATGGTGGCCTTGGTCTTCGAGATACGAGAAATTTCAACTTAGCTTTGCTTGCGAAACTAGGGTGGAAAATTATTCAGGGTGATCAAGCCTTATGGGCAACGACGCTAACTCATAAGTATTTTCGTGATGGTTTTCTTAATCGTCCTTCTAAGACGACAGACTCAAGACTTTGTAAAGGCATACTCGAAGGGAAGAAAATTCTTAGTGAGGGTGTGGTACAAATACAAAATGAGCAAGGAATGGTGTATAAGTGGAAAAATGAAAAATCTGGACTATATTCGGTGAAATCAGGTTATAACAGTACGCGGACTGTGGTGTCGTCGCGTTTTAAATGGGAGAAGATTTGGTCCTTAAAATGTCCGCAAAAGGTCAAAGTGCTTATTTGGAGAATAATATTGGGTAAATTGCCTACTGCGTCTAATTTAATTCGGCGAGGCGTTGAAATGGATGCGGTCTGTAAAGGGTGTGGCTTGGGATTGGAAACGGAAATTCACATCTTCCGTGATTGCAGTAAGTATGACGGTCTTTGGGATGCTTGGCCAGTGTTGTCGGACATTCGAAGGAAAGCCAGGCTTGAAGATAATGGGTCAGGTACCGCTACTGTAATGAGTATCTCGGTTTTGGGCCTGGAACAGATCCAGGAAGATGGCCTTTTTAGCGGCCCTTCTGCTGCAGATTTTTTCTGGCGTGCTACTGCTGGTCACGCAGGTCACAGGTCCTTCACTCCTCAAGGCGCTTCATCACATCATTTTGGCGAGAGAGGTGCAAGCGAACATGATCAAAATGGAATAACCAACAGCGCCGAAAACCTTATGCTGCAACAGGAACATGGAAATTTGCAGGCTGCAGAATTCTTTCGAAACTTACTGGGCTGTAATGCAACATATAACGGCCTAGAGTTAAAGACAGTAGCTTTAGCTATATGTTGGACAATTTGGGTTGATCGAAACGACGGAATATTTAATAGCA
Organism: Nemophila menziesii; assembly: GCA_029959085.1. Lineage (NCBI taxonomy): Eukaryota > Viridiplantae > Streptophyta > Magnoliopsida > Boraginales > Hydrophyllaceae > Nemophila > Nemophila menziesii. The sequence continues at coordinate 22,890,025 of JARWIR010000018.1, read as the reverse complement.
ATAGCCAAAGTAAGTCCATATTTTCCTTGAGAAACATTGTACGAAATGCGGCTATTAACTACGTTTGAGCATGGGGTAAAGAGTTAGATGGGGGATTAATCTCTTCGGCTAGAAGTGTGCTAGTGAAGTGGGTAAAGCCAACAACTGGGATAAAGTTGAATATCGATGGAAGTCTTAAACAAGGAGCATCAAACTCAGGTGTAGGCGGTATCTTCTGAGACAGTGAGGGGAGATTTTTAGGAGGGTTCGCAGGTGCATCGAGAGATTGTTCTGCTTTCCAAGCGGAGCTAATATCCCTACACTTCGGGTTAAGTTTAGCAATTAAAAGAGAGGAGACGATAATAGCTATCGAAACCGATTCGCTAGAGTTACACGCGCTAGTGAAGGGCGGTGTGAACAATGGGGATTGGCTAGGCACTCTTATCAAGGAATGTAGTGATATGCTTGCAAACCATCCAGGATATGAGCTCATACATGTGTATAGGGAAGCGAATCGTTGTGCAGATTTTTTAGCCAAATTGGGGGCGCGTCTCGAAGAAGAAGTGATACAATATTATAGAGAGCCTCCAGAAGGACTAAAGCGGATCATTATGAATGATATATGTGGTTTAGCCACTCCTAGAAATATTTTAGATACTCCTACGGGAGCTTGAGTAGTCTTGTAATGTAAGATTGTTAAGGTCTTTTCGACCTCAGTTGTAAGGAAAAAAAAACTACTTATTAGCACAAGGTTGATATCAACCAGGCCATTACATCCCCATTCAGATAGCATACCAAGCATTGTATAATGATTACAAAGTTCATTACATTCCCAATCTCATTACATTACTGAACTCATTACATTCCTGTCTAAATCCATTACAACATACCAATCACTACCTTATAATTTACGGTCTTCCATCCAATCTCAGGTTCAAGTTGGAGGTGTGATTTGCACTTCCTTCAATGCGAATAACATGAATTTCCAATTAATCAAAAGGAAGCGATTACGACATCTGATTTCACTATTGAAATTGTTTGTTTAAATTTTAATTTAATTTATGTGAAAATATTGCATCTTTATGCATGTACTAACTAAGTTTTTTGAAACAAATTAGTTTTAGATCAACAGAATTTCGTGGTAGAAGTTGAAAATTATTAACACTTTTTTTGTGATCTGACTAATATGTTGTTAGAAATTAAGTTGTATTTACTTTGTTGTGAGTTCACATTTACAAGAATGTTGGTTTAAGCCCATAACTAAAACTTTGCGAGAATTGCTGAGGATTTATTTTTTGTGAAAATCTAGGAGGGTGAATTGCACCATTGTTCCTGATGTTATGAAAAATAGAAAATTATACCTTTTGCTATTCTAAAAAGTTGGACTATTTTCCATGATGAGACGGGGACAAATGGTGCATTTTTAGGATTGAATTGGGTTTTGACAAAGACATGATTTGTATTTCAGTCATTTCTTGCAAATCTGATGAAATTTTCTGCTTTTTTGTATAGGCCGATTGGAACAAATATGGCAGTGAAGTTTCTGGTAAGTGAAATCTCACTTGAATTTTTTTATATTAATTTTCGTGAAATGGAAAATAGAAGAAATGATAGGATATTTGTGTTTTGGGTATTCATCTTTCCTTTAATCTATTGTTTTCTTTCATTTAACAGAAACTGAAGTTTCCTTCATGTTAAGCCTTTTCCCATATGGATATTTATTTGTAGGGGTGAGCAAAATTTTAACAAAACCGAAAAACTGTGTTAATTTTAACCAAACCGATCCAAAATATATGTTAATTTTACCTTGGCCAACCTTACCCATCGGGTTACCTTATTATATTTCGGGTCCATGTATTTTACCTATATATTACCCAAGCTATTGGGTTGGGTTACCCAAACCGAAAAACCGTGTAAATAAAAAAAATACAAAATATGTATATTTGAGAAGTCATTTCATTTGGCTTCTCGGATATTCCAAACATGCATAATTTATTTGAAGTATTTGATTCACGTTTTTTTGGTTTCTAATGTCAAGATTGTATCTTTGATCTTTCAAAGTATAATGATATAAGTGTTTTCAAATTTTCTCATTTATTTAATTTTTTCATGCGTTAAAAAAGAGTTTGACTAATGTTGACTAACGAGGGTAAACCGAGGGTAACCGAAAGGTAAACCAAACTAACCCGAAGGTAAACCTTTTTTTACCCTACCCTTGGGTTACCCTAACAATTCTTTAAACCGAAATATATTACCCTTGGTTTACCCTAACCTCAAAATCGAGTAAAACCGACCCATGCTCTCCCCTATTTATTTGGAAAATCCCTAGAGATTTGTTTAAAGTTCTTTATTTTGTTGCTAAAAGAGAAGATAAATGAGAAAGTAGATTTCTTTTTGTTGTTGAGCATCCTTGGTATACTATTTGATTGGTCTGCACGGTTGTGTAACTACATGTAATAATGATATATTTGGCTAATTTGTGTAATCCCATCTAACTCACGTCCCAAAGTAATTTTCTTTTTCTAAAATATAGTGTATTTGCAACATTGTTCCCTATATTATGTAAGAATAAATTTTGTTAAGGAATAGGTTAAGATTTGTTTGTCTGCAAGTTTGGAGATGGTAAACAAAGAACACTTTGAAAGTGAAAGGGTATATAATTTCTATAGTACATTATTATTGCATTAGACTTATGATAGAAAACAGGAAGTAAAGTTGTAAGTGTTTTTTTTTTTGGATACATATGAGAGCCACTTTGGATTCGGAATTATTTTGACTCCAATAAGATTGGATCCAAGGATCTCTTGGTCTCTACGGAGTAACCTAACCAGTATGCCAACTATCGATCTTGGTAAGTGTTTTTTATTTATTGCATAATTGTTTTTTGAAAAAAAAAAACATGATCGTTTCTCCAATATATTATTTTAACGTAATTAAGTGAAGTTTAATTGTATTATTAATCCATTGCTTGTGAAATATAGTCAAGTATACCATGCTTATAAGTTTTTAGAAAGAGTGGCAATGAGAGTTTATCCTCACCTAGACATTTAAAAAATTTAAAACCTTAATTTAAAGCAACCTTGAACTCGATAAATTAAACTTTATCGAATATATATGGTTTTTTTATCAACCAAATTTATATGTTGTCTCTATCTATTACCTTTTTTTCTTCTTTCTTTTTTCTTTTTTAACAATTATACCACTATATTCCATATATAATATTGTATCACTTAAGAATCTTTATTTTGTAGTGTTGGCATAGGTTTTACAGGTTTTACCTAGTATAATATAAAAAGATTAGTCCCCCACCCATTAAATCTCTAAACCCCTCCTAAATAAATAATAGTAAGTGAGTTTATAAATTTATCAACAAAAACGAGACATCAATTGGCAGTAAAGAAGTTAGAATGGTTAAATCTGGTTAAATCGGACAGATCATCTATAATTTGGATGTTAGGGATCAATTTAGAATAGCACCTTTTCTTTTTTCTCTTCTACCGTCAAAATACTAACACCAAAATTAGATGAGTGTTTTTGAGGAATTTCTATTACCCGGGATTGTAAACCTACGATGTATTATCTTTTAAGTTAATTATAATATAATTATACTAATGACTAGAAAAGAAAAGTCATTATAAAATGACAAAATAATGTTAATCAACCATAAACAATAAAATTACAAAAATAGATAGACTCTAGAGTCTTATGGTTTATTTCTGAATACAGAATCAATGTTTAATATTTGGAAAACAAAAAATCAATGTTTAAAAAGTAAAATTAAAAGAAGAAACCATTAATCAACTGTGGGGTGCAGAAAGCTTTTCTTTGTTTTTCCTTTTCCGAACTTTGGAGCGCATTCCTTTGAAGGATACAAGACTAGGAATTAGACGGTACTGTGTCTTTGGGTCTTCATATGGACCAAATGATGCTAAGAGTTTACATTTTTTGGAGTAAATATCATATTCCAGATAACGATTAGTGATAGTAAAACGCAATTGACCAAAATTTATAAAATTTGGTGAGGTGTCAATAGAAATCTTACACGCATCTGGAAAATCTGGGGAATCCAGAGAAATAGGAATAATCTTTTTGTCAGACCAGATGTGTTTATCGTAATTCTCCAACACCCAAACATGGAGATCTTTTTTGTATATGAACCCGATTGACAACTTGTCATCATCTACAATAAACATCTGGAACCGAAAATAGTTACAATAATTGTATCTTCTTCTTGGAATCAAGTCTGTTCGAAAATCCAGAGGGAACTTGATGTTCATGGAGCTCTTTCCATCCATTGTAAATCTTATTATATCTGATTTTGCCAAATCTTCTGCGCAAAAAGTCACACCGTAACAAACATCATTTTGGCATTGATAGAATCGATCACAATACTCACCGGATAGAGTAACATTAAGGGTTTGACAAATCAAATCATCATTTCCAATAGTTACCAGCTTCACGTATATATTTTTACTTCCTTTATTACTGTAAATAATAATTATCTTATAGTTACCAGTTGATGAATCGAAACCTAAAAGGGCGTTATGCGTTCTCTTAGGAAGTATTGATTTATCCTTTAATCGAAACACTTGTTTAGTAGCTGGGTTTCTTATTCGAAGCTTAATATTATCCATTGCTATCTCCACCACTAAGCCATATGAGCAATCTTGGTAACAATATAAATCATGTTTAGTTTCATATTCAATTAGAGGGTATTTAATATTCTTCAGCCTCTTCTGATGCTTCTCAATAAAGAAGTTTTGCTGAGTAATCATGTTCCATGACTTACACACAGTTCTGCATTTTAGTACACTTCTTACTCCCAAACGGCTCAAAATATCAACAATTATTTCATCAGGCATCATTATTATATTACATCCACCCTGTTAAATAACAAATAAATAATCACAAACATGACATTTTGATTTTTTGCAACATAAAGTATAACTCTAATCAGAGGCGGAGCCGGAATTTTGGTTAGTGGGTGAACTTTTTATTGGGAGTATAGTGCACCTGAGTTCTCTATATATTATACAACAGATATAACATAAGTCCCTATATTAATTCTAATATGTTGGGGAAAGCTATTAACATAATTTTTAAGTTAGTTTTTTTAAAATTGAGGAGTCGCTACTCCACAAATAAAAAATATAACTATGCAATCAAATAAAATTATGTGATAACAATTTCCTTAGAGATATTGACAATTCTAAACCACTTTTAGTACAACCCTAGATGATTGATACTAGATCTTAAAAAAACAAATTATGTTAAGAAGAACATCTATTTAATTAACAAAAAAATTTACCAGAATTGATTGACAACTCCTTTTTCGGATATCCATTCTTCACGAACCAGATAAATTACTAAACTAAACGCAAAACCTGATAGACAGATTTTATAATTAAAAAACCGGCTGGGTATGGGTGTGTTAGTTGGGTCGGTCCACTCTGCCTTTCTGTTAGGCCCATTAGTTTTTGTACTTGTGAGGCCTTAAAACTTGACCAAAAGGAAAAAAACTTACCAAAGAAAATGACTCCATAGAAATTCTTACTATAAAATAAGAATCTTAATTCTTAAGGAAATTCAAGACTACATTTGGTAATAGTTAAGAAAAGAGTTATTAGCTTAGGTCTATATACATAAAATCTACTCTTTAACAAGTTCATGTTTTTTTCAGCCCCTCAAAAGGTCCATTAATTTTCTATTTTACCATTTATACCCCTATATTATATTAAATACATTAAATATTACCTTATATATATTGTATTATAAATTTAAAAAAAAAAACAAACGTTGACCAACAACAATAAAATAGGAAACTTAAAACTCATCTCTTTTTTATTTTTGTCAAATAAAACAATTGCTACAGGGGTTTAGGTTGTAAAACTCATCTCACGTGCATTGGAACAGCAAAAGAAAAAAAAGTCAGCGAAACAAAAAAGAAAAAGAAATCTCTTTCCAATCACCCTTCTCACTCAGCTGCTCTCACGCACAAAAATAACCGCCACCACCTAGAAATCATTTTCCATTATCAATAACGGGCTTGGTTATCAACTGCACAATAAATCCGTCACCACCTAAAAACCATTCTCTATCATCATCAACCCGGCTTGGCTACGTGAAAAAGAACAGTAGCCACCTAAGAACCATTCTCCACCATCAGAAAAAAACCATATCAATGTAAAAATTAATTTTATTTCAATCGAATAGATAAATTTTAAGTTTTATATTTTACTGTTCTATTATTATTAAAGTTTACGTTTTTTTTCCTTTCAATATTGTGAAAGAGATGAGTTTTAGCTTTATTTTTTTCCAATGTTTACTTTCACTTTCATTTTTTGTTCCAATAAGGATAGGACCGATTTTCTTTTTAAGTTTCATGTTTTCATTCTTTTAAATGTTTACTAGTTTTCTTTTCTCCAATGAATGTGTAAAAGAGAAAAAATTTGATTTATGTTTCATTTTTTCAACGTTTACTTATTCTTTCTATTTAATTTTATGTTTCATTTCTTTTTCAATGTTTACTTTTTATTTTAAAATTTCAGTGTTTTTGGTTATGTATTTTTTTTTTACTGTCAACTCACTATCTTGTACTATTATCCCATTATTTTTGTACAGACAACCCACTGTTTTTCACTGTCAACCCAACCTACTGTTTTTCACTGTCAAACCACTGTTTTTGTATCGTCAACCCATGGTTTTTATAGTGTTACCCGATTATTTTTTACCGTCAATCCATTATGTTTAATTCATACTTTTAATCCTTAATTTTTTTATAGATATGCAGGTTCGACGATTCAAAGGAAATGAATTAATTATCTATTACAAAATAGAAAATATTAAGGAATATATTAGGTTTAGAATTGGAATAATATTGTAACTATAGAAATATTTTGATTTTATAATTTTGTAACGTTGGAATGTTTTAATTATATACCTTTTTAGTTATGGAAAGTAAATATTATATTATTAAATGATTTGTTTGAAAAAGGGTGTTTTGGACATTTATTTGTATTGGACCTTTTTGGCCGAAATTAGTGGTGTATGGTCTTCTTGGGCAACTAACCCTTAAGAAAAAAGAATATGTATTACCATTGGAATTTAAATCCCACAAATAATGTTCATCTCGGTATTAACTATTAACTAATTCTCAATCTATATTTAGACTAACAGAAAGGATTTTATTATTTTTTCACCATTTAAAAAAAAGCAAGCTTTGAATTTTTTCCCTATTGTGAAACAAGAAATACAAAATATATAAAGAAATTTGCATATTTCTATGAAATTAATAATAATACGCACGAGTAATAGGTATATTTATATTAATTTTTCAATATATTTATATATGTACGTCAATATATATATTTGAACATTCTATGAAAACTAATTTGATGTACAATAACTTGATCTTAGTATTAGAAATATAAATTCTCCACTAATATATTAAATTAAAAAATATTGAAAATAACATGCAATTTGACAAAAATATCATATCTTGATCGAGAACTATCGACAAAATTATCAATCATTTGAATAAGAATATTAGAAAGAAGTCAGCAAAGTCTTGATTTCGGAACAAGAAAAGAAAATGAAATGATTAATGTGGTTCTAATTTATAAATAGTTTAATGTGCAAACTTAATCGATACCTATTTTTTCCTAAAAATAATATCTATTTACCACATGAATTAAGAAGTCTAACAATAGTATATACCATTATAAATTTATCTCTCCTAGTGTTTTCATATTTTAAATAAGCATTAGAAATCTAAATTTTAATTTTTATAATAAAAGTAATAATAGAAAAAATTAGAAAAAAAATATTTTAATATTTTAAATAAACAATATTTTTAGAACACCATATTTAATAAGTTGAACATAGTTGAATTTTCAGGGAGATAGATTACTGGGGGGGGGGGGGGGGGGGGGGAGTGTTGTTAGAGAATCCACCACAAGGATGACAATTTCAATTGTGCGTGCGAAGAATAGTGACACGGGGACCCGGACATAGTTGAGCAGCTCGAATGGATCAAAGGTGAGATCTGCAAGGTATTTGTTCATATTCCTCCCAATTCAGGGCTAAATTAAGTTTATGTTTGTAGACGTTTGCTTGAAACTCTCATTTTGATTATCTAAACAGTAGTTATAGTTGGAGCTTCATATATTGTTACTCCATCAACTCTACATGATTCAGATGATATGGACAAGTCAGAGCTAAACACTGAAAGTTTGTAAAAATTCCCCTTTTGCTTCTTTCTTTGCATATCTTGACATTTCACTATAAATCGTTGAAGCTTTTGGTTCAGTCACGAGTATAGCTTATAAAGGTTGACTCTAATTTTGTCTTGGCTTTGTTTTCTCGAATTTTCAATCGTCTAGTGGGTATTGTCACACATATGTGATGTGAAGCCTCAGTTTCTGTTCAAACTTCCAGCTTATCAAAACCATGTATTTTGTAGAGATACCCATTGATGCGACGATTAACGATGCCTTCACAGGCAAAATCCCAGGGAACCCGATTAACGAAGACAGTAACGAGATACCAGCAGAGATCCCAATAGATGATTGTAGAAGCAGAATTAAGCCCATAATCAAAGCGTTTTTGGTGTTTTCAGTTAGAAAATCGGCTGCCACAGTGGTGTACATCGATGGTGGTGGGGGTTTAGGGGGGCATAGGCGGCTGAGATCAAGTAAAGCAACACTTCCCTGTATTTTCTTGAAGAAGTTTGTTCACTCTTTTCAATTGAACAACATTTTTCAATTTGTGATCTTGTTTTGTTCATTTTGGATCCATAGGAGGGTATGGAGTAAATATGGAATAGAGATAAGATTCGCTTCTGCGATGGTGCTTCCTTTACTGGAGACAGTGAAAATAAGGTAAAAATCTCAACCATGTTCATAATTATATTGATTTTTATATATTTTATATATTTTTAAAATATTTAAAAATGATATCCGTATTTCCAGACTGCAGGACTACAGTTTAGCGGGCAATGTATATGGAAAGCCGCATTGAGGAGTTAATGGAAAAGGGAATGCGCAATGCAAATCAAACACTTCTTCATGGCGAATCTGCTGGTGGCTCAGCCTCGATATTGCATTGTGATTAATTCAAAAGTCTCTTCTGAAGTAAAGTGTCTAGCTGATGGTGGAATGTTCATGGATGCATAATTTCCTAATTAATATCTCTTAATATTTAGATTTATATTATCGATCATATACAAATATATAATCTTAAATTTTCAGAATGATGTATCTGACGGACACGCCCTTAGAGACATCTTCCATGGGGTGGTTACCTTACAGAACGTCTCAAAGAATCCACCTCCTCCTTGTACCGATCACCTTGATCAATCCTCCCACCCAGCTAAGAGCCTTTCACTTTATTCTCGGAATATGGAACAACTGTCCGTAGTGGATCCTAGGGTGTGATAAAATTAAGCAATAAATAAAAGATCCACAGATGGCAAGTGTACGGGTCGTTCCAAGTAATATGTAAATAATACAGATTTCGTTCTCAGGGACAGATAGTTATGACTATGGTGTTTATCAATTAAGTAGGATTAATTGTAAATAACGAAATGGAAATAAATAGATATTTATTTTGGTTTTGAATTATAACTAAGAGATGCAATAAAATAAATTAACGAAATGATTAACTGAAAGTAAAGATGTAGACACAAATATGAGAGATATACTTGAGTCTCGCAAGGGATCCACCTAAGTTCATACAACTAATGTCTCCGTCTAAGGGCTAAGCTGGTATTTGTGTACTAGTCGAAACTCTAATATCTCCTAGCCCCCTACCGGTGGACCTAGGAGCTATCCTACGGTACTATAATCCCTCCTGGTTGATTATATCTACTTATGGATGTGAAGCTTCTTACCTCTTTGGCTATGTGATTAGTCAAGCCTGTCGGTCAATAACGGACATCCACACGTCTATTACCTATGTGTGTAATTAAACCCCCCCCTGTCGGATGATCAGTCGCCACTAAGTGAATAGCCCAATTACTCAGACCTAATTCTAATTGATCGGAAAAGAAATAGTAAACAAGCGAGCGATAATAGCCAGTACAAAATACCCAACTATAATTAAATAATAAAAACCCAAATTGAGAAATACATCAATTGCATAAACTAGGGCTTAACTCATTATTGCGATTCTTAAGTACTAATGAATTTAGCTCATATTCAAACTAAAAATTGAAAATGAAACAGAAGAATTCATTATCTTAAATTACAGAAATAAAATAAATAACCTAATTAAGGTGTTGGATTGAGATGTCGTTGGAAGAATTTGAATTCTCCAGCTCTTGCTCTCTCTTCTGCCTTTTTGCTCTAACTCCGACTTTTAAAAATAATGAAGCGTGCTGAAAAATAAGGTCTAAAAGTCTATTTATACTTACTAAATCGAATTGGGCTTTTTATTTTATTTTATTTCATTTAAATAATAAAAGCCCAAGTCCAATTTAGCAAATCTCGTAACTGTTGTACACACTAGTAAAACGGGCGTAACTTTTATGTCTTAAGTCCAAATCACCTGATTCTAGTTCTCAATTCAAGTTGACTCAGAGGCACAACTTTTTCCTTTGAATCTCCAAACCTGGATCATTGATGATGTGCCTCGAAATCAGCAAAGAGTAACAGCTATTCATATGTTTATATCTTTTTGTTAACTCTTTGAGTGGTACTTTCTCTCTTTTGACCTCTCCTCTTGATCTAAGAATTTAAACTTAACTTCTTCTTCTCATCTTGGTGCTCCATAGCATCCATGTACCTAAAAGATTTATGCTAAAAACAAACAAATTAATGCACAAAAGCTTTAAAAATGAAAATAACATTAATTCTGAAGGGAGAAAGTGCAATATATTAAAATAAGCATAAAAGTCTATCAAATAAGTCTAATTTCCACCTAAAATGATGTCTTCTAAGGGTATAAGGTGAGACGCAAAAAATGCAGAGTCTAGTGAATGATACCCAAAACACAACTTAAAATAAATCTCATATAGTATGACCTAAGAATTAGCATACACATACACCTATCATGCAGAATCAAACACATATAATATCAATCCAAAATTAATTTCACAGTGGTAGACACTTACTACTTATATCAAGATGGTGGTTATAGGGTGTTCATCAATCCTCACTTGCTTTGAACGCTCCACTTAGCTTACTCCCTATTGGCTGAATTATAAATTCACTATGTACGTCGGAATCACGAGGACTTTACAGTTTCAGCGTAGGCTTAGGGACGGTATGGCATGTATATTTGGTAAATTTGAAGTGAGATTTTAGCTCTCTCCTCCCTTACCATCAACAACTGTCCACACTCGAATATGTTCTCACTCGACCCATTTGACGCACTAATTTAGCGTCCCCAAGTTAACCCAATAAGCACTAAAGATGATTTCTAAACTTCCACTTTGCCTGTTACTTTATTTTTTTCATATATATATATATATTTAATTCTTTTCTTGTTTTTTTGTATAAGATATCCCTGACCATCATTTTGATGTGAATGGCCATGTCTGTCATATTTTTTTTCAAAGGCCCCGACAAAGGGTTACAAAATAATATGTCATTAACAATTGCGCATAAATACAAATGCATACAAATTTCCTCCAATGTAATTTCCCAATAATGAAACCTACCACCCCAAACTCAAGCTCAAGACAGGAAGTCTCAGGATCGTGATTCAAGTGTGGGTCATATGGAAATGCCTAATAAACTAAGGGGCTATGGCTTATATCGTGGTGACAAAAGAGAGGCTTAAAGGCAAAAAATGAGGATGAGAAGGATATAGTTAAATTACGGGATAAAAAGCTAAAAAGTTTCAAATGGATATCAAAGAACTTCCTCTATCATTTTCCTAGTTACATAGCTTGTCTCTAGTTCATAACTAAGTGGGATCTCTACTCATTTAGATCTCACGTTCTACACACCACTCATTTTCCCTAAGTACAAGCTTACTTCTTTTGCATTGTTCATAATTTTTCCTTATCAATTATCTAATGTTTGCATGCAATCAAAGTGCGTTTTACATTAAATCGTAAGGTCTACTATTTTCTATCATGAATTTATAAATAACATGTTTAATGGGGACATTTAAAACACTCTATAGTCAAAACAACCCTTAACTAATTGTATTGAAAGCAATAAAACAAATAACATATAAAATTGGGATGAGTAAACGAACCCCACCCCGAACTAAAAAATGAGTCGTGTCCCCATGACTTGAAAAGACTTAATAAAGCAAATAAACTAATATACACTACTAAATGAGAAAAGGATAGGGAAACGTATCTTGACCAGCACTAGTCTGGTTTTGTTCGTTGTTGCGTTCAGGCTGGGCTCCTTTCTCCCGCATAGTGTAGGTGGAATGTTGTGAGTTTCTCACCCTAGTAAGCATGTTCCACATAAGCCCCAACTCTTTTGTGACTTTTCCCAAAGCTGTTAACACCTCTTCACGTTTCTCCACTAAGGATCTCATTCTTCCAATTACCTCATGATCTTTGGCAACCCTCATCTTGCATTTCAGAGGTCTCGATTTGTTTTATTCCCCAAATGGTTTGTTTAACTCCATACCCTTTCTCTTGGCATCAATGTGAATATTCGCGATTGTGATTGACGTAATATTTCCACCTTTTACTACTGGCTCATCCTCAACGCTCCTGTGTGGCACATTTGCTTTCATACAGATCTTCGTAATAGAACACGGGAACTTGAGGTTGCGTTGAACAATGGGAGATTTTGCGTAAACCATAATGGAGTCATAAAGTATGAGAGCTACATCAATCTACATAAAACCCTTTGTGGAGGGTGGTGCATGAGAAACTAGCTACAATGGTTAACTTGGTGAAAAGGTGGATGGACGTGTCACTAACATGTCCATGGTGTGGCACTGAAGAGGAAAGCGCGACAAACTTGTTTAAGGAATGTGTGATAGTTAAGAGCATGTGGAAAAAAACATGGATGAAGGCTCGCTGGTATAGAAATCTAGAGGGTGAAAAGGGCAGCATAAGTTTTGACCTAGACGAGTGGGATGAGGGACCTAGTATGCAGTTTAAGGGAGAAAGCTCACGTGTTAGGGAGCTTCAACGGGTGATTCAGTTACAATAGCATCTACTGGTGATCTTGAGGAGACCGTATTGGCGAGGAAGGGGCCTCAGCAAGATAGATGGGAGAATTTTAGTGCGGGGACTAATAATTGCAATTTATTATTATGAAAATACACCCGTGGGTACGCAGCTTTTCAAATTTTGATTTTTGGGTGTTCAAGGTTTTAAAAGTGACAAATCAGTACCTAAGGTTTCATTTTTGTGACTCCGTTAGTACCTGCCGCCAGTTTCTCCGTTAAGTGTCACGTGGTGCCTACGTGCTCCACGTAGGTGCCACGTGGGCGCCGCATGGCATTAAACGGAGAAACTAACGGTGGGTACTTACGGCGTCACAAAAATGAAACCTTGGGTACTGATTTGTCACTTTTAAAACATTGGACACCCAAAAGTTAAAAACCAGATCCGGTAGGTACCCCACAAGGAATTATACCTTTATTATTTAATAACTCACATTTGCAACAACACTGTGATATTAATATTTCGAGTCATCATCCTATCTGTAACTTCTATGGTTCGAATATGACATTTAGGGGAAGCTCTATGGAACCGAGATCACCACCTTCACAACTGATCGAAAATGGGGAAGAGAGGGATTAGGACTGATACACGTAGAATGGAGACCGGATCAGACGAGGAACATCACAGGACTGAAGAGTAGCCCACACAACAGAGCAATCAAGAGAGAACGCGGGAAATTCTTGAATGTTGGGCCAGGAATCTCACAACAACGGGTATGTTCAACGGTATAAATTGGACTATACTTTTTGGGGAGATAATTGGTGTAATATGGAATGAGCGTAACGAGGTTATATTTAATAATGGGACCTTCCCAAATGGTACAACTATTATTAAGAAGGCGAAATGGATAGCCTCAGAAAATATTAGAGTGTGGAGTGCGAATTGTACAATAGGGAGTATGCACAAGGGATATGTTGTATTGGTAGGCTGGTGTAAACCCAATAGGGGACTCAAACACAATACATATGGTAGGTGTATCAAGAATTTAGGGCTTGGTGGGGCTGGTGGATTATTGCGTGACAAGGAAGGGAGATGGGTAAATGGATTTGCGATTAAACTGGATTGTTCCATTCCAGAAGTAGCGGTGGCTGCGACGCTGTACGAGGGTCTAGTGATGGCAGTTAGAATGGGGGTCCTTGAACTAGTGGTGGAAATAGATTTAAGGGAAACTATTGAGGCTATTAATCAGCCTAGTAATGGTCGAAATCCAGCCACATTCTGGATTAAAAAAATTAAAGAGATAATGCGAGATAATGCTTCGTATGAGATTAAATGCATTTACCGGGAGGCAAATGCTTGCGCGGATTGGCTAGCACGTTTAGATCTTAACCAGGTTAATACATACTCTATACATGCTCACCCTCCAGATGGAATTTGGGGCGTACTTACAAGAGATATTTGTTTTTGGAAGACTCCGAGAAGGGTCTTCTATTCGAAAATAAAAAATGTAATACGTATGTAACTGAGAATTATTCTACGGTCTTAGGACCTCCTTTGCAAGCCAAAAAAAATCAAAGATTTTATATTACAATTTTATAAGAAAAAGTATAATAAAAGACACATGTCATAGTAACTTGACTCATTTGTGTTTACAATAGTGAAATATTATATCATAATTCACCTTAGAAACTTGACTCATTTGTTCATCTTGAATCGTAACGTTTGTTTCAAAATCTTCTTTTTCTCCTCTTTCTTGGTGGGTATAGTAACCCTTTGAGCTCTAGACTTTGGTCTCCTACCTGATGGGCTTATGACTTGTGTAGTCACCACAATATTGCTATCATTAACATCTAGGTGAACCGCACTCGCATCAATATCAACTTCAACTTTACTTTTAGACCCTTTAAGTTGTAGCTCACTACTTAACGCATCCACGTTCACATCACTATTGGAAACATTAATATCTACATCACTATTTGTAGCATTAACGAATACATTATTTTCACTTGTATTTGGATTCTTTCTTTGTCTATAAGACCTTCCCTTGACTACCTTGACAACACTGCTTCCTTGACTTTGAGATTCCACAGATGCCATGTTTGGTGTAGCTGGAAGTTGTTGTTCAATAACAGCGTCAACTGGATCATTAACACTACTTTCAGCTACACTTTGACCTTCACTTCTGCGCGAACAACTTCTTTTGTTATGTCCAAATTGCTTACATGAACTACATTTACCTTTCAACCAGGTGAGCTAGCTCATCTGGCCAGGGCCTTGTCTCTCAACTAAGAGGTGCATGGTTTGAACCCCGAAGTTGGAAGAAAGTTAAAAAAAGAAGGTTGTTGGCTGGACCTCTATTGTCTCATCCATGAGGTCGAAGGTTCGAATCCCGAAATCTTGATGTATGAGCTCATATATAGTTTGATTTGCCAATAAAAAAAAACCACTTCTTCCAAATTTTTCAACTACTACCCGAACTTCTTCATTCGCTTTAGCTTTACCCTTTTTTTGGATTTCGTTATCCTCTCTTCGATATCTTCTCCTTCTGCCCTATCTCTTTTCTTTTTAGGTCTCCCACAAAGTTTAACACCCTTTGGGGCAATCACTTTTAGCCCATTTGTCTAAGGCCATAAATCAGGTACATTTATTGGGCCTATAAAAGGCTGGTACGCTTTTTTAAAAGTGCTTGTTTTAAAGAATTGAGAATGTAGTCCTCTGGCTCCAAACCCACTGAGGATAGTACAGATATGACGTGGACACATGGTATCCCCAATAATTCCCAACCTCTACATGCACAAGTAAATGTTGTTAAATCCATCGCAAATTATGCCCCACTTGTCCCTTTGACTTGGAAACAATTAGACCCACAATGTAGAGGTATCCATTTGGATGACAATTTCTTTTTCAGATTAATTATTTTACGGATTTTAGGACATATGTCCCCTTGCCACCTAGATATCCACCTTCTTCGTTTTTCAAGTCTCTTAACTAAATATAACCTAATCCGATCTAAACAAACTATCACAGGTGAGTCCCTAATATCCAACAACTCTTTGTTCCACGACTCACACATATTGTTCAACAAAACATCACAATGGGTGTTGGTCCTAAAGTGTGACCTACTCCAATACCTCGGGTGTTCTTTCACCAGCCACTCATAAGCGTCTACATCCATTCCTTTAATAATCTCCATTACATTAGTTAATCTCTCAACATAAGTAGCTCTTGCGGCCTCCCACGTCTTATTTTTTTAGCGCAAACGAGCCATGTTTTTTTAAAAATTCCGATGTAGATGTCTAACACAATGCCTGTGTTCAACGTTGGGCAACAACTCTTCAATGGCTATACCTAATCCCTGAGTAAACAAAGAAAGAAACATTACTAAACTAGTAACACGTAACACAATAGATAAAAACAAAGTAAGTACAAGAATTCAATATACCTTTTGCTTGTCAGTTATAAATACCCACATTTCATGTTCATTAATTTCAAAATCCTCAACTAACAGACTAACAAACCACCTCCACGTCTCCAAGTTCTCAGTTTCAACCAAACTATAACAAATTGGATAAATGCAATTGTTTGCATCCATCCTTACCGCAGTCAATACCACACCAGGGTGAGGTCCTTTGAGATGACAACCATCCAACCCGACCACCCTTCTACAACCATTTATAAACCCACTTTTCAAAGGTTCTAAACAACAACAAAACCTCAAAAATCCGTGTTCCCCAGTAACTTCATCTTCAACAGTTTTTAAAAATATTGTTGACCCAGGATTAGTCCTTATTAACTCATCGCAGTAATTGTTAAGCAAACTATACTGATATAAGAAGTGAACTTCATCTAGTAACCTTCCCTTCTTAATGGTCCTATAAGCTTGTCTCCTACTTATGCTAACATGAAGACCATGCAAGACTAGCTCTTGCAAATCAATGGCCTTAATGTTTGAGTTCATCCTCAACTGATGTGCATATCTTCTAGACAAAACTGTAGAATTCACGTGCTTACTATTTAGTGCACAACCACATGTATGCTTTTTGTTTAGGGTCCGGATTTGAGAACTTCCATTTTCACAAACAGTTGCACATATAAACCAGTCACAATTCTTACCTCTACACCTCGCTCGAACTCTACCAGGTTCATTACATGGGAACCAAACGTTCCTAATATCGGCAATAACTCTTGATTTAACGGCATCCTTGAATTCACGACCGTTGGAGAATATCATACCGAACACTAACTTCGGATTATGAACGTCTTCACATACATTAAACCTCAGAATGATCCTCCTTCGAACACCAGAACTTTCACAATCATCCTCTTCTGATGTCTCTTCCAAGCTAATGAATTGATCAGAATCACCAGTAGAACCCATGTTGAAATCGTCATCGTTTATTTCAGGTAATAAATTGGGACATGGAAGATCTAACCCATTAGCGTTAACCGATGGAGAAGAACCAACACCAGTGAATTCAATTCCAATATCGACATTGTCTTGGTACAATATATCGTCTTCATCATCATCAAGATTGTTATCACTATTATAAAAGGAGAAATCAGAGCCACTACTATCACTACCCGAGTTATAATTAACGTTATCTACAACAAATACATCAGAAAACTAATTATTAAAATCCTACGCACAAAACCTAAAAACCCAAATCCTAAACTACATAGCTCGAAGAAATGGGTGAAGTAAATATTTACCTGAATCACTTAAGATTTCGTTCAAAATCTTCATTCAAACGGAGTAGTTTAAGTGGGTTTAATTTCGGCTATTGATCTCGACTGTTTGATGCATTTTCCCCCAAACTTTGACGAACACCAAGAACACGCTTCACTGTGTGTTTTTGTTTTGATTTTAATCGGATTAAGTTTGACGGGAAGTCAACGGATCGAGTAAAGGTAAAGGGTAAAGAGTAAAGAGTAAAGAAAGATGTGGAACGACTAAGTTGCCCCTACCACGTAGGAAAAAACTGTTGAGCTGAGGATGACGTGGAGCATACATGGAGGTGAGGTGGCGCATACGTGGCTCCAGATGGCATTGACTAACGGTCAACTAACAGAAAAAGGAAAAAAGGGCTAACGGTGGGAAAAAAATTTAATAAAGGGCTTTTTGTATAAAAAACAAAGATAAATGGCGGATACTGCATTTTGCCCAAATATAAAGAGGTTTACGTGTGCTTTACCCAAATTAAAATTAAGTTTTTTATAGATTTTTTTTCTAATTAAGACTTTATAAGTAATATTTGAAATTTTTGAATTTTTATTAATAATTCTCTTTTCAACTATTAATCTTCCTTTTATATATTAGATAGATAATACAAAACACACATTCATTAGTAATCCATTTGAATTGGAAGTTCTTGCGCTACATTTTGGGTTACATATGGCGGTGGAGCGTAGATATAAGTAGTTTATCATCGAAATAGACTCGAGTGAGTTGCACGTGCTAGTGAAGGGCGGTGCGAACTCAAGAGGATTTTTGGGTGATATTATCCGTGCATGTCGAGAGATATTAACATCTAATGAACACTTCGAATTAGTCTGGAGCTATCGAGAGGCAAACAGTTGTGCGGATTGGATGGCTAATCTAGGAATAAGAAGTACGGAAGGTCCAAGACCGTATAGAGATCCACATGAGGGATTAGGGCGATTGTTAATAAGGGATCGTTATGGGTGGGCGTTACGTAGAGTTGTCATTTCGAATTAATAATGTATTGGAAGCCTAGCTTCCCCGTAGTGCCTGATAAAATTCCCAAGACCGTTTTCTAATGCAATTCTCGTAGACGACCAATAGGAATGTCGTTGTTTATGGTAGAATAATATTGTATAAATTGAAATGCGGTGTTTGTCAGGGAAAAATGTTTGAGGATGTGGAGTGCTTTGGGAATGGCTATCTATAACATCTTGATAGAAATTAAAATGCAGGCTACTGAACAACAGAGGCACACTTACGGATGCTAGAAAAAACTTTGGCTAGAGAACTGGATCTTGAGAAGAAGCTAATTAAATCCGCGCTATGTGTAGGACTTTTGAATTGTATATTACAAGAAGAAAAATGTTTTTCCTTGAAAAAGATTTTGAAGTTTCTTGGGATTCTGTATGATTATTTGAAGAATTTGAAGCTACTTGGGATTCTATACGATTATACGAACAATTTATTTTTTATTTTTTGGTATACTGTTGGTATTTTATCTCATCTTTCATTAAATTTCTATGGAAGTATAGTTTTGTTCCTAGAACTACCTCAAAGAATTGTTGTTTACAGGCACTCCCATGGATGGTAAATTGTATAGTTACCATCTAAACGTTTGGAAAACATGTGTATGTTGGTTCATTTTTAACATTATTGTTTATTTTATTTTTAGTTTCAACAAAACAGGTTTTAGTGCTGCTGTGATGGGATTTAAAATATCTTGGACCTATGATGCAATTATAGAAAATAAAAAAAAATTAGAAAAAAATAGCCAGCAAAATTGCTGCAGCACACAGTGATTTTCCACCTCCAAAATGAGTAAGAAACTCGAATACACCCAGCCAAAGTCCCAGCTGTGTTTGAAACACCCATCACTATTCCTGCATATCCATATGATTCACTGAAAATCCAGCCCTTCCTAATGACAAAAGACCAAGAACACTACTCCATTACTTGTTCTAAACAGACGTAGTGCTATAAAAACAAACGAAGCCACTACAAAACTTAGTTTCCCTTTCACTGAGAGTACAGATTCTCCAAAAACAGCAGTTGTTGCTTTAGGATGTTCTGAACGAGGTGTATCGCTTGCACATTTAAACCATAATTCAGACCACATACCACCTAAAGAATAAATTTTAAGCTTGTAACACTAATTACGATTAACTTGTAAATCAATCTATACTCTTAATACATCGACATCATTGCATCTACTTGTTAATTTAAAAACTCTCGTTAACAGATAAAAACACCAAAAAAAAAATGAAGATACAAACATATGTATCAATATGAATTATTACGAAGTTTTCAAACTGAAAATGGAACTGTAATTGACACATAAATATTTGATAGTTCCCAATAATATCTATGGCCTCATCCACTTACAAACTAACAAATCATTAATCAGTTGTGATGCGATCTATAAATTTGCTTCAGCAAGAAGAGTGCATTCTTGGTAAGGATACTAAGCAAGGAAATATGGTGTACAACACATTGCCTGAATCTCTGCTTGATATTCACACTCCCCATGATTTTTGTGAAATTTATATACTTAGAGGCAAAAAATAACTCACCTCAAAGATGTATTGAAACAGATTTTTATTAATAGTTTTTTTAATAGGCATATTTTGATTATTGGCTCACTATTTAAAGTTAAAGTTTCTGAAAGAGAAAAGCTCGAAGTGTTGATATATAAGAAAAGGCATTATATAATGGACAAAATAATGTTAATCAACCATAAACTACTATAAAATTACAAAATAGATAATGGTTTGTTTCGACTGTTAACCAGTTTTGGCCTTCAGAAGGCATTTTCTGTTTTTCATTTTTCGAACTTGAGAGCGCATTCCTTTAAGGGTTACAAGACTAGGAGTTAGACGGTACTGTGTCTTTGAGTCTTCATATAGACCAAATGACCCTAATTCTTTATATTTTTTGGAGTAAATATCATATTCCAGATAACGATTAGTGATAGTAAAACGCAGTTGACCAAAATTTCCAAAATTTGGTGAGGTGTCAATAGAAATCTTACACGCATTTGGAAAATCTGGGGAATCCAGAGAAATAATCTTTTTGTCAGACCAGATGTGTTTATCGTAATTCTCCAACACCCAAACATGGAGATCTTGTTTGTATATGAACCCGATTGACAACTTGTCATCATCTACAATAAACATCTGGAACTGAAAGTAATAATCATAATATTCTCTTGGAATCCATTCGGGTACAAAATCCAAAGGGAGGTTAATGTTCATGGAGCTCTTTCCATCCATGGTAAATCGTATTATATCTGATTTTGCCAAATCTTGTGCGTAAAAAGTCACACCGTAACAAACATCATTTTGGCATTGATAGAATGGATAACAATACTCATTATCCGAGAGAGTAATATTAAGGGTTTGATATATCAAATCATCATTTCCAATAGTTACCAGCTTCACATATATATGTTCAATTTCTCTATTAGTGTAAAAAATAATTATCTTATAGTTACCGGTTGATGAATCAAAACCCAAAAGAGCTTTAAGCATTCTTTCAGAAAGTATTGATTTATCCTTCAATCGAAGCACTTGTTTAGTGGCTGGGTTTCTTATTCGAAGCTCACTCTTATCCCTTTTTACCTCCAGCACTAAGCCATAGGAGCAATCTTTGTAAAATATGCATCATCTTTCGTTTCATATTCAATTACAGGGTATTTAATATTCTTCAGCTTCTTCTGATGATTCTCAATAAAGAAGTTTTGCTGAGTAATAATGTTCCATGACTTGCACACAGTTCTGCATCTTAGTACACTTTTTACTTCCAAACGGCTCAAAATATCAATTATAATTTCATCAGGCATCATCATTATTATATTACATCCACCCTGTCAAATAACAAATAATAAGTCTCTAAACTTGACATATATATCCCTATATTATGCAAATAATATAACATAAGTCCCTATATTTAAATTTATAAGGTGGCGGAAAGCTATTAACATAATTTTTAGAGTAATGCTGATATCACCCCAAATTGCATCGCCTTTATATCGCCCCTTATGTGGATATAAAGGCGATGCAATTTGGGGTGATATCCAGCATTACTCTAATTTTTAACCCTACCCTATATTTATATAAATGAATTTCTTTGTTTTTTAAAATTGAGGAGGGACATAGCCCTGGCTTTGGCTCCTCCACAAATTTAAAATATAACTATGCAATAATCAAAATAATACGTAAGCAAAAAAATTACGTGCTAACAATTTACGGTGAAATATTAACAATTCTAAACAACTTTTACAACCCTAGATGATTTATACTAATCTTAAAAAAACAATTTATGTTAAGAAGAGCATCTATTTAATTACCAGAAGAGATTGACTAAAAAAATTAACAGAACAGATTGAACAAAAAAATAATTACCTGAATAGATTGACAACTCTTTTTTCGAATATTCATTCTTCTCGAACCAGATAAACTACTAACCTAAATCAAAACCTGATTTATAAATAAAAAAAACCCGAACTGAGTATGGGTGTGTTAGTTGGGTCGGTCCTGCTTTCTATTAGGCACATTAGTTTTTGTACTTGTGAGGCCTTAAAAGACCCATAAAACTTGACCAAAAGGAAAAAAAACTTACCAAAGAAAATGACTCCATAGAAATTCTTGCTATAAAATAGAATATTAATTCTTGAGGGAATTTCAAAACTTTGGTAATAGTTAAGAAAAAAGGGATATGTATTACTATTGGAATTTAAATCCCACAAATAATGTAATAACACATTTCATCTTGGTATTAACTCATTCTTAATCTATATTTAGTCGGGGTGAACTTACTATTTTTTCACCACTTAAAAAAATACAAGGTTAGAATCTTCTCCAGATTATAAAGTACGAGATACAAATAACAAAATGCATAACTGTGGAATTTGTCGTGGTGCGCATAAGCAATAAGTCTATTTATATTAATTTTTCTGTAAATTTATTTTCAGCCAACAATGTATATTCGTCAATATATAAATTTCCACATTCTATTCTATTATGGAAACTATTCTTTTTTGTTACATAAGATAGACACTTTGGACTCGGAGTCATTGACTTATTTCGAACCTGCACCACTAGATTGGATGACCATGAGTTAATCCCAACTGGTTATGAAAACTATTTTGGTGTACAATAGCTTGATTTTAATACTAAAAATATAAATGCTCCACTAATATATTAAATTAATAAATATTGAAAATAACATGCAATTTAGTCAAAAATATCATATCTTGGCCGAGACATTATGGAGGGAGAAGTTTGAGCTATTCTCCTTGCCATGAGATCTGCAGCAGGTCTCGGTCTTCAGAGTTGCTCATTTTACTCTGATAACCTTGAAGTTATTCAAGGAATTAATCATAGGAAGGGAATCAACTGGAGGATTCGCCCAATGGTTTCTGAAGCCTGCAAGTGGATAGGACGATTCCCAAATTAAAAAGTCGCTCATGTGCGGAGGGATTTTAACAGTGTAGCTGATATGATGGTCAAGTGTGTGAGGCTTAACATCGATGTTTCTAGATGTCCCGGTTACTCGGTGATTGAGTTCTTTAGTAGTATTAATAATTTGTATAATATTAGGGGTATAGGGTACCTTTCGTTTTTGTACTTTTTTAAAGACCAAAAAAATGAAAAGAAGGTAATCAAAGTCATGATTTCGGAACAAGAAAGGAAAATAAAATGTTTAGGTCCTGTTTAGTTTGTGAAAATAATGAGCATTTTCTATTTTCATTTTCAATTTTTTTTTAAAATATTAATGAAAACATGTTTGGCTAGAGACATTGAAAACAATTTTCTAAAAAATTAAATGAAAACATGACTATATTGATGAATGTGAAATCAACATTTTTCATATTTTTTGAAAATATTGGAAAAGATAATGAAAATCATTTTTACAAAATACAGAAAATATTTTCATTAAGCATTGCCGCAAGTGAAAAGATTCCTATTTGTTTTATTACTCCAGCTGCTATGAAGAGAATTCTTTTAGTTTGTTGTTCCAGCGTTTGTGAAGAGAGATCTCTTCCCCCTCATATGGCGCCTAGACCATCATCCAGTCATGTCTAATTTGTTCCGGTTCCAACCCTCGTAAGTCATCACGACCACCCTGTCCATCCTCCAAAAACAACTTCTCATGAATCTGTTTCCCATTAAGTCATCTCTATTTACTATATTTTTTTTATTTGTCATCTATAATATTATTATTTATTTATTGATTATAGCAGATTTTGGAAAACAAACAAGAATGGGGCAAAGAAGCAGTTGCTAGTTTTGATTCCTTATTTTAAAGTATTGAAACTGATGTAGATCAACTATGGGTACTTGATTCACCTATTCCATCTCGAAGGGGTTGTCCAGATGTTCAATTCTTATAGGTATATATATAGTGATTTTTATTTGTTTACTTATTGCAATTGTGGCAAATGTAATATGAATTTTCAGGGAGATGGATTACTGGGGTTGTTAGAGAATGCACCACAAGGATGGCGATTTCGATTGTGCGTGCGGAGAATAGTGACAAAACATTCTTCAGATTGTGATTTTGTTTTGTTCATTTTGGATTCATAGGTGGGTATGGAGTAGATATGGAACAGAGTTAAGATTCGCTATTGTGATGGTGCTTCCTTTACTTATTGATTTTTGTATATTTTTAAAATATTTAAAAATGATATATGTCTTTGCAGACTGTAGGACTACAGTTTACAGGGCAATGTATATTGAAAGCTGCCATTGAAGAGTTAATGGAAAAGGGAATGCGCAATGTCAATCAAACACTTTTTCATGGCGAATATTCTAGTGGTTTAGCCTTGATATTGCATTGTGAGGAGTTCAAAAGTCTCTTCTCAAATAATGTTTAAGTCAGGTGTCTAGCTGATGGTGGAATGTTTATGGATGCATAATTTCCTAATTAATATCTCTTAATATTTTTATTTATATTATTGATCATAGACAAATATATAATCTTCAAATTTTTAAAATGATGTATCTAATGGACACGCCCTTATAGACATCTTCCATGGGGTCGTTACCTTACACAACGTTTCAAAGAATCTACCTCCTACTTGTACCGATCACCTTGATCCAACCTCCCACCCAGCTAAGAGCCTCTCACTTTATTCTCAGAATGTGGAGCAATTGTCCATGGTGGTCCTAGGGTGTGATAAAATTAAGTAACAAATAAAATATCCACAGACCGCAAGTGTACGGGTCGTTCCAGATAATATATAAATAATACGGATTTTGTTCTCAGAAACGGATAGTTATGACTATCGTGTTTATCAATTAAGGAGGATTAATTGTAAATAACGAAACGGAAATAAATAGATGTTTGTTTTGGTTTTGAAGTATAACTAAGAGATGCAATAAAATAAATTAACGAAATGATCAACTGAAAGTAAAGGTGTAAAGGTGTAGACACAAATATGAGATGTACTTGATTCTCGCAAGAGATCCACCTAAGTTCATACAACTAATGTCTCTGTTTAAGGGCTACGTTGATATTTGTGTACTAGTCGAAACTCTAATATCTCCTAACGCCATGTTGGGTGGACCTAGGAGCTATCCTAAGATACTATAATCCCTCCCAAGAGATTATATCTACTTACGGATGTGAAGCTTCTTACCTTTTAGCCAAGCCTCTCAATCAATAACGGACATCACACGTCTATTACCTATGTTTGTAATTAAACTAT
Source organism: Nemophila menziesii (assembly GCA_029959085.1). Classification (NCBI taxonomy): domain Eukaryota; kingdom Viridiplantae; phylum Streptophyta; class Magnoliopsida; order Boraginales; family Hydrophyllaceae; genus Nemophila; species Nemophila menziesii. The sequence goes on along the minus strand of JARWIR010000018.1, from coordinate 22,864,552 downwards.
CTGTTAGATGATTACTCGCGAATAGCCCAATTACTTAAACTTATTTCTAATTGATCAGAAAAGAAATAGTAAATAAGCATACAATAATAGCCACAAAAACCCAACTATAATTAAATAATAAAAACCAAAATGCAGAAATACATTATTTGCATAAACTAGGGCATTAGCCTATTATATTCAAACTAAAAACTGAATATAATATAATTATATTCATGACTAGAAAAACAAACACCTACTATTTAAAGTTAAAGATTCTGAAAAGAGAAAAGCTTGAAGTGTTGATATATAAGAAAAGGCATTATATAATGGACAAAATAATGTTAATCAACCATAAACTACTATAAAATTACAAAATAGATAATGGTTTGTTTCGACTGTTAACCAGTTTTGGCCTTCAGAAAGCTTTTTCGGTTTTTCTTTTTCCGAACTTGAGATCGCATTCCTTTGAGGGTTACAAGACTAGGAGTTAGACGGTAGTAGTTATGTGAGTCTTCATATAGACATGACGGTAAGCGTTTATATTTTTGGGAGTAAATATTATATTCCAGATATTTTTTGGAGTACTTATTATATTCCAGATAATGATTAGTGAGAGTTAAACGCAATTGACCAAATTTTAGAAAATGTGGTGAGTTATCCACAGAAATCTTACACGCAACTGTATCTGGAAAACTCCGAGGAAGATGAATTATCTTTTTGTTAGACCACATGTGTTTATCGTAATTCTCCAACACCCAAACAATAAGATCTTTTTTGTATGTGAACCCAATTGACAACTTGTCATCATCTACAATAAACATCTGGAACCGATAATCACTTCTTGAAATCCATTCGGGTACAAAATCTAAAGGGAGGTTAATGTGCATGGAGCTCTTTCCATCCATGGTAAATCGTATTATATCTGTATCTTCCGAACCTTGTGTGTAAAAATAAGTCACACCGTAACAAACATCATTTTGGCATTGATAGAATGTATAACAAAACCCACTCGCTAGAGTAACATCAAGGGTTTGATAAAACAAATCATCATTTCCAATAGTTACCAGCTTCACATATATATGGTAAAAATCTCTCTTAGCGTAAAAAATAATTATCTTATAGTTACCGGTTGATGAATCAAAACCCAAAAGAGCTTTAAGCATTCTTTCAGAAAATATTGATTTATCCTTCAATCGAAGCACATGTTTAGTGGCTGGGTTTCTTATTCGAAACTCACTCTTATCCCTTTTTACCTCCAGCACTAAGCCATAGGAGCAATCTTCGTAAAAATATGCATCATCGTTCCTTTCATATTCAACATATTCAATTACAGGGTATATAATATTCTTCAGCTTCTTCTGATGATTCTCAATAAAGAAGTTTTGCTGAGTAATAATGTTCCATGACTTGCACACAGTTCTGCATTTTAGTACACTTTTTACTTCCAAACGGCTCAAAATATCAATAATAATTTCATCAGGCATCATCATTATTATATTACATCCACCCTGTCAAATAACAAATAATAAGTCTCTAAACTTGACATATATATATCCCTATATTATGCAAATAATATAACATAAATCCATATATTAAATTTATAAGGTGGCGGAAAGCTATTAACATAATTTTTAACCCTACCCTATATTTATATAAATGAATTTCTTTGTTTTTTAAAATTGAGGAGGGACATAGCCCTGGCTTTGGCTCCTCCACAAATTAAAAATATAACTATGCAATAATCAAAATAATACGAAGCAAATAAAATTATGTGCTATCAATTTACTGTGAAATATTAACAATTCTAAACAACTTTTACAACCCTAGATGATTAATACTAATCTTAAAAAAACAAATTATGTTAAGAAAAGCATCTATTTAATTACCAGTAGAGATTGACTAAAAAAAAATTAACAGAACAGATTGAACAAAAAAATAATTACCTGAATAGATTGACAACTCCTTTTTCGGATATTCATTCTTCTCGAACCATATAAACTACTAACCTAAATGCAAAACCTGATTTATAAATTAAAAAACCCGAACTGAGTATGGATGTGTTAGTTGGGTCGGTCCACTCTGCCTTTCTATTAGGCCCATTAGTTTTACTTGTGAGGCCTTAAAAGACCCATAAAACTTGACCAAAAGGAAAAGAAAACTTACCAAAGAAAATGACTCCATAGAAATTCTTACTATAAAATAGAATGTTAATTCTTAACGGGATTTCAAAACTTTGGTAATAGTTAAGAAAAAAGGGATATGTATCTAATGGACACGCCCTTATAGACATCTTCCATGGCGTGGTTACCTTACAGAACGTTTCAAAGAATCTACCTCCTACTTGTACCGATCACCTTGATCCAACCTCCCACCCAGCTAAGAGCCTCTCACTTTATTCTCAGAATGTGGAACAATTGTCCATGGTGGGTCCTAGGGTGTGATAAAATTAAGCAATAAATAAAATATCCATAGACCGCAAGTGTACAGGTCGTTATGTAAATAATATGGATTTTGTTCTCCGGGGCGGATAGTTATGACTATCGTGTTTATCAATTAATACTAGAATTAATTGTAAATAACGAAATGGAAATAAATAGATGTTTGTTTTGGTTTTGAGTTATAACTAAGAGACGCAATAAAATAGATTAACGAAATGATTAACTGAAAGTAAAGGTGTAAAGGTGTAGACTATGTTGTAGATCTCCCCGCCTAGGCGCGCCTAGGCGCCGCTTAGGCGTCAACTCCCCCCTTAGCCGCTTATGCCTAGTTAAAACTCTAGGGGTTTTTGCCTAGCGCCTTAGTCACCGTAGAATAGGCGCCTAGCTCGTCTAGGCGCCGATTGATGGCAAAAAATGCCCGCCTAGGCGCCGATTAATGGCAATACATGCTAGCATAGGCCTTCTTGTTATTTTTCTTTTTCTCGAGAATTCTTTAATTGATATTATAACTCAATATTTAGTATTATTATATTTACTATAGTGTTTTTTGATGAATTTTGTGACTTAAATGGTTAAAATTGTTATAATTACTACATATATATTACTTAATATACAAATTACACAGCGGGATTCAAAACCGTATAATTCCGCCTAGGCCCCGTATAATCCTGCCTAGGCGCTAGGCCCCAGTCGACCGCCTAGGTCGCGAAACCGAGATCTACAGCATAGGGTGTAGACACAAATATGAGAGATGTAACTGAGTCTCGCAAGGGATCCACCTAAGTTCATACAACTAATGTCTCCGTTTAAGGGCTAAGTTGGTATTTGTGTACTAGTAAGGACTTTAATATCTCCTGGCGCTCTGTTGGGTAATTGATAAGTAATATGAAACTAACCCGATCGAAAGAACATCAATAAACATCCTTTGTGTTCTTCAACCAAACACTACGAGGAATAGAGTAGCCGTCGATCTGGATGCTTGGTGCAGTTTATTTTTGTTACATAGGACAGCCAAACTCGTAGTCATTGACTCGGTTTGAACCTTCACCACTAGATTGGATAACTAAGGCCCTGACCAGTGAGCTAATCTTTTTATTTTTATCAATTAGTTATAAGATGTTTAGTCCTTTTACTTTCTATATTAATTAGTTACTAATATGTTTAATCTTTTTACTTTTGATACTTTATATATATGATAAGTAAATTGATCTAATGGACTCTTTACAAATTTTGGATAGCTTAGGTGTTCATAGCAAAATGTCCATAACTTTTTTAATTCAACTCCGAATTGCGAATTATATCTCCTCACGCGATCTAGACTTCAAGAGTTATCTCGAGTGCAAATTTCATGATCAAAATTAACGCCAATTATTTAACTTGAAATTTCGTATCTGTAGTTATCAGTTTTTTACACTTAACACACAAATCATCTCAAATTATTACATTTGGATAAAATAAAATCTCAAAGTACTACTAGTGATTTAGATGTTACTGATCAATATTAAATAGTACCTTTTCTTTTTCCTCTACTACCATCGCGCCTAGGTACACGCAAAACACAATGTAGCTAGATTCCTAGGAAGCTAGTTAGTACTAATAGGGCATTAGGAACCGTAGGGCAATAACCGTAGTTGAGTGTTTTTTATTACCCATGATTGTAAACTATGATGTATTTTCTTTTCACTTTATTATAATATAATTATATTCATGACGAGAAAAACAAACACCTACTATTTATAGTTAAAATTTCTGAAAGAGAAAAGCTCAAAATGTTGATATCATTGTTCTAAAAGGCGCTAGGCGGTACTAGGGCGGTCGACCACCTTCGAGCGCCTAGACAGATAGGCGGCCTATTAATCAGAATTTAGGCGGTCTTTACCTAGGCGATTTTTTATACTATTTTATATTAAATATAGTTCAAACTCTAACTTAAGTAGTTTTTTTTTATATTTTTCATATGTTTTGGGTTGAATTAGATTGATATAGTTATTTATGGACTAGCATGCTAGGTAGTATTCATGTTGGGAAATTCATTAAAATCTGATTGGGTAGTTTATTAATTAAATTGTGCGTAGACGAATCTTCAAGCTACCTTCGAGAGAAATTCTAGACGAATCGTATTTTAGAACGCCTAGGCAGCCTTGTTTAAAAACACTTTAAAAACACTGGTTGATATATAAGAAAAGACATTATATAATGGACAAAATAATGTTAATCAACCACAAACTATTATAAAATTACAAAATAGATAATGGTTTACTTCTGAATACATAAGTAAAATTAAAACAGGAGACTGTTAACCAGTTTTGGCCTTTAGAAATCTTTTTCTGTTTTTTTTTTCCGAACTTAAGAGCACATTCCTTTGAGGGATACAAAACTAGGAATTAGACGGTAGTGTTTCTTTGAGTCTTCATATAGACCTAATGACGCTAAGCGTTTATATTTTTTGGAGTAAATATCATATTCCAAATAACGATTAGGGATAGTAAAACGCAATTGACCAAATTTTCTAAAATTTGGTGAGGTGTCCACAGAAATCTCATTAGCATCTGGAAAAGTCCGAGGAAGAGAAATTATCTTTTTGTTAGACCATATGTGTTTATCGTAATTCTCCAACACCCAAATATGGAGCTTTTTATTGTATATGAACCCAATTGACAACTTGTCATCATCTATAATAAACATCTGGAACCGAAAATAGTAGCGAGAATCGTAATTTATTCTTGGGATCGATTCGGTTAAAAAATCTAGAGGGGGGTTGATGTTCATGGAGCTCTTTCCATCCATGGTAAATCGTATTATATCTGTTTTTGCCAAATCTTCTGCGCAAAAAGTCACACCGTAACAAACATCATTTTGGCATTGATAGAATTGATGATAACGATACTCATTATCCGAGAGAGTAATATTAAGGGTTTGATATATCAAATCATCATTTCCAATAGTTACCAGCTTCACATATATATTTTCACTTCCTTCATTACTGTAAAAAATAATTATTTTATAGTTTTCCGTTGATGAATCAAAACCCAAAAGAGCTTTAAGCATTCCTTTAGGAAGTATTGATTTATCCTTCAATCGAAGTACTTGTTTAGTGGCTGGGTTTCTTATGTGAAGCTCACTCTTATCCCTTGTTACCTCCACCACTAAGCCATAGGAGCAATCTTGGTGAAAATATATATCATGTTTCATTTCATATTCAATTTGAGGGTATTTAATATTCTTCAGCTTCTTCTGATGCTTCTCAATAAAAAAGTTTTGCTGAGTAATCATGTTCCATGACTTGCACACATTTCTGCATTTTAGTACACTTTTTACTCCCAACCAGCTCAAAATATCAATAATAATTTCATCAGGCATCATCATTATTATATTACATCCACCCTGTCAAATAACAAATAATAAGTCTCGACATATATATCCCTATATTATACAAAAAATATAACATAAGTCCCTATATTAAATTTATAAGGTGGGGAAAGCTATTAACATAATTTTTAACCCTGTATTTATATAAGATGAATTTCTTTGTTTATTAAAATTGAGGAGGGACATAGCCCTGGCTTTGGCTCCTCCACAAATAAATAATAAATATGCAATAAACAAAGTAACACATGAGCAAATAAAATTATGTGCTAACAATTTCCGGTGAAATATTAAGAATTTTAGACTACTTTTATACAACCCTAGATGATTGATACTAATCTTATAAAAACAAATTATGTTAAGAAGAACATCTATTTAATTAATTGACAAAAAAAAAATTACCTGAATAGATTGACAACTCCTTTTCTTCGGGATATTCATACTTCTCGAACCAGATAAACTACTAACCTAAATGCAAAATCTAATAGCATATAATTTATATAAAAAAACCAAACTGGGTGTGTTAGTTGGGTCGGTTTACTCTGTCTTTCTGTTAGGCCCATTAGTTTTTTTACTTTTGAGGCCTTAACAGGCCCATAAAACTTTCTTAAAATTTTAAACCTGATATTTTTTTCATATTATAGAAATTATTACCTATTAAAAATAATGTTACAAATTTATTGTTTACTTAAAATTTCAAACACTTTTTTCTTGCTTTTTTTATTATTATTTTATTAAAATATTAAAATTTATATTTACAATACACATTTAAAATATCAAGATATTTTATTAAAGTATTTTTATAATGATAAAAATATTTATTATGTTTTTTATAAGGGTCAATTACCTTAGGGTCTTGAGGAAAATCATAGTGTCATATAAGAACCAAGTGATTCCTCTTTCCTACTTAGAGACCTCAAAATTGACAAATATCATTACTACCCTTGTAGTGTATATAAGACAAAACAAAAAAATATTCTCTCTCCTTCATTACCATTAATCTCTCTCCTCCTTTATCAATTTTTCTCTCTCCTCCTTCATTAACTATCAATAATTTCCAGTTTCGACCATCGACCACCGCCGGATAAAGTACTGAGCATGGAACAAGTACTAAGCATAAAGTACCGAGTATGGAAAAAGTACTGAGCATGGAAAAAGTATTAAGCATAAAGTACTGAGCATAGAAAAAGTACTGAGTATCGAAAAAAGTGCCGAGTATCGAAATTTTTTGCTGATTATTCGAATTTTTTGTTGAGCCGTTTTACTGAGCATGCTTGTTTGCTCAGTAACTTTGCTGAGCATGCTCACTAACTTTGCTGAGTATTAAGAAAATTAATTGAATTTTTATATTTTCTTGATTCAAATTTAGAGAGAAATTGCTGAGTATAAAATTACAATATTTAATTAAATAATATTACAATATAATTTAAATAATTACAAGAATAAGAAAAAAATATTTCAAAGTCAACATTTGAGTATTAGAAAAGGGAAAAAAATTAAAAAGAAAACAAAATCATCAAAGCCGACTTATCGAATAAATGGAGTTTAGATTTACACGAAAGCCTTGTTCAGTTGTCCTTGTAGCATTTTGAGCACATGTTCATCATTGCTGTTGTAGCCAACTTAATATGTTGAAATCTTTTGATACAAGACACTACTAAAAAACCAAACCATAAATGTAAACTTCATCTAAAAAACTTGCTGAGCCTTTTACCTAACCTAAAAAACTTGCTGAGCCATTTACCTAACCCAAAAAAACTTCAACTAAAAATAACATCATCTTACCAAACTAATTCACCCTTTCTTTATTCGGATTTGAGGCTTCAGATGAACCTTGTTGAGCTTCATCTGACAAAAAAAGGATAAAAAAGAGAAACAGAATCACGAAACAAGAACAAATCTACTGCATAAACTTGGTGAGCATCTCAAATTGACTTCCTGCCCGAGATTCGAGCTTCGTCTGCACGGATATAAGCACAAAAACAGCTTCGTTCATCCATGGTTTTCAAAATCGAAGCTATCTTCTTCACTAACACCTCTTGATTCACAGAGGTGTGCTGCCGCCAGATCTCCACCACCACCTCGCACCACCACGCCGAACCACCACCTCGCACCACCATCTCGCACCACCACCTCGAACCACCACCTCGCTGCCGCCAAATCTCCACCACAAACCCGAACGAGCTTCGAGCTCCATCTCTGAAGATTCACCACCAGCAGCCATGGCCATGGCTGCTATTAGAAAGCTGAGTAACCAAAAAAAAACTGCGTGGAGAGAAGAGAGAGAAAGAGATAAGGGTTTGACCGATTTTTTTTAGAGTTTAGAATAAATGGTGAAAAGGTTAATATATATAAGAACTAAAATACAAAAAGGGGCAAAAAGGTAATTGAAATTTTTGTCTATAGTTTTAATCTTTTGTTGTGGCCTTTAGTAAGAAGAGAGTATAGACGCGGTCTTGTTGGATTTCGGGGTGAGTTTTCAAGACTCTTTGGGTAATAATCTCTTTTTATAAAAGTTAGGTGCACAAATTTTGTGAACTAAAGGAATTAATAGTTTGTAAAAAGTAGGACATGTATTGTATTATAGTAATACGTATTCTATCTTTTCCTTTTTTTGTCATAGAAAGAAAAGAGAATTACAAATTACAAAGTTTACTAAAGAAATTAGATGAAGCAATGACCGAATAGTCTTTTCATTGTGCTATATCGATGTTTCTTCTGGTGCATTTTGCAATTGCATCTGCAATTCTATTATGTTGTCGATTCACATATGATATCTTCCATGTCGGGAACTCGTTAATCCACCCTTTTATTTCATTCACGATAGGGTTCAAGCTCCAATGAAGCTTTCCCTTCCCATTAATTCCTTGAACAAGTTCAAGGTTGTCAGAGTAGAATGAACTACTCTGTATTTTTTTCCTCCCCACCGATCTAAGAGCTAACAGCATCGCCCAAGCTCCTCCTTCAATAACATTCTCACTCTACACCTCGTTGCTTTCCTTTCCGTAATCATTCCTTGCGTATTTACCCCAATAGCTGCGATAGCTGCCGGTTCCCACTCCTTGTTAAAATATGCGTCACTAAACCAAACCAAATCTGCCTTGTCCTCCATTACGGAAAGATAGTTGTTAGAATTGGGTGTTTCTTTTGTAAGGTTATCTTTCCCATAGGATCTTTTCCTTTTACCTTCAAATAATTTTGAAATAACTTCTCTCATGTTTTGCGTTATATTTATTACTGACCATTCTTTTCTATCGAAAAAACCTTTCATTCTTTCCTTCCAAATATTCCAAGTCGTGACGAGCGAAATCGCTATAACTTTCCTTCTTTCCCACCCATTATTTGTGTAGTTTGTTATCGTATTTTTAATCCAATCAGCAAACGTTACCTTTTCATCTACATTAACTTTAATTTGTAATGGGGACTCTGCCCATGCCATCATGCTTAACGGACAATATAGCACTATATGATCTGAATTTTCCTTTTCACTTTCACACCATTCGCAAATGTTATCGTTCTTACATTTCCTCCTCATAAGATTACTTTTTGTTGGAAGGATATCCTTGCAAACTCTACAACAAAAGTTTCTAATTTTAGACGGTACATTTGCGTGCCATATAGTATTCCATAAGTCAGTATCATTATCTCTTTCCCCTTTTTCTGATGATTGTGGAGTAGCCTTAGTTTCTTCGTTAGATAGTAAATGATAACCAGATTTTGTCGTGTAGTCCCCATCTTTAGTAAAAGCCATATAATCCTATCCTCATTTATCGCTCTTGTGAGTGGAATTTTTAAAATTTCACTGGAAACAATGGGATCAAATAATTCTTTAATGAGTTCGATGTTCCACCCCAAGGAGTCCTCTGTCATGATATCGCATACCCTTTTTGCATTAGTTTGACTAGTACCTTCAATCTTGTAATTCCCATATAACCACCTATGTTCCCATATTTTCACTGTTTTACCGTTTCCCACTTGCCAAACAACATACTTCTTTAGCATTTGAATTCCTTTGTATATGCTCGCCCAACTCCAAGACCTCCTGTTTTTGAGTTTAGTATCCCATAACTCATTCATTGGAGAATATATTCTTTTTAACACCTTATACACTAGAGAATCCTTATTTTTTATAATTCTCCTGGTTAGCTAACAAGGCTAAATTCATTTTTTGGAATTCCCTAAAATCAATTCCTCCATTCTTTTTACTTTTTGTAACTCCCATCCAATTGATCCAATGAATTCTTTTCTTATTCCTATTATCCTACCAAAAATTTGCAACTAGAGAAGATAATTTTTTACATAATGTTTTTGGAAATTAAAAATCGACATGGCATAATTCGGTATCGCTTGTAGAACCGCTTTAATTAGAACTTTTCACTCCTATGAAAGTAAAGACGCCATCCAGGGAGCTGATTTTGTAAGATTGTTCTTTTTTATGTATACTTTTTTTACTATCTTCTTCAAGTAATAGATCAAAATATATATATGAGACGAAAAGAGAGATAAAATTCTACTTTTAAAAGTAGGCTCCCAAGGTCACGACTTCTTTATCTTCATGATCCCTGGTATTTCGTCCTCCCCTTTTACGCACCAAAGTAAAGATCTTCTTCATCTCTCCTGATTTATTATTTATTAAAATTCTTGTAATTTTATTTTCTATTTTTATTCTCCAACACACCTTTTTAATTTCATAATTCATTTATTTTATAATTTAAATTTCGTTTTGATATGGTAATAATGTATATGATTTTATGAACTTTAATTAAAATTGGGTGATTAAGCAATTGTAAAACAGAGACTCAATTGGCCTGATATTGATCAGATTACTTCTTATTGGAGAGAATGATATTTCATTAAGTTTGGTTCAATATGCTAAAGGCAATATTGGTGTTTTCTGAGTGAAAGATTGTTATGTTATGTTGTTTGATAGGTTTAATTGGGATTGAAATTTCATAGGATTCAATCTAACGTTGTTGGAATAACATTTTGGGTGTCAAAAGTACAAGATCAACGGCGTCCGCTTAGTCAAGGTGAAGAAGTGGCGCAATAGGTGCAGAGCAACAATGTTTGACCGAGTTACATTCTATTAGACCCTTATTTGAAGGTCCCACATATGAAGAGGTTGTAGAAGTTGCACAATTTGATCGGAGCCCAATTATTCAAATCTAAAACCCTGTTACAACTCCTCTTGGTATTTTGTTGAACAAGTTTTGTGCTCGAAAAAATATTACTCAATAAACTTGTCAGGATAATCATGTTTTAACTGATTTAATATTCTTAAGGAGTCGTTTGGATAAAAAGTCGCAGGTGAAAGAGGCTGGCATCTCAATGGACTGGGTAAACGTGTTGAAAAATTACTATGAAAATTTAAATGATCGAAAATATGCTTACGTGATAAATTTGCATTATGCGCAGAATGCACTGAAAAGAAGAAGATAAACAGGGAGGATTGCTTCATTTTAAAACATGGACAATTCACATAGTTAGAAAGCTCGAAGCTAAGGGTCAGCATAAATCATAAAACCTGTTTTGTTTGGGTATCCCAGTAAAAAAAAGGACTTCTTGTACACCTAGAATACTCTCATTTGACCCGCATACAAATTAATGAAGGAGATGTCGTTTACTGGGAGATGAACATTAATTAATTTATGGACTATGATAGGCCTGTTGAGGGAATAATGATCTCTCACTCGGGTCTATCTGTTAATTATTTCATTCCTCCAGCTGAACTTAGACTCGAGCCCATTAGCGAAATGTGCGATGATTTTCAGGGGTGAACGAGCAAGGACTAATGTTGTGGCGAGCTAAAGTTACAACTCTGGTAGGACTTGTGATGGAAACAATATACTTAGAAGATATTTTGTACACTGTACGTCGGCTATATCAATTTTACATAACAAATACACTTGTATATAATTTAGATGATAAACTAGTTTTAATGATACTTTTAATTAACTTTTAATTATTTAACTTATTTGTTACTTTAATGATATATTTTTGAATATATACAATTGCAACATGATTACATTTTGGGAAATTATCCAGTAAGAAAAGATAATGTGTCATAATGCTTTGCATTGCAAATCTTTTGTTGAAATTGGAAATATTTTTTTTTAAGTAATGTCTCTTAGAGTCTGGTTGGTATGCTAAAATGACTGTGTTAATAATTATACCATACTTGATATATAATAAGAATAGAGATGGGAATAATTAAATCATTCTAATCATATACTTGGTAAATCAATATAGTATAAATGGATAAGGAACGATTTATACACAATTACACGATTATTGTAAACATCAATAAACGTGAATACCCTCAAGTTGGTGCTTCTCAATTTGTTCCACCTTGAGTGCACTGGTTTTAATTTAAATATTAGGTGTTAAATTTTTGTATAAAACTGAGAGTGCAAGTAGCTATGGAGCAAGCTATCTGTGCACCAAGTTGGATTGAAGTAATCTTAGACAAATAATAATATATATCACTCCTTTCTTTCTCACCTGCATCTCTACATATAGAAGGTTTTACGAAATTGTTATTAAATAGATTAAAATATCACACCCTTGGATCAAAATGGATTAGCAAACTTATAATCTTTTCTTTGTCAAAAAATTACTTTGATTGAAACCTGAAATGACTCTAATTCTTTTTCACATATATATTCTCTATCCATTTACATTTACTGAGAGAAATAGTCACTAGTTAACTAAGCAATTTGCATTTCTGGTGTATACATACTAGTCATATAATGATATAAACACCGATAACTCATATAATAAAAATCGTTGGCTGAAACATCAATAAACTTATAACCCATATTAGAAAGATCGTTTGCGTAGAACATAAATAAGCATGTAAGTAATTTTCATGCTTTAGATTTTGATCTACAAACTCTTTTCATGTCCTGTTAATACCATATCATCACAGTAAGCAAGATCAGACAGTAAATACGCCAAGAATATAAATTATAAACAAATACTAATTAATAATCTATATTATTATCCAAAATCGTGTTCTTGATGAGATGAATCAATTGTAAAAGACCATTCAACTACTTATAAGTGCAGTACAGAATAAAAAATGCATATATACATATATTAAAAAAGTTTGAAAATCAATGATAAATAGGAATTTAATTGAAAAAGTATAAAGCTGGAATGCTTAAATAGGGCAGATCATCTATGATTTGGATGTCAGGGATCAATGTAGAATGGCGTCTTTTTTTTTTCTTCTACCGTCACACCTATGGTACACACAAAATACTAAGGCCCTGTTTGGTTTGTGAAAATAATAAGGGTTTTCTGTTTTCATTTTCTATATTTTTGAAAATACTAATAAAAACGTGTTTGGCTACAGAAAATGAAAACAGTTTTCTGGAAAATTTAATGAAAACAGTGCTATATTGGAGAACGTGAAATCGACGTTTTCCATATTTTCTGAAAATTTTGAAAAGAAAACGAAAATCATTTTCTGAAAATATATTATGAAAACAAAAACAGAAAATGTTTTCACAAACCAAACAGGGCCTAACAATTTCTCTTGATTCTTAGGAAATACAAGTTTTTTTTTTGCTCGGCAATTAGGAAATACAAGTTGAATAAGGGTAACAGAGAAAAAACATTAGTTGAGTGTTTTTGAGGTTCTATTACCTGGGATTGTATTATCTTTTGAGTTAATTATAATAAAATCATATTAATCACTAGAAAAGAAATTGTTAATCAACCATAAACAATATATTTGGAAAAATAGATAATGGTTTATTTCTGAATACAATCCATCAAAAAATTAATAAGTAAAATAAAAAGAAGAAACCATTAATCAATTGTGGGCTACAAAAAGCTTTTCTTTGTTTATCTTTTTTTGAACTTGAGAGCGCATTCCTTTGAGGTATACAAGACTAGGAGTTAAAAGGTACTGTGTATTTGGGTCTTCATTTAGACCTGATGACGCTAAGAGTTTACATTTTTTGGAGTAAGTATCAAACTCACACGCATCTGGGGAATCCAGAGAAATAGGAATAATCTTTTTGTGAGACCAGATGTGTTTATCGTAATTCTCCAACACCCAAACATGGAGGTCTTCTTTGTATATGAACCCAATTGACAACTTATCATTATCTACAATAAACATCTGGAACTGAAAACAATTGCAATTATTATATCTTCTTCCTAGAATCAATTCTGTTCGAAAATCCAGAGGGAGCTTGATGTTCATGGAGCTCTTTCCATCCATGGTAAATCGTATTATATCTGATTTTGCCAAATCTTGTACGCAAAAAGTCACACCGTAACAAACATCATTTTGGCATTGATAGAATGGATAACAATACTGACCCGATAGAGTAACATCAAGGGTTTGATAAATCAAATCATCATTCCCAATAGTTACCAGCTTCACGTATATATTTTCACTTCCTTTATTCTTGTAAAATATAATTATCTTATAGTTACCAGTTGATGAATCGAAACCCAAAAGAGCTTTAAGCATTCTTTCAGAAAGTATTGATTTATCCTTCAATCGAAGCACTTGTTTAGTGACTGGGTTTCTTATTCGAAGCTCACTCCTATCCCTTTTTACCTCCAGCACTAAGCCATAGGAGCAATCTTGGTGAAAATATATATCATGTTCCATTTCATATTTAATATTCTTCAGACTTTTCTGATGCTTCTCAATAAAGAAGTTTTGCTTAGTAATAATGTTCCATGACTTGCACACAGTTCTGCATTTTAGTACACTTTTTACTTCCAAACGGCTCAAAATATCAACAATTATCTCATCAGGCATCATCATTATTATATTACATCCACCCTGTCATATAACAAATAATAATCACGTGAACTTTTTTCGGGAGTATAGTGCACCATAGTTCTCTATATTATGCAAAACTTACATATATATTATAGGGAAGCTATACCATAAGTCCCTGTATTAATTTAATAGGGTGGGGAAAGCTATTAACATAATTTTGTTTTTTAAAATTGAGGAGAGACATAGCTCTGGCTTTGGCTACTCCACAAATAAAAAATATTAATATGCAATAATCAAAGTAACACATGAGCAAATAAAATTATGTGCTAAGAGATATTAACAATTTATAATAATCTGATAAAAACAAATTATGTTAAGAAGAGCATCTATTCAATTACAGAATAGATTGAACAAAATAATTATTACCGATTGACCATAAGAAAAAAAATTACCAGAATAGATTAACCGAAAATATAATTACCTGAGGTAATTGACAATTCCTTTTTCGGACATTCATTCTTTTCGAACCAGATAAACTACAGACCTGAATGCAAAACCTGATAGACAGATTTTAAAAATAAAAAACCCGAACTGGTATAGTTGGGGTCAGTCCACTTTGCCTTTCTGTTAGGCCCATTAGTTTTTGTACTTTTGAGGCCTTAAAAGACCCATAAAACTTGACTAAAAGGAAAAAGACTTACCAAAAAAAAAAAATGACCCCATAGAAATTCTTACTATAATATAGAATGTTAATTCTTAGTAAAAATTTTAATATGTTTGGTATAGTTTGGAAGTAGTTTAAAAAAAAGTAAGATATGTATTATTATTGAGTTAACCTATAAACTTATTACATAATTCTAAGATTGTTCTTCTTTACTATCTTCATCCAACGGGAGTATATATATATATATATATATATATATATATATATATATATATATATATATATATATATCAGTAAATTTATATTCAACCAATTATATATGTACGTCAATATATATATTTGCACACTTTATTCTATTATGAAGTGTACAATAATTTAATTTTAATACTAAGAATATGAATACTTCACTAACATATCAAAGTAATAGATATTGAACTTTAAATTGTAAAGTGTGGGAAAGAACCTACAATTTAGTCAAAACTATAAAGTATCTTGATTGAGAACTATCAACAAAGTTATCAACAATCTGGATGGAGAATATGAGGAAGAGGTTAGCAAAGGCTCAATTCCTGAACAACAAAGAAAAATGAAATAATTAATGTGGTTCCATTTTACACGTTGTTCATATTTGAAAACTCAATTGATACAATCTTAAAAAAAATCGAACACATACAACATTTTTATTTTCATACCACATAGGCTTAAAAATCCTATTAATAAATGCTAAATAAAATAACCGATCCTCAATTAGAATCAAAAATAATTCTAGCAGTCGTACATTCGCTTCTATCCTTCGTAATTGGTGTCTCCTAAGGTGTGATAAAATAATGATATAAACAAGTGCAAATAAACACACTATGCTGAGCACGGTTCTGCAATTATTACAGGACGTATGCAAGTTTTAATAATAATAAGATTCGTTCCTCAGAGACTACGAAAGTTAGGAAGAACTTATGCAATTTATCAAGTGCAACTATTTAGCTAGAAATAATAATACACAAGTAGAAAGAAGAGATAGATAGATTTTATTTGGTTTTTGAATAAGAAAACTAAACTAATAAATTAAAGACAGAAAATTAAATAAAAGGAAAGAACAGATAGTACGATAGTTTAGCCTGAGTAATTAGCAAGTAATCCCCACTAGTCTTGTTTTTCTAAACATGTAAGGATGAATCATGTAGTACTCCAATAATCGGTTTCAATTGTGCTAGGTAGTTTAAATTAGGGTTAACCTGTGTCAATAAGGGGTCCTAAGCAAACTTTTCCTACAATTGATTAATGATGCTAACACCAAACCATAATGACTATCTAGTTAGGTTGATTTGTCAGGTCTAAACCTTACACTAGACGCTATGTGTTGTTTCCATAGTTAAGATATGCCTTAGCTAATGACTATCTAACTACTATGAACGTAATTCTATACGGTTGCAATCCGCAAAGAAAACAGACTATAAATCAAACACATTAACAGAAAAATAAAACATGAATTCAATTTAAAACATATAATTCCTAAATTAGATAGATGTCGGCCAAATCTAGGGTTCATACATATATGCTAAAACTCAAGCTAAATTTATTTAATTCATACTAAGAAAATAAAAGAAAACAATTACAGGAATTGAAGGTTGAAGAAGACATAATTGATGCATAACTTCTTCCAGAATATCAATAAGCTCTTGTGACAATTTATTGTTTAACAGGTCATTAAGGACTTCTACTGAGCATGACTCTTCTAAAGGGTTTTTCTTCCCAATTAGTTGAGTATAAAAATCTTCAAAAGCTTTACTGATTTGAGTTTGTTCAGTAAGAATTGTTCCATCTCCATTAACAAGTATAGTAACTTTATTTCTAACTTGTCTGCCCTTGATTATCTTGTAATAATATGTTGAGCTACAGTCACTCTCAATTGCCCAGGTGACTCTAGACTTTTGTTTCCATATTTCATGTTCATTTGTAATAGCAGTTTCCAATTCCTGTAATAATACTTTTTCCTCAACTAAAATTATATCTGTAAACTCCACATTCATTATTCTATCCTGTATATTTCCAAGATTCTTCCTCATATTTTGTATTTGCTCAGAATCTCTTTTAAAATATTGAAAGTTGAATTTCTCTAAGGCTCTTCTAACTTCCTTCTGCTTAGAGTAAAAATTGAACACCTCTGTGCCCTGTATACCTCGGTTTTCCAAGCTTCTCTCACAACATCAAGAAATTTATCATGTTTAGACCAAATATTGAAATACTTGAAAGCATAGGGTCCTCTTTTTTCTTGCTCACCAACAGTGACATGTAGTGCACAATGATCAGATGAAGATGGTGCTAAACATAACATATTTGATTTTATTTTATCAAACCATTTTGCATTGACAAAAAATCTGTCAATCCTACTGGCCCTTAACTAAATAAGGCTTTTGTTTGTCCATGTGTAGAAGTTTCCACAAGTGTTATGTTCATATAGTTCTGCCTCATCTATACATTCTACAAATTGTTCAGCTGAAGCTTCCAATTCATTGCAATTCAATCTATCTTCAATTCTAAGTAATTCATTAAAGTCCCCAATACAGCCAAACATTTCATCTCTATATATATTGCTCCACTTTATCATGTCTCTCCACAGGTTTATTCTTACTTTATCATCATTACTAGCATACTACCATCACAAACAAGTGAATCTGATCCATATTTATCTCAATCAAAATATACTGACGTGTATCTTCAATAACTTTAATACTAATGTTGTTCTTCTTCCAAATAATCCAAATTCTCCCACTAGGATCCTTTGAATAGTTGTTTATAATGTTGTAATATTTATATCTAAATTTCATAATATCTTGCATATTCTGAAATTTCACTTTTGTTTCTAAAATGAAAATCAGTTGTACTTTATTATTGAACATGAAGTTAGCAACATCTTGTTGCCTGAGGAGCATATTCAGACCCCTCACATTCCATAATCCAAAGATCATGGATCAGGTGGTCTTGTTGGTTCCTTTACAGCACTATGTATTATTCTCTGAATATCCTCATCCAGTGTTGTTAAGGGGCTATTAAAATGTTAAATGAATTTTCATTTTTCTTACTCAGTGGATCATAAGAGTTGCTACTAGGTTGGTCCACTGTTCTAGATTTTCTAGTTATTTGCTTCCATCCTTCTTTTGTATTCTCAGTCATGATTTCCTTATTCTTCTCTGAACCATTTTCTATTGTTTTATCAGCCTGTTGAGTACCATTTTCTTTATTCTTTGGCACCCATTCTTTCCTTATTACAGTTTCTCTGCATATATTATGTTTGTAACTCTTACACTTTGGGCATGGTGTCGGTTTTCATTCATTGATAACCTCCACTTCATGCAATTCTTTCATTCCAGTGTCCACATAAATTTTGTTTACAAATTCTTTTGCCAAATCAACTTCTACACAAACCCGGGCAAATCCTAGTCTAGTCCTTGATTCAGTAATTGAATCCATCTGTATTGGCTTCCCAACACCACTAGCAATGTAGATTAATCCCTCTCTTGTCCAAAGGTTCATAGGCATATTTCTGAGTCTAACCCATAGAGGTACCTTGTCCAATTCTACTTTATCAAACGAAATATCTTCCTTCCACTTGCGCAAGAATAATGGTTTTCCAGCAATATGCCAAATCTGCTGTAAAGCCTTATCACAGTTATCCTTATCTTCAAAACTAAAAACTAACATATTTCCATTCGTTCTTATGTTTACCCTACCCAATTCTTTCCATTGATATTTCATAAAATTTGTTATCATGTAGAATTATGGTGGGGTTCCTATGAACTGACTAATTAGGCAATTATCCCATATCTTAGATCCAGTATCCATTAGTAATGAGGTGGTTTTATGACAGTCTTACCTTCTTGTAGAACCGGCTCATGATAATCGAGTGTAAGAATAGGTTCAATCTCACATTCGAATAATACATTCCATTGTTTATTCTGCACCTTACTCGGTTCAACTTCCTTCGGAATCTCAATTTCTTTCTGGACTACCATCAGTGTTTCAATTCTAACCTCTTTTTCCTTGATAACTGTTATCGGCGTTGTTACCCTCACCGGCGATGTTGCTACCGGTGTTACCATCATGATTTGAACCCCAGATCTAGATCCACTTTGACTGCTACCTTGAATCATTGATGTTGGACCAATCGATTTCCCTTTTTCTTTTCAATCTTTACTTGTAGTTGATTTCTCATCATTTGAATGATCCGAGCTCCTATTACGTTGTGGTTCCTTATTATCCTTAAAGATTATGTGATTTATGTTTTGTTTCTTAGCGTTCCGTTTAGGAGGCATTTTTGCAGTGAGAAAGGTTTATAGAAGAAGAGAAGAAGCAGAAGGTTTTGATGTGGTTTTTGGTATAGAGCACTGAATCGGTTTTGGATAATGGATGAATAGTGTTTTGACTCTTTGTTGGATCCCAGAAAGTGTGAGATTAACAAAGAATCAGAAGAGAGAGAAACCAAAAAGTGTGGTTTCTGAGTGTTTTTTGCTATGATTCGATTTAAGAGTAATGTTAGGTATCACCTAAAAAAGTATCACCTAAAAATCACCCATGATGTGGCGGTTAGGTGGTCCAGTCATGGATTTTCTCTTTCCAGATTTACCTTTTTTTCTCTCTTACATGATTGGACCACCTAACCGCCACATCATGGGTGATATTTAGGTGATACCTTTTTAGGTGATACCTAACATTACTCATTATTTAAATCGATGTATTTTTTTTTTTTTTTGAAGAATATAAAAATCTATTAAAATCCATTAAAATCTTGACATAAGAGTCAAAGTAGAGTTTACAAAATCTATGAATTTTTAAAATCTAAAAGAATCCAACAGATTCTTAGTTGAATACATCTCCTTAGATTATGAGAAGTTTAAACAACTAAACAAGGAATTTATGAGTTATCTCCTTAGATTATGAGAAGTTTAAACAACTAAACAAGGAATTTATGAGTTTTAGAGGGGCTTAGAAAAAAATAGGAAAAATAGGTAATAGATGCTAATTTCTCATATCAATTAATACGGGCCATTTTTTTTTTTTGGTACGTCATTATGGGCCGTTGCTTGCAAGTTTATATTAAGTGGGCTGGACTCAGCGGACCAGAATACAACCTAAAATATATTCTCTAAAATACTACTATATTTACGGATAGTATTTAAAATACCAAATATTTCTTTTTTCTCCTTCGGTAATTTATTTATTTTAGTCTCTCTTCTACATAATCGGTTGCTCTCATCAAAGATAAGGTACTGCTTCGATCATATCTCATCTCTATCAATTTAAAATCAAATTTGATTAATGCCTCTCTACTTCAATATATGTATTCTGATTCAATTTATGTATAGTATTCTTATAGGCTTCAATATTTTAATGTCTCTCTGCTTCAATATATGTATTCAGATTCAATCTAGTATGTTGAATGTTGAGTGTTGAGTGTTTGAGTGGCTGGTGAGTGTAATTACTTCAATATGAGTGTGTGTTCAGTGTTTATAACATATAATTTTGTTAAACAGATGGCTATGGCTGATGATGGATTTTATAGTGGAAATATTTTCGTAGATAATTTTGTTGCGAAATATCCACTTGATGAAATTCTAACATGGGATGGCCTAAAGGTAAACTCATAATTACAATATATAGTTATTTAATTTTTTATCTCACATTATAAATTTTTATTTTATTTTAAGCTATGTCTGTCATCAAAGTGGCGTAAGCGTGAAATCAAGGTTGAAGGATCAACCGGAGAACTTGCTAATACTGTGAAATTACGGGGAGTAAGTGGGGTAGTATTTTCAATCATCATACATAGGACTGCTTTTAAAGTTCCTGCAGCACTATTAGGAGAAGAAGCAGAAAATGGCTTTGAAGTTGAAATACCCTTTTTACCCTTGACCATGGAGAATGTCTTTCATGGTGTTCCCAAAGAACAAAAAATTGAAACTGTGGAACAACTTACGGTAAAAAACTCCGTGCATCATCTTTATTGTTTATTATATAATCTTAATTTTTTATTTATCTCATTTAAGGAATTCATTCATTCAAGCTTAACCAAATCTCCTTGGGTACTACGTGAGGATGGGACCCACCTGTTACCTGGTTCTGCTGAATTACCAGGCCTCGCCAGTGTGACTATAACAACTATGATTCAAACTCAAGACTTGATTTCTATTCCGCCAAATCTTAAATCGGAAGCTGCTAAATACTGGCACAAGGTAATTACTATATTAATTATCCAAACTGACTTTTTCTTGTGACCTGATTTTGTTACTTTGTATATTATTTTCAGTTTCAGTACAATGGAAATACAGAGCTATGGGGCAAAGGTAAAGTATGGACAGGTTATGCATCTGAGAGACTTATCGAGGCAGTATTTTTTAATGCATACAAGCGGGATATGTAAGTAATAAAACCTTGGTATGCGTATTTTCATATTTTCGATACAAAATATAATTCTACAACTACTTTTTCAGGTTCAAGGCAATATATGGCAAAGCGAGGTACTCTAGTTTGTTTAAAAGCAGGGGAAAACCAAAACTACTCTTGGCTCGATGGAACCAGATGGGCAAAAATTTACCATATGCTAAAGAAGCAGATACGAAAAAGGAATCTGTAGGAAAGATAGTGAATTGGTATTTCAAGGAATTATTCGAGGTTTTGAATGATGCAATCCCTAAATTTGAAAAATCTGTTGCTGATAAGGTTTATGATCGTGAAATTGGTCATTGGGCTTACTATTTAAAGAATAATGCTAAATTTAAAAAGTTATACAGAAATAGTGATTTGTTAAGGACTGATATGTCAAAAGCATTTCTCTACCTGCTGGATGAACTTGTAGTTAAAAGCATAGATTGACAATAGAATTAGAGAACCTCAATTGTACAATGACAAGTCAATTATGATTTTTTATGAATTTTATTTAATTTGACAAAATTAACCTCCTGACGAGTACACCACCCCTGTCAACAAATTTATCATTGTTGAGAAATGAGAATTCTTCTTTATAAGATCTCTAATTCTGAAGATATGATGATTCAACTGCATAATATTGTTTGTAAACTTATTAATTCAAGATTTCAATTATTTAGAAATTCAACATTTAGGCATTAATTTGAAGATTGTATGGCATATTCCTAGAATCTTTTTCTGAAAAACAAAGCATTTTATCTTTCTTTAGATGAATCGAAACTGTTGGCTCCAGAATCCTGGTAGTTCTTTAACCAATGTTTTAACAATTTTGGCTTGATTAGTGGACTCGGTAAGTTGTACTAAAGTCATATTTATAAAAGTCAAATTTTAAAAGTAAAAAACAATTTTTCACGTAATCTCAAATCAAATGTTACCACTCTCTCATGCTTTCTTTCTCCGTGCCACGGCGCGATATTGATGATCTGTTAATCATGCGATATGGACTCAGCCGTTAACGGCTGAGTCATGCTTTCTATATGTGTTGATCCGTTAAATCATGCACCCCCCGCTTCTGCAGCAGCATATAATCTCGGGCCCTTGATGCCAGCAGCTCAATCTGTTTTGCAGTATGGACGGCGCAAGAACAAGAATCCGCGGCTTTGTTGTTGTTGCAGCGGTGGCAGTGCTGCTGCTTCTGCTCTTTCTCGCCCTCCTGCCCGCACTGAGGAAGAGCCCCTCCGCTTTGAGTGCTATGGGGGTCTTCTTCCTTTTCTTATTGGAAATCCTCTGTAAGCCCCTTTCTCTGCCTTTTGTTCTCAGGCGCGAAGCCCTATCGCTGACGAAAACAACCGTTCTCCTCGTCTATCACTCAACCTTCTTTCTCTTGCTTTTCTTCCAAGATCTGTTGCAAACGAACTCTGATCTGTCTTTTTAGAGATATTTGTAATTTGACTTGTAATAGGGATATTAGCTACTTCTATATTTTTGTGCTGATTGAATAGCCAACAGGTTTTTTTTTTTTTAGACAAAGGAATCAAATATATAGCCAACAGGTTGAAGGATTGTTGTTTGACCGTTGAGTTTATATCCCATATCTACAACAAAAATTAATTAATTGAATAGAAAATATACCATAAAACTTCTTTATTCTCTCTAAAGAGACCACCATACTAGGAGAAAGAGAAAAGGTTACAAGTATGATACAAAAGAGATAATGTTTTTCCTTGAGCTCACAGATGCTTCAACTATGAACTGACCAGGTTTTCATCTTTGTCAGATATTTCATCACCCGAACTACTAATTTCACTACTTTTAGTTTATTCGTCTAAAGAAACTTCAGATTTTTTCAACTATTATCTTCATCATGACTTTTGGAAGACTCATAGTCAATTCCTAAACAAGAAACAATTTGTTGTAAATATACTAAAATGGTTTGATTTATCGATTTTGTGAAGATAGTAAAGTAAATGTTCGGATTGCATTTTAATATCAGAAAATAAGAAGTTTAAAAGAAAATTACAAAAAGATAAAAGAACACAAACTTTTATCGTGGTACAACAGTAAACGTACATTCACATTGAACCAATCTACGAGAGATGCTTGATTGTGATTACAACCTTAGATCCGATCTATCTGCTATTACAGAGTAAGACACAACCCTAAGATTTCAATCGAAAATGTTAGCCAACTATTGAAAACAATACAACCTCAATACATGCAAGCAAGAAACTAACATACACTATTTAGACTAGTTTATTTCGCTCTTTATTTGTTAGGTACCCTATTCAAAATGAATAGGGAGTCTGCTGCTATTGGAGTTAATAAAGATGGTGTTATTACTAAAAAGGTAAATATCAGATGTAAAATCAACAACATTATTGAAGGAGAAGCTTGGGCCTTAATTAGGGAGTAATTTTGGAACGTGTTTTAACATATGAAAAACATTCTTAATTAGTCTCCAGACTTATCTTTAAAAGTTATTGAAATATGATTGACTTGAATAAACGAATGAGTCATAGAGACAAAGTGCTTTAGTATCTATTAGTCAGTGATTATTCTGCTTGCATTAATAATTCTTTTATTAAATTTAGTTATCATAGAGATAAATTATAATCTTACTACTATTTACCTAACTCTTTTGGTATAAAGTTTGTTGCATAACAGAAAATCATATTCTCTTATTCACAGAAGGATCAATTAAATATTCTTTTCATATCCATCTTTTAAAAAATTAGAACAAAACGACTCAAGCCAATATATTTTTAAGAGGATAAATCAAATGGTTTTAAATATATAAGTTCTGCCTTTATATTTCTTAAAAATTTACGTAGTGTCTTAAGGCACGAGTTACATCTAGTAAATATATATATATGACAAAGTACTAACATAATTTTA
Source organism: Nemophila menziesii (assembly GCA_029959085.1). Lineage (NCBI taxonomy): Eukaryota > Viridiplantae > Streptophyta > Magnoliopsida > Boraginales > Hydrophyllaceae > Nemophila > Nemophila menziesii. The sequence goes on along the minus strand of JARWIR010000018.1, from coordinate 22,840,041 downwards.
CTTTTACATAATAAGTTTATCAAACCACACCAGATTTCATAAACAAGAAAGCATCCAAGAATCTACAGTACTCAAAAAAAACTTTAAAAAATTGAACCCAAAAATTGTTACATAACTGTTTGAATTCTAGAACAAGAAAGAGAGAAATCTAATACAGATTTAAACGGATAAAACCCTAGAAATGAGTCGAAACATTTTAGATTTGTATGTAGATCTAATTGTTACGATACCACCATTGTAAATAATATTTGAATCGCAAATAGTTTTTACAAGGATTTAATGATGAAAAGGAACACAAACACAATTTTATCACGTTCGGTAAAACTTGTCTACACCCGGTGAACTCCGGCGAAAGTAACTCATATATTATTGAATACTTCAGATTACAGATTATAATCGTGTCTCAAAATATCACGATTGAACCAACGCTAAACACACAAGTATACCGGAAATATCCAAACGCTAATGAACCTACATTGATCAATTGATATAAGAATCAAGGTGATTCTTACTCTATAAGAGAAACACCTAATATTACAGTAATGATTCTAGTGCTAACAATAATCTCTAGTTCACAACGGTGGGGATAATGTGACGAGAAAACTGGGGGATCGAATATACACACACTTATTACCAATGAAATCTGTCAATTACGCAACAATAGGGGTCCCGTTTCGGAAAGTATTGTCGAAAGAACTGTTTGTCAAGTCAAAACGACGAAAGAGCATATTTGTTCAGTTCGTTTATATGCTACACTTCCTAATTTTGAAGACGTAACGTTGTTTCTATGAGTTAACGTGGAGAAGGTGTTATTTCATCTCGATAATAGCTATAGACATGTTCCTCTAGCTCAACAATACGTTGGGATGCTTCAGCGTTTTCAATTGATGAACAATGTTTGTTACGAGAAGGTCATGAGTCTAGCAGGAAAAAACCAAGTTTAAATTAGCTTGTGCGCTATGAGAGTCTACTCTTTATAGTGAATGATACACTCAGAAATTTCTTGAAAGATTATAGTGCAAGTCAAGAGATGCTCACGGGTACACTGAGTTGTTAAAGAGTAACCATCTTAAAGACGTACTACTGTACGAATTTGTCGTTCATTACGGTGAGAGCTGATCGTCGAATTGTCAATGAGCTTTATGAGATGAAGATCTAACTCTAAAGAAGTTTTGGAATGAGTAAAGATCGATGGGTTACACTGATTGTTATGGAGAAATATGCATGGAAAGGACTAAAGAAATAATATCTCGCATAGCCTCAAATTACACTGATTCTTGGTTTATTGAAGGAATTCAGACAAGTACATGTGTAGGATTTCAGGCTATTCACAAACATGTAACATGGAGCTCTTGTCCAACTATTAACCCAAGTGACAGCTTGTCATCATCATATAATATCTCTTCTTTCATTGACGCATAAACTTATCTTATATTATCTTATATAAGATGAAATTACTGATTTGACCTCCAAACACTTAGAAGTCATATTTTTGTGCACATCTGCATCTAACACACTATTTACTTCTTACACAATCAGAAAATTAACATATCATCATTCTCAAAACAAACTAATTAACACAAAAGAAAATTAAAAGCAATAACACACATTCAGAAAGAAACACAGATAAAGAAAGTATACTAAAATCATTTAAGAGTATTGAAGAATATACGTAAGTACTACTAGTAAGTTGATGATAAGTACAAAACACATTATTACATTACACTACTAATTAGAGTATATCTCAAACATGGAACACTATTCATTTCCATTTCCATTTCCATTTCCAATGTACAGCTGATACTCAGCAGGTGAGATAGCATGAACTGCAAGATCCATAAGTATTCCATGAAAAGCTAATGAGTTGGTACTCTCTAGCAAAAGTGGATTATCATATAACTTGCTAAAATCCACATCATTCACCAAAAAGTATGCCCAATGGCCAATATCACGAATATACTCTCCATCATCAACTTTCTTTTCAAACTTGGGAATTACTGTCCTCAAAACCTCGAATAATTCCTTAAAATACCAGTTAACAGCCTTTCCTTTGGAATCCTCTTTTGTATCTGCTACCTGAGCAGATTGAAGCTTTGATTGCATTTGATTCCAACGAGCCGTGAGTAATTTTGCGCTTCCCCTGCTCTTAAACAAAGTACCATACCGCCCTTTCCCAAAGATGACCTTGAACCTAAAATATAAATTATAAAATTTATATTAATATACGCACACCAATGTTATATTGCTCAACTTACATGTCACCCTCTTTATAGGCATTGAACAGTACAGCCTCGATGAGCCTCTCAGATGCATAACCGGTCCATACTTTTCCCTTACGCCATCCATTATACTAAAAATAATATACAAAGTAACAAAATGAGATTTCAAGAATTAAATAAATATTGATAACTAATATATGCATTACCTTAATCCAGTAATTGACAGCTTGAGATTCGAGATTTGGGGGAATAGCCACCAAATCTTGAGTTTGAACAGCGGTACTGATAGTCACAGTGACGAGACCTGGTAATTCAGCAGTACCAGGTAACTTGGTCCCATCCTCAAGTAGTATCCAAGGATATTTGGATTTGGATTCAGTAAAGCTTTTACGGATGAATGACTTACATAGAAATAAAATAATAAGTTTATATAACAATTTTTTAATAACAATAAACATGTACAAGTTTACCGTAAGTTGTTTAATGGTATCAACGTCTTTGTCTTTAGGAGCAGAACTAGACACGCTCACCATGTTCAAGGGCAAAAATGGAATTTCTACTTCTGCATCATTTTCTGCTTCTTCTTCTAATAGTGCCGAAGGAACTCTAAAAGCAGTCCTCTTAATGAGTATAGTGAACACGACACCACTTACTCCACGTAAGTTCACAGTATCAGCAAGTGGACCCCCATCTGATCCTTTCAGCTTCAGTTTTTGCTTCAGCCACCTTGATGTCCATTTAGTAGACATATGAAGCTGTAAATAAAAAATTACAATATGAGGTAAAATATTAAAATAATTGTATATTGTAATTACAACTTTACCTTCAAGCCATCCCATGTTATAACCTTGTCAAAGGGATATTTTGTTATACACTTATCCACAAAGATCATTCCATCATAGAATCCATCAGCATCAGCATCAGCCATAGCTATCTGTTACACAAACAAACTTATATTGAAGTAATTACACTAATTAAAAACCAATGGAACACTACAAATCAGAGAGCAGAGAGAGACATTAATAACATACAACTTAGAGACATTAATAACATACAACTTATCACACTCAGCTCACATACAACTTATCAAACACTCAGCTCACTCAGACAACTTATCAAACACTCAGCTCACTCAGACAACTTATCAAACACTCAGCTTACACACAATTATCACACAGACAACTTATCAAACACTCACCTCACACACAACTTAACACAACTTATCACACAGACAACTTATCAAACACTCACCTCACACACAACTTAACACAACTTATCACACAGACAACTTATCAAACACTCACCTCACACACAAAATAACACAACTCATCACACAGACAACTTATCAAACACTCACCTCACACACAACTTATCACACAGACAACTTATCAAACACTCACCTCACACACAAAATAACACAACTCATCACACAGACAACTTATCAAACACTCACCTCACACACAAAATAACACAACTCATCACACAGACAATTTATCAAACCCTCAGCTCACACACAACTTATCACATAGACAATTTATCAAACACTCAGCTCACACACAACTTATCACATAGACAATTTATCAAACACTCAGCTCATACAGTACTGATCACAGATCAGGTTAACTAAATATGCAATAAACACTGCTCTAGGGCTTAAATTCGCTCAAATTTAATAAATATAAACAACTTAAAATCCTTAAAATTAATAAATAGATCATAATATATCAAATTAGTTAATAACTAATTATATAACTATGAAGCTGAAGCTTATATAAATTGACAGAGCAAAGGTACCTTTGACGAATCAAAGACGGCCGAGAGAGAGAATCAAAGACGTCCGAGAGAGAATCAAAGACAGCCGAGAGAGAATATAGCTGAAATCAGAGAACGTATTGAAAAGCATTAATCATCAAATGTACTTATAAATGAACAGAAATGAGAGAATAAATTTAAAAAAATACCTAAAAAAAGTGTTGTTCAGGGTAGTAGCAAGCACACTACTGGTATTAGTATATATAGGAATAGGAGGGAAGGTAATTTAGGTCAGAGTCCAGCGTACGAGCAGTCGAGCCCACTTAGCATCGCGTATATAGCCCACTTAGTGGTACCAGCCCATGCTAAGTATAGCCCACTTAGTGGTGCCGGCCCATATATTATTGCGTCCGCTAAGTTGATAATTATGAGGTTATGACGTTAACCTTATAACGACACCGTATCTGCAAACTTCATAAAATCGCCTCCTTTCGCCTCCAAATGTTGGCTTTAATTTCTCAAATCCAAATTTCTTTGAATTTATCATAAACCAGAATTAACTTGCACGTAAGTGAAAATAAAATAAATCTTCCATTGAAAAGGCGTTGACTTTACCTTCTCCAATCCTCAGATCTCTCATACACCATTGAAACAACTTAAAATATCTCATCTTTTTGAGATCTTATGAGATTTTGCTTCCAGACCAGATTATTTCGTTCACACCGATGAATAAGTGGAAATTAAAACAATCTAAAGGCTCAGATCTTCTTTCAGACAAGATTATTTCGTCCACACCTATGAATAAGTGGAAATCAAAACAATCTAATGGCTCATCTTTTTGAGATCTTGCTTATTCGTTAATACCAATGAATAAGTGAAAACCAAAACAATCTAATAATCTAATAATGATGGTCTCTAAAATAGATCTATGGTTTGAAGTATTTTGTTTTCTTGGCCGGAATGATTGAAGGTTTGACGAGAAAAAGTTTTGAGATACAGAAAAAAGAGAGATATGGGATAAAAAAAAATGTGTCTTCCTATATAGAGTATAAGAAAATTTATATGGGTTGGGCCGGTTGGTGAATTGTGTATTTGGGATGTTGGGTTCTGCAACTATTTTATTTACATAAAACAATAAGGATTTTATTTTATAAGGCCCGTAGCATGCACCATGTTCTATTAAAAGACCTAAAGTAATCTTTAATTAATTTTTAATAGTATACCTATTACCCAAATACAAGCACCAGGACAACAGAACACCGAAGACATTCTTTATTATTCTGATGCTTCTTTCAATACTAAATATGAGAAAACAGGTATCGGAATTGTTATTAAAGATCAACGGTCTGGAGAATCAACTGAGCTACACAACACAAGAAGATGCAACACCATATTAGAAGGAGAAGCTTTAGCGGTGCTAGAAGCAGTTGAAAGCAGCATAAAGATGAAAGGCAGGACTAAGGCTATTCTTTCAGATAACCTTGAAGTTATACAAGGTATTAGGCAAGTGTCAACGGCAACATGGACCATTCAACCGATTCTCCGTCTTATTCAGCAGAGAACTCTTGAAGCAGGACAGATCTCCTTCCGACATATTCCACGAAGGATGAATAGTCAGGCGGACATGATTGCAAAAATCGTGAGACACAGAGCCAGTGGAGAAAATTACGTACCGGAGGATCTAATAGGAGACTTTAGACGTCTCGGTGTCGGATAACAATAATTTCTTTCAGTGTGAACTTTGTCCAAAAAAAAAAAAAAAAAAAAAAAAAATAGTTCTCCACGTTTCTCTCAAACATCATAACAAACCAACTAAAAACCATAGCTTCCGAGCCGCCGTCTCTGGCCGGCGACAAAGCCCAGTCCGAGCGGGAATCTGAGCTGATGGAAGAAGGACATCCAGTGGTGGTACCGCCGCCTTAGGAAGCCAATAACAACGAACCAATTGACTCGCAGATGGTGGATTTTCCACCTCTATCTGCTGCAATTAACGACGGAAGAACTGGTAAAAGATCACGATCAACTCTTGAAGGCAATACTTCCGCTAATGAATTAGAATCAGCGCCTACGAACGCCATTACTGAGCTTCAAGTTTCGAGCCCTGAATTGATCACAGGAGCTCCACGCATCACTGCTACCAATGGGGTTTCAAAAGGTATAAATTCTACTCCGTTTAATAGACCTAATCTTAGTGGTTGGAAGGGTACGTTAACGGGTAACAATTTAGTTATTCCAATCATTGAAGATAAAGAGGAAATTAAGACTAGGCATGTAATGGGGGAGGAAGAATTTTATGAACTAGAGGAGTTAATCGAAGACGATGACGAGAGTCTAGCATCTGATTCGATTCCTACTGTCATTAGGACACGAGAGGAGATTCAGGAAGGGGTTAGATTGTGGAGGAATACGGCCGTGATTAGGCTTCTAGGTAGGGAAATTGGTTTTACGTATTTTCTCTCTAAATTAAAACAGATTTGGACGCCAAAAGGGCACTTTGAACTTGTGGATGTGGGGCACGGCTATTACATGGCGAAATTCGACAAAAGAGATGATTTTGACTTTGCATTATCTGGCGGTCCCTGGATGATACGAGACCATTATCTAATTGTTAGGGAATGGACTCCGGAATTCAATGCAGCTTCAAACTCAATAACAACGACTATGGCATGGTTAAGGATTTCGAATCTTGGTATGCAAAATTATACCGCGCGCATCTTAAGGAAAATAGGTGATAAGCTTGGTCGAACTGTAAAAATTGACCCAATGACAAAGGGTAGACTTAGAGGTAACTTTGCGAGGCTAGCGGTGGAATTGGATTTAAAAAGGCCTCTTGAACCGGAAGTGAGAATTGGATCAGATATATGCAAGGTAGAATATGAGGGCTTACATTTAATCTGGTTTGATTGCGGAAAATTTGGGCACAAAAGGGAAAATTGTCCACCGAATGCAGTTACTAGGATGGAGGAAGATAGAAGTAGCACGAAAGGGAAAGAACCTATGGTAGAAGATGTAATCGAAGTGCCAACTGTTAAGGAAAAGTACGGAGAATGGATGACAGTGAATCGAAGGAATAAAGGAGGCGTTAGGAACAATGGAAATATTTCAGCTAAACCTTTACGTAATAATAATCTTGGAAATAAATTTAAAGCACTAAGGGTTGAAGAAATTCCCAATGATGTACGGTTTAATGCGAATAGTACTTTTAGTAAGGGGCAAACTTCAGGTACGAAATCGAATTTTAACAAGGGCAAAGGAGTTACGTGGGCTATTTCGGGTAATAAAAAAGGCGGAGTGTCAAAAGGGCATGGGGTAATTACTTCCCCAAACTTTGAGCAAAGGAGGTCTTTGGTGAATGAAGTAGAGGTAAGTAGTTTTAATCAAATAGAAGAAAATAACGGGACGAATGTGGTGAGCAAAAAATCGGACAAAAAAGGTGCGAAACAGGCTCGATCTGGTGTGAACTCAAGCAAGGTCAGTAGTGGAAAGAAGTCAAACTTGGGCAATGAGAGGAGTTTCTCGGTTGAGGCTGGAGTAGGTGCTAATATGGAGGGCTTAGTTGAGGTATTGGTGGTAAATTGTGTTAGTAATGACAGGGACCAAAGTGCAATTAAATTAAACCTTATACCCTTTGATGATGGTCCCCCTACTCCACAGCACAGGCTCTCGCCTGGAGTGGACTTGAACCATCAGGACTCGCCAAGTCCAATGGGCATTTCAACAATTAATAACCCACCCCATGCCCCTGGACCCACTGTGGGACGCCGAAATTACAGAAGGTGGGACCGATCAGCCATGGCTGCCGAGCCAGGTCCCTGAACCAGCACCAACAGTGGCGCGAGAAATGGTACAGGCGGACCAAGTTGAGGGCGAGGAAATGGAGTTCGAAGCTCGCGCCTAGTGCGCCGTTAGGTACTTCTTGTTTTTATTAATTTTAGTTTTATGAATTGTGCAAATGTTTCAGGTAATACATGGGAAAATTCGAAACTTCCCATTAATATTTTAGTTTGGAACTGTTACGGTGCCGCCAAACCAAGGTTTAAACAAGTTCTTCGGGAAATGATGATACAAAATAACGTTTGGCTTTCCGTGATTGTTGAGCCGCGTATAAGTGGTGTAACTGCGAATAAAGTTATTAACTCATTACAAAGGGATAATTTAGTTAGAGTAGACTCTGAATGTTACAGGGGTGGCATTTGGTTATTATGGAACGATTTAAATATTAATGTGAAGGTATTATCAGCGGGTCGACAGGTTATTAATGTTGAGGTTAGCCAAGAAAGATGTACGCGAGCCCGGATTATAGACAGAGAGAATTGTTATGGGAGGCTCTTCACTACGCTTTTTATAATATACAATCGCCTTGGTTAGTTGCTGGTGACTTTAATCAAGTGGGTTTAGAGATAGATAAGAAAGGTGGAGTAATAGGGGTATCAAGAAGAATGGAAAAGTTTGAAGAGTGGAGGCAAAGTTGTGGTTTGATCGATCTTGGTTTTGAGGGTCCGCGATACACCTGGAGCGACTCTTGGAATTCGGGACAAAAAATTATGGAACGACTCGATAGAGCCTATGGTAATGTAGAGTGGCAGGTTCTTTTTCCGAATACGCGTGTTTTACATCTGGCAAGGGTCCATTCAGATCATATGCCGATCCTAATTCAAGTTTGTCCGAATCAGAAACCAAAAGAAATTCCCCGCCGTTTCAGATTTGAAGCAGCTTGGTGTCTTCACAATGGCTTTCTTGATTTCGTAAACAAGAATTGGGAGGGTAATACCGTGGGACTAGGGGAAGGAATAATTGCTATTCAGAATCAAATAAATCAGTGGAAAATGGAAGTTTTTGGGGACCTAAATCGTAAGAAAAAAGAGCTTAATGCACGAATTAGAGGAATTCAGAAGTCGCTTCAATGCTCCTATAATTCTTCTCTTAGACTCATGGGCTTACGATTAACAAGAGAGTATGAAAGTGTACTAGCACAAGAGGAAATGATATATTTCCAGAAATCGAAGGATAAGTGGATTGAATCTGGGGACAGGAACACTCGCTTCTATCAACTTGCAGCGACTATACGGAAAAAAAAGGTGAATTGTACTAGATTGATGAATGATCTAGATGTTTGGATTGAAGACGAGGAGGGGTTGAAACAGTTGGTTCGCTCGTACTATGAATCTCTATACGCAGAACCGGAAGACCAAATGGAGGGGGGTAATTTACCGCTAGTTGGTCCACTTGAAAGAGAGAGTATACGAGAGCTTGCGCAACCGTTTTTTGACGAAGAAATTCGCATGGTGGTTTTCCGATCCAATCCGACCAAAGCCCCTGGCCCAGATGGTATGTCAGCACTCTTCTATCAAAAGTGCTGGAGTTCAGTGGGTCCATCAGTTTGTAAAATGGTTAGAGATGCTATTAGTATGGGTTATCTTCCTTCGGGTCTGAATGGTACACTCATACACCTTATTCTGAAAGTACCAGGCCCGAACCGGGTACGCTTACTCTGTCCTATTAGTCTCATTAATTCTCCGATTAAATTTATAATGAAGGCAATGGTCAATAGACTATGGCCTATTTTATCTAACATTATTGGCCCTTGCCAAAGTAGTTTTTTGCCAGGTCGATCAACGGTGGATAATGTAGTGCTAGTACGAGAGGTGGATCATAAGATGAGGCATCTTCAAGGAAGGAGTGGAATCATGGCTGTCAAAATTGACCTTACTAAGGCATATGATAGGATTAGATAGGAATTCATTGAGGAAACGATTAGGCTCTTTGGTTTTTCGGAAAATTGGATAAAACTTATAATGTCAAGTATGAAGGACAATGAAATGCGAGTCCTTTGGAATGGGGAACCGTTAGCCCCGTTTTCTCCTCATCGTGGAATCCGTCAGGGGGACCCGCTTTCGCCGTATATTTTTGTTCTTTGCATGGAGCGTTTGTCTTTCCTAATTCAGGAATATTGTGTTGCCGGAAAATGGAAGGAGGTCCAGATTGGACGTCAAGGTCCTAAGTTATCTCACTTATTTTTCGCGGATGATCTAATTTTGTTTGGCGAGGCCTCTTTTTTGCAGGTACAGATCATACAGGAGGTGATGGATAGATTTTGTAAAGAAGCTGGACAAACAATTAGTGCCGAGAAGTCATTAATATATTTCTCCTCAAATGTTCCTGATCTAGCTCAAAAGGAGTTAGCCTTGGCTAGTGGGTTTTGCCATAGTAACTCGTTTGGTACCTACCTTGGAGTGCCTATTCTTTCGGGTAGACTACCAAAGGGGTTTTATAAAGGCATAGTCGAAAAAATGAGGGACAGACTAGCTACATGGAAAACAAAGACATTATTGCTCGCTGGTCGGATCACGTTAGCTCAATCGGTGCTAAACGCGATGCCTGTGTATCAAATGCAAGTGTTGAAATTGCCGAAATATATATGTAATGATATTGATAGAGTTATCAGGGACTTCATATGGGGTTCGTCAAGTTCGGAAATGAAGGTTCATTGGGTGGCGTGGAATCAAGTATGTAAGGCTAAGACTAATGGGGGTCTTGGGATAAGAAGCTCCGAGAGATATAATTTAGCCCTACTAGCCAAGTTGGGGTGGAAGATTCTCCAAGATGAACAAGTTGTAGCATGGGTTAATGTTTTAAAAAACAAATACTTCAAGAGTGGCATATTGAACCGAATCCGAAATGGAAATGAGTCAAACGCTTGCAAGGCTATTCTAGCGGGTGTTGAAACTTTCAGCGAAGGGTTTATTGATCAAAGTGATGAAGAGGGGACAAAAATAAGATGGAAGTGGGATAATTTGGGTTATTTCTCCGTGAAATCGGCTTTCATGAGTTTGTCGGAAGATGACGGAGATGAATCATTTAAATGGGAGTTGATATGGAGGCTAAAATGCTCTAAAAAAGTACGGGTATTTTTGTGGAGAGTTGTATTAAACCGGATTGCTACAATGGAAAGTTTGTATAAACGTAATATTATGGAATCAGGAGCTTGCACGATATGTGGTGCTGAGAGGGAAGACTTAATTCATGTCTTTTTGAAATGCAAAATTGCTGTGTTGGTTTAGGACTCACTTGGTGTTTTTTCAGGTGCATCAAGGTTGGGAGAAGCTATTGGAATTGATCATGGCGAGGCTGGAGGACCTGGAGCCAGGAGCTTGGCGGTTCGCTTGGAACAGGAGGCTGGCGCGGGGATGACTGATGAACTGAGGGAGCTGCTGAGCCGTGACAGGGAGGAGCTGGAGCAGCTTAACAACTGCTGGTTTCGCAGCCGTGGTAACTTGCCGAGGAGGACTGCTGCAAGCGCGAGGGAACAGCAACAGCTCCACAGAAGAGCCGATTCTGCAGCAAACAGCAATTCAACTGTTGTTCTTGTTGCTCGGCAGCAACAATGCAGTAATTCTGCAGTTGCAGTTTTGGCGCCAGGATCATCGAGACACGTTAAGGCATGGGTTGAAGGTCATCTTCAATCCAAAGCAAGAATTAATGGGTTAGAGTGGCCGTATGTTTATATAGCCGCACTATGGATTATCTGGACTAAAAGAAACTCAATTGTATTTAACAAAGAACTTACTATACCCCATGTGTCGGAATTAAAAAGAGAAATCTTCTATTTAGCTAGGAATTTTATCTCGGCATGGGGTAAGTCGTTTGATGGTGGATTGACCAAGTTGGCTAGCAATGTATTGGTCAAATGGGTAAAGCCTCTTACGGGATTTAAACTAAACATTGATGGAAACTTCTTTAATGGGAAAAAACTAGCTGGTATTGGTGGTATTATAAGAGATAAGTATGAAACTTGTATATCCGGGTTCTTGGGTGCTTGTTTGTTTGTATCACCTTTTATTTCCGAGCTTTTTGTTCTCCGTTTTGGCCTGAAATAGGCTTGTAATAATGGCTTTACTGAATTGATAATTGAAACAGATTTGGAAGAGCTCCACGCGCTAGTGAAGGGCGGTGGGAGCTCTACTCACTTTGAGATGGACTTGGGGAAGTTCCACGTGCTAGTGAAGGGTGGTGGGAACTTAGGAAGTCACTATGTTTCAGTTATTGAAGAATGTTCCGCATTGCTAATTAAGTTTCCGAATTTCGTTCTCAAGCATGTTTTTCGTGAAGCAAACCTTTGTGCTGATAAGCTAGCAAAGGAAGGCGCTAGAATGTCTAGTCAACCGATAACATTTAAAGATCCACCTGAATATCTTTGGAAGTTGATTACGAGAGACAGAAGTGGTTACGCAACTGCTAGAGTAGTCCTAGTTTAGTCAATAAGAACTATTGTTCTGAATGAAATCCATTGTTTTATCGGCTAGTTTAGCCTCTTATGTATGAAAAAAAAAAAAATTAATTAACCTGTCTAAGTATTTACCAATCTGGCACGGTTGGAACTTTCTTTTTTTTTTTTTTTTTTTTTTTTTTTTTTTTTGGACAGTGCGGGGGTGCCGAAGCACCCAAAACAAATCGAACAACTTTAACCTATTCCTAATTTACTAAAAGTCGAAGAAAGATCGACAATACTAATTGTATTCCGATCTGTGAAAATTGCTGCGTGCCTAGCTTCCTTCGCTAACTTATCCGCATCCCTGTTGAGCTTTCTTTTGATGTGTTTAAAAGAAATTCGTCCAAGCTCTTCAGCTCTATGGATAATTTTATGAAGGGTAGGTTGGATGTTCCACCTAGCCGCTGACACCTGCTTTATACCTTGAATCACTTCAAGGTTATCTGAGTGAATTGTAACTTCCTTCCCTGGAAAGAGAGCTCCTATATGTGTTGCTCTCAGGACAGCTTCTGCTTCTCCTTCCACGGCCGAATTACAACTGATTGTGGTACTTTGCTTGAAATTAACTCCTCGTTCTTCTTGGATTCCAATGATAGCTATTCCGGTGGGTTCCCATTTGTTCGTAAAAGAAGCATCACAAAATAAAGAGACATTTTGCTCATGTTCTTCCGCATTCGTGTTTAAGTTCCGATCTTCCTTATGGCTGAAACCCTTGTATCCATTTTTGACCCAATCTATTCCGTGAATTTCCTGCATAAGCTTTTTAGATGCTATGTTAATTCCCGAACCATCTACTGCTACACCTTCGTGAATTGCCTTCATTTTTGCCTTCCAAATATTCCATAAATTAATCATCAAGAAATCTCGAATCACATTTTTGTCCCACCCCCCCTTTTTGTATGCTTTTATGACTTTTAGAAACCACTCTTCAATTTTATCATCCTGAGTTTCTTTAATTTTTATTTGAAGAAAAGAACCCGCCCATATATCTTTGCACATTGTACAATGCAGAAGTATATGCTCCACATCTTCTTCACCATAGTTGCACCATAAACAGTTCTTTGTATCAGCACATTTCCTTATATGTAAATTGACTCTTGTTGGGATCGCATTGTTGATAATCCGCCACATAAATAATTTTATTTTTTTAGGTATGTTTGAATTCCATATCGTTTTCCATATTTTTGATTCTTGCATGATTTTTGTTTTTGTTGTAGTTGCTTTATTTCTGTTCTTTTCCTCTGTTAGTACTTTATAACCTGTTTTTGTATCATAATTACCATTCTTAGAGAAAGGCCATATAAGTTTATCGTGTATTCCGTGCTCTTTAATCTTTGTCTTCTTTATTAGTCTGATAATGGGTATTGGGAACAAGTTATCCAGTTTCTCTGAATCCCATACATCTTCACCTTCTTTCATAAGCTCGTGCACTTTTGTGATACATGATCCTTTTGGTTTTTCTAATTCCCAGTCCGTATCTATCCATCTTTCATTCCATATATTTGTGTCTCTCCCATTTCCTATCTTCTTAATTCCATGTTTTTTAATAAAATCCCTACCTTCAATAATGCTCGCCCAGCTCCAAGTCCTGCTTTGTCTAAGTTTACATGAAAGCATATCAGATTTGTTAAAATAAATACCTTTGAGAAGTTTTGCTGCAAGGTTGTTAGGGTTGTGAATTAATCTCCATGCTTGGGCAGCTAACAGAACCGTATTCATCCTTTTGAAATCTTTAAAACCGAGACCACCTATTAGTTTGCTGACTGTGACTTTTTCCCATGCAATCCAATGTAACCTATTTTTCTCACCTGAATTCCACCAAAAATTAGAAATAGCTGAAATTAGTTTATTGCAAAAGGAGATAGGAAAAGAAAAAATAGACATGTAATAATTAGGTATGGCCTGAAGAATGGCTTTGATGAGGACTTCTTTGCCTCCTTCTGATAGTAATTTAGCTTTCCATCCCTCTGTGTTTTTAAACACTTTTTTTGCTATCCATTCAAGGGATTCTATTTTTGACCTCTTATGACAAAGTGGGATTCCCAGATAGTATCCTAAATTTTCGGTTTCTTTGATAATCAATTTGCTAGTGACCTCATTTTTAATTTCTTCTGGCGTCTCTTTACTAAAGATTAATGCTGATTTGTGAAAATTTATTTGTTGTCCCGAACCTTTGCAATAAGTATCAAGGCATTCTTTGAATTTCCCAATATCTGTTTCTTCCAGATCTAAAAAAAAGAGAGAGTCATCTGCAAATAAAAGGTGAGAAATCATTGGACAGTTCCTATTAATTTTTATTCCTTTAATCAGCTTACAAGATACAAAATGATCCACGATACTAATAAGAGATTCAGTAAGAATAGAGAACAGAAAGGGGGACAAAGGGTCTCCCTGTCTGAGCCCTCTACCTGGTTTAAATTTACCGAGTCTTTCTCCGTTGATGTTAATTTGGAACGAGACTGAAGTGATACAATTTTGTATCCAATTTACCCATGTTTCGCAAAAACCTAACTTCTTTAAAACCAGAAGAAGGAATGACCATCTTACCTGATCGTAAGCCTTAGCCATATCAATTTTTATAGCCGCCATATGTTTCCCCTTTTTCCGCTTTTTATTCATAAAAAACGAGATCTCTTGTGCAATAATGATATTGTCTTGTATAGATCGACCTTTGATGAAAGCGGATTGTGTGGGAGATATAATATCATTCATGATTTCCTTTAACCTGTTCGAAAGAATTTTTGTAATAATTTTATATATAAAATTAACACAGGATATGGGCCTAAAATCCCCGAGGCCTTCTTGGATTATGCCTTTTGGTATGAGTGTGATCAGAGTATCATTTATCAACTCGACTGAGCCGTTGTTCTCGAAGAAGTCCATAATTACCTGTATAACATCATTTTTTATAATGTCCCAAAATTCTTTATAGAACTTACCGTTAAGGCCATCAGGGCCCGGGGCTTTAGAAGCTGAGAGATCTCTAACCGCCCTTTCAATTTCTTCAGTATCTGGTATCTTTATTAGTTCATCGTTCATATTATCCGTTATACAAGGTTTGATGAAGTTTATAGCTTCCTTCATCAATTCTTCTTCACCTATGTTTTCTTTGAAGAGTTCGTTGTAATAGTTTTGAAAACAATCTTTAATACCTTCTGAGTCATCTGTCCAGTTACCCTCTTTATTTTTAATTCTAGTTATTTTATTAAGTTTTCTCCTTTTTATAGTGGCTAAATGAAAAAATTTCGTGTTTTTGTCCCCATAGATCAACCAGTTTTGTCTAGCCCTGTCCCCCCAATATTTTTCTTCCCTTTCATACTCTTTCTTAATTTGCTCCTTAATGTCCTGTTCTTCCTGATTTGTTTTATTGTTATCTATATTACTATTTAGCTCAATAAGCCTTTCTTGGAGTTTCTTAATAGTTTTTTCATGATTTTTAAAATTTTTTGCGCTCCACTTAGTCAGTTCTTTTTTGGTGTATTCTCTCTTTTTTATGTAATTGGGCATGGGGATTCTATCCTTAGGAGTGTTCCAACTATTATCAATAATATTCCTACAGTTATCATCGTCAAGCCATCTAGATTCGAATTTGAAAAATTTCTTAGTTTTAATCATATTACTATCATTATGAAGAAGTAAAGGAGAGTGGTCCGACCCAATAGCCGGAGGAATATGAATTTGTGATCTTGAGTATCTTTGCATCCATTCATACGTTGCAAGTCCTCGATCAATTCTTGTCTTTACGTTTTTGTCGCCATCCATCCTGTTAGACCAAGTAAAAAAACACCCATCAGAGTTAATTTCCACTAAAGAGTTACAACTAGTAAAGTCAATAAAAGCGTTGATGTGATCCATATTGGCTGGGTTTTTGCTTTGTTTTTCCGTAATGTTAAGTATCTCGTTAAAGTCTCCTAGTATAATCCATGGTTCCTTAATCCCTTTACTCCAATTAGTAATCTCTTCCCAAGTTTCCAGTCTCATTTTAAAGTCATTAGGTGCATGAATAAAGATAATGTAATAAGCAAAAGACAGTTCATTAATAAAAGCAACTACATACGAATTACAACTAAAAACAACTTTCAACTGCACCCACGGGTGCCACATGATCAAAAACCCCCCAGAATGATATGCCTTTCCAGAGGGTTCGACAAAAAACGACTTCTCAAAACCAAACCTTGCTAACACACCCTGAGAGTCCTCCTCTCTCAGCATTGTTTCACAGAACGCCACCACACTAGGACGATGTTGAGCCACCAACGAGCTTGCTCTGGATAATGTTAAGGGCGCTCGTAAGCCCTGAACATTCCAAAACAAAGTCGTCATATTCCTTTCGCGGCTTTCTTGGAGTTGCCGCCTCCTTTGTTACTGCCAAACTTCTCCTCCTCATCTTCAAAAGCATCTTCGTATTGAAAATTCATGTCGTGATCCTCTCCACCTCCCTCGTAATCTTTCTCAAAATAATTCTCGCTACTTTCAAAGTTAGCTTCATCCTCTTCTTCTGGTTCAAAGTTCGAGTCCTCTTCATCAACCATTATTTTCTTGTTCTCCATCTCCTTCCCTTTCCCTTTCTGATTTCCTTTCCGTTCTTCCTCTTCTTTCTCATCTTCTAATAGGCTGAACTGATTTTTGTTGACGAACTCCTCAATGGGATCAATGACTCTTAATTTCTTAAAGTTTCCAGTTACTTTTGAGTTAACCTCCCCACTGCTCGTCTCCAATCGAATGCCCTTGCCGTCTCTTCTTCTTTTAACTGTTTGTTGCGAGTTTGAAGATGTATCCATATGTTGGTTCGAGGTGTTACTCTGATTAGCAACATATTTGCCTTTAAGCTTCCTCATTTCTTCTTCAAAAGCCACCAGAGCTGCTCGTATATTCCCTTCACTCTCATCCTCCTCCTCGTTACTGATTCCATGGTTTTTCTTAAAAGCTTCCATCTTTAGAGTAGACTCATGTAGTTCATTTCGAAGGTCATGGATTTGTTTGTTCCAGTTCTCCCACTCCTGATCTTCTTTCTCTCTGTCCTCATCTTCTTGGATTTGTTTTTTTGTCTTACTCGTACCACCTTTCTTTGTGTAGTTGAACTTGTTTAAGATATCACCATCTTCAGCGCTGATTTGAATGCTCCTAATTGGGTTATTGTTCCTAGTGCTTGGACCTGCATACTTGATATTCTTATCATTATACAAATAATTAGTAAATTCTCCATTAGTATTAATATGAAGACCATATATGGGATTGAAAGGTGGAAATTTCGCCACATTATCGATACTCCATGAAGCCTTCCTACGCTCATCTATATCCTCCACCTGTTTAATACTCTTGACTGGACATTCTCCATATTGATGGCCAATTCTTCCACATCTAAAGCACAAAAGACCTGTGTTCTCATATTGAAACACCACCCACGCAGGTCCTTCTTCTTGATAAAGGTATGCTCCAGGTGGTAGGGGATATTTGGTGTTAAACTTGATTCGAAACCTAAGTACTTTAACATCACAATTCTGTGTTGTGGGGAAATCAACCGCTTCTATCTTGATAAAGCACACTTCAAGCGCTTTCACAGTCTCCAGATTATTTTGTTTAAAAGCCAGACCTCTTACTTGGACCCAGATTGATGAGTAATCTGTAGGCAATTCGTTGAAATCGACCACTAAAGGCCAAATGGTCATGCTCAAGTGTAGTTTTTGGTACAATCCCGGCCTCATTTCCCAAACACGTTTAAACTCCCTTTCGTTGAAAATCTCTAGTTTAAACATGTTCTCCTTGACATCTGTTAATCTGTAATGTCCTTGAATACCCCATCTATCTTCGATGAAGTTTCTCAGTTGGACAGCGTATATAGGTGATGTGCCAATAGCTTTGATAAGGATAGCCTTCTCCTCCTTCATGCTTTCAGTGAGTCTAGCTTTCAAACCAATGTTGATTACTCCCAGCTTCCTTGCTTTGTGGTCGTTCAGTGGTATAATAGGGAGGGCGTGGTGGTCTCTGGTAGCCATTGTAAGATCTGCACACACAGTAAAAGAAACTACAACCCACAGATGAAAACAGAACTTAGAAAAGAGGTGGATAACAAAGAGCTGTAAGGACAAGGAGTAGAACGCAGTGCAGAATGAAAAGACACAGAGGTGTAGGTAGAGGAAGGAAGAGTGAGAGATTGTGGGATACCAATCCACACTTCTTCGTTTAAATAGAACAGTATTGGAAGTCCTTCTGATAATCTTCTCGAAAAAGCAATATCTAGTGAAGTAGTATTCTCGAGTGCTTTGATATCTGTAACAGTCTATCCTGCAGCTAATCCAACTAATATCTTTAATTAAATAATCACCTAACCTCATAATTAGTGTTGGAACTCCCAATTTGCAGAGGTTTTGTTTGGTCAGCCATCTGTCTTGTGTTAAGCACACACTCTTCATCTCGTCGCTTCGTCTCCCCGAGGTTCTCTTTCTGCTTGTCCAAATTGAAACCTGCACGAAAAGATTTCCAAAAAGAAAAAACAAAGAACTAGAAGCACGCTTAACCTCGAGCCCCAAATCCTTATGCGCAGTGATATGGCTGAGATCGAGAAGCCCGCTACTCCTCTTCAGTTTTCCCTTTGTATCATCATTATTGTTTGCTTCGATCTCTTCAATAGTTCTGAACATGGGTATAAAGCCAATTGATGACTGAGATTTCCGATTATTAACCCTTTTCCCCAAATTAATTTTATAGAACCCTAATGATGTTTCCCCATCCCCATCCGATGTGATCCCCATCCCAAGAGAGAAGATGGAGTAAGCGTGTAGATGGGATAAACACGCCTAAACCAGAAATCAGAAATCACCACCTAGGAGAGGTGGATTTGATGCAAGAACGAAACCGGCGAGAAAGCGTATGAACGAAGAGAGAGGCGAGAGAGCGTATTCCTAGAGAGAGAATATTGTTTCTTTTTACATTAGCAATAGTCAAAGCATTCGTCGACTCCACACATATCCATTTATTATTTTCAAAACAAATACATTTTCCTCTCTCCTTTATGTAACATTTATGTAACAGGTGTAATTGCTTTTAGTCCTTCTACACTTAGCATATACTCTGTTCATTTTCATCATTCCAACGTCTATCTATATCCGCCGTTCCAAAGGAAATCAACATAAAAATATACCAAAATCAAAACAGTACAAAAAAACAAACAAATGAAACCCAAGTGTCTGCGTGTATATCCTCAAAGGGTGCTGGAGATATATCTCACAAGTGAAACAATATATTGAAATGTATGTTCGTAAATGGTAAAATTAATTACTAGGGTTGTCTTATAAGGTAATCTTATGTCCGGTTCATGCACCTGTAGAAAGAGTATTTTAATTGATGTTGTAGCTTGAAGTCGGAAACCATTATCTCAACATGTTAGTAAGACTTTATGCATATTTTTCATGCTAGTGAGCATTTGGTTATATACACTTCCATGTTGTAGTAGTATAGTTACTTGTTCTGTTATTACCTATAGGTGTGAATAGTGTTATATGTGTTTAGTCATGCCCCATGGATGAGTGTTTATTGGGTAATTATGATGATTTTTAAATTGAATGGATGACCGTGTAAGCATGTTTCTTTGAAACCATCTACTATATGCAACTTTTTTACTAGATCTGTGAGTTTATAATACTCTTTTTATCCTTATTTGCAGAGCTATGGCTGAGGACAGATGCACAATGGATGCAATATTCAAAATCATCAGGAATCGTAAAATGACTCCCTATTATTTTAAGCCCTATCCAGATTTCCGTTCTATCGCCTATTCCGTGTTTCAGAACTATAAGGGAGGTAAAAGGTGGAAGAAGAATGATGGGATCGTAGCTGACATTCTTATGACGTGTATAATGAAAGTGAGGAGGTATTTATGTTTGGAGGTGTGCCGATGAAAATCACTTGCAATGATGTTCGCCTAATTATGGGGGTAGATGGTGGTTCTGAGCATGTACCGAAGTATGTACAGGCTGACCTTGGTGCGGGCCGTTGGTTTAAGAGAACTTTCCCTGACGTGAAGATCACAGACACTCTATCTCACTCGGATGTAAAAAGTGTGATGAAGAATATTCTGGGAACAAAGAACGGGGATAGAGCGACATTATTAATTTGCTTAAACATGCTTACTATGTCTACAATTTTTTATCCAACAGGTTCCGGGAGAATTACATAATGGCACACTAAGGTATCTGAGCGTTTAAGTGAGTTAAATAACTATATCTGGCCTAAACACATTGCGGATCACGTAATGAGTGCGTACACTATTCTAGGAAAAGGTTGCTCGATACTTCTATTGGTGAATTTGTAAATTTGATACAAAAATTTATTCTTATATGTTGCTAAAAAAAGTTTTTTGGAACTAATACATGCTTGGATGAATGAGCACGTTACCATACGAGGAAGGGTGCCATCAGATGAACATGCACTTCCTAGGATATTTAAATGGGACCCATCGGAAGGTGCATCAAATTTCCGCACTGAAGTACTAGACATCATTAGCCACATATGGTGAGTGTGACTAGTATTTGTGTGTTGATGTTAATATAGTTGGATATGATTTAATATTATGTTTCTGTATATTAACAGGTTCTGACACGGGAGCTCGTTATGACTAATTAAGATATGATGGAGTTTGGTGAGAATCATTTAGAAAATGATATTCAAAAGGCTAAGGGTAATGCAGATTTGGGACTTCTTGTGGTGTAAATAATCTTGATGGAAATGAGAGTGGTATGGCGCTTGTTCTGACTAGTACGGATAGAAACGATGGTGGAAATGACGATGAGTTGAGTAGGGTGAAAATGGAATTGGAAGCAGCGAAACATAAAACCTCAGCGTTGATGCTTCAAATTGAGTTAAAACAGTCGGAAAACCGGAATCCGCGTGAATGTTTAGGGGGGATGAAGGTATTAATTGAAGATATGCGTAAATGGAGTGAACGACACAGTGATCTAGATCGAGGTTTAGGTATAGAGGGATTGGATAAACTTAGTATAGATTAGTTCGATACCGAGCAATTGGATACAACTAAGACAACGAAAATTCCTCAACAGGTGGTAGATGATAAAGTGAGCGGTAGTATATGTAATATGACGGGACCGTGAAGAAGATGAGCAGTTGTGTGTTGGAGAAGTTGATAAAATAATAGCTGAAAATACGACCACTGGTACTGTTGAAATCATGGGAAAAGCGCCGACGTAGACGGAAATGTGAGTATAGATGTTGAAGATCTTGCAAACATCGAAGTAGAGGTTGATCATAATCAGGCATGTAAAGATGATCTAAATAACGGGAAACAAGATAACACGGTTAACGAAGTCGTGTCTGTTGGGTTAAATGCTGAAGTTGATGCCGAGGTGGAGAATCCTCTTAATTATCACGCAATGTAGGGGTGGTTGTCTTACTCAGCTTTTCTCTTCCACTATTGGTGAATCAACCACTCTTGACCTCTTAATCTCATCGTATTCAACCTATTCAACCCGATCTTCAACACTTATCTCATTTAAGTTCATCCTATCTTCGTTTGACTTGGTGATGTCTCCCTAAATGTTCTAATTTTATACCCTTGGGAGACATCATTTTTTGTGTTTATTTGACTATTTAGATAGACTTTTGGTGTTAATATGCAATAATTCAATTTTCCTCTTTAAATTCTAGTATTTTTCATTTATTAAACTTTTGCGCGTAATATGGTTTGTTTTGAGTGAAAAGTTTGTAAGTTTTGAATACTAGCTAGGAGAGGAATAGAAGATTAAAGTCAAAGATTAAAGTCAAAGATTGTGTAATGAAGTCAAAGCAAGAAGAAATATCCCAAAAAGTTGACAAAATTCAAGCGGCAAATCTGGAAGGCTGATGATAATTGCTGATTTCGAGCTAGTTAAACATGGATTTAGCCCCTGACTTGTGAAGAAGATTGATTCCTTATCGAGTTACAAAGATTTAGCAACCGGAACAGAGTCATTCCGAGTTAAAATGAATAGCTGATTTAGTGGAGGTTGTAAAGCAGTTACGGGATTTAGACTTAAGTTATGGACTTGGGCTTTCTAATTTTCATTTAATCCATTAAGAAATCCCTAGTCCGAATTTTATATTATAAAAGGGCCTTTAGAATTCTATTTACACACACAATTCATTATATACAAAGTTAGAGCATTAGAGAAGAAGCTAGAGGAAGGAAGAGAAGAAGCCAAGAGCTAGAGAAATTCAACTTCTCCAATTCCCAGCTGAATCAACTCCTCAATTAGGTTTCCTTATCTTTTATTCAGTAAAACAATTATGAATTCCTTTAATTTTATTTTCTTAGTTTCTACAATTATGAGCTAAATTCATACAGTACTTGAGAACGCCTTAATGGGGTAAGCCCCAATTTATTTCATTTCATGTTTTTTGTATTTGGATTATTATAATTGAAATCGAATTGGGTAATTAGTATTTCTCATTAATTTGCATTTATCAACTATTATTGAAGTCATGAATCAACAATAGGAATTAGTATCTAGGATATTTCATAAAGTGGCATATGAATCACCTTGACGGGGGGTTTAGGTACAGAAATAATGAATGAATGTAGGATAGAAATTATTGACATTGACAGGCTTAATTAATCCTATGGCCAATTGGGTAATTAGAACTTAGTCATTTGAAGGTGGACTATAATAACCCTGACGGGGTTTGTAGCACCTAAGAATAACTCCTTAGTCTACCCTGACAGGGGTAAGGAGAATCCCGAATCCCGACCACTATTATTTACCAATTCTTCCCTTAAACAATACATCGAATGAATAGACTTAGGTGAAATCCTAGCGTTACTCAAGTACTACCTCTCTTTATTGCGTCTAGCTATTTTACTTTTCTCGCGTCTAGTTTAATATTTGCATTTTAAATTAGTTATTTAATATTTTAATCAATTGTTTTAGTTATAGAAAAATAAACAAACAATCTTAAAATCATCAATCTGCTTTTATGTGCAATTAATCACTACTTGATAAGCATTAGAGTCAACCAATTCGTCCCTGAGAACGAATCTGTTTATCACATATATTACTTGGGACAACTGTACTCTTGCAGTTGTGGTTTCTCTTATCCTTATTTTGCATTTATTTTCGAACACACAAGGGACCACCAAGTTTTTGGCGCCGCTACCGGGGACGGTAGCGTGTGACCCTGGTGTTTATCCTTTAATGTTAGTTGCATTTTTTTTCTTCAGTTTTACGCTTTGTTTGGTCTTCTTTTTCAGGTTTCTTTAGGTTTGGTGTATGCGAAGGAAGTTTAGGAATCTTGAACCACCAATTCAAGTTCTTGATAATCCAGAATCACTCATCAGACTTGCGAACAAGAAAAAGAGATAAGAACAAGAAGCGAAAGAATCAGAGGAGAGATTAGCTAAAGAGTTAGAAATGGTCGAAGAAGAAGTTCTAAACAATAATCAAAACCAACCTCCTAATCCTCTAGTTCAAGCCCAATTCAATGATCCATGGTTCATTAATGGTCCAGAACAAGATCCGTTCCGCGCTCCTGCTCTTGGGATTGGCCCAGCAGATATAAATGTTCCGAGATTCCGTCCAGATTCGGGTATGTTAGCTCAATTCCAGAATTACGGAAATTTTTGTGGCAAGCCTGGAGAAGATCCTATTCGTGCGGTGCAGAAGTTTATGCAAATCTGCGATTCCTACATCACTCAAGGAGTAACAAGAGAGCAAATGTATTTCGCTACATTCCGATTTTTCGTAATAGATGGAGCGAGTGAGTGGCATGATTCGCAAGAACCTGGAAAGATCACTAATTGGGAACAACTACAGACAACGTTTTTTGACAGATATTACCCAACCAATATGAGGTTAGATTCTCAACTCGAATTAACACATTTCCGACAAGAATACGATGAAGCTTTTGGTAGAAGTTGGTCGAGATTTCAGCTGTATTTGCGAAGAGTCCCTGATTATGGCCTTATAGAACAACAACAATTGAAAATCTTTTACAAAGGCCTTGATGGACAATCGAGAAATGATTTAGATTCTTTATGTGGTGGTGGATATTTACAGGTTCAGCCCGTTCATGCAAATATCATATTGGATAGAACGGTAAAGAATGAAGTACGTTGGAATACTGTGAGAACACCGGTAAAAGGGGGAGTTAATAATATAAATATTGAAGAAAAGTTTACCTCCTTAGAGAACAAATTGCAAACCACATTGGAACAACAATTGAAACAACTTATATTAGCCGTGAAAGAGGGTTTTTCGAGTAAAAGGGTTGAAGTGAATGCTATGCAAGAAGTTTATGGGTGTTCTTATTATGGTGTGAATGATCATGAATGGGAGAATTGTCAGAATAATCAAGAGTCCGTGATGTTTGTTTTCAACCGAGGAAACTACAATTCAAATGGTCAAGGATATCAACCAAACAGAAACCGTCCTGGGTTTCAATATTCAAATCCTAATGGGGTAGCAAATCCGACATACGCGTATCAGCCGCGTCCCTAAGGTAATAGCAATTATAATCCGAGACCACAGAATAACTACCAAGGGGGACAAGGTCAAGGAAATTATGTTCAGTGACAACCTCCTCAAGACAATTATAATGACACCATGAACCAGAAGGCTTTACCTGCTCAACCACAAGAAAGTGAGAATAACCTTCGAAAATCCATAGAAGATTTAATTTCCATCCTAGCACAGTCAATCCAAAACCAACAAGTTGCTGAGGCGCAACTCAAGCTATTAGCGACTCAAGTAGCACAGATGTCAAAACAGTTGAATCAACGTCCACAAGGGAAACTCCCTAGTGACACAGAAAATCCTAAACAGAAAGAAGATTGCAATGTTGTAACTCTCAGAAGTGGTAAGAACCTTCCTCCACCTCCTTTTCCTGTTATTAAAGAGAAGGAAGTTATTAGAAAAGAAATGGATGTGGTGGATAAAAATAAAGAAGTTGAAGTAGAGGAAGTGGGGAGGCCTATTGAGATTCCGAAAAAGAAAGATGATGTTGTAATAAATCGTCCTTCCCAACCATTTCCATCTAGAGTTCAAAAGAAGGGTGATATGTCTGATTATAAAAAATTCTTTAACAAAGTGAGAGGTCTTAGCATTAACATTCCTCTGTTAGAATCTATTAGAGATGTACCCAAGTATGAGAATTTTTTGAAAAGAGCCCTCACCAACAAAAGGCCGTATTGCGATAATGAGATGATTGGTTTACCGGAAGAATGTAGTGCTATTTGTCAAAGTAAGTGGTGGTCCTTTGTGTGTTCTAAAATAAATGCAGATGTAAATCGAACCACAACCGCAAGTGTACGGTTGTCCCAAGTAGTATAACTGATAAAACAGATTCGTTCCAAGGACGGGATGGTTGACTACAATGCTTATCTATTAATGATTGATGCACTTATGAAAGCAAATAAAGATAATATGTTTGTTTGGTTTTGTATTAAAACTAAATAAATGGAAGACAATTATGAAAATGCAAATAAAAGCTAAGACGCAAGTAAAATGAATGAAAACGCAATATGAGATGTAGTACTTGAGAACGCAAGGATCCTCCCTATCCTATTTCTTAACTTACATTGTTTAAGGGCTAAATTGGTCAATTACAATGGTCGGGATTCTAAATTCCTTATACCCCCGTCAGGGTAAATATGATCCACCGTTGGATGTTTAAGTTTTATTACCTCATTGGCCCTAAAATTAGCTAAGTTCGTCAGAATCAATAGCTTCTATCCTAGATTGAATAAATGGTTCTGTATTTAAACCCTCCGTCAGGATGATCCAATTGCCACTAATTGGAATAGCCTAAATACTAACACCTGTTCCTAGTTCATGACGCTAAAAACAGTAAAATAATCTCAATTTATTGAAAAGAGTAAAAGCCCTAATTTAGTTTAATTCAATAAAAACCCAAATTCAACATTCGTTAATTAATAAGATTGGGATTCACCCATTGTTTGTTCTCAAGCACTATGAAAAGCTTAGCTCATATTAAAATTAAAAACTAAATTAAAATAAATGGAATTCATAACTGATTACAAATAAAAGATAAAAGAAACCTAATTTCCGGAATTGGAATGACTGAGAACGGAGCTATAGACCCACTCCAGCTCTAGCAGCTTCTTCTTCCTTCCTTCTGTTGCTTCTCTCTGGTGTTTTTTTTTGTAAAGAATGAATTGTATGAAAAATAGAAGTCCAGACCTCCTTTTATAAGCATAAATTCGTACTAGGGCTTGGACCAGAAAATAGAATATTAATTAAATGTCCAAGCCAACTTTCTAAGCCCAAAATCCCGTAACTGCTGATACACCTTCACTAAAACGGCTTTTCCCGATGCGTTATGACTTCGATTGACCTCATTCCAGTTGCTAAAGTTCCGTAACTCGATGGGGAGCGTTTTCTCTTCAAAGGTCAGCTGCTAAATCATCGCTTAAGTACCTCGAAATCAGCAATCTATGGCCTGGAAAATGGATTTTCAGCTCTAAAAATAATATCTTCGGGATTTATCTTCAAGTCTTGACTCTATCTCTTGATCTTTGACTTTCTTCTCGGATTCCTCTTCTAGCTAACATCTAAAACCTGTAAACTTTACACTAAAAATACCAATATTACGCGCAAAAGCTTAATAAATCAAAAATGCTAGAAATAAAAGAGGAAAATCATATTATTGCATATTTAGTCCAAAAGTCTATCAAACTGATTAAATAAACACCAAAAATGATGTCTCCTAAGGGTCGAAAATAAGAACAATTAAGGAGACATCAAGACCCCCAACTCAAACCTTTGTCGTCCCGACAAAGTAAAACAAAACAAAGGGGTAGAAGTAAACGTATAAACACGTAGAAGCTAACAAATAAACCTTAAAGCAATTCTCAAAATAAATCTCATATAGCAAAGTCTAGAGACTAATATACACATACATCTAAAATGCAACATCAAACATAAATAATCTCAATCATAAAATTAAAGTTGCAATGCTTGAAGGTTACACTTGTACTCATTTCTGTATGATGGTTATAGGGTGGTCATTAATCCTAAATCGCTTTGAACGCTCCACCTAGTGTATTCCCTATCAACAGAATCATAAATTCACTATGCACTTAGGAATCACGAGGTCTTTATGGTTATAATATTGGCTTAAGGACGGTGTGGATGTATATTTGGTAAATTTGAAGTGAGCTTTTGGCTCTCTCCTCACTTACCATTAACAATGTCCTCGAGCTTGAGTTAACGCTCAAAAAGATGTTCTCACTCACCCATATACGCAACAATTTAGCGTCCCATGTCTACCCACTATAAACAAGATGATTTTCTAGAAAAATTCCACTTTGCCGGATGTTTTATTCATTCATATTTTTCTTTTTATTTTCTTTTCTCTTTTTCTTTTTTTTTGTACAGAAGCAAACCGGGTTCCCGGTTTTGACGAATCCGGGTTCCCGGTTCCTACTGTATGAATTTTCAACTTTTTTCATTTTTTTCTTTCTTTTTCATTTTTTTTTCATTCCCGGCAAAGGGTTACAAGTATATATCATCTGCAATTGTGATACAATACAAAGCACATCAATCCCTACCCATTTAATTTCCCATATGTGGTCCCACCACCCCAAACTCAAGCTCGAGACATGTCTCAGGATTGTGATTCAAGTGCGGGTCATATGGTCATGCCTAATAATCTAAGGGATAGTGGCTTATATCGTGGCTACAAAGAAAAGGCTAAAGGCTCAAAGTGGGCTAAGACGGATAATAATTAATACAAGGGATAGAAGGCTAAAAAGGCACAAATGGCTAACAAAGAACTGCCCCTATCATTTTCCTAAGCACATAGCTTGTCTTTAGTTCATATCTAGGTGGGTTCTCTACTAATTAGGATTTCACGTTCTACACACCAAACATATTCCTTGAGTACAAGCTTACTTCATTTGCATTGTTCATTAATTTTTCCTATTAATTACCTATGTTTGCATGCAATTCTAAATGCGTTTTATATCAATCCCTAAAGTCCACTATTTACTATCATAGATTCATCAAAAGTATGCTTAAAGGGACATTTAAAATCTTCTACAGTCAAACGCAACTCCGAAAATTATTTTATTGAAAGCAAATAAAACATATAACACATAAAAACTGGGATGAGGCAACGAACCCCACCCCAAACTCAAAAATGAGTCGTGTCCCCACGACTCGAAAAGACTCAATAAAGCATTTAAACTAATCTACACTAAGAGGAAAGTTTAGAAAACGTATCTTAACCAGCGCGTGGCTGGTTTTCGGTGTTGCGTCCATGAACTTTATCTCGTGTCTAGACATCGTAAGTTGTGCTTTGAACAAATAAAGTTCAACTTGTTTGTAACGTTTTCCAAAATAGCGCACCTCGTATCCTGATTCTCTTCCAACACCTTGATTTTCGATTCCAATTCATCACGGATCATTTTCTTCCTCACTTTCAGGTTCATCAATCAATTTCCTCTTCTTCAGATTAGCCTTAATTTGAACCTCTTCAGTCTTGTGTTTGAAACGTGAAATAGGAACCTCAATAGCTTGTTCTTGAATAGCACCAAAAGCGTTTCTGTTTCTTGGAGAATTCCTTCGATAAGTACTGATGAATACGGTTTTGATAGGCATCTCTTTCCACCCCAAACTCAAAAATTCAAATAGTGAGAAGCTAAGGCTTAGAACTTTGATGTTTTGAGGCTTAAGACTTGAAGATTATGGTGGAATATGAGATGGGTGAAGGCTAATTGATGTGTGGGAAGAGGGAATTGGATTTTATTTGAAGCTTGGATGAAGAACAAGTAGAGGAAGGTGGGAAATTTTATCGTATTTGGATAGGAGATGAATTGATTGTATGTTATTGTGGTGGAAGAGGGTAGGATTTGAGGATTGTGTGGTTGTAGTCTGTAGATGATAATTTTCGGAAGATTCTGGGTTTTGGGAGTGTTTTTGGAGGCTGGTTTGAAGAAAGAGGTAAAAATCTAGGGCTAAAAAGCTTCAAACGGCCCTGTCACAGATGAAACCGGGTACCCGCATTTGCAAATGCGGGGCCCCAGTTTCGCGTCGCTGTGTCGACGAGAATTTTATTTTTTATTTTTTTTAACCTCAAAACGCAGCCAAAACGCGGGGTCAGAGAATTGCCCTTCGAAACCGGGTTCCCGCATTTGCAAATGCGGGTACCCGGATTTTCGTCGATGGCGCGAGCCAAGACGCACCAAAACGCAACCTCCCAAGACGCCGGGTCAGAGAATTTGGAAAAGTACAGCTCCGAAACCGGGTTCCCGCATTTGCAAATGCGGGTACCCGGTTTTGCGTCGATGGCGCGAATCAAAACACAGCAAAACGCAGCAAAACGCAGTGGTGACGCAGCAAAACGCGGGACCCAAGACGCTGGGTCAGAAAGTTAGAATTTTAGTTTTCGAAACCGGGTACCCGCATTTGCAAATGCGGGGACCCGGTTTGGCCCCTGGAACACCACAAATTTTTCTTCTATTTTCGCCCTTTCGACCCCAAACTCATGACCTTTTTATCCCTGAAATCATCAAAAACAACTACCCTTCCTCATTTCTTATTAATAAACACTAAATTAACGAAAATCAAACGAATTTAAACTATGAAAAATAAAAATTTAAACTAATATACAAGAAATGGCTTTTGTTTAACGTCGTTAAGCTCGACGGGTTACCTCATTCTTTAGTCATTAACATAACCTCCCCAGCAATGAGTGAGGTTGTCAATATTTGCAACTCGAAATTTACAACCCTTAGCTTTTATTCCAACTAACTTATCTGAGATTACCTTAGCAACCACGAATGGTCCTAGCCAAGAGTTCTTTGATTCACATGTCTTTGGAGGAGGTTTAGGCTTTTTCATAGCAACTTCTTCGCCTACTTTGAACTCCGTTTTCTTTCTTTCCTTCTTAGGTTCCTTTGGAACCTTCGTGACACATGCCTTCTCTTTCTTCTTCGTATGATGTAGTTGTGGATTTTTAGGGTATGGAGGAGCTTTAATTGGTGGTTTCTTTCGTAACTCTTTCTCTTCCACCCCTAAAGTGTCCACAACATTGATTGGCTCTTTTCTTACCGGTTCCATTACATCTATACGAAAACATTCTTCCTTGGAATCCGGAAAATTCATAGGTCTAAATACTTTAAACTTCATCTCCTCGTCTTGGATTCTCATAATCATTTCTCCGTTCTCTACATCAATCAAGGTACGCCCCGTGGCTAGGAATGGTCTTCCCAAAATAATGGGGACATTCCTATCCGCGTCGTAATCAAGTATAATGAAATCAGCGGGAAAAATTAACGTACCTGCCTTAACGAGGACATCTTCGATTCGGTCTTCCGGATGTGCAAGAGATCGATCCGCCATTTGCAAGACCATAGAAGTGGGTCTTGCTTCAATATTAAGCTTGTCAAAGATTGATTTGGGCATAAGATTTATGCTTGCACCCAAATCACATAGTGCTTTTCCTCTCCACTCATTACCAATAGATATCGGAATTGTAAAGCTCCCAGGATCAACTAACTTTGGAGGTAATTTACCTTGACAAATAGCACTACATTCCTCAGGGAGACCAATCATCTCATTATCACAATACGGCCTTTTGTTAGTGAGGGCTCGTTTCAAAAACTTAGCATACTTGGGTACATCTCGAATAGCTTCTAGCAACGGAATATTTATGCTAAGACCTCTTACCTTGTTAAAGAATTTTTGATAATCAGCCATATCACCCTTCTTTTGAACTCTCGATGGAAATGGTGGAGGAGGACGGTTTTTTTTTTTTTTTTTTGATGACGAGGGTTCCTGGGCTTACACCCGACTAGTCCCCCGGGAGATATGACTGCCTCCCCAACAATATCTCCAGGCAATCAGAACTAGGTTGTCCATGTTCTGGGGAGGGTTTCGGACCTTGGAAACTTTCCAAACATAATAACTTTCTTCCGCTTGCGAGATTCGATAACTTTCTGCCGCCTGCGGGATTCGAACCATGTACCTCTCACTTGAGAGAACTTTTCCAAACTTTAATAACTTTCCGCCGCCTGCGGGATTCGAACCATGTACCTTTCCCTTGAGAGAACTTTCCAAACTCTAATAACTTTCTGCCGGCTGCGGGATTCGAACCCTGTACCTCTCACTTGAGAGACAGAGCCCTGGCCAGATGAGCTAGCTCACCTGGTGAGGAGGACGGTTTATTATAGCATCATCTTTCTTTTTCGGAATTTCATTAGATCTCTCCACTTCTTCCACTTCAACTTCTTTATCTTCATTCACCACCTATTTTTCTTTTCTAACTTCTTTTTCTTTCATAACCGGGAAAGGAGGTGGAGGAAGGTTCTTACCACTTCTGAGAGTAATAGCTTTACAGTCTTCGATTTGGATTGGATTCTCAGTATCGCTAGGGAGTTGCCCTTGTGGGCGTTGATTTAGCTGTTTATTTATCTGATTCATCTGATTCTGTAATAACTTCATGTTTGCTTCAGATGCTTGTTGACGTTCCATGGCTTGTGTCTGAAGAGCAATTAAACTTTCTACGGTTTTCTGAAGGGTAACTACACCTTCTTGCGGATAGGCAGGTATGGCTTTCTGATTCATTGTGTCATCGTAATTGTCTTGAGGAGCTTGTCTCTGAACATAATTTCCCTGATTCTGTCCTCCTTGATAATTATTTTGTGGTCTTGGATTGAAATTGTTACCTTGGGGGTGAGGCTGATATGCATATGTAGGATTGGCTGCCCCATTAGGATTTGAGTAATGAAACCCAGGATGGTTTCTGTTAGGCTGATATCCATTACCACTTGAATTGAAGTTACCTCTATTGGACATAAACATCACGGATTCCTGGTTATTCGGACAACTTTCCTCATCATGATCATCTACCCTACAAATCGAACACATATATACCTCTTGTGCAGCATGCACAACTACCTTCTTACCCGAAAATCCTTCTTTTACAGCTAAAGTGAGCTGCTTCAATTGTTGCTCTATAGTATTCTGAATCTTATTCTCAAGCGTAGCAAATTTTTCTTCCATATCAACATTATTCACTCCTTTAACTGGTGTTCTTACTGAATTCCACCCAACTTCATTCTTGACGGTTCTTTCTAAAATGATCTTAGCATGAGTGGGTTGAACTTGAAGAAAACCTGCACCACATAACATATCCAATTTCTCTCTCGAAGTCCCATCAAGGCCTCTGTAAAAGATTTTTAACTGTTGTTGTTCTGAAAAGCCATGAGTGGGAACTCTACGCAAACACATCTGAAATCTTGTCCAACTCTTACCCACAGTTTCATCATATTCTTGACGGAAATGCGTCAATTCTAATTCAGCATCTAATCTCATGTTACTTGGGTAATACCTGTCAAAGAAAGCAGTCTCTAATTGGTCCCAGTTGGTTATCTACGTAGGATCTTGTGTATCGTGCCATTCACTCGCTCCATCAATAACAAAAAATTTAAACGCAGCAAAATACATCTGTTCTCTTGAGACTCCTTGTGTGATATATGAATCACATATCTGCTTAAATTTCTGTACTGCTCTAAGAGGATCTTCTGATGGTCTACCACGAAAATTTCCAAAATTTTGGAATTGAGCTAACATACCCGAATCTGGACGAAATCGCGGAACATTAATATCTGGAGCACCTAATCCTATAGCAGGAGCACGGAATGGAACTTCTGGTGGTCCATTAGTAAACCACGGATCTTGATTCATCACTATCTGAACTTGAGGATTAGGATTTAGTGGTTGAACTTGAGGAATAATGCCTGGAGCTAATGGTTGGCCATTTGCATCTAGCTGGCCTTGTCCATTATTCTGTTGATTCTGAAGATTGATATTCTCCATTCTGTTAACTAACTCTTCTACTTCTAAAGCTTCTCGTTCTTTTCTTCTCTTGTTAGCAAGTCTGATCAACGATTCTGGATTACTAAGGATCGGAGGTGTTGGCTCTAGATCCTTGAATAGTCTTCTTCGCATACACCAAACCTAAAAACCTGAAAAGAAATAGACAAACAAAAAGCGTAAAACTGATAAAATAAAATAAATGCAACTATCACTAAAGGATAAACACCGTGGTCACACGCTACCGTCCCCGACAGCGGCGCCAAAAACTTGGTTGTCCTTTGTGTGTTCTAAAATAAATGCAGATGTAAATCGAACCACAACCGCAAGTGTACGGTTGTCCCAAGTAGTATAACTGATAAAACAGATTCGTTCCAAGGACGGGATGGTTGACTACAATGCTTATCTATTAATGATTGATGCACTTATGAAAGCAAATAAAGATAATATGTTTGTTTGGTTTTGTATTAATACTAAATAAATGGAAGACAATTATGAAAATGCAAATAAAAGCTAAGACGCAAGTAAAATGAATGAAAACGCAATATGAGATGTAGTACTTGAGAACGCAAGGATCCTCCCTATCCTATTTCTTAACTTACGTTGTTTAAGGGCTAAATTGGTCAATTACAATGGTCGGGATTCTAAATTCCTTATACCCCTGTCAGGGTGGACTATAAGGCGATCCTAAAGTGTCACTAGTCCCGTCAGGGTAAATATGATCCACCGTTGGATGTTTAAGTTTTATTACCTCATTGGCCCTAGAATTAGCTAAGTTCGTCAGAATCAATAGCTTCTATCCTAGATTGAATAAATGGTTCTGTATTTAAACCCTCCGTCAGGATGATCCAATTGCCACTAATTGGAATAGCCTAAATACTAACACCTGTTCCTAGTTCATGACGCTAAAAACAGTAAAATAATCTCAATTTATTGAAAAGAGTAAAAGCCCTAATTTAGTTTAATTCAATAAAAACCCAAATTCAACATTCGTTAATTAATAAGATTGGGATTCACCCATTGTTTGTTCTCAAGCACTATGAAAAGCTTAGCTCATATTAAAATTAAAAACTAAATTAAAATAAATGGAATTCATAACTGATTACAAATAAAAGATAAAAGAAACCTAATTTCCGGAATTGGAATGACTGAGAACGGAGCTATAGACCCACTCCAGCTCTAGCAGCTTCTTCTTCCTTCCTTCTGTTGCTTCTCTCTGGTGTTTTTTTTTGTAAAGAATGAATTGTATGAAAAATAGAAGTCCAGACCTCCTTTTATAAGCATAAATTCGTACTAGGGCTTGGACCAGAAAATAGAATATTAATTAAATGTCCAAGCCCACTTTCTAAGCCCAAAATCCCGTAACTGCTGATACACCTTCACTAAAACGGCTTTTCCCGATGCGTTATGACTTCGATTGACCTCATTCCAGTTGCTAAAGTTCCGTAACTCGATGGGGAGCGTTTTCTCTTCAAAGGTCAGCTGCTAAATCATCGCTTAAGTACCTCGAAATCAGCAATCTATGGCCTGGAAAATGGATTTTCAGCTCTAAAAATAATATCTTCGGGATTTATCTTCAAGTCTTGTCTCTATCTCTTGATCTTTGTCTTTCTTCTCGGATTCCTCTTCTAGCTAACATCTAAAACCTGTAAACTTTACACTAAAAATACCAATATTACGCGCAAAAGCTTAATAAATCAAAAATGCTAGAAATAAAAGAGGAAAATCATATTATTGCATATTTAGTCCAAAAGTCTATCAAACTGATTAAATAAACACAAAAAATGATGTCTCCTAAGGGTCGAAAATAAGAACAATTAAGGAGACATCAGTAAGTTACCTCCCAAGTTACTTGATCCTGGGAGTTTCACAATTCCTATATCGATTGGAGAAGAATGGAAAGGTAAAGCACTATGTGATTTGGGTGAAAGCATTAATCTTATGCCCAAATCAATCATTGAAAAATTGAAAGTTGGAGTAGCAAGACCCACCTCTATGGTCTTGCAAATGGCAGATTGATCCCTCGCGCATCCTGAGGGTCGAATAGAGGATGTCCTCGTCAAGGCAGGTACTTTAATTTTTCCCGTTGATTTTGTTATTCTTGAATACGACGCGGATAGTAATGTCCCCATTATTTTGGGAAGACAATTCCTAGCCACGGGGCGTACTTTAATTGATGTAGAAAACGGAGAATTGACTATGCGGATCCAAAACGAGGAGGTGAAGTTCAACATGTTCCGAGCTATGAATTTTCCAGATTCTCAAGAGGATTGTTTCCGAATGGATGTAATTGAGCGTGCCACGCAAGAGGTATATAATGAATTTACTTATGATGATGTTTTGCAGCCAGCCTTAACACTTGATCTACCTGAATTGATGGAAGAGCTTGCCGAAACAGTGGCATCTCTTAACTCTGAGAATCCAAAATATAGGCGTCTTGCTATGAATCTGTGAGAGAACCGGGGGAGATTGTATCTAAAAAGAGACCTTCAATCGAATCTCCTCCGCAGTTGGAAGAAAAGCCATTGCCATCACACTTGAGGTATGCATATTTAGGTACTAATGAAACTCTACCTGTTATTGTTTCAGCAAATTTAACAGGTCCTCAAGAAGATAAACTGTTGCGTGTGTTAAGAGCAAACAAAGAGGCGATAGGGTGGACTATTGATGACATCAAAGGTATTAGCCCCTCCAATTGTCAACACAAAATTATTCTTGAAGATGATAGCGCACGCTCAGTTGAAGGCCAAAGGAGATAATGCCAACTATGAAGGAAGTGGTAAAGAAGGAGGTTATCAAGTTGTTAGACGCAGGGATTATCTATCCCATTTCGAGTAGCGAATGGGTGAGTCCTGTTCAATCTGTACCAAAGAAAGGAGGAATTACTACCGTTCTCAATGCTCAGAATGAATCCATTCCCTCAAGAACTGTTGTTGGTTGGAGAGTATGTATGGACTACCGCAAATTGAACAAGGTCACCAGAAAAGATCACTTCCCTCTTCCCTTCATAGATCAGATGTTAGACAAGCTAGCTGGTAGAGAGTATTATTGCTTTTTGGATGGATATTCCGGATATAATCAAATTTATGTGGCTCCAGAAGATCAACATAAGACAACCTTTACATGTCCCTTTGGTACGTTTGCATATCGCAGAATGCCATTTGGGTTATGTAATGCACCTTCTACGTTTCAAAGATGTATGATGGCAATCTTCTGGGATATGATCGATAACTTCCTTGAGGTATTTATGGATGATTTCTCTGTATTTGGCGATAACTTCGATAAGTGTTTACATAATTTAGAGAGAGTTTTGATTAGATGCAAGGAAAGTGATTTGGTTTTAAATTGGGAGAAGTGTCATTTTATGGTTCGAGAAGGTATAGTGTTGGGTCACAAGGTTTCTATTGCTGTTTTCGAGGTTGATCGTGCAAAGATAGAGGTAATAAAAACTCTCCCCCCTCCTGTTTCTGTAAAAGCGGTGAGATGCTTTCTATGCCATGCTGGTTTTTATAGGAGATTCATTAAAGACTTTTCTAAGATTTCTAAACCACTATGTAACTTGCTTGAGAAGAACACCAAATTCCTTTTTGATGAAGCTTGCATGGTGGCCTTCCAAGCAATCAAAGAAAAACTCATTACCGCTCCTATTGTATTACCTCCTGATTGGAATATGCCATTCGAAGTTATGTGTGATACTAGTGATTTAGCCATGGGAGCTATTTTAGGCCAAAGGAAAGATAAGGTATTTCATTCGATCTATTATGCAAGCAAGACTTTCAATAATGCTCAAATTAATTATACTGTTACAAAGAAAGAATTGCTGGCGGTTGTTTATTCATTCGAAAAGCTTCGTGCCTATCTCCTTGGAGCGAGAGTTGTTGTATATACAGTTCATTATGCTATTAGATATCTTATGGAGAAGAAATATGCTGAACCACGGTAAATAAGATGGGGTTTATTGCTACAAGAGTTTGATTTAGAGATTAAGGATCGAAAGGGTTGTGAGAATCAAGTTGCAGATCATCTCTCTCGTCTTGAAGGATCAGAATCAAATGGTGGACCTGAAGTAGTTAGAGAAGAATTTCCTGATGAGAGCTTATTTTCGATTCACCTAAACACTACTCCTTGGTATGATGATATTGCAAATTTAATTGTAAGTGGTTCATTTCCTGAAGGTTCGACTTATCAAGAAAAGAAAAGATTAACTCGTCGTGCTAGACAATTCTTTTGGGAGGATCCGTTCCTCTACAAAGTATGTGCTGATCAAATGGTAAAAAGATGTATACCAAAGGAAGAAACAGATGCAATCATAGATGGTTGTCATGACTCACCTTATGGAGTACATTTCAAAGGAGATCAAACTGCTGCTAAGGTACTACAATCAGGTTTTTATAGGCCTTCAATAATGAAAGATTGTCATGAATATGTTAAGAGGTATGAGAGATGTCAGTTTATGGGAAATATATCCAAGAGGGATGAGATGCCACGTAATAATGTTCTTGAAGTAGAATATTCGATGTATGGGGTATTGATTTTATGGGTCAGTTTGTTACCTCTAATGGAAACCTTTACATTTTATTAGCTGTTGGTTACGTGTCTAAATGGGTAAAGGCCATTGCTCTACCAACTAATGATTCGCGAGTAGTGATTAAGTTTTTGAAATCACACATCTTCACTAGACATGGTACACCGAGAGTAATTATTAGCGATGGAGGGTCTCAATTCGTGAATAAATATTTAAAGACAGTTTTAGAGAAGTATGGAGTGAGACTTCGTGTATTTACAGCTTATCATCCACAAGCTAATGGTCAAGCTGAAGTCTCAAATCGTGAGGTAAAATATATTTTAGAGAAGACTGTTGCTCCTACAAGAAAAGATTGGTCAATGAAATTAGATGATGCATTATGGGCGTATCGTATTGCGTTCAAAACTCCAGTTGGTGCATCCCCATATCGAATGGTTTATGGTAAAGCTTGTCACTTACCGCTTGAACTTGAAATGGGTGCATATTGGGCTATTGCGTAGTTAAACTTAGATCCTACTTTAGCCGGTAAAAATCGTATGATGAAACTTAATGAACTTGATGAATTCCGACTACATGCTTATGAAAATGCTAAGCTATACAAAGAAAACACTAAGAGGTGGCATGACAATCGTATTCGTGAAAAGAAATTTGTAGTGGGACAAAAGGTATTGAAGTATAACTCAAAGTTCAGCAATTATCCGGGTAAATTAAGATCGAAGTGGTCGGGTCCTTACATTGTGACCAAGGTTACACCTCATGGAGCAATTGAAATAGAACATCCACTCAAGAACCGCACTTTCATGGTGAATGGTCATCGATTAAAGATATACCATGGAGGTGAAGACACCAATCGCTTGGAAGATCCACATCCCGGGGAGATCATGTATCTCCTCGAAGCTCCTTAGAAGCGTGAGGTAACCCGTCGAGCTTAACGACGTTAAACAAAAGCCAATTCGTTGTATATTAGTTTAAGCCTTTTATTTTTCATAGTGTATACTAGATAAATTTCGTTGATTTAGTGTCTATTATTAAGAAATGAGGAAGGGTGTTGTTTTTGATATTATCAGGGGTGGAAAGGTCCGCAGTTTGGGGTCGAAAAGATGAAAAACGAGGAAAAATGATTCGCAAGACAGGGAACCCAGATTTGGTGAAACTGGGAACCCGGTTGCGAAGGCTACAGATCCCAAACACTCTGGTCAGTGCGTTGAGTTTAACGCAAGGGGTCGCGCCTGGGCCGCGTTTGGATTTGCTCCATCGACGAAAACCGGGAACCCGGTTTCGAGAGCCAGAAATCTCAACTCTCTGGTTAGTGCGTCAAGTTTGACGCAAGGTGGCTTGCGTCTGAGGTAAAAGAAAATTATTAAGTAAATTTTTCGCGCCGACACAGCGACGCGAAACTGGGAACCCGGTTTTCACAAAACGGGAACCCGGTTTTCACAAAACGGGAACCCGGTTTTCACAAAACGGGAACCCGGTTTTGGATCTGTGAGAGGCGGTTTTCAAGTTTTTAACCTAGATTTTTGACCTCTTTCTCAAGCTAGCCTCCTATTCCGTTTTCCAAGACCTCAACTACTCCAAAAAATCATCATCAACAACTATATAATCATCAAATCCTACCCTCTTTCATCACAAAAACACACAATAAACTCACCTCCTCTCCAAAACACCATCAAATTTCCACTTTTCTCCAAGATTTCTCTTTATCCTAGCCTCAAATTTAATCCAATTCCTTCTTAATACACATCAATTAGCCTTTACCCATCTCATATCTCACCTTATTCTTCAAGTTTTAATCCTCAAAACATCAAAGTTCTAAGCTTTTCTCTAGCTTTTCACTATTTGAAGTTTTGAGTTTGGGGTGAAAAGAGATGACTAACAGAACCGATTCCATGTGCACTTATCGAAGGAATACTCCGAGAAACAGAAACACTATTGGTAATACTCCAGAACAAGCTATTGAGATTCCTGATTCACGTTCCAAACGCAAGACTGAAGAGGTTACAGCTGCTCCCAAGAGGAAAGAAAATCCAATTAAGGCTAATCCTAAGAAGAATAGATTGATTGATGAACCAGAAAGTGAGGAAGAGATTGAAGAAGAAATTCTGCAAGAACCCGTTCCAGAACAACGATCCACACGAAGAAAGGTGATTGCTAAAAAACCGAAAAGAGATGCTATGACTTGGAATGATCAGGTTCGTGACAGAATTAATTACTTGAAATTTGGTGTTGAGAAAGGTCTTCCAAAATTTATTATGAACAGTGAATTTAAGGGTTATGCTATTAATTGTGATAAGTTTGGGTGGAAAGAATTGAGAGAAAGGAAGCTTGAATATATTCCTACCTTGGTGCGTGATTTTTTATGAGGGACTAGCTTTTTCAAAAGAAGCAATTATTGTACGCAAAAAGGTATTACCTTTCTCTATTGACCTTATTCGGAAATCGTTGAAATTGCCCAACTTTACTGGTCCATGGCCGTTCCAAGAAACCCTTAATGACCCTTCTTTCACTTTCGAATCTCTTTGGGAAAAGTACTTATTCATGGGGCTCACCCAATTCCCAAAGGAGAACAATATCATGGACAAATTTATAACAACAATTTACTACCTTGTGCTAAGGTTTGGTCCCGTTTCATAATCCCTACCTTCTTTGGTATAATACATACTTCAGAATTGAAAAAGGAACATATTGTATTTATCAAGTGTATTATTGAGAACAAACAAATGGATGTGGCTCGTGTGATTTATGACAATATTATGGAGTTCGAGAAAACCCCTACTATCCAGCAAAATCTCAAGTTTCCTTGTACCATCACTACCTTGTGCTTAGACGCAAAGATCTCGCGTAGGTGTGAAGAGGTTGAGCCTTCCGTAGTTGGGGGCCAAATGACTTTAAATTCAATTCAGAATGCTCATGAAGAAGCCACACAAGCTATAAGGACTCCTAGATCTCCTCCACCAAAGAAGAAGGTGCAATCCGATAATGAGTTGGAGTCGAAAATTAAGGTGTTGGAAGAGAATCAAGATAAGATGATTGCTACTTTAGGAAGCTGATGTCTCCTCATTTGTGATAGATTTATATAGGGATGAGACATCATTTTTAGTGATTTAGGAAGTCATTTAGTCGAATTTCTTGAGAAATAGCGCACTTTCCTATTTTGAGTCTTGATTTAGTAAAATAATATTTTTAGAGCATATTGGGTTTAATTGTTTATTTACTGTGTAGCTTTAAAGATAATTATGGAGATTAATTAGAGTCCAAGTCAAAGACTACAACTTATGGAAAGAGATTTGCATGGAAATTGGAGATAAGGAAACAAAAGCCAAAAAGATGGAAAAGGAAAAGCTGCCTAAATCTGGGATTCTGTAGTAAACGCCTAAAGAAGTGCTATTTACCCTAAGAAATAGGCCGATTTTGGTAATTTCCTTTCATAGGGACATAGATAATTCTGTGAGGATTCTTTTGGTATCTTATGGAGCTCAAACCGACCAATAACGAAGAAGATATGCTCAAAACGGTCCAGCAGTGTTTATCTTTATTTCCATACGAATTTGAGTTGGGCTAGGAGTCCAATACTTACCGGGGTAATAGAGAAAAATTGCGTTTTTCAAGTTATAATGGTGAGGAGGTTGCTCTATTACGAATTTTTTAATCCTTAAGCCTCTCCTTCTTCCCCAAACCTCTCCCAACTCCATTAAAGCTTCAACAAACTTCAACCAACATCAAAACACCACCAAATCACCATGAATTCTCATCCAAATCCTTCCCCACATCATTACAAAGAAAATTCAAGCACCTAATTCATATCAAAACACCTAGAAACCAAGAATCAAAACCATGAATTTCAAAATCTTCTTCTCAAATTCCTTAAACCTACATCATTAAAGCTTGATTCCATCAAACCCACATAGAGATTCATCATCAATTCACCTTTCCTAAACCAAATCAAGCTTGTTCAACCTATAATTAAGAGTTTCAAATTTCAAGAGTGTTCAAAGCTTTGAGTTGGGGGTCAAAAGAGATGATGAAGAGAATAGAGATATTATCAAGTGTTATGGGATATGAAGAATCAAAGCAAGGTGTTGGGTAAGATCAATAATAAATCAATTGAGATGGGTATTAGTTCGGGAATAAATTACAAGGTAAATCGGATCAAGAGAGTAGAGGAAAGCATGCAGTGGTGAATTCAAAGAGCAAAAAGGTTTCAACTTTCATAGAGAAGACACCATAACCTCTTCCTATCAAGATC
Organism: Nemophila menziesii; assembly: GCA_029959085.1. Taxonomy (NCBI): domain Eukaryota; kingdom Viridiplantae; phylum Streptophyta; class Magnoliopsida; order Boraginales; family Hydrophyllaceae; genus Nemophila; species Nemophila menziesii. Next base: position 22,798,205 of record JARWIR010000018.1, on the reverse strand, counting down.
CATCTACCCAAGATGAACAAAAGCTTCTGGGACGCTAGTAGCTGTGTTCAAAACATATTCCTGGATGAACAACTGTCACATGAGAGATTATTCAAAGAGCAAAGTTGGAAGAAGATAAACAAGAGATTTCTAGAGTGTGATTGATTGGGATGGAGCATAAGAAGATGTAAGGGAAAGCGAAATTGATGATACATGAAGTTTGCGTACATGAAAGCACTGCACCCTATTCCGGGTATTGATCAGGCGAGGTAAATAGCCTCGAAGAGTATGTTTTCTTTCTTCCTTACCTCTTCTATGTGTGCAATATCTGTAAAATTTTATTTTATTTTATTTTAATTTCGAGTCTTTTCGAGTCGTGGGGACACGGCTCATTTTTGAGTTGGGGGTGTGGGGATTCGTTGTCTCTCATCTCCATTTTTCTGTTTTTAGGTAAAATTAAATTTTTTGAAGGTTTAGATGTATGTAGAGTGTGTTTAATAGCTTAAAAGCATAAGCTCAGTAAGTTAATGATAGGAAGTAGTATGTTTATGAGCTATTTTATTTTGTATGCTTTGAAGTATTTGCAGGAAAACACACATTGATAGTAAAGAAAAGATTAGTAAGCAATGCGATAGAAAGTATGTTCGATCTCAGGGAACCTTGAGAAGTGTGTAGGCCGTGAGATCCAGGCTAGTTGACAAACCCATTTGATGAAAGTGCTAAAGGTAAGAGAATAACGAACTTGCATGGTGTAGAAAGTGATTAAGGCAGTTCTTTCAAATTGAAGCCACTTGAAGCCTTTTTATACCTTCTCACCCTGTTATTTGATTTAATATTTTATATCCTTCTCAGCCCCTTCTAGACTTTCTAAAGCCTTTTTATTTAGCCACATTATAAGCCATATCCCTTTAGATTATAGGACTTTGTCATATGACCCGCACTCGAATCGCGACGCATAGACAATTGTTTTAGAGCTTGAGTTTGGGGTGGTGGGTCCACCATTACGGGAAATGTTATTGGGATGGGATTTTTGAGCTTATTAATTGTGCTATGTTCTTTATATTGATGATGATTCACAGAATTTTATTGTAACCCTTTGCCGGGGTAATAGTGAATGAAAAAGAAGCTACGAGCTAAATTTGCCAACAAGGGCATTAAAAGAAATATATATATATATATATATATATGAGGGAAATAGCGTGATATCTCAACATTAAAAGAGAGTCATGGCTATACAAAAGAAAAAATTGATTTGAAAAGAAAATATATATATTCGGACCAGCAAAGTGGAATTTTTAAGTGAACATCTTATGATTTAATTTGGTTATTAGGGATGCTAAATTATGCATCAAGAATTAATTGGGTTGAGTGAGAAACGTTTTATGAGAGTAACTCAAGCTCTAGGGCGATTCGTTGATGGCTAGTGAGGAGAGAGCTAAAAGCTCACTCTAAATTATCCAAATATACTATCATACCGTCCCTAAGCCTAAATTACAACCTTAAAGACCTTTTGATTCTTTGCTATGTAATCGACAAGTGATTGAACCAATAGAGAGTAGCTAAGTGGATCTTTGGATACTAGTGAAGTTCGATGAACAATCTATAGCTTCCTTGGTGAACTGAGTAAAGTTCCTCTCCTTCTTACATTGCAAAGCTAATCTAATCTTGAATCCAAGCCGTGTTGACTGTGGATATGAGAAGTGTACAGGTTTTTAGTTTTTAAATATTATTACATGAAATTTTCTGAGTATTTGCTTTGAGTCTATTCTCCATATTCTGCTATCTTCTTCCCTCTGTGCTTAGTTGACCTAGGTGTGTATTTAGAGACTTCCCTTTTTTTTATCTTTATTGTATCGGGACGATACAACTTTGAGTTGGGGGTCTGAAGCGTTACAAAAGAGTTGGACCTTATCCGAAACATGCTACTTGGGGTGAGCACCATTCAACACGCCACCTATGGATTACTTACGAAGGATAAATTCAATGGACGCAACACCGATGACCAGCCACACGCTGGTTGAGATACGTTTTCTATCCCTTTCGCGTTTAGTGTAGATTAGTTGATTTGCTTTGAGTCTTTTCGAGTCGTGGGGACACGGCTCATTTTTTAGTTTGGGGTGGGGTTCGTTGCCTCATCCCAGTTTTTATGTGTTATATGTTTTAAATTGCTTTCAATAAAATAATTAAGAGTTGCGTTTGACTGTAGAAGATTTTAAATGTCCTCTTTAAGCATACTTTTGATGAATCTATGATAGTAAATAGTAGACTTTAAGGAATAATATAAAACACGCTTTAATTGCATGCAAACATAGGTAATTGATAGAAAGAATTAATGAACAATGCAAATGAATTAAGCTTGTACTTAAGGAATATGTTTGGTGGGTAGAATGCGAGATCCTAATTAGTAAAGAACCCAATTAGATATGAACTAGAGACGAGCTATGTAACTTAGAAAATGATAGGGGCAGTTCTTTGTTAGCCATTTGTGACCTTTTTAGCCTTCTATCCCTTATATTAATTTTATCCGTCTTAGCCCAATTTTGAGCTTTAAGCCTTTTCTTTTGCAGCCACGATATAAGCCCATTATCCCTTAGATTGTTAGGCATGACCAAATGACCCGCACTTGAATCACGATCCTGAGACCTGTCTCGAGCTTGAGTTTGGGGTGGAGGTTCCACATTCGGGGAGTTACACTGGGAGGGAATTATATGTGTTTATATTGAGGCACAAATTCAGAAGATGATATTATTTGTAACCCTTTGCCGGGATTGTGATGTCTCCCCGTTTGTGATGATTTAATAGTAGTTGGAGACATCATTTTAGGTGTATTTATTAGAGTATAGGTCGATTTTATCATGAATTATTACACTTTCCTATTTTGTGTCTTGAATTAATTATTTATTATTTTTAGAGCATATTGGGTTTAATTATTTATTTAATGTGAAGCTTTAAAATTATATGGTAATTAATTAGAGTCCAAGTTAATTCTAAGAGCTGAAGGAAAGAGGATAAACATGGAAATTGGAGATAAGAAAACAAAAGCTAAAATATGGAAAGATAAAGTTACCAAGTAAATCTGAATTCCAGCACCTACGACCACAAACGGGCTTATATCTCAAAATCGGTGAGGAATCTGGAAGAATGGTCAAGAGCAAAGTTAGAGATCTTCCGAGATGATGAATTTCGATTACTCATACGTGTCAAATAGATAAGTATTGAAGCTGTTAGGACCAAAACAAAAACGGGGTTGATTCTATATTTTAGGGTTACGAATTTGAGTTGGGCTAGGAGTCCACTACTTACCTTATAATTCAAGAAAACGAATTAGGTCTTCCTATACCCTATAAATAAAGCCTCTTCTCATTAGAAAATCATCCTTGGCTAAACCTTAAGCCGGGAAGAAGCTACAACACAAGAAGAGAAGTCTGAAAGGAGTTGTGCATCAATTATGTCTCCTTCAACCTTCAATTTTGTAATTCTTTTCTTTTCTTAGTATGAACTAAATTATATTTAGCTTGAGTTTAAGCATATATTTATGAACCCTAGTTTTTGGTTGACATCTATCTAATTTGGGAATTCTATGTTTTAAATTGAAATTATGTTTTATTTCTCTTTTGATGTGTTGGATTTAAATTCTGTGTTCTTTGTGGATCATGACCATATAGAATTACCATCATTGTAGTTAGATAATCATTGACAACGGTATATTTAACAATATGATTAGTACATAACGTCTAGAATAAGGTGTAGATCTGACAAATCAACCTAAGTAGATAGTCACTGTGGTTTAGTATATTGCAATTTAATCAATTGCAGGAAAAGTTTGATTAGGACTCCTTATTGACACAGGTAAACCCTATTTAAAACTACCTAGCGCAATTGAAACCGATTATTGAAATACTATATGATTCACCCTTACATGTTTAGAACGACAAAACTAGTGGGGATTACTTGCTAATTACTCAGGCTAAACTATCATACTAATTGTTCTTAGCTTATTTGATTTTCTGTCGTTTAATTTAGTAGTTTAATTATTTATCTTTTAAAACCAAATAAAAATCTATCTTTCCTTTCTTCACTCTTGCGTATTATTTGTTCTAGCTCTCATATCTGCACTTGATAATTTTCATAAGTTCTTCCTAAATTTCGTAGTCTCTGAGGAACGAATCTTCTTATCAATAAAACTTGCATACGTCCTGTAATACTTGTAGAACCGTGCTCAGCCTAGGGTGTTTATTTTCACTTATTTTATACATTATTTTATCACACCTTAGGCGACACCAAGTTTTTGGCGCCGCTGCCGGGGACTACATCGTTAGTCCTTGTGCAATTATCTAGTGCTTATATTTTAGTTGGTTCTATTTTACGCTTTTTCTTTTAGTTTTTGTTTTACATATCTTTAGGCGAAAGCAGATTTGTTAGGGAAGGAAAGTTTCGTATTACTAGATCCTGCAGAAGCTAATACAATGATGAAGAATATTCTTGACATCAATTTAGACCAACAACTTGATGAATTACGCGAACTAGCGCGAGAAATAGCTCAGGGAAAACTAGTACATAGTTTACCTTCAAGTCCTAGTTGTGGAGCAAGAGATCACTCGTGGGAGAATTGCATAAATAATCCAGCTTCGATTTCCTTCATACCTTATCAAAGAAACCATTATTATAATGGTTATTATCAATCTCAAGGAAATTACGCTAATTATCAGCCCCCACAAAATCATAATTGGGTCAGAAATCAATATACATATTATCAACCGCGAGCACAATCTTATTATCCTCCACAACCTATCTATCAAGAGGCGCCGATTTATAAAAAGCTTATCAAGAACCACTTTCTTATTCGATGCAACAAACCACACAAGAGAAGCCTTCGAGTTTGGATTCAAGCATGGCTACAATGATGCAACTATTTGAAGAAAATATGAAGATTAGCCAATAAAGAAGCCAAAACACATCCAAGGTTCTTAAGATTCTTGAGCATACAATGTCACAAATGGAGAGTAAACTTCAAATCTTTGTAAAAGGGGAACTCCCAAGTGATACCATTACTCCTAAAGTCAATGATTGTCATGCAGTTTAATTAAGAAGTGGAAAACAATTACCTCCACCGAGTGTAGAACCAGAACCAACCTCTACTCCTGAAAAGGTGGTTGAAGAAACAATCACAGACAAGGTGGAAGAGGTAATTTGACAAACGAGTGTCCCAGAGAAGACACCTGAAAAGAAAGAGAGCCCAGTGGTAACCAATACACGCCCCCCACCATTCCCATCACGTGTCAAAACCGAGAACAATGAAAAAGATTTGCAGAAGTTCCTTGACATGGTGAACAAGATAAAGATTAACATACCGTTTGTAGAATCTCTCAAAAGAATGCCAAAATATCTGAAATTCATGAAGGAAGTTCTTTCTAACAAACGAAGATTTGAAATTGAGGATATGAGTGGATCACCAGAGGAGTGTACTACTATCGAGTTACCACCAGACGAACCTACACCCACGAACTCTTGGATGGCACCATCCATGATTACGAAGAATAGAGCTGAGAAGTTCGTGGGAATTAGAGGAAAGGGGTTCAAATTTCGTCATTCTTAATCGAGGTAACACGTCTAACTTTAAAAGACGTTAAATAAAAGTGCTATACGGGAGACAACCTGCAATTTTTACGTCTTTTTGGTTTTTAATTCATGTTTAGCTTAGTTATTTTTAGTTGATATTGCATATTTGAGAAAGGTATTAGTGTTTTTGATGTTCAGCTATTAAAGAAATCGAGTTTGGGAGGAAAACAGAATTTTTGGGAGTATTCTGACCTGCCACCGGTATACCGGGCCTTACCGGCGGTATACCGCAGGTCAAAAACACGAGCCCACGGGTGTCGTCACGTGTTCTATGCCGAGAGGTAAATTTCGAAGGAGGACAGCACCGGTATACCGGGCCATACCTCCGGTATACCGGACAGACAAAAAACCCGAGCTCACGGGTTCGCAACACAGGTTTTTTGACGAAGCATGAATCTGGAAGAACAGTAGCTCCGGTATACTACCCGGGCCCTACAACCGGTATACTGCCAGACACCGCTGGAGAGAGCAAATTTTCGTGTATTTAAGATTATAAAGAAGAAGAGGTTGGTATATTCCGAATTTTACAATCCTTAAACCTCTCTTTCTTCCCCAAACCTCCCCCAACTCCATTAAAGCTTCATCAAACCTTCCCTAAACATCAAAATACTACCCTAGTTTAAGCATATATTTATGAACCCTAGTTTTTGGTTGACATCTATCTAATTTGGGAATTCTATGTTTTAAATTGAATTTATGTTTTATTTCTCTGTTTATGTGTTGGATTTATATTCTGTGTTCTTTGTGGATCATGACCATATAGAATTACCATCATTGTAGTTAGATAATCATTGACAACGGTATATTTAACTATATGATTAGTACATAACGTCTAGAATAAGGTGTAGATCTGACAAATCAACCTAAGTAGATAGTCACTGTGGTTTAGTATATTTCTATTTAATCAATTGCAGGAAAAGTTTGATTAGGACTCCTTATTGACACAGGTAAACCCTATTTAAAACTACCTAGCGCAATTGAAACCGATTATTGAAATACTACATGATTCACCCTTACATGTTTAGAACGGCAAAACTAGTGGGGATTACTTGCTAATTACTCAGGATAAACTATCATACTAATTGTTCTAAAGAAGAGTATGTTTTCTTTCTTCCCTACCATTTCTTTGTGTGCAATATGTGTGCTAATTTTAAATTTTATTTATTTCTTGAGTCTTTTTCGAGTCGTGGGGACACGGCTCACTTTTGAGTTGAGGGTGGGGATTCGTTGTCCTCATCTTCCTTTTTGTGTTTGCATAAAATTTAAAATTTTTAGGTTGAAATAGGCATAGAATAGGTTGAATGTACCTATTTGAGCATGATCTAATTAAGTTAATGATAGTAAGTAGTATGTTTTAAAAAGATGTTACAAATATGTTTAGTATGCATGTATGAAAAGAGGAAATAAAAGATAGAAAAGTTAATGAGCAATGCTAAGAAGTTACGTTGAAACTTAGGAGAGTTATTTGGTGTGTAGAACGTGAGGTTTGAAATTAGTTGAAAACCCGCTTATCTATGAACTAGTAGTGAAAAAGTAACAAAATCCGATAGTTAGAAAAATGAATAAGGCAGTTCTTTCATATTGAAGCCACTTGAAGCCTTTTATACCTTCTCACCCTTTTTATTTGATATTTGTTATTCTTTATCCATCTTAGCCCCTCTGAGCCTTTCTAAAGCCTTTTATTTAACCACATTATAATCCATACCCTTAGTTTGTAGGACTTATCTATATGACCTGCACTCGAATCGCAAAACCTGAGACAAGTCGTTTTTAGAGCTTGAGTTTGGGGTGGTGGGTTTCATCATTAGGGAACATTGGGTTTGGGAAATTGTAATTATGATTTTATTGATGATGAAAAAGTTAATATTGTAACCCTTTGTCGGGGTAATAGTGAATGAAAAAGAAGCTACGAGCTAGATTAGATTTGAAAAGAAAAAAATATATATATGAAAAATATAGCGTGATATCTCGAACATCAAAAAGAGAGTCATAGCTATACAAAAGAAAAAATTGATATGAAAAGAATATATATTCGGACCGGCAAAGTGGAATTTGTATATCATCATGAAAAAGGTTTTAGTTGGGATTAATTGGGGATGCGCATCAAAAGCATAAAAAATTGGGTTGAGTGAGAACATCTTCAAGTGGAAACTCAAGCTCTAGGGCGATTCGTTGATGGAATGTGAGGAGAGAGAGCCAAAAGCTCACTTTTCATTATCCAAATATACCACACCGTCCCTAAGCCCCGTTATAACCGTTAAGACCTTAGGATTTTTAGCTACTTGATGGAGAAACAATTGAGCTATTAGGTATTAGGTGAGTGGACCATTGGATGCTATATTAGGACCTATGAACAACCTATAGCCATTGGCATGAACTGAGTTGAGACCTCTCCTTCTGGTATTGCGAAAGTAATCTTGACTTGACTATTATGGATTGTTGATTATGTGTATATTAAGCATACTTTCTTGAGCATTACTACATGAGACTTTTTAGATACTATGCTCTAGGATCATTCATTATGTTCTGTTCTTATTCTCCTTCTACTTCTTCATCTTGACTACCCTACTATTCTTTATTTTTATTGTATCGGGACGATAGAACTTTGAGTTGGGGGTCTTGATGTATCCCCATTTGTTATGATTTGATAGTAGTTGGAGACATCATTTTAGGTGTATTTATTTGAGTATAGGTCGATTTTATCATGAATTATTACACTTTCCTATTTTATGTCTTGAATTAATTATTTATTATTTTTAGAGCATATTGGGTTTAATTATTTATTTAATGTGAAGCTTTAAAGATATATGGTAATTAATTAGAGTCCAAGTTAATTCTAAGAGCTAAAGGAAAGAAGATAAACATGGAAATTAGAGATAAGGAAACAAAAGCTAAAATATGGAAAGATAAAGTTACCAAGTAAATCTGAATTCCAGCACCTACAACCACAAATGGGCGTATATCTCAAAATCGGTGAGGAATCTGAAGAATGGTCAAGAGAAAGGTTAAAGATCTTCCGAGACGATGAATTTCGACTACTCATACGTGTCAAATAGATAAGTATTAAAGCTGTTAGGACCAAAACAAAAACGGGGCTGATTCCATATTTTAGGGTTACGAATTTGAGTTGGGCTAGGAGTCCACTACTTACCTTCTCCTTCAGGAAAACGAATTAGGTCTTCCTATACCCTATAAATACAGCCTCTTCTCATTAGAAAATCATCCTTGGCTAAACCTTAAGCCAGGAAGAAGCTACAACACAAGAAGAGAAGTCTGGAAGGAGCTGTGTATCAATTATGTCTCCTTCAACCTTCAATTCTGTAATTCTTTTCTTTTCTTTTCTTATGAACTAAATTATATTTAGCTTGAGTTTTATCATATATGTATGAACCCTAGTTTTTTGTTGACATCTATCTAATTTGGGAATTCTATGTTTTAAATTGAATTTATGTTTTATTTCTATGTTTATGTGTTGGATTTATATTCTGTGTTCTTTGTGGATCATGACCATATAGAATTACCATCATAGTTAGGGATGTCAATGGGGCGCGGGTTTGTGGGTACCCGCCCCACCTCACTTTAAACGGGGCGGGTTTTAAGGTACTAAATGGGGTTTGGGGCGGGTTGTGGGGATGGATTTTCAAAACCCGCACGAGGCGGTGCGGGTTGTGGGGATAAGTATTCCCCACCCCGCAAACCCTCCCCGCATGTATATAATATATAATTAATATATTTCATTTATAATATATATTTTGATTTCAATAATTATTCAAATCAAAGTTTGTGTGCGTTTATTACAACACACAAAGTTTAAATTATTCAAATCAAAGTGCAACTCTAGGGGCAGAATTTGTTTAAAAATCAAAATATAAATGCAAATTCTGAAGAATGGAATATTTGAGAGTTTAAGAATAATAAAATTTGTAGTAACAAAAAAATTTGAACGATCTAATTGAAACCCGCGGGTAGAACCCACACCCCGCGGGGAATAAATGAGCGGGGCGGGGTGGAGTGTGGGGAAGAACAACGCGGGGGAGGGGCGGGGCGTGGGGCTTCTATTTTTTTGTAGGGCGGGGTGCGGGGATAGGTAAACCCGCCCCAAACCCGCCCCATTGACATCCCTAGTTAGATAATCATTGACAATGGTATATTTAACTATAGGATTAGCACATAACGTCTAGAATAAGGTGTAGATCTGACAAATCAACCTAACTAGATAGTCACTATGGTTTAGTATATTGCTATTTAATCAATTGCAGGAAAAGTTTGCTTAGGACTCCTTATTGACACAGGTAAACCCTATTTAAAACTACCTAGCGCAATTGAAACCGATTATTAAAATACTACATGATTCACCCTTACATGCTTAGAACGGCAAAACTAGTGGGGATTACTTGCTAATTACTCAGACTAAACTATCATACTAATTGTTCTTAGCTTAATTTTCTGTCTTTTAATTTAGTAGTTTAATTATTTATCTTTTAAAACCAAATAAAAATCTTTCTTTCTTTTCTTCACTCTTGCGTATTATTTGTTCTAGCTCTCATATATGCACTTGATAATTTGCATCTTGGTGGTGCCTAGGGTGCGATAAAAATAAGATTAAAATAAGCCAAGAAACTACGCACTCTCACCCTAGACAGGCATAGTACTGCAAGTATTACAGGACGTATGGAAGTTTTAATGATAAGTAGAGTTCGTTCTCAGGGACTTAAGTGTGTTAATCGCGTGAGTAGAAATTACGAGTAAAAGTAAATAATTAGAAGACAGAAAATTAAAGCAAGTAAATTCGAGATTCAAGAATTAAACTAATTAAAACTAGGAAAATAAAGACAATAAGATAAAAGATAAGAAATATGAGATGAGAAGTATAGCTTAGGTTTTGCTAGTATGCACTAATCCTTCTAATTCTATCTATAAATCTAGTTCATAAGGGAGAATATTAGCTCTTGGTATACTTAGTCAGGATTCTAAATTCCCATACCTTAGACCTTGAGAGCGACTAAGGGGGCTACGGCACAACCAAGACGAGGACTCAAATAGGGTTATCAAACGCCACTAAGGCCCTATCCAGCACACTACAATCAATTGGTGATATGGTGGTTAAAACAAACCCTAATGACTATCTAGTTAGAAGCATGTTTTGTCAGAACTACTATCGACACTAGACATTATGTGGTGGTTCAATAGTTAAACACCCTGTCAAGGAGACCATCTAACTACTATTAAAACAATCCTAAAGTGATCAGTTCTAGGAAAGACATTAAATCAAAACACATAAACAAATATAAAGTAAGTAGCTAATATCAGATTAAAACATATAATTCCCAAAGAAACTTAGATAGAAGAATTAGAATTCATAGATTATACATATGCAAAACCCAAGCTATGGGAGGTTTAGTTCATACCTAAAGGAAATAAACTAAAAGAAATTACAAAAGACATCATCTTGCTCTCTACAATAAACTGGAAGAATAAAACCTTAAGAACTAATTACTATGAGGCAAGGAAGATTTACAAGTGATATAAGGGTGTATTTATAGGTGTTTAGAAGACCTAATTCGTTTTCTTGAGGAAGAGTTAAGGTATTGGACTTCTAGCCCAACTCAAATTCGTATGGAAATAAAGATAAACACTGCTGCACCGTTTTGAGCATATCTTCTTCTTTATTGGTCGGTTTGAGCTCCATAAGATACCAAAAGAATCGCAACAGAATTATCTTGACCATAAAGAAGGAAATTACCAAAATCGGCCTATTTCTTAGGTAAAAACGCATATCTTTGGACGTGTATGCAGAATCCCAGATTTAGGCAGCTTTTCCTTTTCCATCTTTTTAGCTTTTGTTTCCTTATCTCCAATTACCATGCAAATCTCTTTCCATAAGTTGTAATCTTTGACTTGGACTCTAATTAAGCTCCATAATTATCTTTAAAGCTACACACTAAATAAACAATTAAACCCAATATGCTCTAAAAATAATAATTCTACAAATCAAGACTCAAAATAGGAAAGTGCACTAAAACTCAAGAAAATCGACATTATTGACTTCTAAATCACTTAAAATGATGTCTCATCCTAACATAAATCTATCACAAATGAGGAGACATCACATAAGTTCTTCCTAACTTTCTTAGTCTCTGAGGAACGAATCTTCTTATCATTAAAACTTGCGTACATCCTGTAATACTTGCAGAACCGTGCTCAGCCTAGGGTGTTTATTTGCACTTATTTTATACATTATTTTATCAAAACCGACACCAGATTGAAAAAAAAATGAAAACCTCAATACAGTAGGATCCGGGAACCCAGATTTCACAAAACCGGGAACCCTGTTTCCTTCTGTTTAAAAAAAAAAGAAGAAAAAGAAGTAAAATATGGAAAGAATAAACATCCGGCAAAGTGGAATGTTCTGAAAAATTATCTTATATGTATTGGGTTGACATGGGACGCTAAATTAGTGCGTAAATGGGTGAGTGAGAACATTATATGAGTGTAAACTCAAGCTCGTGGACAGTTGTTGATGGTAAGTGAGGAGAGAGCCAAAATCTCAATTCAAATTTACCAAATATACATCCATACCGTCCCTAAGCCTACGCTAAAACTGTAAAGTACTCGTGATTCCTAGGTGCATAGTGAATTTATAATTCAGTTAATAGGGAGTATACTAAGTGGAGATTTTCAAAGCGAGTTAGGATCAATGAACACCCTATAACCATCATACAGAGATGAGTACAAGTGTAACCTTCTAGCATTGCTACTTTAATTTGATGATTGATGTTATTTGTGTTTGAGTTTGCATGTAAGTGTATGTGTATGTTATTCCCTAATCTTTTCTATATGAGATTTATTTTAAGAATTGCGTTGGGTGTATTTACCAGCTTCTATTTTCTCTTGCATCTACTTCATTCCCCTTATTTTTAGTTTTGCTTTGTCGGGACGACAAAGGTTTGAGTTGAAGGTCTTGATATCTCCCTAAATGTTCTAATTTTATACCCTTGGGAGACATCATTTTTGGTGTTTATTTGAATATTTAGATAGACTTTTGGTGTTAATATGCAATAATTCAATTTTCCTCTTTAAATTCTAGTATCTTTCATTTATAGACATTTGCGCGTAATATGGTTTGTTTTGAGTGAAAAGTTTGTAGGTTTTGAATACTAGTTAGGAGAGGAATAGAATATTAAAGTCAAAGATCGTGTAATGAAGTCAAATCAAGAAGAAATATCCCGAAGAGTTGACAAAATTCAAGCTGCAAATCTGGAAGGCTGATGATAATTGCTGATTTCGAGCTAGTTAAACATGGATTCAGCCCCTGACTTGTGAAGAAGATTGATTCCTTATCGAGTTACAAAGATTTAGCAACTGGAACGGAGTCATTCCGAGTTAAAAGGAGAAAGTTACAGCTGTTTTAGTGGAGGTTGTACAGCAGTTATGGGACTTAGACTTAAGTTATGGACTTGGGCTTTCTAATTTTCATTTAATCCATTAAGAAATCCCTAGTCCGAATATTATATTATAAAAGGGCTTTTAGACTTCTATTTACACACACAATTCATTATATACAAAGTCAGAGCATCATAGAAGAAGCTAGAGGAAGGAAGAGAAGAAGCCAAGAGTTGGAAAAATTCAACTTCTCCAATTCCCAGCCGAATCAACTCCTCAAATAGTTTTCCTTATCTTTTATTCTGTAAAACAATTATGAATTCCTTTAATTTTATTTTCTTAGTTTCTACAATTATGAGCTAAATTCATACAGTACTTGAGAACGCCTTAATGGGTTAAGCCCCAATTTATTTCAACTCATGTTTTTGGTTTTGGAATTATTATAATTGAAATCGAATTGGGTAATTAGTATTTTTCATTAATTTGCATTTATCAACTATTATTGAAGTCATGACTCAACAATAGGAATTAGTATCTAGGATATTTCATAAAGTGGCATATGAATCACCTTGACGGGGGGTTTAGGTACATAAAGAATTAATGAATGTAGGATAGAAATTATTGACCTTGAAAGGCTTAATTAATCCTATGACCAAATGGGTAATTAGAACTTAGTCATTTAGAGGTGGACTATAATCACCCTGATGGAGTTTGTAGCACCTGAGAATAACTCCTTAGTCCACCCTGACGCTGGTAAGGAGAATCCCGAATCCCGACCACTATTATTTACCAATTCGTCCCTTAAACAATACATGGAATGAATAGACTTAGGTGAAATCCTAGCGTTACTCAAGTACTACCTCTCTTTATTGCGTCTAGCTATTTTACTTTTCTCGCGTCTAGTTTAATATTTGCATTTTGAAATTAGTTATTTAATCTTTTAATTAATTGTCTTAGTTATAGAAAAACAATCAAACAATCTTAAAATCATTTATATGTTTTTACGTGCAATTAATCACTACTTGATAAGCATTAGAGTCAACCAATCCGTCCCTGAGAACGAATTTGTTTATCACATATATTACTTGGGACAGCTGTACACTTGCAATTGTGGTTTCTCTTATCCTTATTTTGCATTTATTTTAGAACACACAAGGGACCACCACTTGGTTGGTGGAATCTCTACTTTACTCGATGAAGATGGTGGTGATCCTTTCATCTTTTCGGCTTGAAGACTAATAGTCTTAACCTTCTCATCAACTTATTGGATATTATTCATGTTAGAATTGTACTTTGGGTCAATAGAAAGAGTTGAATTTGCATTTGTTCAATGACTTAGTGAGCCGCATCACAGTTTTCTCTAAAAATTGATTATGTTGTTTCAGATCTTGATTTTGCTGTTGTAGGCTTTGCACTATTGATGCATCAATCTTTGATTCAAGTCTGCTCATATTGTCCTTCGATAAGTTGATGAATTGACTAATAGTCTCTTTTAACTCAATGATATCTTCTTGAGGACGTGATGGAGCTTGACTTCCATTGTACGCATTGTAGCCCGGTGATTGATTAGCTTGATTTTCATAGGTTTGTTCTTGCAGGTATAACTGTTGAAGTGGCACTTGGATGCTTTTCTCAATTGTTATAGTGAGTTGTTGTATTTTTTCTTGCAAGCTTGAAAACCTCGCCTCTGTATTAGTGATAGGAGTTTGTGATTGTGGTCAACTCATGTCGGTCTCGATAATTCTTTCCATACCACTCTTTGCTTCTTTCAGATCCATAGAGACAAAACTACCATGACCCATATCATTTACTCTCAGCCCTGACTCTGCATTGAGTCCTTTATAGAACATGGCTAACTGTAATTCTGGCGTGTATCCGTGTAGTGGACATCTTGCTAACTTCTTTTGAAATCTTGTCCATGCTTCGCCAAAACTCTCTCCGGCTTCTTATGAGAAATTCATAAGCTCCAATTGTTCCTTTACTCGTATACTTGTAGGATAAAATTGATTAAGGAATCTTGCTTGAAGTTTGTCCCAATTTGTTATTAGCTCGGGAGGTTGATCATCTAACCAATCGCTTGCTCTCCCAGTCAAAAAAATTAAAATATTAAATAATACATCTGTTCTTGTGTAACACCTTCAGTAATGTAGGCATCACATAATTGCATGAATTTCTAAATAGATCTGGCCGGATCTTGATGTGTATCGCCACTATATTTCTCATAGCTCGCAAATTGATTAATCCAGTCAGGATCAGGCTTGAATCAAACGACTTGAATATCTGGAGGGTGAATCCCAATAGGTTGCACTCGGAATGGACCAGGAAAACCTAGATCTAGCCGTTGATTAGCCATCTAAAAATCTAAATAAGGCGAAAAGTAAAAGAAACGCGTAAAACTAAAAACAAATAAAAACTTCTATACTAAATAAACTAACTTAAAGATAAATCCCTGGCAACGGCGCCAAAAACTTGGTGGGAGAAAAGGTGTGATAAATAAACAAATAAATAAGATAATAATAAATGACACACACCCTTGACTACCACGAGAAACTCACTGCAAGTATTACAAATCATTTGCAAGTTCAGTTGATAAGTAAAGACCGTTCGCAGGGATTTAATCCGTTAGATCTACTCGTATTCAATAAGCGTAGAGAAAATTAGATGTTTAGATTAAAATATAATAAGATGAATAATTATATGATGTGAAATAATAAATAAGAATACAGATAAATAAATATGAATGTAAGTCAGATAAATTAAGGTTACTAATATGCGCCTATTTTACTAAGTTGTTATTCTAACATTAAGGGTAAATTGAGCATTATTGATGTCTCCTTATTTGTGACGAATTAATATTAGTTGGAGACATCATTTTTAGTGATTTAGGAAGTCTTCTAGTCGATTTTCTCATGATATATTGCACTTTCCTATTTCTAGTCTTGATTTAATAAATTATTATTTTTAGAGCATATTGGGTTTAATTATTTATTTAGTGTGAAGCTTTAAAGATAATATGTAAATAAATTAGATGCCAATTCAATCCTAAAGAAATAAGGACAGAAGATCTTGAAGAAATTTGGAGATAGAAGGAAACAAAGTTCAATTAGGAAAAAGAAAAGCTGTCAAATAAATCTGAATTTCTACAGCTACGTCTAAAGAAGTGATGATAACTCCAAAACCGAGCCGATTCTGGACGATCCCTTTCATAGGTAGATAGATAATTCCGTGAGGATTCTTTTGATATCTTATGAGCCAAAAAAGGTCCAATAACGAAGAAGATATGGTAAAAACAAGTCAGCAGTAATTATCCTTATCTACTTACGAATTTGAGTTGAGCTAGGAGTCTATTACTTACCTTCTCCTTCAAGAAAACGAATTAGGACTTCCTAAACACCTATAAATACACCCTTATACCATTGTAAACATTTACTTGCTTAGTTTCAAGTATAGGCTTAGTCCTTACTTGTATTTTCTCAGTTTTGAATAATAGCTTAGTCCTTATATTTATTATTCATCCTTAGTATCAAGCTATTCATCCAAAGAGCAAGCTGACCTATAGAGGAAGACAAGAAGAAGAAGTTGGAGAGTGATAAACTCCTCTTCTACATACCTTCTCTATATTTAGGGTAATTAGCTATAGATTTGTGGCTTCACCATATTTCTAACCTTTTATTCAGTAAGTTTTACTTTTAATTGTTGGGTTATTATTTTGTCTTAAATTAATTAATACTATTTGTTATTTTAATTGATTTGAGCTTGGCGTATATTGTTATTGTGTGTTTTGACTTATTGTTTCAACCCTAGATTTGGCCAATCTTAGGACTATTCTTAGTTATTGACAACACTACATAATCGTCTAGTTTTGATCCTTTGCCTAACTAGATAGCCATAAAGGTTTGATTTAACCATCACTCATTATTTAGAATCCTGGTTAATATATGATGCTCAATGTGTGACAGGTTAGAATAACAATTTAGTAATAGACTCATATTAGTAACCTTAATTTATTTGACTTACATTCATATTTATTTATTTGCATTATTTATTTATTCGCGTTACATAATTATTCATCTTATTATATTTTTATCTAAACATCTATTCATCTACGCTTGTTAAATATAAATAGATCTAACAGATTAAATCCCTGCGAACGAACTTGAATTATCATTAAAACTTGCAAATGATCTGTGATACTTGCAGTGAGTTCTGTGGTTCTCAAGGGTGTGTGCTGTTTATTATTATCTTTATTTATCTATTATTTTATCACACCTTTTTCCCCACCAAGTTTTTGGCGCCGCTGCCGGGGATTTATCTTTAAGTTAAATCTATTTTGTGTTTATTTAGTGTAGAAGTTTTTATTTGTTTTCATTTTTACGCGTTCTTTTCGTTTTTGTCTTTCTCAGGATTTTAGATGGCTAATCAACGGTTAGAGCTAGGTTTTCCTAGTCAATTTCGAGTGCAACCCATTGGGATTCGCATCCCAACTATTCAAGCCGTTAGATTCAAGCCCGATCCTGACCTGATTAATCAATTCGCGAGCTATGGGAAATATAGTGGTGATAACAATCAAGATCTGGTCCGATCTGTTCAGAAATTCATGCAATTCTGTGATGCCTACATTAATGAAGGTGTTACACAAGAACAAATGTATTATTTAATGTTTCAATTTTTCTTGACCGGGAAAGCAAGCGATTGGTTAGATGATCAACCTCCCGAGCTAATAACAAATTGGGACAAGCTTCAAGAAAGATTCCATGATACATTTTATCCAACAAGTATGCGAGTGAAGGAACTATTGGAGCCTATGAATTTCTTACAAGAAGCCGGAGAGAGTGTTGGCGAAGCATGGACGAGATTTCAAAAGATGTTGGCAAGATGTCCACTACATTATTACACGCCACAATTACAATTATCCATGTTCTATAATGGACTCGATAGAGCGTCAAGGCTGAGAGCAGATGATGGGTCGTGGTAATTTTGTCTCTATGGATCCGAAAGAAGCAAAGAGTGGTATGGAAACAATCATCGAGACCGACATAAGTTGACCACAAGAACAAACTCCTACCATTAACGAAGAAAAAGAAGCGAGGTTTTCAAGCTTGCAAGATCAAATACAAGTTAAGGAAAGCATCAATATGCCACCTCAACAGTTATACCTGCAAGAACAAGCCTATGAAAATCACGCTACTCAACTATCAGGCTACAATGCACACAATGGAAGTCAAGCTCCATCACGTCCTCAAGAAGAGATCACTGAGTTTAAAGAGACTATTAGTGCCCGTTTGGGATTGATTATTTTTGAGTTAAAAGTGCTTTTCGATTAAAATTGAATTATTTGTAAAAAATATTAAAAAATATTTACACATCTAAAATCACTTTAAGTGATTATTTTATCAAACACTTATCTAGTGCTTTTCCTAAAAGTGATTTTAAAGCTCTAAAGTGCTTTTATGGATCTAAAATCACTTTAAGTGATTATTTTAAAAAGCAATCCCAAACGGGCACTTAGTCAATTCATCAACTTCTCAAAGGACAATATGAGCAGACTTGAGTCAAAGATCGATGCATCAGTAGTGCAAAGCCTGCAACAACAAAATTAAGATTCAAAACAACATAATCAACTTTTAGAGAAGAATGTGATGCGGCTCACTACAACCATAGAACAAATGCAAAGTCAACTCCTACAATTGGCCCAAGATACAACGTCTAACATGAAGAAGATCCAATAAGTTGACGACAAGGTGAAGACTATTAGTCTTCAAGCTGAAAAGATGAAGGAAACGCTACCATCTCCATCAATAGGGGATGTCCTACCAAACAAGTCAAACGTAAAGCGGATGAACTTAGATGATATAATTGTTGAAGATTGGGTTGAAGAGGTTGAACATGATGAAAGTAAGAAGCCAATAGTGGTTGATGAACCAAGAATTGAAGAGAGAAGTAGAGCAAAGCAACCACCCATACATCGCTATTATCCCATAGAACCCGCTTATCCAAATGAGCAACAACAGAAGTGTATAGAGGCGTTAAAACAAGTGAAAATCAATGTCCCTTTACTCGAAGCTATGGAAGGAAGGCGAAACTATGATTAATTCTTTATGGAGGCACTCTCAAATAAAGAAAGGTTCACAAGATCCAAATCTGCGACACTCAATGAAGGGATATCAACACAAGTTCAGCAAATATTACCATCGAAGCTTAAAGATCCTGGAGGTTTCAACCTCCCAATCAAAATAGGTGGCATATTTCATGTGAAATCCATGTGGATTTAGGGGCAAGTGTGAATATCATGCCCAAAAATATATTCAAGAAGATTGGTATTAGTGATGCGAAACCGACATCCGTAATCTTACAACTTGCGGATCAATCAACAGCAAAGACGTGGGGAGTAATCGAGGACGTGCTCGTCCAAGTAGGTAACCTTGTTATTCCCACGAACTTTATTATTCTTGACTATAAAGCAGATAAGAACGTCCCATTCATTCTTGGGTGTCCATTCCTAGCCACCAGCGATTCTATAGTGAATGTGAATGAGGGAACCGTGACTCTTCGTATTGAAGATAACTCTGAAACATTATATGTTTCAGGGAAGAAGAAAAAGAAAAATGAGTCAAAAGAACTATATCCAATTAGAATTGTAACCAAGAAGCCAGAACCTGTAAGCCCCCAAGAAACCATGGAGAAAAAAATTGAGTTTGGGGTAGGAGACGAGGTGGCATGGAAACCTCCCTTTCCCAAACATAGCAGATCTTGGAAAGGGCCATACATTATCACACAAATCATCTCAGAAGGATTGGTCGAAATAAAATCTATCGAAGTTGCAAGCTCAAGTTGGTAAGTGTTAATCATCTCACTCAATTCTGGGGAGCCTATAAAAAGAAATAACCGAGGTAACTCGTCTAACTTTGAAAGACGTTAAACAAAAGTTCCCTTTGGGAGACATCCCATAGTGATTTATATTGTTATATGTTAGTTTAGTTTAGTTGTTTTTAGTTGATATTGCGTATTTGAGAAAGGTATTAGTGTTTTTGGATGTTAGGTATTAAAGAAATCGAGTTTGGGAAGCAAAAACGAATTTTTTTGGGAGTATTCTGACCTGACACCGGTATACCGGGCCCTACCGCCGGTATACCATAGGTCAGAAAACCCGAGGCCACGGGTACTAGCCACGTGTTCAAGGCAGAAAGTTGAATTTCAAAGAGCAGCAGCTTCGGTATACCGGACAGACCGAAACCCGAGGCCACGTGTTTGCAACTCGTGATTTTTGACGAAGCATGAATCTGGAAGAACAGTAGCTCCGGTATACCGGGCCCTATAGCCGGTACACTGCCCGACACCGCTGGAGAGAAATTTTTTTCGTGTTTTTTAGGTTATAAAGAAGAGGAGGTGAGTTCTAGTCCTAAATTCTCAATCCTTAAGCCTCACTTTCTTCTCCAAACCTCTCCCAACTCCATTAAAGCTTCAACAAACCTTCACCTAACACCAAAACACTACCAAATCACCATGAATTTACATCCTAATCCTTCCCTACATCATTACAAAGAAGATTCAACCACCCAAATCATATCAAAACACCTAGAATCCAAGAATCAAAACCATGAATTTCAAAATCTTTTCCCAAAATTACTTAAACCCACATCGTTAAAGCTTGATTCCATCATACCCATATAGAGAATTATCATCCTAACACCTTTCCTAACCCAAATAAAGCTTGTTCCACCTATGATCAAGAGTTACAAATTTCAAGAGTGCTCAAAGCTTTGAGTTGGGGGTAAAAAGAGATGATGAAAAGAACAAAGATATTATTAAGGGGGATGAAGTATCAATGCAAGGTAATTGGGTAAGTTCTAGAAGAAATCAATTGATATGGGTACTAGTTCGAGAATAAATTACAAGATAATTCGAGTCAAGCAATTAGAGAGGAACCGGTTTTTGGTGGATTCAAATCCTAAAAAGCAAGCAATTGTAATTAGGGAGCAGAAGATGCCAATACCTCTTATAATCAAAGATTCCTATATCCAAGATAAACAAAAGTTTCTGGGACGCTAGTAGCTTTGTTCAAAACATATTCCTGGATGAACACCGTCACATGAGAGAGTATTCAAGAGCAAGGTTGGAAGAGGATAAACAAGAGATTTCTATAGTGTGATTGATTGGGATGGAGCATAAGAAGATGTAAGGGAAAGCGAAATTGGTGATACATGAAATTTGCATACATAGAAAGCACTGCACCCTATTCCGGGTATTGATCAGGCAAGGTAAATAGCTATGTTTTTTCTTTCTTCCTTACCTTTTCTTTATGTGCAATATCTGTAAAATTTTAATTTTAATTTCTTTTACTTTATCTTTGAGTCTTTTTCGAGTCGTGGGGACACGGCTCATTTTTGAGTTTGTGGTGTGGGGATTCGTTGTCCCTCATCTCCATTTTTTATGTGTTTTATTGTTTTTAGGTAAAAATAATTTTTTTTGGAAGGATTAGATGTATGTAGAGTGTGTTTAATAGCTTAAAAGCATAAGCTCAGTAAGTTAATGATAGTAAGTAGTATGTTTATGAGCTATGTTATTTTGTATGCTTTGAGTATTTGCAGGAAAACACACATTGATAGTAAAGAAAAGATTAGTAAGCAATGCGATAGTAATTATGTTCGATCTCAGGGAGCCATAAGTGGTGTGTAGGCCGTGAGATCCAAGCTAGTTTACAACCCCATTTGATGAAAGTAAGAGAATAAAGAAATTGCATGCTGTAGAAAATGATTAAGACAGTTCTTTCATATTGAAGCCACTTGAAGCCTTTTTATACCTTCTCACCCTGTTATTTTGATTATTATTTATCCTGATCAGCCCCTTCTAGCCTTTCTAAAGTCTTTTTATTTAAACACATTATAATCCATATCCCTTTAGATTATAAGACTTTTCCATTTGACCCGCACTCGAATCGCGATGCATAGACAGTTGTTTTAGAGCTTGAGTTTGGGGTGGTGGGTCCACCATTATGGGAATTATTACTGGGTTGGGATTTTTGAGCTTATTAATTGTGCTCGTTCTATATATTGATGATGATTCACATGTTTATATTGTAACCCTTTGCCGAGGTAATAGTGAATGAAAAAGAAGCTACGAGCCAAAAATGAAAAGAAAAAAAAAAATATATATATATATATATATATATATATATATGAAAAAAATAGCGTGATATCTCAAACATCAAAAAGAGAGTCATAGCTCTACAAAAAAAGAAAAAAATGAATTGAAAAGAATATATATTCGGACCGGCAAAGTGGAATTTTTATGTGAACATCTTTATGCTTTAATTGGGTTATTGGGGATGCTACTTTGTGCATCAAAAAATCATTGGGTTGAGTGATAAACATTTCATGAGAGTAACTCAAGCTCTAGGGCGATTCGTTGATGGCTAGTGAGGAGAGAGACAAATGCTCACTCTAAATTATCCAAATATACTTATCATACCGTTCCTAAGCCTACATTACAACATTAAAGACCTTTTGATTCTTTGATATATAATCTAGAAGTGATTGAGCCAATAGAGAGTAGTTAAGTGGATCTTTGGATACTAGTGAAGGCCGATGAACAATCTATAGCCTCCTTGGTGAACTGAGTAAAGTTCCTCTCCTTCTTACATTGCGAAGCTAATCTAATCTTGAATTCGAGCCGTGTTGACTATGGATATGAAAAGTGTGCAGGTATGTAGTTTGTAAATATTACTACATGAAATTTTCTGAGTAGTTGCTTTAAGTCTATTCTCCATATTCTTCTATCTTCTTCCATCTGTGCTTAGTTGAACTAGGTGTGTATTTAGAGACTTCCCTTTGTTTTTATCTTTATTGTATCAGGACGATACAACTTTGAGTTGGGGGTCTTGATGTCTCCTTATTTGTGATGAACTAATATTAGTTAGAGACATCATTTTTAGTGATTTAGGAAGTCTTCTAGTCGATTTTCTCATGATATATTGCACTTTCCTATTTCTAGCCTTGATTTAATAAATTATTATTTTTAGAGCATATTGGGTTTAATTATTTATTTAGTATGAAGCTTTAAAGATAATATGCAAATAAATTAGATGCCAAGTCAGTCCTAAGGAAATAAGGAAAGAAGATCTTGAAGAAATCTGGAGATAGAAGGAAACAAAGTTCAATTAGGAAAAAGAAAAGCTGTCAAATAAATCTGAATTTCTGCAGCTACGTCTAAAGAAGTGATGATAACTCCAAAACCGAGCCGATTCTGGAAGATCCCTTTTATAGGTAGATAGATAATTCCGTGAGGATTCTTTTGATATCTTATGGGCCAAAACGGTCCAATAACGAAGAAGATATGGTAAAAACAAGTCAGCAGTAATTATCCTTATCTACTTACGAATTTGAGTTGGGCTAGGAGTTCATTACTTACCTTCTCCTTCAAGAAAACGAATTAGGTCTTCTAAACACCTATAAATACACCCTTATACCATTGTAAACATGTCCTTGCTCAGTTTCAAGTATAGGCTTAGTCCTTACTTGTATTTTCTCAGTTTTAAATAATAACTTAGTCCTTATATTTATTATTCATCCTTAGTATCAAGCTATTCATCCAAAGAGCAAGCTGACCTATAGAGTAAGACAAGAAGAAGAAGTTGGAGAGTGACAAACTCCTCTTCTACATCTCATCTTCTCTATATTTAGGGTAATTAACTATAGATTTGTGGTTTCACCATATTTCTAACCTTTTATTTTGTAAGTTTTACTTTTAATTGTTGGGCTATTATTTTGTCTTAAATTAATTAATACTATTTGTTATTTTAATCGATTTGAGCTTGGCGTATATTGTTATTATGTGTTTTGGCTTATTGTTTCAACCCTAGATTTGGCCAATCTTAGGACGATTCTTAGTTATTGACAACACCACATAGTCGTCTAGTTTTGATCCTTTGCCTAACTAGATAGCCATAAAGGTTTGATTTAACCATCACTCATTATTTAGAATCCTGGTTAATATATAATGCTCAATGTGTGACAGGTTAGAATAACAATTTAGTAATAGACTCGTATTAGTAACCTTAATTTATTTGACTTACATTCATATTTATTTATTTGCATTATTTATTTATTCGCGTTACATAATTATTCATCTTATTATATTTTTATCTAAACATCTAAATTCATCTACGCTTGTTAGATATAAATAGATCTAACGGATTAAATCCCTGCGAACGAACTTGACTTATCATTAAAACTTGCAAACGATCTGTGATACTTGCAGTGAGTCCCGTGGTTCTCAAGGGTGTGTGCTCTTGATTATTATCTTTATTTATCTATTATTTTATCACACCTTTGCCCCCACCAATTATATATTAACTGGGATTCTAAATTCTTCATAACCCCCGTCAGGGTGGACTTAGGAGTAACCTCTCCACTACCAGGAGACTTGGGTAAGGGGACCTTGCTTAATGATCGGTGGTTAAATCAAACATTTATGGCTATCTAGTTAGGCAAGCCCATTAGGATCACTACCGCACACTAGACGATTATATGGTGTTGTAAATAATTGAATCCCCCTTCCGTGTGTTAACTCAATTACTTAGGATAGTCCTCAGATTGGCCAAATCTAGGGCTGGAACAATAAGTCAAAGCACACAATACCAATATACGCCAAGCTCAAATCAATTAAAATAACAAATAGTATTATGAAATTTAAGACAAAATAATAACCCAACAATTAATAATAAAACTTACAGAATAAAAGCGTATAATATAGTGAAGCCACAAATCTATAGCTAATTACCCTAAATATAGAGAAGGGGAGATGTAGAAGAGGAGTTTGTCACTCTCCTTCTTTTTGCTTTATGTCTTCCTCTGCAGGCCAACTTGCTTCTTGGATGATAAACTTGATACTAAGATTAATATTCAAGAAAAGACTAATATATGACTCATACTTAGCAAGGACATGTTTAGAATTGTTAAAATTGTGTATTTATAGGTGTTTAGAAAGCCCTAATTCGGATTTCTCGGAGTAGAAGGTAAGCAATTGGACTCCTTTTCCAAATCAAATCCGTTTCCTAAAATATAAGAGAAGGGAAAAAATGTTGCTGTCTTGTTTTGGTCGTAACTTCTTCGTTATTGCTCCAATTTTTCCCCACTTTATATAAAAACGACTGAGTCGATAAGATCTACACCTTTCCTTCAGACCGTTCCTCTAAATTACCGTTCGGTTATAATTTATATTCACTCAAGATTTACTTGGCAACTTTTCTTTTCCTATTTTATCTTTAGTTCCTTTTATCTCCAATTTTCATCCTTATCTTCTTTCCTTTATCTCTTGGAATTGCTTTGGCATCTAATTAATTACCATATATCTGTAAAGATTCACATCAACACACAGATTAAACCAAATATGCTCTAAAAATAATAAATCATCAAATCAAGACAAAAAATAGGAACATATAAAAATATGAATAAAAATCTAATATTAATTAACCAAATACATCTAAAATGATGTCTCCAACCTAGATTAATTCATCACAAATAGGGAGACACCAAAGATCAAAATGTTGGCCTTGATTGTAAACAAAGTTTTTAACAAAGATTAGGGTTTGATTGCTAAGCTTCTATCCAAAGGAGAGAAATAAATTCTTATAAAACATTTTTACAAGTCATTCTCACTTATGCTATGTCCATCTTCCCTTCCTTTGTCATTTTGCAGGAAACTTACCTCAATCATTACCAGATACTGGTGGAACTCTCTTGAGAAACGTAAAATCCATTAGCTCGAGTGGGAACAAAAGACATCGGAAAACTTTATTGGGGGAATGAGATTTCGAGACCTGAAACGAGCTAATACAGTACTTTTAGCAGTGGAAGCATGGCGTATACTACAAAATCTGGAATCCTTGGCGACAAAGGTACTTAAAGGAATTTCTTTTCCGAATAAGGACTTTCTGGAAGTCAAACTCAGACAGAGCAGGTCATGGTCATGGGGAAAGTATAGTGAAGGGTCGAGACCTTTTACTACAACAAGGTATCATTCAAATTGGAAATGGAGAAACAATTAATATATGGAGACACCAATGGTTACAATAAGGAATTATCAAAGATAGACCTAATGATACTCCTTTGGAAATAGTGGATCAACTTATGAAGACTAATACGGATCAATGGAACTGGGAGATGATTGTCTCAGTCTTACTAGGTCCAGTCAAAAGGGAAATTAGCCGAATACCTTTACTAAATAGAGAGGAATCAGACACGTTTACTTGGCCTCATACACGTTCAGGAACATACACTACTAAATCTAGATACAGGGTATTAACAAGAATTGCAGAAGAAAAGGAAGTTCAAACTTCAAACCAAGCACACCTAAAGGATCCAATACTTTGGAACATAATTTGGAAATCCAATGTCCCGAATAAAGGCATGCGGAAACATTATACTTACTAAACAAGACCTTTTTTCATGACAGTGTAGTGACGATAAATGGTGCTTATGGTGCGAAGGAAAAACGAAAACAGTGGTACATCTACTTTTATCTTCTTCTTTTTGCAAACAGGTCAGGGCTGGATCAGCATTACAAATCCAGATCCCGAAAACCGAACCTGACACAATTGGGGAGTGGGTGACAAAAATTTATGAAGGAGCAGACTCGATGCAATGAGACAAGAACAAGGTGGTGGCTTACATCATGCTAACTTTGTGGAACATTTGGTAAAATAAAATGAAAACGATGCATGAAAAAGTTAAACTGGAAACAGACAATGTCTTACTGGCAGTCCATGCAGGTATGATTGACCTTTTTGGGCAGAGGATTGGGACGGGCTTCCACCCAACATACCTGAGCGTCAACTTGGTAATATTGATAATCCTTGGGGACCAAATGAACTTAATAGGACACAAACAATTTTCACATGCGACGCATCTTTTAAATAAAAAACGAAACAAAGTGGCATTGGTGTAGTCAAACGTCACACACAGACAGGTCATAGAACAATCTTCTCAAAGACCATCTGGACAGATTCGGTAACGTAAGGGGAAGCAATTGCGGTCCTAGAAGCTGCTAAAATGAGATTACAAGAGATAGGTAAGAAAACAATTATATATTCGGATAACCTTGATCTTATTCAAGGTATCAAGTTGATGGCAACTGCGTGGGGGAAAGTCAAGTTGTATGTCAAGCGAATCCTTCGAATTGCAGGAGAACACCCGAATAAGTTTTTTAAGAAATTGCCGCAAAA
Organism: Nemophila menziesii; assembly: GCA_029959085.1. Taxonomy (NCBI): domain Eukaryota; kingdom Viridiplantae; phylum Streptophyta; class Magnoliopsida; order Boraginales; family Hydrophyllaceae; genus Nemophila; species Nemophila menziesii. Next base: position 22,771,003 of record JARWIR010000018.1, on the reverse strand, counting down.
ACTCAACATGATGGTGAACTTTAGTGTGCAAAAAGCTAGGCAAAAGACCAGAGCCCTGATGAAAAGCAGTTTGCACTGACCCTTCAGAGACTTGGGATTGGCTTACTTGGATTCAGATATATTTTGTCTTACGTATGTCCAAAAAAAAATTAAAAATACAATCGTTTACCTAACCCAAAAAAAAGAAAAAGAATGACCACAGAAAAGGCAAGCTTAAGTGGAAAGTTTTGGAAAAAGGAACATGAGACAACATAGCCATACTTGCACCGGATGGACCCCACAACTGGAACCAAAAGACAACCAAAAATCTTCTATGTGTCCACAATGTACTGCGTTATGATTCTACGTGTATCGCATTATGACATGTTGTTCAAAGAAGATGAAGACGGATTTTAAAGCCAGGTCAAGAACTATTTGCAAAATTTACGAAGTTATGTGATGCATATGTAGATATACAATATGAGGTTGGAACACATGGCATTTTCGGCATCACCATTCAAGGAAATAACTTCATCAGAGAACATCCTTGGTTCCTTTTCAATGGGGTAAACGGATCACGGATGCAATGGTTGAGGAACAAGCCACGATACTAAGTAATCTCCAAATGAGCTTAAAGCCGAAACAAGTCTTGTATAATTTGACCGACCTACAAGAGTTGAAAAATAATTGAAAGAAGAAAAAGAGAACCCTATACCCGTTGGGTCACGAATAGGAAAAAAGTTGTCGAGGAATGACCTGATAAGATAACAGGATAAGAAACAATCGTAGTATTGAATTATGCAAATTGGTACTTGAGAGAGATTGTAAAAGATCATTTGAAGAATGAACACCACCACACTACCCTTTAAAATGTACACATGATATTTCTATAATTGGGTATATGAAATAAGTCAACTTAAGTAATATTTTGTATTTAATGTTATTAACCAGATGTCGAACTATCCACCATTCTTAAGGAAACAATTTGTTATCATTTGGGACTTTACCCAAGTAAAACTGCTCACTTTAGCTCAATTTTTAAGTGGGACATGGACCTCTTTATAGGTCAGGACAAAGACAAATGTTGTTCGTCTTACTTTGGTAATGAATTTCATATATTCACTTGTGTAAAACAAATGGAAGGTGAATGAGAAATTGAGTGTTAAATGTGAGGTATATGAAGAGTTTTGGAAAAGTAAGGAAATAATAGTCACTTAGCTTAGCACTTAAGGATTGGGCCTTTGGGGGCACCAGCTTTTGGGCCTGGGCCTAGGTTTGGGCTTGGCTGGACTATATTTTGTAAAATTAAAACGTTAACGTTCTAATTTTTAAAAAATCTTCTGTCTTCTTCCTCAAACGTCATCTCCTATGTCTGAAACGTTGCACGTCAGTTTTAAACAGGTGCTTCTACACCTATAAATACTTGGCCAAAAATCATTTTCATCATTCAATATTATTTTACAAACAAATATCATAAAAGAGAGAGATTAAACGCCATTTAAAGTTCGAAGTTCTGCAGATTTTCAAGTGTCTGATATTTGCAGTGTTGATCGTTGTATCCTGGAGGTTGAAGCCATTACAAAACGAAAGACACCAGTGCGTGGCTAATAAACCTTAAAGACATAGGATCCAATCCTAGCCTCGATCAGTAACAGGTTTTCTGTTAATTTTCATTTCTGTCATTTATGCATTTTTGTTTTTTCCTCCATTTTTGCTTTCTGAATCAAAATAAATCACTGGAGATAACAATTTAAGGTTTAGTACTTCACAAGTTGTTTTGATTCAGTAATTGTTTTTCCAACTGTTGAATCTGAATTCTAAGTTCTACAACAAGATCTAAAAACTTGGGACTTTAATCTGCCTAACAAGAGCTAAACTCTTGGGAAAGATAAGAATCTAGATATTCAGTTGTAAGACGATTTTATTTTATACTTCTACTGTATCAAATTTCATCTTCTGTTTTGTTTTGTTATCAGTAACAGTAACAGTAATAGAATGTCTAACGAATCAGAAAATGCAAATGCTACTGCAACAATGCAAAAGCAAAATGAAATTGGTGGTAGTTCAAGGCATAACATGCATATGACAGCACCTATGGGTCCTGCTGAAAAACCAGAGAAGTTTGGTGGTGCAAACTTCAAAACATGGCAACAAAAAATGTTGTTCTATTTGACTACTTTGAGTCTTGCAAGGTTTCTCAAAGAAGATGCTCCAGGATTGGGAGATGATCCCGATGCTCAAACTGTTCATGCCGTAGAAGCATGGAACCATTCAGACTTTTTGTGCAAAAACTACATTCTCAATTGTCTAGACAATTCTCTGTATAATGTGTATTGCACTATGAATTCGGCTAAACAACTCTGGGATTCCCTAGAGAAAAAATACAAAACTGAAGACGCCGGTACTAAAAAGTTTGTGGTTGGTAAGTTTTTGGAGTTTAAAATGGTAGACTCGAAATCTTTGATGTCGCAGGTGCAACAGTTTCAGTTAATACTACATGAGTTAGATGCTGAAGGAATGAGATTGGTGGAATCCTTCCAAGTTGCTGCATTGGTTGAAAAATTACCACCAATGTACAAAGACTTCAAGAACTATCTGAAGCACAAGCGCAAGCAGATCAGTCTTGAAGATTTAATCGTTCGGTTGAGGATTGAAGAAGACAACCGACTAGCCGAGAAAGGAAGTAACTTTCGTTCGTTTGAAGCCAAGGTTAATGTTGTGGAACAACCGAGGTCTAACCACAACAACAAACGGAAAAGGCAAGGACAATCTAATGACAACAAGAAGAAGGCTAAGTTTGACGGAAATTGTCACAACTGTGGCAAACATGGTCATCGCGCAAAAGATTGTCGAAACAAGAAGGCACAAGGTAACCAGAAGAAAGGTAACAATAGTCAAGCAAATATGACAGAGCTTTCCGATAGTGTTGAAGAGATGAATCTCGCTGCAATGATTTCTGAGGTGAATCTCGTTGGAAACCCTAAACAGTGGTTGGTTGACACCGGAGCAACAAGGCATGTGTGTTCGGAGAAAAACATGTTCAAGACCTACAAGACATCTCCAAATGAAGAAATTCTTTATATGGGAAATTCGTCAACCTCAAAAGTTCAAGGAGTGGGGCAAGTTGTGCTGAAGATGACCTCTGGAAAGGAGTTAACCTTGAACAATGTGCTACATGTACCTGATATTCGTAAGAATCTGGTTTCTGGTTCCTTACTTAACAAGGCCGGATTTAAGCTTGTATTTGTAGCTGATAAATTCGTACTTTCGAAAAATGAGATGTATGTAGGCAAGGGTTACCTATGTGACGGTCTGTTTAAGCTAAATGTAATGACCGTGGTACCTCCTAAAAATGTAACAAATGATGTGATGAATAAGAATATTTCTTCTGTTTACTTGTTGGATTCTCCTAATTTATGGCATGATAGATTAGGACATGTTAATTTTGGTTCATTAACTAAACTTGTAAACGATGGTTTGTTACCAAATGTTAACTTTAAATCTCAAGAAAAATGTGAGATATGCGTAGAGTCCAAGTTGACAAGAAACTCGTTTTAAAAATGTTGAAAGGTCATCAGAACCTTTAGAGTTAATTCACAGTGACATATGTGACTTAAAGTTCGTGCAAACTAGAAGTGGTAAGAAATACTTCATTACCTTTATAGACGATTGCACAAGATATTGCTATATCTACTTGCTTCATAGTAAGGATGAGGCCTTAGAAGCATTTAAGCAATATAAAACTGAGGTTGAGAATCAACTAAGTAAAAAGATAAAAAATCTCAGAACAGATAGGGGAGGAGAATATGTCTCTCCTTTTGAAGAATATTGTGCCGAATATGGAATAATCCATCAAACAACAGCCCCTTATTCGCCTCAACAAAACGGTGTTGCGGAACGCAAGAACCGTACATTAAAAGAAATGATGAATGCTCTTTTGATAAACTCGGGAGCACTGCAAAACTTGTGGGGAGAAGCTTTGCTTAGTGCAAATCATATCTTAAATAAAGTACCCCACAAGAAACTAGATAAGACCCCCTACGAACTTTGGAAAGGAAAACCGCCTTCATTCAAATACTTAAAAGTGTGGGGATGCTTAGCAAAGGTTGCTGTTCCAGCACCAAAAATGGTCAAGATAGGACCAAAAACGATAGACTGTGTATTCATTGGATATGCTCACAATAGTGCAGCCTATCGGTTTCTTGTGCATCGATCAAACAATGTTGACATCAGTGTTAACACGGTAATTGAATCAAGAAATGCATATTTCTTTGAAACAATTTTCCCTTGCAAAATTACACAAGAACGAAGTTCTATAAAAAGGACTCATGTTGACATAGAAGATGGTCATCAAGAGAAGGACCAAGAAGCATTACAAGATAACGATGAACCGAGAAGAAGTAAGAGAATGAGAACCTCTACTTCTTTTGGTCCTGACTTCCTTACCTTTTTATTGGAAAGAAGCTATGTCTACTCCAGAAGCTCCATATTGGAAAGAAGCGATTAAAAGTGAGATAGATTCTATAATGCAGAACCATACGTGGGAGTTAGTAGATCTTTCCCCTGGGAGTAAACCACTGGGAAGTAAATGGATTTTCAAAAGAAAATTGAAAAATGATGGATCTATCGAGAAGTATAAGGCAAGACTGGTAGTAAAAGGTTATAGTCAAAAAGAAGGACTTGACTATTTTGATACCTTTTCACCAGTAACCAGAATTTCATCCATAAGAATGCTTATTGCAATAGCATCAATCTATAAGCTTGAAATTCATCAAATGGATGTTAAAACAGCTTTTCTCAACGGGGAACTTAAAGAGGAAATCTATATGGAACAACCGGAAGGTTATAAAGTTCCGGGAAAAGAAAGAAAGGTGTGCAGGCTGATCAAATCCTTATATGGATTAAAGCAAGCACCCAAACAATGGCATGAAAAATTTGATAAAGTCATGATTAGTAATGGCTTCAAAATAAATGAGTGTGACAAATGTGTATATGTAAAAGACATTTATAAAGGATATGTCATTGTTTGTTTATATGTAGACGATATGTTAATTATTGGGAGTAATAATGACATAATCACTTCTACAAAGAAGATGCTCTCAAGTAAGTTTGACATGAAAGACTTAGGCATTGCTGATGTTATCTTAGGTATTAAGATAATGAGAAAATCTGAGGGGTTAGTATTAAATCAATCCCATTACATTGAAAAAATACTAAATAAGTTTAGTAAAGGCGATACTAATATCGCAAAGACTCCAGTTGACGTAAATCTACACTTGGCAAAGAATACTGGTGATACAATCAATCAGTTAGAGTATTCTCGTATAATTGGAAGTCTAATGTACTTAATGAACTGCACAAGGCCTGATATTGCACATGCAGTTAGTAAGTTAAGTAGATTTACAATAAATCCAGGAAGAGATCACTGGATTGCAATAGTAAGAGTTCTACGGTACTTGAGATACACTCTAAACGAAGGATTGCACTACACTGGAGAACCAGCTGTATTAGAAGGATATAGCGATGCTAACTAGATATCTGATTCCTCCGACTCAAAATCCACGAGCGGATTTGTCTTTATGTTAGGAGGAGCAGTAGTCTCGTGGAAATCTTCTAAACAAACATGTATAGCTCGATCCACCATGGAATCTGAATTTATAGCTTTGGAGAAAGCTGCTGAGGAAGCCGAATGGCTTCGTAATTTCCTAGAAGATTTTCCTAATTGGCCAAAACCAGTTCCAGCTATCTGCATACACTGTGATAGTCAGGCTGCCATCGGTAGAGCCTCAAATGAAATGTATAATGGTAAGTCTAGACATATACGTCGTAGACACAATACCGTAAGACAACTGCTCTCAAACGGGGTTATCACAATTGACTATGTAAGGTCAAAGGATAACATTGCAGATCCCTTGACTAAAGGATTACCAAAAGAGCAAGTGCGTAACTTATCTAGGGGAATGGGTCTAAAGCCTATTGAAATGAGTTGCTATAATGGAAACCCTACTTAGTAGATTGGAGATCCCATGATCTAAGTTCAAAGGGAAAACCGAATTATGAAAAAAGCAACTCGGTGCTAAGCATTGTGGGGATTTCTCCCGAAACCATTCCTAGAACCTAAATACAATGCTTCTTGTACAAAGATGAGGTTAAGCAAAGCTTTTAATGGTTCTTGTATCTTAAATTAAAAGATAGGGCATAACATGATACTCTTGACAAGAGACCACCTATATGAGTAAAGGAGTGAGGGCCGCTCCGAAGAAAATTTGAAAGGCTGATTTTCTGAAAAATTACTCATGAATCCAGGAGTTGTCCAGGGCCAAAAATGGACACAACCGTGAGAACCATATAATGGTCGGAAGGGTACTATGTAATTTCTATTGACTTGATTTACATCAAAGTTGAACAGTTCAAGACATCAAGTTCACTGGTTAGCAAGTAAATCCGATAGCCCTTACTAGAGAAGGTTCAAGGCCAAAAGCTACCTTTCTCGACGTAGTATTCTTCCATGTTTTTTCTCTCTCATTTTGTTTTTCATATGCATTATGACCAGTCAATTTCATTCATGTGGGGAATGTTATCATTTGGGACTTTACCTAAGTGAAACTGCTCACTTTAGCTCAATTTTTAAGTGGGACATGGACCTCTTTATAGGTCAGGACAAAGACAAATGTTGTTCGTCTTACTTTGGTAATGAATTTCATATATTCACTTGTGTAAAACAAATGGAAGGTGAATGAGAAATTGAGTGTTAAATGTGAGGTATATGAAGAGTTTTGGAAAAGTAAGGAAATAATAGTCACTTAGCTTAGCACTTAAGGATTGGGCCTTTGGGGGCACCAGCTTTTGGGCCTGGGCCTAGGCTTGGGCTTGGGCTTGGCTGGACTATATTTTGTAAAATTAAAACGTTAACGTTCTAATTTTTAAAAGATCTTCTGTCTTCTTCCTCAAACGTCATCTCCTATGTCTGAAACGTTGCAGGTCAGTTTTAAACAGGTGCTTCTACACCTATAAATACTTGGCCAAAAATCATTTTCATCATTCAATATTATTTTACAAACAAATATCATAAAAGAGAGAGATTAAACGCCATTTAAAGTTCGAAGTTCTGCAGATTTTCAAGTGTCTGATATTTGCAGTGTTGATCGTTGTATCCTGGAGGTTGAAGCCATTACAAAACGAAAGACACCAGTGCGTGGCTAATAAACCTTAAAGACATAGGATCCAATCCTAGCCTCGATCAGTAACAGGTTTTCTGTTAATTTTCATTTCTGTCATTTATGCATTTTTGTTTTTTCCTCCATTTTTGCTTTCTGAATCAAAATAAATCACTGGAGATAACACAATTGACAATAAGAATTTTTTTCAGAGAATATGAGGTGGTAGCACCCACAAAGATTGTAGTGCTATGGTGAAAAAGATTCCCCAACCTAACTTAAAGGTCTGAGGAGTTTCAACCTTCCTATTGCTATTAGGGAGAGTTTTAATGGAAAGACATTGTGCGACTTATGGTCGAGCTTCAACCTAATGCCTAAAACTATATTCCATAATTAGACGAAGATGATGCTTAGCTCACATAAGCGTTCTTGCAAATGACAGATCGAACATTAGCAGCTCGAAAGGCGTTGTCGAGAATGTGTGCTCATTAATGTCATTCTCGTTAACGTGGGATATGTAGTCATTTCGCCGATTTTATCATTCTCGACTATGATTTTAATATTAATGTGACATTGATTCTTGGACGCCAATTTTTAACCACGGGTAATGCGATAATTGATGTTTGTGGTGAAATCATTAAAATGTGGTGCAAACGTTCCATGTACCGACAAACGTATATCATCATTCGAAGAGTATGAGAAGTGACACTACCACCAAAATCGAGGACAATGATATTGAGAGAAACAAAAGAGTTTGGGGTAGGAGATGAAGTTCTTTGCAACTCTCCTATGCGCATGAACATTCAAGAGGATAGATCCATAATCAAGGAGATGATCTCCTTGTTCACGGCAGAAATAAGACATCGAAAGTAGGGTAGATACCAACTTGTGGACACTCGGAGACTCACTCCTTACTTAGATGGGTTACCTCGAAATAAATGATTTTAGATGTCTTTCGACAAAAAGATAAGTGCTCATGGAAGCACTCTAGGTGTATTCAATTATTTATTACTTGCAAGATTTGATTATTAACTCTAACAAATTATGACCAAAAAGTAAAAAATAGCAAAACTATACCTTTAATAAATGGAGCATTAGCTCCAAATTTGTATGAGTAGGAAATAAAGTTGGATGTGTAAAATAAGCACATGTTGTCTAAAGAAAGCCAATCAACTGAGAGTAGTACCAATTTCTTGAAAAGCTAGAGGAAAGGATCTTTACAATAATGTTAATCACTCATACTAAAGAATATAATTACACAAATAAATAGACTCTAGAGTCTTAAAGTTTTATTCTGAATAGTGAATACAATAAATGATAAATAATTTAAATTTAAAAACTACTACTCAGTTGTGGCCTTCGGAATGCATTCCTTTAAGGGCTTTTAAACTAGGAATCAAAAAATACCATAAGGATTTGTGTCCACGTCTTGTGGCTAAACATGTATATTTTCTGGAGTGAGTATCATATTCCACATAATGATTAGCGATAGTAAAACGCAGTTTACTCAAATTTGGTGAGATATGCGCTTTAATCGTACGCTCATATGGAAAATCCTTAAAAATATAGAGAGGAATAATTTTTTTATGAGACCAGATGTGTTTATTATAATCCTCCAACACCCAAACATGGAGATCTTTATTGCCTATGAACCCAATTGACAGCTTATAATCATCTACAATAAACATCTGCAACAGAGAATATGTATTGGGAACCAATCCATTTAGAAAATCCTGAGGGAGCTTGATTTTCATGGAGCTTTTTCCATCCAATGTAATTCGTATTATATCTGATTTTTCCAAATCTTGTAAACAAAAACTCAAAGCGTAACAAACATCATGGTTGTATGCGAAGCATAGCTCACTTCGCTCACATAATAATAGAGTAATATCAAGGAATTTATGACTCGAATCATCCTTACTTCCAATACTTACCATAGTAACACCTATTTCAGGTATTCCTTTTCCTTCTTTCCGGAAAAAACTAATCATCTTATAATTACCAGTTGATGAATCGAAACCCAGTATGGCTTTACAACTTTTTGAAATTACTGATTTGTCCTCCTTTACTTGAAGCACTTGTTTAGTGACTGGGTTTCTTATGCGATACTCAAGTGTCTTTTCATTCTTCTCCAGTACTAAGCCATTAAAGCAATCTTGAAAAATAAATAGTTCACCATTTGATTTATACGCAAGCTCATATTGGTAAACAATTTGGGAGCTTTTATTCAGCCTATTCTCATACGTGTCAATGAAAAACTTTTTCTGAGTAAACAATTTCCATGACTTGCAAACACATCTGCATATTAGTACACTCCTTACTTTTAACCGGCTCAAAATATTAGCAATTACATCATCAGGCATCATCATTAAAGATTTACCGTCCTCCATATTTGGCATCTGTAAAATATTTAAACTTAATTCATTAATATCACACTTTATATTTCATAAACCATACAGTTCATGGAATTTCTATTTCAACAATAAAAAGAAACGATTTTTTTTCGTGAGTTCGCCTGAAAAGATAAAAGAATTTTTTCTATTAAATTCAAATCTATCCTAAAGTAGCCACAATTCTATTTATATAAGAAATCGCTGCTGCAAGCATTTAAATTTAATTTTAATATGTTTGTAACAGTAAGTAGATCTCTAATACAAAAATAAAAGTGTACAATAATAACTGAAAACTGCAGACGATGGTAACAAACAGAAGATAATTGATTTATACTAAAAGAAACAGATTATGTTAAGAAGAGCATCTAATTAATTACCAGAATTGATGGACGACTCCTTTTTCGAGACGCCATTCTTCTGGAAACAAGAGAAGCTGCTGAACCCAATTGACCAATTCTAATAGACATATTTATAGAGAAACCGAACTAACTGGGTCGGTCCTTTCTCTTTTCTAGTTAGGCCCATTGGTTTATTTGTGAAATTATGATCTACTCGTCTACTATTCTAACACCCATCTTTTTTTATGTAATGGACTTTTTTACATTAGTTTTTTATTAGGTATTTCGTCTGTCCATTCATGTTTGTTCTTTTTCCTAAAAAAAAAAATTTCAACAATATTTGATCTTTTATATTATCAAAACTTTTTTTTCCCAATTTTTCCAATATCATTACTAACTAATTAATTAAAAATAATGGTACAAACAAATAATCTTATATTTAATGAATAAAAATAATATAATAAAAAGGGTATATAATTAATATATTTTTTAAGATTTGTGTCAAAAAATAGAAAAAACATAAATAGATAAGAAGAATATATGCTAATTAGTTATTTTTATTATTTTAGTAATAGATAGAATTTAATTATTAAATAAGAATAATTACTAATAAACTACTAGTTCTGATTTCAATTTGTACTACTTAACTACCATAATTTTTTCCTAATAGTAATGTCATAGTCACCTGAATTCATATCACTCATAACGTGATGTAATTTCATTAGAAGTAAATCTTTAATCTATTTATTTTCACCTAAATCATGTCACGTCATGAACGGTAAATATCATTACTTTTTGCACAATTATACTTAGAGATATTTACCAAACCTTAAGATCCAATCACACCTCGCTAATATACTTTTTTTACTAAAAGTAATTAGGATATTTTTCAACTACCCATTATACCCTCAAACTACCCACTATATATACTAAATATAATAAACACATAAATAATAATAACACATATAAACCCTAAGGGTATGTTTGGATTGAGGGATTAGAAGGGGAGGGAAGGGATTATAAAGGATAATAGTTATCCTTCCTTTGTTTGTATTACAAATTTATGAAGGGATAAGTTAATAAAGGGTTAAAATTATACCTTCTAATCCTTTATATCCTATCCCTCCAATTTGGAGTCATTAGAAAGAAGGGATTAGCTTTAATAGTAAAATATCTTTATTACCCTTATATTCTATTTAAAATATATTTTATTAGAGGTATAAAAGTAATTTAGTTATAAAATAATCCTTTCCTTTCCTTTACTTATACAATCCAAACACAACATTCAAATACTCCTTTACTAATATTTTCCTTTCTTTTTCTACTCAATCCAAACAAGATTAATACTCTCCTCTCCTTTCCTTTAATATACTATCCTTTCCTATCCTTTAATAATTAATCCCCTCTATATCCAAACAAACTCTCTCTCTCTCTCTCTCTCTCTCTCTCTCTCTCTCTCTCTCTCTCTCTCTCTCTCTCTCTCTCTCTCTCTCTCTCTCTCGTCAACATAGATCCATAACATACGAGTTTTGGTTCGAGCTTGAGGAAGAGAGATTGAAGGTTTGTTCATGAGTTTTTCGCCGAGCTGCAACTTCGCTAATAGAGGTTCAAAATGATTCGCTAATGGGGAAGAAACTATGTTCATTGACCTGGTTCGAAACTCCAACGACATCTGATGGTTTGAGGAGGAGGAAGTTTCATTTGTCGGCTTATTATTTTTGTTAAATACTCAATAATTTTGCGTTAATACTCAATGGTTTTATGTTTATATTCAATGGTTTTGCATAATACTCAATGTTTTTGTGTTATATTCAGTGATTTTATTTTGATACTTAGTGATTTTATGTAACACTCACTAATTTTATGTTAATACTTAGTGATTTTGTGTAATACTCAGTGATTTTGTGTTATGCTCAGTAATTTTATGTTAAAACAAAGTAAATACTCAGTGATTTTATGTTAATACTTAGTGATTTTGTGTACTACTTAGTGATTGTATGTTATAATCAATGAGTTTTCAAATACTTAGTAACTCTGTTGATCACACACATTGACTAGTGGGTAGGGCCATGGTTTGATAAAATAATGATAATAAAAGCACACACAACTCGGGAAAACCATGAGAAACTCTCTACAAGTGCACGAATCGTTCACAAGTAATAATAAGTAAAGTAAAAGTTTGTTCTCAGGGATTTAGTTAGTTAAATCAACTCGTGTTCATATTTAAGCATAGATGTATTTACTTGTTTAAATTAAAACAAAGATAAAGCTTGATTTTTTTAATGATTAAGAACTAAATGCAAGAAATATTGAACTAATGAATTCAAGGATACATGATGAATAGGAATGGAGGTGAGATATAGCTTAGGCATGCTAGTATGCACCTATCTTACTCAATTGTTACTCTAATTATAAGGGTGAATTGAGCAATAATATATCTAACTCCCATTATGGTAGCTTAGAAGCAACCTCAACACTACTGACTTGGTTAAGGGAGCCCTACATAGTCATCGGTAAATGATTTATAGCCCTAATGACTATCTAGTTAGGCAAACCCGCTAGGATCACTAGTCACACACTAGACGATTGTGTATCATTCTCAATAACCAAACCACTAGTCAGGGTGACAGTCCTAATTACTAAGGGCGGCCCTATACTTGGCCAGAGAAAGGGATGGAATGAACGACAAATACATAATAAAGTTATAAAATAAATTGTTCAACTCAATTAAAATTCATCCCAAATTATATAGAATAACAATATAATAATCAATGGTTATATATAATGCAAACCCAAGCCATGAGATGATTAGTTCATGATTACAAAAATAAAACTAAAGAGTAAAAAGATTAAAAACATAGTTAAGCTAGTGATGTGTCCCTAATTGTTCTTATTTTCGACCCTTGGGAGACATCATTTTTTATGTTTAATTGAATATTTTGATAGACTTTTGAGTTAAAAATGCAATAATCCGGAATTCCTATTTTATTTCTAGTATTTTTGATTTATTAAACTTTTGCGCGTAATCTTGTGTATTTTAGTGGTAAGTTTGTAGGTTTTGAATATTAGCTAGGAATGGAATCCGAGAAGAAAGTCAAAGATCGTGATATGGAGTCAAGACTTGAAGATAAATCCCGAAAGAATTTGTTTTTAGAGCTGCAAATCTGTTTACCAGGACAAAGATTGCTGATTTCGAGGCACTTAAGAGATGATTGAGCCGCTGACATTTGAAGAGAATACATTCCTTATCGAGTTACGGAACTTTAGCAAGTGATTTCAGGTCAATCGGAGTTATAACGAAGCGGGAAAAGCCGTTTTAGTGAAGGTATATCAGCAGTTACGGGATTTTGGGCTTAGAAATTGGGCTTGGACAATTAATTAGTGTTTTATTCTTAGGTCCAAGCCCTAATCCGTTTTTCCACATATAAAAGGAGCTCTTGACTTCTATTTTTCACACAATTCACTTTTTAGAAGATTAAACATCAGAGAGAAGCAACAGAAGGAAGAAAGAAGAAGCTGCAAGAGCTGGAGAGGGTCTATATCTCCGTTCTCAGCCATTCCAATTCCGGAAATTAGGTTTTCTTTATCTTTAATTTTGTAAGACAATATGAATTCCGTTTCAATTAATTTAGTATTCTTTTTAATTAGTATGAGCTAATTCCATAATAGTGCTTGAGAATGCTTTATGGGTAAATCGCAATTTCTATTGAATTTCATGTCCTGAATTTGGATTTCTGTTAAATTAAATTAAATTGGGTCTTTTGCTCTTTTCAATAAATTGAGATTATTTACTGTTTTTGGAGTAGCTAACTAAGAACAGGTGTTAGTATCTAGGCTATTCCAATTAGTGGCGATTGGATCATCCTGACGGAGGGTTTAGGTACGGAAATATTTAACTTAGCTAATTTTAGGGCCAATGTGGTAATTAACTTAAACATCTAAAAGTGGATCATATTACCCTGACGGGACTAGTGACACTCTAGGATAGCCTTATAGTCCACCCTGACGGGGGTATAAGGAATTTAGAATCTCGACCATTGTAATTGACCGATTTAACCCTTAAACAGAATAGGTTATGAAATAGGATTGGGAGGATCCCTTGCGTTCTCAAGTGCTACCTTCTTATACTTGCGTTTTCCACTTATTTACTTGCGTTTTCCACTTATTTACTTGCATTTTATATTTAGTCTTTCATTAATTAGAATTAATACAAAAACCAAATCAATCATTATATCTTTATTTGCTTTCATAAGTGCAACCATTCATTATTCGATAAGCATTGTAGTTAACCAAACCGTCCCTGCGAACGATTCTAGATCACTTATTACTACTTGGGACAACCGTACACTTGCGGTTGTGGTTCAATTACTTTTGCATTTATTTTAGAACACACAAAGGACCACCAAGTTTTTGGCGTCACTGCCGGGGACGGTAGCGTGTGACCACGGTGTTTATCCTTTAGTGATAGCTGCATTCATTTTTTATTTCAATTTTACGCTTTTTGTTTGTTCATTTCTTTTCAGGTTTTTAGGTTTGGTGTATGCGAAGAAGACTCTTTAAGGATCTAGATCCAACACCTCCGATCCTTAATAATCCAGAATCGTTAATCAGACTTGCTAACAAGAGAAGGAGAGAACAAGAAGTCTTAGAAGTAGAAGAATTAATTAACAGAATGGAGAACATTAATATTCAGAACCAACAGAATAACGGACAAGGCCAGCTAGACGCAAATGGCCAACCTATAGCGCCACCAGGCGTTATTCCTCAAGTTCAGCCATTAAATCCTCAAGTCCAAGTTCAGATGGCGATTAATCAAGATCCATGGTTTGTTAATGGTCCACCAGAAGTTCCATTCCGAGCTCCTGCTATAGGAGTAGGTGCTCCAGATATAAATGTTCCGAGGTTTCGTCCAGATTCGGGTATGTTAGCTCAATTCCAAAATTTTGGAAATTTTCGTGGTAAAGCTGGAGAAGATCCTCTTAGAGCGGTACAGAAATTCAAACAGATATGTGATTCTTACATCACACAAGGAGTTTCAAAAGAACAGATGTACTATGTTGTGTTTCGATTTTTTGTTATAGATGGGGCGAGTGAATGGCACGATACGCAAGATCCTACGAAGATAACAAACTGGGAACAATTAGAAACTGCGTTTTTCAACAGATATTATCCGTCCAATATGAGGTTAGATGCTGGATTAGAGTTGACACATTTTAAGCAAGAGTATGATGAAACTTTGGGTAAAAGTTGGGCAAGATTTCAGAAATGTTTGCGAAGAGTCCCGAATCATGACCTTACTGAACAAAAACAGATGAAGATTTTTTATAATGGTCTTGACGGTGGCTCTAGGAAAGATTTAGATTTGTTGTGTGGTGGTGCGTTTTTGCGAGTTCAACCTGCGTATGCAAGAATTATCTTGGATAGAACAGTTGATAATGAAGTTGGGGGGAATACCGTAAGAACACCAGTTAGAGGAGGAGTTAATAATGTCAATATTGAAGAAAAGTTCAACTCCTTAGAGAACAAGATTCAAACCACGCTAGAACAACAATTGAGACAACTCACTTTAGCCGTGAAAGAAGGTTTTTCGAATAAAAGAGGTGAGGTAAAGGTTGCACAAGAAGTGTATGGATGTGAGTATTGTGGTGTGAATGATCATAGTTGGGAAAATTGTCAGAATAATCAAGAATCCGTGATGTTTGTCTCCAACAGAAGTAACTTTAATTCAAGTGGTAATGGATATCAGCCTAACAGAAACCATCCTGGGTTTCAATACTCAAATCCTAATGGGGCAGCCAATCCTACATATGCGTATTAGCCTCATCCCCAAGGTAACAATTTCAATCCAAGACCACAAAATAATTATCAAGGAGGACAGAATCAGGGAAATTATGTTCAGAGACAAGCTTCTCAAGATAGTTATAATGAAACCATGAACCAAAAAGCCTTACCTGCCCATCCACAAGAAGGTGTAGTTACCCTTCTGAAAACCGTAGAAAGTTTAATTGCTCTTCAGACGCAAGCTATGGAACGTCAACAAGCGTCTAACGCAAACATCAAGTTATTACAGAATCAGATAAATCAAATTAATAAACAACTGAATCAACGTCCACAAGGGCAACTCCCTAGCGATACTGAAACTCTGATCCAAATCGAAGATTGTAAAATCATCTCTCTCAGAAGTGGTAAGAACCTTCTTCCACCTCCTTTTCCTGTTATGAAAGAGAAGGAAGTTGCTAGAAAAGAAAAAGAGGTGGTGAATGAAGATAAAGAAGTTGAAGTAGAAGAAGTGGAGAGGTCTAGTGAAGTTCCGAAAAAGAAAGATGATACTATAATAAACCGTCCTCCTCCACCATTTCCATCGAGAGTTCAAAAGAAGGGTGATATGGCTGAGTATCAAAAATTCTTCAACAAGGTAAGAGGTCTTAGCATAAATATTCCGTTATTAGAAGCTATTAGAGATGTACCCAAGTATGCCAAGTTTCTGAAAAGAGCCCTCACCAACAAACGGCCATATTGCGATAATGAAATGATTGGCTTACCTGAAGAATGTAGTGCAATATGTCAGAATAAATTACCTCCGAAACTACTTGATCCTGGGAGCTTTACAATTCCGATATCTATTGGTAATGAGTGGAAAGGAAAAGCGCTATGCGATATGGGTGCAAGTATTAATCGTATGCCCAAATCAATTTTTGAGAAGTTGAAAATTGGAGATGCGAAACCTACATCTATGGTTTTGCAAATGGCGGATCGATCTCTTGCACATCCAGAAGGCCGAATCGAAGATGTCCTCGTTAAGGCAGGTACGTTAATTTTTCCTGTTGATTTCGTTATACTTGATTACGAAGCAGATAGGAATGTCCCCATTATTTTGGGAAGACCATTCCTAGCCACGGGGCGTACCTTGATTGATGTAGAAAACGGAGAAATGATCATGAGAATCCAAGACGAGGAAGTGAAATTCAACGTGTTCAGACCAATGAAATTTCTAGATGCACAAGGGGATTGTTTTCGTGTAGATGTAGTTGAACATGTACCAAAGGAGCCAACTAAGGTTGTGGAAACCTTAGGAGTGGAGGAAAAAGAACTAAGAAAGAAACCACCGATCAAAGTTCCTCCAAATCGTAAGAGCAATCCACGACTCAATCATGCGGAGAAGAAAGAGAAAACACGTGTCACGAAGGTTCCAAAGGAACCTAAGAAAGAAAGAAATAAATAAAAAGGAGTTCAAAGTAGGCGAAGAAGTTGCTATGAAAAAGCCTAAACCTCCTCTAAAGACACGTGAATCAAAAAGTTCTTGGCTAGGACCATTCATGGTCACGAAGGTTATCTCAAACAAATTAGTTGGAATAAAAGCTAAGGGATGTAAATTTAGAGTTGCAAATATTGACAACCTCACTCACTGCTGGGGAGGTTATGTCAATGACTAATGAATGAGGTAACCTGTCGAGCTTAACGACGTTAAACAAAAGCCATTTCTTGTATATTAGTTTAAGTTTTTATTTTTCGTAGTTGAAATTAGTTTGATTTTCGTCAATTTAGTGTTTATTATTAAGAAATGAGGAAGGGTAGTTGTTTTTGATGATTACAGGAGTAAAGGTCATGAGTTTGGGGTAGTTAGGTTATCAGCAACTTCGGAAGATCATAACTTGATGCTTGGAGGTCGGAATTAACTTTTTATTGAGCCTAAACCACTTATTTTTTCGATATCTATCCAAGGGTGGAGTCCAAAAGTTCTGATACATAGCCCAAAGTTTCTGACCTGTGCGTAAAGAGACGCAATTCATGGTGCGAAATGAAGAAAACCGAAATCTGAGAAATATGGTAACTCCAATGGAAACTATGAGTAGTCCAATGGATCGGGAGCGCAATTTCCAATGGAAATGAGTATAAGGTTCATAAAAATCCGAGGTGTAAGCAAGGAGAAATCGAAAAAAAAAAACAAGATGGAAATTTTCTGCGAATACGCAACCCTTTGCGTCCAGCAAACTGGGCAAATCCACGACCATTTCCCAACTCTCTGATCACTGCGTCAGCAATGACGCAAAAGTGTTGCGTTTCGGTATTAAAAAAAAAAATCCGGACACAATCAGAGAAAAGTTCGGCAAGCGATATCTTTGCGCTCGGATGTCCGAATCAGGTGATCTTTGAGCCTAAACCGCATAACTTTTCGAGCTCTATCCAATGGTGAATTCAAAAAGTTCAGATGAGCAGTTAAAAGTTTCTGACCACTGCGTCAGCAATGACGCAGCATGACTGCGTCTCGGTTCACGCCAGCGACACGCGACCAGCATGCCGGTCAGATGACCGGATAGCCGGCCAAGGAAGCTGAACATTCTGATCATTGCGTCAGCAACGACGCAAGGAGGCTGCGTCAGAGGTATAAAAAAAAATTCAATTTCGCAATTTATTTTTCGCCGACACAGCAACCAGCATGCCGGTCAGCCGCCGGCTAGCCGGTCAACTGCTGTGATAGGCGGTTTTAAGGGATCAAACCCTATAATTTTTACCATCTTCCATTAAGCCTACCTCTTCTGACGATTCCTAGCCTCCAACTACTCCGAAAATCATCATCAAAACAACATTATACCACCAATCCTTCCCTCTAAACATCATCCAAGCTCACAAGCATACCATAAATCTTCCAAAATACCAAAGATTTACACTTTAATCCAAAATTTTCTTTCACCAAAGCTAAAGTTTATCCTTTAAACCTTTCCCAAACCTTGAAATATCCATGACCCAGCTCTAAACAATCCATAATTCATATCCAAACCTTCAAGAACACTAAAATCACAATTTTTATCCAAAACTCTTGAGAGTTCTTGAAGCTTTGAGTTTGGGGTCATCCGAGATGACCATGAAGGTTGGAAAAGGTACGAAGAACATGATGAAGAAAGAGAATTGGATATAGAGGGAAGATTTTGATAGAGGAGATGATGCTTAGAGGGCAAGTAATAAATGATAACGTGGGAAATTTGAAGAAGTTCGAGGTGATGAAGAACACTTTAAACGCAACCATTGATGAAGAAGAATTCAAAACCTCGACCTGGACACAACATTGACAACCAGCCTCGCGCTGGTTAAGATACGTTTTCTAATCCTTCCTTTTTAGTGTAAATTATTTTATTGCTTTGAGTCTTTTCGAGTCGTGGGGACACGACTCATTTTTGAGTTTGGGGTGGGGTTCGTTGCCTCATCCCAGTTTTTATGTGTTATATGTTTTATTTGCTTTCAATAAAATAATTTTCGGAGTTGCGTTTGACTGTAGAAGATTTTAAATGTCGCTTTAAGCATACTTTAAGCATACATATTTTTAGAGAGTTTCTGTTTTTCTAAAAACTGCAAAATAATAAATAAAGTGTAAATTATAGTTCTAATTCAATCTTAACATGTATCTTAGTTCCATCATCAGGCGCAGGGGCGGACCTACTTGAGGCCCAGGGGGGGCACAAACCCCCCCTGAACCCGTAAATTTTATGATATGCAAGTGTAATTTTTGCCCGAAAAATAATTAGCCCTCTATGAACATATATATTATATATTCATGCTTTAAAATATACATAAGATGACATAGCTTAGCGGATGCTATGCTTGGTTTTTAAAAAGTTTAGTTAATGAATTTTACCATAAAAAAATAAAAAAATAAAATTTTCATATCAAGGTTAATTCCTTTGAAATAACTTTAACTTCTTGTAAATATAATCCTATAACTCAGCTTGTCTAAAATGAATCATTAGTAATGATAACTTAACACACATCTCCATTCATACACATGCCCTTACTTACTCATGGTTCCACGTTAACGGCGTTATTTCGCTTTTTATATACTTACATATATAAACACAATCTCACACCGCCAAAACATTTCTTACTCCACACACACTCTAAACATTTTATCACGAACGAACTCAAATCAAAGAAAATCACAAAAATCAAGGAACGAATCTCGCGAAGATTATCATTGATAAATCAAGAAGAAATGTTCAAATATTGGTACATTATTTGCGCGCCTAATATTACTTTATTTGTTGCAAAAATTAATGTTATAAATCGAAATATTTTTCTGATTTCTGGTACTAAAATCATCTTCAACTTGTTGAAATCGTAATATTACATGATAATCTGTATACAAATACGTAATAATTGTATAAAATATGTATTTAGAACAATTTTTTACCAAAAAAGTTATGCAGATGAATATGATGTATTTTTTTGAAGAAATGATTGATGATATAGTGAAAACACAGTAACAGAAAACATTTATAATACAAATGCGCACCAAAATTTACATATGGGTTAAACTGAGTTTGATTTGAAGTTATTTTGCAGAAATTATGTCAAATTTTTGAAAAAAATTAGAAATAATGTTTGAGTTTTATTATGAAAATGCTTGAGTTCCGGAAAGATTTGTAACAAACTGAATTGTGATTGAAATTTGAATATAATACGAGTGCTGGGAATTTTCCCAGAACTAAAAAACCAATGAAAACTGCAAGTTTATTTGATTAAATGAGAATGGTATTTGAGTATTGCAAAAATGATAAACTATGATTGAGTTGTGGGAAAGTTTTGTATAGCAGATGTTGATTAACGTGAAACAATGAACAAAAACACCAATGATAATAAGTTATGGTACCTTTCCCAGAACTCGGAAAACCTATGAGAAAATCATCAATGTTAAGCATAACACACATGATAATGTACTTGTAGAATCACAAAAACGTATTTGTGTAAGTACAAAAAATGCACTTGTCCAGTGGTGGGAAGTATTCCCAGAACTCATCTGTACCATCCAAAAACTTAAAACTTTTTACACATTTAAACTTAAATGATGTCTAGAACTGTAACAAGTAAATGTTAGTCAATGAATGTTCCCATAAGTTTAGTCATATTCATATATATGCAATTTAAAATCATCAAAATTATAATTAAGTTGAAAAAGATTTGTATGAAGAGTTGAAAAATGGAAAAATGCATATAATACGAGCGGTGGGAATTTTCCCATAAGTCGGAAAACCAAACAAAATTGCAAATTTTTTTAGAAGTTTATTTTTGATAAAATGTTTAATGGTGTTTGAGTATTGGGAAAGTTAGAAATGATGTTTCAGTTGTGGAAATCAGGATTTGTATGAATAGTTGAAAAATGGAAAAATGCGTATAATACGAGTGATGGAAATTATCCCAGAACTCGGTAAAACCTAAGCAAGTGCACTTTTGTGGTTGTGCAAGTATACTTTTGTACCTGAGCAATTACACTTTTTTATACCTAATTATGAATTGCTATACTAACATCTTAAATTTAAAATGCAGAAATGGATACCATAACATCAGAACATAGATCGTCGTTACACAATTTGTTCAAAATTTTGAGCAGCGGATATTTAAGGACATGCATCTAAATGTCTGCAAGATAATGCCGTTTTATTTACTGATCAAAGGACTATATGTTAGAATTGATTCCCTTCCTTGTATGAAAGTAAGCGTACCAGCTTTACAAGATATAGCAAGTACTTATCAAATTCAAAGGAAAGGATTCTATATAAAGAAAACCACAATACGAATGACAGCTGATGATATAAGAATTATAATAGGATTGGAGGGTGGGGACCGAGATATTCCAAATTTCACCAAAATAGATGTGACTGAATCTAATTGGTTTAACAAAATGTTCCCTGGAATAACGAAAGGATTAACGGTGACAGAAGTAAAGAGGAAGATAATGTCACTTTTAACAGAACCTGAGTCAGACGGAACCAACAAAGATAATAACCGATGAAGAAGTTGAGAAACTTGTATCAAGAAAGTGGATGACACTAATGAAAATCAAGAAGAGGAGGATGATGAGGAGGATGAAGAGAATGAAGAGGACGAAGAGGATGAAGATGAGGAAGAGGAGGTGAATAAAAAGACGAAACAAAACAACCAACGTAAAAAGGTGGAAGACAATGAAAAGGAATTACAAACGAATAAGAAAAAATTTAAAAGAAAATATGTAATTGATAAGAGTGAGACCGAAGAGAAGACAGAGGAACAAGAGAGATGAAAAAGAAAGATAAAAACAATTCAAAAAGATAAGAAGAAGGTCGGTAAAGAATCTGGTAAGAAGATTAAAAGAAAAAGTAAAGAACAAGAGGAAGAGGAAGAGGAAGAGGAAGAAGACGACGAAGAATATATATCAGATTCTAAACACAATGAAGAGGAGTCAGAGAACGAAGTGGACAAAAATGAGGAAGAGGAGGTGAAGAAAGAGAAGAAACAAAAAAACAAACGTAAAAAGGTGGAAGACAATGAAAATGAATTACAGACGAATAAGAAAAATTTAATAAAAAAACTCTAATCGATGAGAGTGAGACAGAAGAGGTGTCAGAGGAACAAGAGAGAAGAAAATAAAGAAAACAACAACTCAAAAGGATAAGAAGGAGGCCGGTAAAGAATCTGGTAAGAAAATCAAAAGAAAAAGTAAAGAACAGAACGAGGAGGAAGAGGAAGAAGACGTCGAAGAATATATATCAGATTCTGAAGAGGAGGAAGGTATATTTAATATATTTTTGTAGTTGTACAAGTAAAATTAAGTACTTACCATTTTTTTATATTGTTTGTTTACTAGGCGATGAAAATGATGATGATGAGGAAGAAGAAGAGGAGGGGACTGTTTCAAAACAACAACTAATTAAAGAGAAAGATATGATGGCGAATGAGCAATACAAATTGAATTTAAAATTTACAAGTTTGATGAAGGAATTAGAAGCTCTAAAGAAGAAGAATCGTGAAATAGTATCTGATAATAAGAATAGAGAAGATAGTACAAGGACAGCAGAAGCTAAGCTAGTAAGTATGGTAGAGAGGGTCAATGATCTTGAAAAAGAAAAAACTGAGGCTGAAAAAGAGGCACGTGAGCTAAAAGAGGAAAATAAAAACTATGTGGCTGAGTTGAACAAACTGAATGTGTCGTACATAACCGTGTTTAATCAAAATAAAGAAATGAAAACACTGAAGGAGTTGGGAATTCAAGAATTTGACAAAGAACCTAAAGATTTAACAAAAACATCTGAAAATGTAATTCAAAAAAAGAAATTGAATGGAAAAAAGGGATGCAAAAGAATCATAAAAGAGTTACGAGATTCCTGCATCAGACATAGATTACATAAGAACTAAGAGGGGGGGAACAGGATACTAAGGAAGCAGAGAAACAAGTAGAAGATAAAAAAACTGAGCAGAATGACACCGAAGAAGAAAAAGCAAAAAAAATAAGAAGCAAGACGAGAAAAAAGAGAACAAAGATGAGGAGGAAACACCAGTTAGTTCAATGGTGAGAAGACTAAAAGCAAGAAGAGTTGCACCTGCAGATAAAAAGAAACAAGCTGAGAGAGTGGTACTCGACTCATCGGACAGTGATTTCCAACATGATGAGGGTAAGGAAAAGAAGGTATCCACGAAGAATACTAACTTAGTTAAAATACAAGCAAAGACGTTGCTGAAAATAAACAAAAGAAAACTAATAAGAACAGTCAAAAATCTTAAACCATTGGAATATTATTTCATTAAAGAAGATGTTAAGCAAGTTGCAAAGCTCAATATATTAGGTCCATTTATAGTGTATGTTGTTTATTATTTCCTGATCATTTTTTATGCATGAATAATGTGATGATTAACAAGTTTGTTGTGGTTGTTTTTTGTTAGGGTATGGAAGAAAGATGATATCATGGTCACCTTGAAAGATATGGATAATCTAAGGAAGGGAAATATGCTTGAAACACAGGTTTTTTTCCAAGAACATTAATGTACTTGCACAAGTACATCAAAACTTAATATAAGAAAACTTGTGCAGGTCCTGGAAGCTGGATTTGTAATAGGGAAGAGATTACATGATGCTATGCTTCTATCTAGCATGCCATAACTGATTGTAAACAAATTCAACTACATTCTTAATGTCATGGTATGTGTTTGGTAATTCATATATATTGAAAACAATATTAGAATATTCAATTAGCTGACATTATATTATGTTTCTACAGTATTACCTTGATCAAATAAATCGGAACAAGAAGAATGTAGTTTATAAAGAAGAAGCAAACAAGATGGTTATCGAAAAACTCCATAAAATAATGCGTTCCACAACCCGCTTTATAATGTTTCCAATATATAGTGAGACAAACAAGAAGAATGTTCGCCATTGGACATTACTTGTTTGCAATCCACAAGATAATCGGGAAGAATTCTGGACACACTACAACCCAATGAGGACATCGGAGATTGGATATGATGAAGAACTCCGCGTTTTCGATTACATTAGGAAGGGGTTTCCAAGTCCACCAACGGATTGTGAAACTGACACACCGGTTACACTAAAAGTATCAGAAACCTGCCCACAACAAAAAAACAACATAGACTGTGGTATATTTGTTTTGCTGTACGAATATGACCTATACTATGTTGGTAAAGTTAGTGAAAGCTATGGTATAGAGCAAGTGAATCAATTCAGGGCTAAACTGTATTCGGAAATTGTAAACAACTACGAACACACCATCAAATATGACTGTGGGCCACAGCCGAACTTCTCTCACATACCAGATATCGGTAGTCCTCCATAAACAAGAGTATTTTCAAATAACAAAACAAGAAACGTACCGTTTGTTTCTTATGAGTTATGACTTTACTTTTTCAAGTGTTTTTTAAAACTAGTTTGCTTTTAAATGATGTAATGAATGACTCGTATTTGAATATATGTAATCGTATTTCAAACTTCGTAAAAGTAAAATTTTCGTATAGTAATTCATAACTTTGTTCCATCATAATATACTTGTGCAACTACAAGTACAAAAATGTACTTGTGCAAGTACAAAAATGTACTTGTGCAAGTACAAAAATGTACTTGTCCAGTGGTGGGAAGTATTCCCAGAACTCGTATTTCCTGTAACTTAACATTTTCACACATTTTAACCTAGATGATGTCTAAAACTGTAACAAGTCAACTTTAGTCAATGAATTTTGTCCATAAGTTCAATTATATTCAGTCATATTTGCAATTTTAAAGTGAAAAAAATATGACTGACTGAGTTGTGGGAAAATTCCCAGCACTTGACTATGTTTGAGAAAAGTCGAAATTGTATATGAAAAAACTGTTAACTTAACTTAAACGTATTTAGAGTTTATAACATCAAAAATGTAAGTTAAATGGTCTGTTAAATGTCAACATATGAGAAATTTGAAGAGAAATCTGAGTTTTAGGCAAACTCTGAGTTACAGAAAAAATTGAAGAGAAATCAGAGTTTTGTACTTGTGCAAGTACAACAATGCACTTGTCCAATGGTGGGAAGTATTCCCACAACTCGTATTTCACATCAAAAAACCTGTAACTTAACATTTTCCACACATTTAAACTTACACAATGTCTAAAACTGTAACAAGTCAACTTTAGTCAATGAATTTTCCCATAAGTTCAGTTATATTCAGTTATATTTGCAATTCAAAGTGAAAACTTCAGCAAAATGAAAAAAAACAAGTAAAAAGAAAGATAAGGTAATGTTTTAGGCAAACTCTGAAATATGGGATTTTTCACGTTACTTATAAATTTATGATTCTTTGAATGTTGTAGAAAAAAAATTGATAAAAAAGTTATTGCTAAGCTAGAAAACAGTAGACATATGGATGATATAAAGAATAATTTGAACAATAAGATAATAAAAATTTAAAGTATAAAAAGATACAGACTAGTGCTTCAACAATACAATCATAATTGAATACAAGAAATATAATCAAACTAATCAAAATTATCCTCTTGAAACTCAAATATCATAACTTCACGTTGAATAGGTATTATGTCGGCTCCTATATGGTTCTATAGGATTCATAACTAATGAAAGATTTGTAACCGGGACCAAACTTTCAAAATATGTTCCCAAGTAATAAGTATGACAAAAAAGAAAAAAATGAATTTATTTCTTATCATGAAGTTGATGTAGTTCCTGAGTTTTTACATTGTAAACAAATGCTTCTTAGTTTCCATAAAATACTAGTAGTTACATGCTTTGCAACCATCCAATGATCCTGAAATTAGTAAAATTGAAAGGATGTAAACGTCTGTCACCCATCAAGTCAATACTACGCTTTAGCCATAGTCCATTGGCTTTAAGCAACCAAAACTCATATAAATAATTTGTTTGATCCCTCATCTACACCCAGCAGCAAAGAGAATCGTCCATTTCCATAAGAGAGCAGTTACATATACTTAATTCGTTTCGAGAAGGAAACATAATTTCGTCAAAAATTTCCGTTTCAAGGTTAAAGCAAAGAATACACAATTTTGGCTGACATAACCAAAAAACAAACCCTCCAATGGTAACAGAATAAACAGAATGGTGGAAATTTGTCGTACTATGGTAAGCAGAAGTGATGAGTTCTTTATATAATCACTTGTCTTCCCATTAGCATTAACATGTCTCCGTTGATGATTAACGCCTATCGTTAATATTATACATCTTGAGACTTCTTTCGAGAAATGAAGTACATTGTATAACTTAGAAGAACTACAATATCCAAAAGATATACAATGTCTTTGATAGCAATCCGGAAAATACGGAAAAACAGGCAGGGGCAAAAACTGTTTTACACCAGGATTTGCCACATAACAGGAAAAATAAGAATGAGCAGCTCCAGAACCAAAAAATTAAATTAACCCATTACACGTTGCAGTTCCTTTTTGAAACCAACGCACATTTAAATGCTTAGCATAAAAAACACAGGAATGCGCATTAAGCCCAAGTATATAAGGAAAATGAAAGGTTTCATGAATCAACATGGAATTGGAAGTAGATTGTGTTTGCCAAATGGGCAGCTATAAAATTAGGCGATTGAATGATATTATAAAATCTTTTGGATACTAATCTAAATACATTAAAAATAATGTCAGGAGGCAGGCAAAGTAGGATGATAATAAGCAAATCATCAGTGAGAGAGGAGAAAAAAACAGTGTCCATGATGAACTTTTGAGTAAAGAGAGTATTGGATTTTGTAAGAAAGTAGTAATGTGTGTTTGTAGTGAAAGAGTTGAGTACTACTCCCTCCGTCCACTTTTATTTGTCCTTCTTTCTAAAAGGAGGTGTCCAACAATATTTGTCCCTTTTATATTATCAAGACATTTTTTCTCCCATTATTCCAATATCACCCCTACTTAATTAGTTAAAAGCAAGGGTGCATTAAATGATAATCTACTCAATAAATATGGGTAATATAGTAAAGAAGGAGGACATTTAATGTCTTTTTTAATCTTTGTGCCACAAAAAGTAGGACAAATATAAATGGACGGAGGGAGTATTACTTATATTTATGACGAAAGATTATACAAAAAGAAGTTTCACTTATTGGAAGATGAACGGACAAAATGACTCTTCAGATAACAAGGAATTAACTATTTAGTCTTTAAATAATATAGTTCCTCAAGTACACTATTGTACTTATGCAAGTAAATATTTGGATTTAAAAAAAATTAAAAAATGTTAAGATATAGAAAATTTGAGTGAAAGGTTGAGTGCTATTACTTATATTTATACCGAAAGATTATACAAAAAGAAGTGAATTTATTGGAATATGAACAGACAAAATGACTCTTCAGATAACAATGAATTTATATTTTAATATTGGTCTTTTAGTAATGTAGTTCCTCAAGTACACCATTGTACTTCTGCAAGTAAATATCTGATTTTGAAAAAAATTGAAAAATGTTAAGATATAGAAAATTTGAATTTTGGGAATAATTCCCATAACAGAAGTGCATGTGTCAAAACCGAAAAAAATATTGTCTCGAACATCTTCTTGGAAAATTCATTAGAAAATTTACACTATTAAAGTTTTATCACTAGGTAAACACATATGCTAGTAAACACATAAAGGGAAATTTATAATGCAATTAACTAGAAAATTATGTCAATAGCAAAACGGCTCTCTGACCCGCTTCCCAAGATGATAACCCCGATCTACCAAAGCCACCACCTTCGCCACCGATAAACCCCATCCCACCACTAAAATACTCCGTACATTAACCCTAATCTCCCTATCCCTCTCTCCATTCCTTCCTCTCACTCTCTTCTCCACGATCTATGAAGTTTGATATAATCTATATTTAATCTATATTACTTTTGCTAATATCAGATTTATTAGGGTTTCTATTTCCTTCTTTGTTGACTTTACCTTCACATTAATCTTCTGAACTTGATTCTCCCTCTCTCTGCCTTAATGGCTCTCATTAAAGATGATGGGATGAATGGGTCAGAGGAAGACTTTACTCTCTCGCCAGATAGAGAAGCTGTCTATGCTGCGTTCGAGGAGCCAAAATTGTTTGTAAGAGTTATTGCTTCTGGTAATATCAATCTCAACTACTTAAAGAAAGTTATTACTCAATACTGGGGTATTTCTGGTAATATTTCTTTTGATAAACGTGGAATGAATCTCTGTGTGGTTAGTTTTGAGAAACAAGAGGATCTAGAAATTGTCTGGCTCAATAGACCCTTTCATGTCTTTGGATTTCATGTTCTTGTTCAAAAGTTTGATGAATGTTTAAAAAACCCTTTACTTCTTGATGAAACTTCCTTCTGGATCCGAATTAATGGTATTCCTCCTCTCTTTCTTAAAAAGCGAATGTTGCTAAGATTGCCTCTAGGTTGGGGGAAGTTACAGCAGTTGAATTACCTGACCCTAACAAATTTAAAGATGATAAAACCGTTAGAGCCCGTGTTAACATTGCTATTAAAAACCCTCTCTCTTCTGGGTTTATGTATAAAATCTCCAGTGTTCAATTAGTGTGGATTTCATTCAAATTTGAGAAGCTCTATGATTTCTGTCATGTTTGTGGTATTTTATCTCATGAAAAAAAGAATTGTGATAACCCTACTAAGCTTGTCAACAAACTTGGTAACTGGATCAGGTTTTCAGATAATGAGAATAGAGAAAATGAGTTTGTGTTCAATGCTGAGAATAAAGGACATTCTGGTAAGAAAAGGGCCAAAAGGCCTTTAAAAAACAAGAATAAGGTTCAACTTAGAAAGAATGAGATAACTGAGGAGAAAGTTAAAATAGAGTAAGGCAACTTGGTTCAATCTATTATTGTTATGCCCAAATCTAATTTGGGCCGTAATATCTCTGGTGGGGTTGCATTTAAAACTGATATTAGGCCTCTTAGCCCAGGAGAGGTTAATTCTCTTTGTGTGCCTCAGGCTAAAAAAGACTTGTGCCACAGCCCTAAAGTTCTCATTGATCCTTCAATTACCCTAAATTCAGACAAGAATATATGCTTTGGTTCTCTGGAAAGAAACAAGAACCGTACCCTTCAAGTGAGATCTGATCTTCGTCTCTCTATTGATGATGAAGATGTGTCTCAGGTACCTGCAACTCTCTCTTCTTCCCTCAAGGGAGAAGATGATGAGATGTCAGATGCCTTGGACTATGCAAATGATGAAACAGAATATGGTGAAGATGGTGAGGTTAAGTGGGAGGATGAAGGCACCTTGGAAGCCTTTGACAATGAAGTGGTTTGCGGGGTTGACCCAAATCAACCCCAAAACTCAAGATGATTCTAGCCTGGAACTGTCAAGGTATTGCAACTACCTTGACAGAATTGAGCCTAGTTGACATGGTTAAGGCTCACCATATTGAGGTACTTTTTCTTTCTGAAACTAAAAATAAATCTCCTTTTGTCTCTAAAATTAGCTCTAAACTTGGTTTAATTTTAGTTGATTTTGTTGACCCAATTGGATTATCAGGTGGCTTGGCAGTCTTTGCTAAAATACCAGATAATTTCAATATTATAAGTTTTGATAAGAATTTAACTCACTGCCTATATGATTTCTATATGATGGGTAAGTGTGAAATGGTTTTTGTGTATGGCCCTCCAGTTGATGTAGATAAACCTCTTTTTTGGATAAAATTAATTCACTCCCTCAGACCGCTTTATGTAGATGTCTTTTGGGAGATTTCAATATTATCAGATTTCTTTGTGAAAAGTTGGGAGGTGAACTTTGCAATTCTCATAAAAACATTATGGATCTTTTTAACTCTACTATTTCTTCTAACAATCTTGTTGAGTTTACAGATAAGGGATGTAACTACTCTTGGTCTAACAAGAGAAGTGGCAATCAACTCATTAAACAGAAGCTTGATAGGATACTTGTTAATGAGGAATGGAGCTCACAATTCCCAAATTCTTGGTGCTCAGTGTTACCTCCTGTGGGCTCAGATCACTCTCCTATACTATTAAATCTTGGTATCTCTAAACCTTCTAAAAAGTGTTTCATTATTGATAAAAGTTGGTTGGTTGATGATTCTTTCTGTAAACTAATTTAAAAAACATGGAATACTAAAATCTTTGATTCTTTCTCAGGTGTTATCAAATTTGATCTGAAACTCAAACATATTAATAAATATGTTTCTCTCTGGGCTAGGAAGAGGGTTCTAAACAATAGACTACTCATAAAATCTTCCTTAGCTCAGATTGAGAAGCTATTTAATGGCCCCTACTCGGAAATTAACAAAATAAAGCTTGAAAAGCTTAATTTTGAATTGGAATCTCATTGGAGTAAAGAGGAAATGTACTGGAAATTGAGATCCAGGAATTCGTGGCTTAAATTGGGTGAGAAAAACACTAAGTACTATCATGCTATTACTAAGGCAAAAAGAAATTTAAATCGCATCTCTCAAATTAAAAATGAGAATGGTGATTGGTTATATGAAAAGGATGAGATTGTTTCTGAGATCAAATCTTATTATAATAATGTGTTTAAATCAGATGGGAATAGATTCTATGAACCTATTCTTCATAGGATTAAAAGGAATGTCACAGATGAGATGAATAAATGTTTAACTTGCAAGGTTACTATGGAGGAAGTTAAAAATGCTGTTTGGGCCATGGGAGCTGATAAATCCCCTGGCCCTGATGGCTTTGGAGGTTTCTTTTTTAGAAAATTTTGGAATGAAATTAAATTTGACATCCTTGTCTTGGTGGATGATTTCATGTCAAATAATGCATCTCTTAAAGACATTAATTGTACTATTATTGCGCTTATCCCTAAAATTAGATCTCCTGATTATGTAGCTTCTTTCAGACCCATCAGCTGCGCAACCTTTATTTATAAAGTTATCTCAAAATTTTTAGCATCAAGATTACAGCCTTGGATGGATTAAATTGTTTCTGAAAATCAAACCGCTTTTATTCCAGGTAGATCTATTTTTGAAAACATCTTGATTGCTCAAGAAGTTAGCCACTATCTTAAAAATAAAAGAACCTTAAAAAATTACTCATTAGCCATTAAGGCTGATATGTCTAAGGCCTATGAGAACATTGAATGGGATTTTTTACTTGATTTAATGAGATATATGGGTTTTCATTCAATTTGGATTCAGTGGATTGAAAATTGTATCTCTTCAGTTTCTTATAAGGTAAAGGTTAATGGTGAACTTCACTCTATTGATGAACCTCACAAAGGTATTAGACAGGGAGACCCAATCTCTCCTTATTTATTTTGTATTGTTACTCAAGCTTTATCCTATCTTATTGAATATTATGTTCAAATGGACCTACTTAAAGGTGTTAAAGTTGCAGTTAAAGCTCCTATGTTAACTCATTTGTTATTCGCAGATGATAGTCTTTTCTTTTTAGAAGCTGAGGAATATAATATAGAGATGTTTGTTACAATTCTTAATTGGTATTGTTTTGCTTCTGGTCAAAAATTAAACTTGAATAAAAGTGGTGTTTTGTTTAGTAAGAACACCCCTCCTGAGGTTATGAATAAACTAAGCTCCATGCTTAGAATGAATCAATTACAAGATCTTGGTAAGTATCTTGGCATCCCATCTTCTTGGGGAATGTCTAAAGTTAAAACCCTGGAATGGCTTATTGAGATGATTATGAAAAGGATGGATAATTGGGAAACTAAATTATTATCTAAAAGTGGGAAAGAGATTCTTATTAAAGCTATTATAGGTTCTATACCAAACTATATTATGTCAGTTTTTTTGATCCCAAAGAAACTGACTTCTCATCTTACATCTCTGGTTTCTAACTTCTGTTGGAATAACCAAGGTGAATCTAGGTGCCACTGGATTAAATGGCAAACTTTGATGACAGCTAAGGAGGATGGAGGTCTTGGATTTAAAGACTTCCATACTCAAAACCTTGCTTTGTTGTCTTCTAATGCCTGGAAATTTCTCAAAAATGAAGATTCTCTGATTCATAAGGTTTTTAAAGGAAAATATTTCCCTGAAACTGACTTTATTGAGGCATCTTTGAAATGTAATTGTTCTTGGGGCTGGAAAAGCCTAATAGAGGGAAGAAACTGTTTTTTAGACAAAGTACATTGGTCTATTGGTAATGGTGAGAAAATTTCTATTTTGAGGGATAAATGGATCCCCTCAGCTCCTCTTATTATTAAGCCTATAGGGTGTGAATTTGAATTTGTCTCAGATTTAATTCTACCTAATAAGGTCTGGAATGTCCCTCTCTTACACTCTTTATTTGAGGACTCAGTTGTAGCAACCATCTGTACTATTGACATTCCTTCTTTTTACTGTATTGACACTCCTTTTTGGATTGGATCCATTTGTGGACCAGGTTAAAGTGAAGGAATGTTATAACCAGATTTGGAAGGCTCAAAAAGTCCTTGAAGCTAGAAAAGATAGTAAAAAAGGCTCTACCTCTCTTAGATTGGAAACTATTGACTGGAACTTTATTTGGCAATTAAAGGTATTGCCAAAAGTTAGAAATTTTATTTGGAAATGTTGTGGTGATGGACTTGCAACTAATGCAAATAGGTATAAGAGAAGGTCCTCTCCTTCCCCAAAATGTGAACTTTGTGGTTGCTTTGATGAAACTGTTGAACATTTACTTTTTCACTACTTTTGGGCTAGAGCTGTTTGGCTAGCTAGTCCCTTGTCTTTTATTTCAACAACTGAACCTTTAAATAACTTTATTAAATGGATCTCCTTTTTGAGACTTTGCTCCATTGATAGAACAAATATACTTCATGATCTTAGTGAAGTAACTATGTATATTTGCTGGTTTATTTGGAAAGGTAGAAATGAATATCTTTTTAAAGGAATAAACCCTGACCCTTTACTTACTTTACAAAAATGTAATTTGGCCTATGATGAGTATAAAAATGCAAATTTTAACATCTCTGAGGCTACTCAAAATATTATCTCAGATAATGTTTTTGGAGTTATGAATATTAGAAATGATCAATCTGTTATGGCCAATTCTAATGACTCATTAGAGGTTGATATCACTGATAACCTCAAATGGAACCCTCCACCAAATGGGAAGTTCAAAATTAATACAGACGCTTCAGTTTTAATTAAAGCTAACAAATGTTCTTTTGCTTGTGTTCTAAGGAATGCTAGAGGACAGTTGGCAGAAGGTTTTGCGAGAAGCTCTCATACATATTCAATAGAGGAAGCTGAAGGTAGAGGTGTTTTGGCTGCTTGTGAGATGGCATCGAGATACCCAATTGGAAGTGTTCTTATTGAGTGTGATAACTCTAGATTAGTTGATCAAATTAATGCAAAATGTAATTTATCTAGTTTGACTAAGGTTTTGGTTAAAAACATTATATTTTGTAAGGACCTTTATAACTTGAAAATTTCCTTTGTTAGGAGAGAAAAGAATAGGATAGCGGATTGGGTGGCCAAACATAAGCTCAAAGGAGATTTGTTTGGCCTTTGGAGTAGTCATCCTCCTTCCCAATTAGCTAAGTTGATTAGGCTTGACTTTGAACCCTCGGGTATAGGCTAACTTGTAATCTTTTGTGACTCTTATGAATGAATGTTTTATTTCGACTAAAAAAAAACACATAAAGAATGGAAAAAAAAAAGACAAATTGAGTTCTGGGAAAATTCCCAACACTGGACTTTGTATCAAAAAACAGTTGAGAACAAATATCATCCAAAAGTAAGAAACAAACAAAGCTAAAAGTAGTTACATTGAACTTATTAAACGAAGTAAGAAGAAAACCATCCATGCGAAGAATTTTTTTAAAATTAAGTGGTAGGCATAACTACATCACATTCTGAACGTTTGTGAGTAGTCATTTGCTTACAATTCCTACATCGTTTCTTGCGGATAAAAAGCTCTGAAACAGAAGGGAAACGATTGTTCTTCGGTCTACCAGGTTGTACTTTAGACACAGGAGGATGAATGAAAATCTCTTCAGAAGATGAACTAAGATTTTCGATTGTAGATAGTGCATGAATGGCTCTTGAATATGCCTAAAAAATACTTCGAAGAATAAAAGTAATCTTCAACATAATCATATATGTTGTTCTTTCGATCAAAATACAAAGCCGCAATTGCATGTGTGCAAGGAAAACCTTTAAACTGCCACTTGCAACACGAACAAGTACGTTTAGCGATGTCAACTGTCATTATGGGATCAGACTCAACTTGAAAAACATCATCACTTGATTGATGAACAATCCATGTTCGACAATACTCAAATTTAATATCCCATCTATTTTGAGACTGGGTAGAGAGTATAGTAGCACAAGACTTTCCAATAACATATCGTTTGTACATTTGAACCATCCGAATATTACGAATAGCATCGATAAGTTCAGTTACATGTAATTCACGCTTTACCTTTATCTGATTATTAAAGGACTCCGTAGCATTTGAGGTCATCTCAGTGTAACGTTTGCCTGAGAAAAAAGCATCTGCATACTTCTCTTTAGGAAGATTCTCAAGAAATTTAATTGCAGGAGCACCACCAGCTTCTATAAATTTACCAATAGCGTTATCGTACTCATCAGAATTCAAAGCATGAGCACATTTTTCAAGAAGTTGTGACATGGAATCAAGAAAACTTTTACCACTTCTACATTTGAGTTTCAAATTTCTCTTTAGATGAAGCATGCAATTAGAGTGGTAAGCTTCAGGAAATACTGTCTTCAATGCTGCACCAATACCTGGGTGGCGGTCTGTAACGAAGGTAATCACACGATCACCAAGGAACAGACGCAAAAACTGGAGGAAACTTGTCCAATTGACAGTATCTTTTGCACGACAAACAGAAAATGCAATTGGATATAACCCTGAAAAATGAGAATTGTTAAAAAAAACCAGTAAAAATAAACTAAATAACTGACCTATGGAAAGTTTCACAAAACTGAATACGCTTGCGTAGGTTAAAAAATGTATTTGCATAGGTTCAAAACTGTACTTGCACAAGTACAAAAATGTACTTGTACAAGAAAAAAGCAAAAAACAAATCTTGAACTATCACTATGAATATACTATGATCTATAAGAAAACATATATACATAAATATGAATCAGATGATTGAATTTTAAATTGTATACCTCTATCCGCATCTTTACCGGTTATAGCAAGCAGATGACCCTGGAACTTAGACTTCAAAATTGTGGCATCTGCAAATAAAAGAGGACGACAAGCACCAAATGCAATATGGCAACGTTCGAATGCATGACTTTTTGGGTCAAAATCCAAATGTACTTGAGAAGTCGGGTCCACAAATTTTAAATTGTTAAAGTATCCTATAATCCTGTTATAAGACAAACCAGCATCTCCATACACCTCATCCTGGGCTTTGTTTAAAGCTGCATAAGCTAGCTTATAGCTAATATCATAACCGTAAAAGACCTTGATATGATGAACAAGTTCCTGCATTTTGTAGCAGGTCTACTCTTGTACTCTTCGATAATAACATCTTTAATAAGATCAGCAGACAACCGATTATATGACAACGATCTATCCGAAACACCACATGTATGTTGCTTGATAAATTATCTGATATAAGCCTTTTTATCTAATTTATCAAGAGATGCATATACATACCATAAACATCCAGATTTTTTGCGATTTTTGCGGCACACACTAATACGTCGACTATCATTGTGAGTATAGTCAAAAGGATATCAAGTTTCACACGCAAATTTAGACAACACACATCTGAACTCTGTCAAACCACCATTAAAAACTTGACCAACATCTTTTAACCCGTTTTCCACTCATCACTATGAAGTTTAACTTGTTTTTTAGGATAATCTTGCTAATCCTCTACCATTGGGACAGAATCAGAAGCGACTTCATTAGAAATATGGGACGATGAAGTAAATATACTATAATTCGAATGAGAAATAGAATTTGTATTCGTAATCAAGAGATCCACTTTTTCTCCACCATCACGTTCAAATAACCATAGAAGAGTAGAATAATCACCTCCAGTAACCATTTTGCAGGACAACTGATCTCCATAACTATAGTGGATATCAAAAGATACATGATTCAAATCATCACATCTTTATATCACATATTGTTTTATAGATTGAAAAGATTAAAAATACTCAAAAGGATACATTGCAATATTAGTTCCATACTTGAGGAAAGCCAATACTTTAGGAGCCATCACAAACAATATACCTTAAGCAACAAAAGATAAGAATAATATGAAATATAACAGAAAAATGAAAAAAAAGCCAGAAAAAATGTATGATATGTGAGTGATGGAAATTTTCCCAGACTTGCAGCTAATCATTGTATAACTCACAAAACTGTACTTGTAGATTCAAAAAACGTACTTGTGCAAGTACAAAACTCTACTTGTCCAGTGGTGGGAAGTATTCGTAGAACTCGTATTTCACATCAAAAAACCCTTAACATAACATTTTTCACAAATTTAAACTTACATAATGTCTAAAAGTGTAACAAGTCAACTTTAGTCAATGATTTTACCCATAAGTTCAGTTCAACTCAATTCTTTACTAATCACACATATGTTCTGGGAAGTAACACAAAAAATGAAGTAAAACATTCATAATATATAGCAAAATGAACATCACTATGTATAAAACAGCTAACACGTAACACAAATCCCAGGAATAAGTTACCCAACAATGCTATATAAACATAAGTTATAATGCTGTAACACAAAGAGAAACTAGGACAATTCGAGAAAAATGTGTATATATATCTTCTTCACTTTTATTTATAAAGAAACTTGATATATATGTACATAAATATCGAAAATCTGGAGTTAAACTTATAAAAAGAGAAAAAAAACAGAGAATCAATGAGCGGTGGGAATTTTCCCAACACTCAACAAATTGCAAAAAAACTCAACCGTATATGAAAGCCATCAATAACACAGACAGATTAAAAATGAAGCTAATACATTAACAATTACACAGTATTGACACAACAAAAAAAACGATATACATGAGCAAATATATTATGAAAAAATTGTAAAAAACATATAATCAAATTTAAACATACAAAAACGAAGCGTAAACAACTATTTAAACACAAAAGAAGCAAAAATAGAGTAACGATGGAAGCAAATAGTTGAATTCATAGTAAAAAACCTGAAAATTGATTCGTACAGTTGAGAGTTGAAAGCAAAAAATAAAAAATCAATGAGCGGTGGGAATTTTCCCAGTACTCAACGAATTGCAAAAAATCAACTGTATATGAAAGCCATCAATAACACAGACAAATTAAAAACGAAACTAATACATTAACAATTACACAGTATTGACACAACAAAAAGCAACGATATACATAAGCAAATATATTATGAAAAAATTGTAAAAAACAGATAATCAAATTTAAAGATACAAAAACGAAGTGTAAACAACTATTTAAACACAAAATAAGCAAAAATAGAGTAACGATGGAAGCAAATAGTTGAATTCATAGTAAAAAACCTGAAAATTGATTCGTACAATTGAGAGGTGAAAGCTGTAAATTATGATTTTTTGGAGAATATAAAGATAGAAGCAAGATGAATTTAACGTATTGAATTGCAAAAAGAATCGTTAGAGAAATTCAAACAAGAATTCGACAACAATTCTACGTGTGATTTGAAAAAAGTTGTTGTTGAAGAACCATAACGAAGACTGAGAGAAAGAGAAAGCCAGAAAGAGAATATATAGTTATATATAACTAACGCCAGTAAACGGTAGTAAACGGAGTGAAGTAGCGGCTGGCGAGTGAGGGGGTAATATTGGAAAGTAAATAAATTACAGTGCCTTTTATTGGAAAAAAGAGAGCAGCGGTGGTGAGGGAGCATTAAATCTAAATTGGGGTGTTTCTTGGGCATTAATCCTATATTTTCAATCAAATACTAGAAATTTTTCATATATAAATAAAACAAAAACTCAAGTCCACAAAATAAAATAATAAATAAATAAAACACAAAATAACTATGTAAACAGTTATACAAAACTTATTCATTAGTGCGTATAAGTTTAAGCATCTTATTAAACCTCTCTAAAAACTAAACAGTACAACTCAAACCAAAAAATTATTGAAAAACTCAAATCTTTCAAATTTATAAATTGCAACCACAGATTCATGCATGCAAACTTCACCCAACTCAATTTGTGTGTTAATTTTCAATTCAAAGTGAAAACTTCAGCAAAATGGAAAAAAACAACAAGTAAAAAAAAAGAGAGATTAGGTAATGTATTTATGTTTAATTTACACTTTATGTATTAACATAACATACTTTCATGTTAAATGTTTATGGGTTTTAACGGTTATGTTTTTATCTATAATTTGTGGAGAAATCTGGAATAAACTTCCAAAAATGTTATGTGTTGATTTTTAGTTCGTAATTATGATTTGTTTTAGTGATACAAATTGGGAAAGAAAACATAAAACAGTTCCTAAAAGATTTCGTATAATAATCATTTTAATTACAATGTCTTTTCTCAGGAACGTCTAAAAAGTATTCTGAAGTTAGATCTTCATTAGATGGGTTGTTCCAAGCTGTGAGACACAAGAATGTAAGCAGAGCACACATTCGTTCTTGTAAATGTCTTCCGTTTTATTTGTTAATAGATTTTTGAGCTAACTAAGGTGAGATCTTCTATTAGAAATAAAATCATTGCTGCCCCATACATTATCGAAACATTTAATACAAAAACAAGGAAAACAGAATTAGTTGCAAACAAAGGGTTTGTAATAGAAGATTTAGATGTTAAGCTTATATTGGGTGTTGAAGGCGGTGATGAAAAGGTACCCAGTTTCAACAGAAAAGATGTGATATCATCAAATTGGTTTAAAAGTCAATTTAAGGGTTATGAAAAACAAGTAACATCAAAGGTTTTGAAATTAAAGATTAAAAGTCTATTAGATGATAATGATACAAGTAATCGAGGTTTACGTAATTGATGTCTCCTCATTTCTGATAGATTTATGTTAAGATGAGACATCATTTTTAGTGATTTAGAAGTCATAAATGTCGATTTTCTTGAGAAATAGTGTACTTTCCTATTTTGAGTCTTGATTTAGTAAAATAATATTTTTAGAGCATATTGGGTTTAATTGTTTATTTAGTGTGAAGCTTTAAAGATAATTATGGAGGTTAATTAGAGTCCAAGTCAAAGACTACAACTTATTGAAAGAGATTAGCATGGTAATTGGAGATAAGGAAACAAAAGCTAAAAATATGGAAAAACAAAAGCTGCCTAAATCTGAAAATCTGCACCACATGCCTAAAGAAGTGGTGATTACTCCAAGGAATAAGCCGATTTTGGTAAATTCCTTACATAGGGACGTAGATAATTCACTGAGGATTCTTTTGGTATATTATGGAGCAAAAACCGACCAATAACGAAGACGATATGCTCAAAACATGTCAGCAGAATTTATCTTTATTTCCATACGAATTTGAGTTGGACTTGGAGTCCACCACTTTGCTTCTCCCTCAAGAAAACGAATTAGGTCTTCTAAACACCTATAAATACACCCTTATATCACTTGTAAAAGTACGCTAGCAATCCTTGCCTCATAGTAATTAGTTCTTAAGGTTTTATTCTTCCAGTTTATTGTAGAGAGCAAGATGATGTCTTTTGTAATTTCTTTTAGTTTATTTCCATAAGGTATGAACTAAACCTCCCATAGCTTGGGTTTTGCATCATGTATAATCTATGAATTCTAATTCGTCTATCTAAATTTCTTTGGGAATTATATGTTAAAATTGATATTAGCTGCTTACTTTTATATTTGTTTATGTGTTTTGATTTAATGACTGTTTTCCTTGCTAGTGCACGAGTATAGGATTACCTTAATAGTAGTTAGATGATCACCTTAGCTGGGTGTCTAATTATTGAAACACCACATAACGTCTAGTGTTGATATTAGTTCTGACAAAACATGATTCTACCTAGATAGTCATTAGGGTTT
Organism: Nemophila menziesii; assembly: GCA_029959085.1. Lineage (NCBI taxonomy): Eukaryota > Viridiplantae > Streptophyta > Magnoliopsida > Boraginales > Hydrophyllaceae > Nemophila > Nemophila menziesii. The sequence continues at coordinate 22,730,943 of JARWIR010000018.1, read as the reverse complement.
GTTTTAATCACCATATCACCAATTGATTGAAGTGTTTGCTTAGGGCCTTGGTAGCGCTTGATAACCCTATTTGAAACCACGTCTTGGTTGTGCCGTAGTCCCCTTAGTCGCTCTCAAGGTCTAAGGTATGGGAATTTAGAATCCTGACTAAGTATACAAGAGCGAATATTCTCCCTTATAAACTAGATCTAATAGATAGAATTAGAAGGATTAGTGCATACTAGCAAAACCTAAGCTATATCTCTCATCTCATATTCTTCTTATTTGCTTTATTGTCTTTTATTTTCTTAGTTTAAATTCTTAATTTCGAAATCTCCTTGCTTTTATTTTCTGTCTTTAATTATTAACCGTTACTCGTTATTCCTACCCACGTGATTAACACACTTAAGTCCCTCAGAACGAACTCAACTTATCAACTAAAACTTGCATACGTCCTGTAATACTTGCAGTACTGTGCCTGTCTAGGGTGAGAGTGCGTAGTTTCCTAGACTTTATTTTATCTTATTTTTATCACACCCTAGGCGACACCAAGTTTTTGGCGCCGTTGCCGGGGTCTTGTGTCTCGTTAGCGTGTGGGCTATCTATTTCGAGTAGTAGTTTTTAATTAATTTTTATTTTTCAGTTTTTAGTTTTTATTTTTCCGGATCTACGCTTGTGGTTTGCTTTAGTCTTTTTCAGGTTTCACAGTGTTTAATTCTTGGCCTCCGTTACCAGAGCCTGAGAGGAGCTTCAGATCTTATAATAAACGTGTTCGTGAGGAAAGAGCTGAAAGAAGAGCTATGGCAGGCTTGCAAGAACAGTTAGATCCACCTGGAGGATTACCTTACTTTGCACCAGGAGGACCTCCAGCATTTATTCCACCTGGTGTACAACTACCACAAGGAGGAGGTAATGGGCATAATAACTTTAATCAACAAAATCGAATACAGCAAGACCTCCCTGGTCTTCATGTACTGTTTCATGTTCAACCAATCGGTTACCGTCCTCCAGAGATCCAGAATATCAAATTTAGACCCGATCCGGGTATGCTTAGTCAGTTTCAAAGTTTTGGACTCTACAATGGTACATCAATTCAAGATCCGGTAAGATCGATTCAGAAGTTCATGCAGATTTGTGATGCCTATATTACTCCTGGCATTACACGCGAGCAACTGTATTGTCATATGTTTTCGTTCTTCTTGACTGGTAGAGCTAGCGAATGGCTAGAAAGACAACCACATGGAACAATTCATTCTTGGAGAGAACTTCAAGCCGCGTTCTTTAACCGTTTTTATCCAAAGAGTATGAGACTCAAAGATCAAACCGAGCTTGCAAGATTTTGCCAAGAAGATGGAGAAACAGTAGGATAATCATGGACAAGGTTTCAACATAAATTAGCTAGATGTCCTCTCCATGGTTATACACCCGCTCTACAACTTGCTATATTCTATGAAGGTCTTAATGATAAAGGTAGAGAAAAGGTGGATAACATTGGAAATGGTAATTTCGTGTCCATGAATCATAATGAAGCTTCCGCTGTCTTGGAAAATATTATTGAACAAGAAAGGAGTTGGCCTTCAACGCGAGCTCCTATTGCAAAGACCCGAGGAACGCTTCGTTTAGATGCAGAAACCGCGAACTCAGCTCAAATATCCGCGTTAGAAAATCAAATCAAGGAGCTGAAATTAGAGATGCAAAAGAATTTAGCCGCAGCAAACGTAGTACAAGAAGCACAAGGTTGTCAACAATGTGGGGTGAACAATCATACATGGGAAGAGTGCGAATCAAATTCACAATTTGTGTACTTCATATCTAATCAAGGAGGCTATCAATGGGGTAACCGAAATCATCCGGGTATGCAGTATTCAAATCCACAAGGGGCCGCTAATCCTGGTCATTATCAACCGCGCCCCCAGAACAACTCTTTCCAACCTAGAGGTCGGTATCAAAACCAATATCAAAATAGACCTGCTCCCCCTCAACAACTTGTTCAAGATGCCTATACCGATTCGTTAGATCAGAAAGCTTTACCTCAGTATCCTCAAGAAGGATATATGGATAATCAACAGATAACACAAGCTCTGGAACGTTTGACCGCGAATATGAACGCTTAGGAAGAGAAAGTCTGAGGACAAGATGCCGCACTTCAGATTTTAGGTACTCAAATAGCACAATTAAACAAAGTTCTAACAAATATAATGGAACAGAAAGAACTGAAGGCAATCGAAGGAGGTGATGACAATGTTGGGTTCGAAGCTTGCAAGGCTATTTTCCTTGAAATTGAAGAAGAAAAAGAGGAAGTACCGCATGCTGCCGTTAGTGAAGTGGAAGTTCCGAGTACCGAAGAAGAACCAACCAAGTCTAGCCCCGTGGAATCTGACTGTTCTGAGGTTTATGTGGAGGACGATCAAGAGAAAGCCGAGTTTATACAACTTTTTAGGAAGATGCAAGAGGAGATTCGATCGGTTATGGATTATCAAGCTGAGCTAAATTCGAAGGAGAAAGAGAAAGAAGTTGCACCTGATGTGCAAGAAGAGAAAAAAGAAGAGAAGGTGGAAGCACCACCTATTGTTCAACCAGTGCCATCAACTATTCCTGATACAAATCCTAAGGATGACACTGAACTCAAGACATTTGTAGAGGCGTATACACCCAAAAATATCAACGCCCAAATGCTTGAGATTGCAAAGAAATGACTCACACTGCAACAAGTTTTTACGCAAGTTATTCCCGAGAAAGAAGCTAGTGTAGAGATCCCAAGAGAGAATCTGAGAGTTTCGAGAAGAAGTGAACGAGAGCTACCAACAAAGCTTAAAGATCCGGGAAGTTTCAACCTTCCTATTCAAATCAATGGTATGCTCAAGGTGAAAGCTATGTACGATGTGGGTTCTAGTGTGATTCTTATGCCTAAGTCCGTGTTCGAGAGACTTGGACTTCAGAAATCAGAGAAAACTCCAATGAAGTTGCAGTTCGCTGACAACTCAGTTACGAGGACATGGGGAACAGTGGAGGACGTCTTAGTTCGTGCAGGTAGTATCGCCATCCCTACTGACTTTGTTATTCTTGAGTTTGATGCAGATAAGAAGGTTCCAATCATACTTGGACGGCCCTTCATGGTCACAAGTCAAAGTGTCATCAACTTCCAAGAAGGGACCATCACCCTTCATGCAAGGAATGTATCCGAGACCTTCTATGTCTTGGGTAAGAGACCAAGGAAGCTAGATCCCACCCTTCCTGTCATCCACAGCCTTTCACATCACAAAGTCCCTCCTGAGAAGATCCACCTAAAGCCTGTGGATACTGAGCCAAACATTGAGTTTGGGGTTGTCCATGAAGTACTATGGAAAGCTAACAAACGCGAGAATAGGCCACGAAGTTTCAAAGACTCGTGGATGGGACCATTCATTGTCACTAAGGTTGTTTCAGCCAAGGTGATAAAAATTCGACCCAAAATGGGGATCAAGCGCATATTAGTTGATGTTCATAGCCTAACTCGTTATTGGGGAGGCTATATTCGCAAATCTTGATAGAGGTAACGCGTCTAACTTTGAAAGACGTTAAATAAAAGTGTTGTACGGGAGACAACCCGCAATTTTTTATGTTTTTATGTCTTTTACGTTTTTAGTTTAAGTTTAGTTTAGTTATTTTTAGTTGATAATGCATATTTGAGAAAGGTATTAGTGTTTTTGATGCTTAGGTAATGGAGAAATCGAGTTAGGGATGAAACAAAATTTTGCGGAAGGGATACACCATCGGTGCGGTATACCGCACCTCAGCCGCGGTGTACCGTAGAGGACAAAACCCCGTACCACGGGTTTTATACCGAGACGAAAAAAGACCCGTGCGGTATACCCCCCTGCACCGCACCCCTACACCGCACGCCTAAAACACGTGCCACGGGGTGCTACAACGGGTATTTTGCCGAAGGAAGCTACAGAAGCTGCGGTGCATCTCTATACCACGCCCATGGTCCACGCGCCCAAAACCCGTGCCACGGGGTAGGTACCACGCATATTTTGCCGAGGCAAAAATTTTGGAGCAACAGAAGCTGCGGTGCACCCATGCGGTGCACCCATGTACCGCGCCTATGGTCCCGCGCCGCTGGAGAGAGAAAGTTGCGGGATTAAGCTTATAAAAGAGGTATAATGCCATTATTCTGAATTTAATAAACCTCAAGCCTCTTTCTCTTCTCCAAAACTCTCCCAACTCCATTAAAGCTCATAAAAACCTTCACCAATCATTAAAACACTACCTAATCAACAAGAAAAACACATCAAATCTTCTCTCCACAAGAGAGATTCAAGCACCCAATCCTCACCAAATCCATCAAATTGAAGAATCAAGAGCTCAAAATTTCACAAATTCATCCTACAATTTCTTCAATCCAAGCCTACCCATTAAAAATCCACCTCACCCACATAGAGATTCATCATCAATTCATCTTTCCTAAGCCAAATCAAGCTTGTTCAACCAAAAATTCACAAGTTCAAATTTCAAGGGTTGAAGCTTTGAGTTGGGGGTTAATTGAGGATGTCTAATAGAACAACAATATTAGCTAACAAGTGGGAGGTGAAGAAGAGCAAGGTATTGGATCCAATCAAGAAGAAATCAAATAACAAGGGTTCTAGTTCTAAATCAAAGGGTAAAGACGATGTTGAAGATGGAGGTATAACTTTGTGTGATCGTAATGGTAAAAAGCTTTACTTTTATGCAAAGGAGAAAACACAACTTCCACAAGGTCCTACACCCAAGGAGAAAGAGGAACCTTCAAGGGCCCTGAAAGCTTCTGCAGAAAAACAATTAAAAGAACTACCTTTTGCTTATGAGAAAGTATTCAAGGAAGAAGTTGGTACATGAGAATACAAAAGATTCTTAGAGCTTGGTGCGAAATTGGGTTGGTCTACATTCATGGCAAGACGTTCTGAATTATGTCATGAGTTAGTTTTGGAATTCTATTTAGGCCTCTTTAGCCGAGATAGTAGAGGTTGTGTTTCAATTAGAGGAAAGCTAGTTCCTTTCACAGTTGAGGAGATTAGAAACCACTTCAAGTTTAATAAATTGAAAGGTTGTTGCAAATTTGAGGAAGCGGTTGCTAAACGAAAAATCTTTGATCAGGAATTACTTTTTGAGCATGTTTTAGACAAGGAGAAAGTGCAATCACATAAGGTAGAATTGAAGGCACCTTGGCCTTACAAATATCTTCAATCGGATGCGAGAATTTGGCACAATTTCCTTATTCCTAATGTCTTTGGAAACACACGAACTTTGGATGTGAATATGAAGAACTCTCTACTATTGGATTGTATTTTGAGAGGAGAAGAAGTAGATGTGGCATAGTTGATCTATGAGGAGGTGATACGATTTTCGGTCTCTCCCAAATCAGTTTATAATGTTAAATTTCCTACTATGATCACGTGTCTTGTGCGAAAAGCGAATGTAACATTGGGTGAAGAAGAGAAAATCGAGTTTAAAGCGAGTTATATTGATAATGCTTGGATCAAGGATATCTTTCGAAGAGCGGGGTCTACGCAAGTCTCGAAAGAAGAAAAGGAGCAAAATTGGCAAAAGAAGATGGAGGAGCGTTTAACAAAATTCGAAGCAGCTCAAACTTCCTTAGTCAATGATGTGGCACAAATCAACGCTAATCAAGTGCACATCATGAAACTCCTTGAGCAATTAACGAAAGGTCCAGCAAATCCAACCTTGGATATCAATGATGCGAGGCAATAGCCTCGAGAGTATGTTCTCTTTCTTCCTTACCATTTCTGTAAATGCTTTTATCTGCTAATTTTAATTTCTGTTTCGAGTCGTAGGGACACGGCTCATTTTTGAGATGGGGGTGTGGGAATTCGTTGTCTCTCATCTCTATTTTTCTGTTTTTAGGTAGAAATTAAATTTTTTGATACATGGGAATTAGATGTAGAGTATGTTTAATAGCTTGAAAGCATAAGCTCAGTGAATTAATGATAGAAAGTAGTATGTTTATGAGCTATGTTATTTGTATGCTTTGAGTATTTGCAGAAAAACACACGTTGATAGTAAAGAAAAGATTAGTGAGCAATGCGATAGAAAGTATGTTAGATCTCAAGGAACCTTGAAAAGTGTGTAAGACGTGAGATCCAAGCTAGTTGACAAACCATTTGATGAAAGTGCTAAAGGTAAGAAAATAACGAAATTACATAGTGTAGAAAGTGATTAAGGCGGTTCTTTCATATTTGAAGCCTTTGAAGCCTTTTTATACCTTCTCACCTTGTGATTTTTGATTTTATATGCTATATCCTTCTCAGCCCCTTCTAGCCTTTCTAAAGCTTTTTATTGAAACACGTTATAAGCCATATCCTTTAGATTATAGGATTTTTCCATATGACCCGCACTCGAATCGCGATGCATAGACAGTTGTTTTAGAGCTTGAGTTTGGGGTGGTGGGTCCACCATTATGGGAATTGTTATTGGGTTGGGATTGTTGAGCTTATTAATTTTACTTTGTGCTTTATATTGATGATGATTCATAGATTTTTATTGTAACCCTTTGCCGGGGTAATAGTGAATGAAAAAGAAGCTACGAGCTAATTTTGCCAACAAGGGCATTAAAAGAAAAAATATATATATGAGAAAACGTAGCGTGACATCTCAACATTAAAAAGAGAGTCATAGCTTAAAGATTAATTTGAAAAGAAAAGAAAATATATATATTCGGACCGGCAAAGTAGAATTTTTACGTGAACGTCTTATGCTTTAATTGGGTTATTGGGGATGCTAAATTGTGCATCAAGGAATTCATTGGGTTGAGTGAGAAACGTTTTATGAGAGTAACTCAAGCTCTAGGGCGATTCGTTGATGGCTAGTGAGGAGAGAGCCAAAAGCTCACTCCAAATTATCCGAATATACTATCATACCATCCCTAAGCCTAAATTACAACCTTACAGACCTTTTTGATTATTTGCTATGTAATTGAGAAGTGATTGAGCCATTAGAGAGTAGTTAAGTGGATCTTTGAATACTAGTGAGGTTTGATGAACAATCTATAGCTTTCTTGGGGAACTGAGTAAAGTCCCAATCCTTCTTACATTGCGAAACTAATCTGATCTTGAATTCAAGCCGTGTTGACTATGGATATGAGAAGTGTACAGGTATGTAGTTTATAAATATTATTGCATGTGATTTTCTAAGTTGAGTGCTTTAGGATTATTCTATATATTCTTCTATGTTCTTCCCATTGTGTTGAGAATTTTATAAGTGTGTATTTATAGACTTCCCTTTGTTTTTATCTTTATTGTATCGGGACTATACAACTTTGAGTTGGGGGTCTTGATGTCTCCTCATTTGTGATAGATTTATGTTAAGATGAGACATCATTTTTAGTGATTTAGAAGTCATAAATGTCGATTTTCTTGAGAAATAGTGCACTTTCCTATTTTGAGTCTTGATTTAGTAAAATAATATTTTTAGAGCATATTGGGTTTAATTGTTTATTTAGTGTGAAGCTTTAAAGATAAGAGTAATGATATTTGTCACCCCTTTTCATGTCACCCTTTTATCACCCTTCTATATATATGTTCTGATTTCCTTGAATAGAAAATAGAGAAAAATTAAATAAGATAGAGAAATCAATTCATTGGTACATGTAGACATACACGTAGGAGGTGATAAAAGGGTGATACAACCACTGGGACTAGCTCAGTGGCCAGGACCTGTCTCTCAACTAGGAGGTACAGGGTTCGAATCCCCTCAGCAGTGTTATTTCTTGAGCCCTTAAAGGGGGTAAGCAAGGGGTGCATGGTTCGAGTCTCCTCCCTGAACATGGGTAACCTAGTTCTGATTAAGTGGGAGTATGCATGAGGAGGCGTGTATATTTCCTATGGGATTAGTCGTGGTGCGCGTAAGCTGGCACGAACACCCATACATCGAAAAAAAAGGCCTAAATCTGAAAATCTGCAGCACACGCCTAAAGAAGTGGTGAGGATTCTTTTGGTATATGGTGGTCCTTTGTGTGTTCTAAATAAATGCAAATAATAATCGAACCACAACCGCAAGTGTACGGTTGTCCCAAGTAGTATGTATGATAATACAGATTCGTTCCAAGGACGGAATGGTTGATCACAATGTCTAGCAAATAGTGATTGATGCACTTATGAAAATAAAAGATAATAATATGTTTGTTTGGTTTTTGTTATTAAAACTAATGAATGAAAGACAATTACTAAAATGTAAATAAAAGCTAAGACGCAAGTAATATAAGTGAAAACGCAATATGAGATGTAGTACTTGAGAACGCAAGGATCCTCCCTATCCTATTTCTTAACTTATGTTGTTTAAGGGCTAAATTAGTCAATTACAATGGTCGGGATTCTAATTTCCTTATACCCCCGTCAGGGTGGACTATAAGGCGATCCTAAAGTGTCACTAGTCCCGTCAGGGTAAATATGATCCACCGTTGGATGATTAAGTTCTATTACCTCATTGGCCCTAGGATTAGCTAAGTTCGTCAGAATCATTAACTTCTATCCTAGATTAAATAAATATTTCCGTACCTAAACCCTCCGTCAGGATGATCCAATCGCCACTAATTGGAATAGCCTAGATACTAACACCTGTTCTTAGTTAGCTACTCCAAAAACAGTAAAATAATCTCAATTTATTGAAAAGAGTAAAAGCCCTAATTTAGTTTAATTCAATAAAAACCCAAATTCAACATTCGTTAATTAATAAGATTGGGATTCACCCATTATTTGTTCTCAAGCACTATGAATTATTTAGCTCATATTAAAAAGAAATACTAAATTAAAAATAAAAGAATTCATATTTGATTACAAAATTAAAGATAAGAAAAACCTAATTTCCGGAATAGGAATGACTACGAACGGAGATATAGACTCTCTCCAGCTGTTGTAGCTTCTTCTTCTTCCTTCCGTTGACTTCTCTCTGGTGTTTAATCTTGTAGAATGTGAATTGTGTTGACACTCTCTTCTAAGGATGAGATGAATTGAAGAACAAATTGAGAGGTGAGAAATAATGAGGTCAAAATCTCCTTTTATAAGGTTAAAAACGGATTAGGGCTTGGACCTAATAATAAAACACTAATTAAATGTCCAAGCCCAATTTCTAAGCCCAAAATCCCGTAACTGCTGATACACCTTCACTAAAACGGCTTTTCCCGATGCGTTACAACTCCGATTGACCTCATTCCAGTTGCTAAAGTTCCGTAACTCGATAAGGAATGATTTCTATTCAAAGGTTAACAGCTAAATCATCGCTTAAGCACCTCGAAATCATCAATCTATGGCCTGGAAAATGGATTTTCAGCCCTACAAATAATATCTTCGGGATTTATCTTCGAGTTTTGACTCTATCTCTTGATCTTTGACTTTCTCCTCGGATTCCTCTCCTAGCTAACATCTAAAACCTGTAAAATCTTCACTAAAAATACCAATATTACGCGCAAAAGTTTAATAAATCAAAAATGCTAGAAATAAAAGAGGAAAATCGTATTATTGCATATTTAGTCCAAAAGTCTATCAAATTGATTAAATAAACACCAAAAATGATGTCTCCTAAGGGTCGAAAATAAGAACATTTAAGGAGACATCAAGACCCCCAACTCAAACCTTTGTCGTCCCGACAAAGCAAAACAAAACAAAACGAGGGGTAGAAGTAAACGCTAGAACAAATAGAAGCTAGCAAATAAACCTAAAGCAATTCTTAAGATAAATCTCATATAGCAAAACTTTAACAACTAACATATACATACACTAATCATGCAACATCAAACATAAATAATCTTAATCATAAAATTAAAGTTGCAATGCTTGAAGGTTACACTTGTACTCATATCTGTATGATGGCTATAGGGTGATCATTAATCCTAATTCGCTTTGAACGCTCCACCTAGTATATTCCCTATCAACAGAAGTATAAATTCACTATGTATTTAAGAATCAAGAGGTCTTTATGGTTTTAATATTGGCTTAAGGACGGTATGGATATATATATTTGGTAAATTTGAAGTGAGCTTTTGGCTCTCTCCTCACTTACCATCCACATGTCCTCGAGCTTGACTTACGCTCAAAAAATGTTCTCACTCACCCATTTGACGCGCTAATGTTGCGTCCCCAATGTCAACCCAAATAAACTAAGATGATTTCCAAAAATATTCCACTTTGCCGATTTATTTATTCTTTCTTTCTTTTTATTTTCTTTTTCATTTCTTCTTTTTTTTTTTTTTTTTTTTTTTTTTTTTTTTTTTTTTTTTTGTACAAGATACCCATGACCCTCGTTTTGATGTGAAAGGTCATGTCTCTTATAATTTTTTTTTTATTCTCTTTTCAAATCCCGGCAAAGGGTTACAAATAATTATATCATCTACATTTTTGTGCCTCAATACAAACACATATAATCCCTTCCCAATGTATCTTCCCAAATGTGGTCCCTCCACCCCAAACTCAAGCTCGAGACAAGTCTCAGGGTTGTGATTCAAGTGCGGGTCATTTGGTCATGCCTAATAATCTAAAGGATAATGAGCTTATATCGTGGCTACAAAAGAAAAGGCTTTAGGCTCAAAATTGGGCTAAGACGGATAAAATTATAATATAAGGGATAGCAAGCTAAAAGGCTTCAAATGGCTAACAAAGAACTGCCCCTATCATTTTCCTAAGTATATAGCTTGTCTTTAGTTCATATCTAGGTGGGTTCTCTACTAATTAGGATTTCACGTTCTACACACCAAACATATTCCTTAAGTACAAGCTTACTTCATTTGCATTGTTCATTAATTTTTCCTATCAATTACCTATGTTCGCATGCAATTGTAAGTGCGTTCTATATCAATCCCTAAAGTCCACTATTTACTATCATAGATTCATCAAAAGTATGCTTAAAGGGACATTTAAAATCTTCTATAGTCAAACGCAACTCCGAAAATTATTTTTATTGAAAGCAAATAAAACATATAACACATAAAAACTGGGATGAGGCAACGAACCCCACCCCAAACTCAAAAATGAGTCGTGTCCCCACGACTCGAAAAGACTCAAAGCAATAAAATAATTTACACTAAATGAGAAAGGAAAGAAAACGTATCTTAACCAGCGCGAGGCTGGTGTCGGTGTTGCGTCCAAGTTGAGGTTTTGAATTCTTCTTCATCAATGGTTGCGTTTAAAGTTTTCTTCATCACCTCGAACTTCTTCAAACTTCCCACGTTTTCATTTATTACTTGCCCTCTAAGCATCATCTCCTCTATGAAAATCTTTCCTTAATACCCAATTCTCTTTCTTCACCATGTTCTTCGTACCTTTCCTAACCTTCATGGTCATCTCCGATGACCCCAAACTCAAAGCTTCAAGACCCTCAAAAGGTTTGGATAAAATTGTGATTTTAGTGTTCTTGAAGGTTTGGGTTTGATTTATGGATTGTTTAGCGCTGGGTCATGGATATTTCAAGGTTTGGGAAAGGTTTAATGGATAAACTTTAGCTTTGGTGAAAGAAAACTTCTGATTAAAGTGTGAAGCTTTGGTATTTTGGAAGTTTAATGGCTTGATTGTGATCTTGGATGATGTTTAGAAGGAAGGATTGGTGATATGATGTTGTTTTGATGATGATTTTAGGAGTAGTTGGAAGCTAGGATTCGTCAATGAAGGCTTAGCATGAGAAAGAGGCTAAAAATATAGGGATTTAAACCCTTAAAACCGCCGATCACAGCAGTTGACCGGCTAGCCGGCGGTTGACCGGCATGCCGGTCATTTTTGTACTTTTTTTTTTTTTACCTCTGACGCAGCCTTCTTGCGTCGTCGCTGACGCAGTGATCAGAAAGTCCAACTTCTTCGGCCGGCTAGCCGGCGGATACGCCGGCATGCCGGCGAAATGTCGATGGCGCATTTCAAGACGCAGCAATCTTGCGTCGTCGCTGACGCAAGGACCAGAAACTCTTCCTCCAGTTGGCCGGCTAGCCGGCGGATTCGCCGGCATGCCGGTGGTTCTCGCTGGCGCGAATGGTGACGCAGCAATGCTGCGTCATTGCTGACGCAGTGGTCAGAGAGTTTGGGGGTCTTCAGCGTTTTTGGCCGGTATGCCGGCGTATCCGCCGGCTAGCCGGTCAAACCTGCTGTTGACTCCATAATTTTCTGTTTTCTCATCGTTTTGACCCCAAACTCATGACCCTTTTACCACTGCAATCATCAAAAACAACTACCCTTCCTCATTTCTTAAAAATAAACACTAAATAAAGAACCATTACTCTAATTTACCCTAGGAATTTAAAAGACATGAAAGCAATTTAAAACATGGGTTGTCTCCCAAGAAGCACTTTTGTTTATTACGTCTTTAAGTTCGACGCGTTACCTTCCATGAAGATGGTATTGAGGCCCCTGCGGTGTTCCTCCGCTTAAACTCACCTCTTCCTTGATGTAAAAGCTTAAGAACCTCCCCCCTTTGAATATTATTCAATCGATCTCTAAAAGGAGGTGGGTAAGTACTTCGTTTCGCCTTTTTATTTTCATGACGAAACTCATTTTCCACCACATTAGAGTAGATAACCGTTTTCAACGGTATAAGATCATTTTTATTCCTCGTTTCAATCTCGGATTTATCTTTAAAATGTGGTGGGTAGGTGCTTCTCCTTGCCTTTTTGCTCTCGCGGTGTGGCACCTTATAACACATATTGATCATTTGTGGTAGTCGAGGTGATTCTGATTTTTCATCTTTAATAATGATTCGTGGTAGAGATGGTGATTGGTGAACTTCTTGTGGCGGATATTCAATTTCTATTTTATCTTTAACCTTTAATTCTTCAATTGATTCTCCAACCATTTCACATTCGTCTTCACTTTCAACCCAATCTTCCACTATTACCTCATAATATTCTTTCTGTGAAATCTCTCTAATCTCGATCACCTCTTCCTCCCTTTTTCGTTCTATACCTTGATCATGTGCACACACCATAGGAATAGCAATCTCTGTGTTAACTTCTAGGATTTGCGTTGCTACTCCTTCTTCCACTATGCTAACAAGATTCTCACCTTCTTTCAACACCTCCTCCTCAACAACTTCTTCCAATTGATCTGTTCCATCCCTCGAGGGAGTGGGACCTTCATAAGACTTACTACCACTTTCAGCTAAGTTAAGAGAGTTGTTTCGGGCATCCCTTTCATCTAGCATCTGTTGTATGTGTGCATGGGTGGCTTTGAATTCCTCGTCTCTTGCCTTACGCTCTGGTTCTCTTGCTTGAAATTCCTCGAGTAGGCGATTGGCTTTCTCTAGTAGTGTATCTTGTTGATTTTGATGAGGTGGATACTGTTGAATGTTTTCAACCCACTGGTTGTTCCATTCATGCTCGTGTTGTTCTTGTTGATAGTTATGAGATGGATAATGTTGATTATTCTCAACCCAATGGTGGTTCCATACTTGTTCTTGTTGATAGTGATATGGCGTTTGTTGTTGATTATTCCCGATCCATTGATTTCTCCATCCTTGCTCTTGCGGGTATTGATAAGGTTGTTGGTAAGAATTTATACCCCATTGTTGTTGTCCCGAAGAGTCTTCCCAATAGTCAAATGGACCAGGATTTGGGTAATGTTCTCTATACATCTTTAATTAAATTTCTTGATCATTACCTGAATAAAGCACCTGTAAAAACAAAACAAAGCAAACACAAGCGTAAAACTGAAAATAAAAAATAAATAAAATAAATGCAACTATCACTAAAGGATAAACACCGTGGTCACACGCTACCGTCCCCGGCAGTGGCGCCAAAAACTTGGTGGTCCTTTGTGTGTTCTAAATAAATGCAAATAATAATCGAACCACAACCGCAAGTGTACGGTTGTCCCAAGTAGTATGTATGATAATACAGATTCGTTCCAAGGACGGAATGGTTGATCACAATGTCTAGCAAATAGTGATTGATGCACTTATGAAAATAAAAGATAATAATATGTTTGTTTGGTTTTTGTTATTAAAACTAATGAATGAAAGACAATTACTAAAATGTAAATAAAAGCTAAGACGCAAGTAAAATAAGTGAAAACGCAATATGAGATGTAGTACTTGAGAACGCAAGGATCCTCCCTATCCTATTTCTTAACTTATGTTGTTTAAGGGCTAAATTAGTCAATTATATGGTCGGGATTCTAATTTCCTTATACCCCCGTCAGGGTGGACTATAAGGCGATCCTAAAGTGTCACTAGTCCCGTCAGGGTAAATATGATCCACCGTTGGATGATTAAGTTCTATTACCTCATTGGCCCTAGGATTAGCTAAGTTCGTCAGAATCATTAACTTCTATCCTAGATTAAATAAATATTTCCGTACCTAAACCCTCCGTCAGGATGATCCAATCGCCACTAATTGGAATAGCCTAGATACTAACACCTGTTCTTAGTTAGCTACTCCAAAAACAGTAAAATAATCTCAATTTATTGAAAAGAGTAAAAGCCCTAATTTAGTTTAATTCAATAAAAACCCAAATTCAACATTCGTTAATTAATAAGATTGGGATTCACCCATTATTTGTTCTCAAGCACTATGAATTATTTAGCTCATATTAAAAAGAAATACTAAATTAAAAATAAAAGAATTCATATTTGATTACAAAATTAAAGATAAGAAAAACCTAATTTCCGGAATAGGAATGACTACGAACGGAGATATAGACCCTCTCCAGCTGTTGTAGCTTCTTCTTCTTCCTTCCGTTGACTTCTCTCTGGTGTTTAATCTTGTAGAATGTGAATTGTGTTGACACTCTCTTCTAAGGATGAGATGAATTGAAGAACAAATTGAGAGGTGAGAAATAATGAGGTCAAAATCTCCTTTTATAAGGTTAAAAACGGATTAGGGCTTGGACCTAATAATAAAACACTAATTAAATGTCCAAGCCCAATTTCTAAGCCCAAAATCCCGTAACTGCTGATACACCTTCACTAAAACGGCTTTTCCCGATGCGTTACAACTCCGATTGACCTCATTCCAGTTGCTAAAGTTCCGTAACTCGATAAGGAATGATTTCTCTTCAAAGGTCAACAGCTAAATCATCGCTTAAGCACCTCGAAATCAGCAATCTATGGCCTGGAAAATGGATTTTCAGCCCTACAAATAATATCTTCGGGATTTATCTTCGAGTTTTGACTCTATCTCTTGATCTTTGACTTTCTCCTCGGATTCCTCTCCTAGCTAACATCTAAAACCTGTAAAATCTTCACTAAAAATACCAATATTACGCGCAAAAGTTTAATAAATCAAAAATGCTAGAAATAAAAGAGGAAAATCGTAATATTGCATATTTAGTCCAAAAGTCTATCAAATTGATTAAATAAACACCAAAAATGATGTCTCCTAAGGGTCGAAAATAAGAACATTTAAGGAGACATCAGTATATTATGGAGCAAAAACCGACCAATAACGAAGAAGATATGCTCAAAACAAGTCAGCAGAATTTATCTTTATTTCCATACGAATTTGAGTTGGACTTGGAGTCCACCACTTTGCTTCTCCCTCAAGAAAACGAATTAGGTCTTCTAAACACCTACACCCTGATATCACTTGTAAAAGTACTCTAGCAATCCTTGCCTCATAGTAATTAGTTCTTAAGGTTTTATTCTTCCAGTTTATTGTAGAGAGCAAGATGATGTCTTTTGTAATTTCTTTTAGTTTATTTCCATCAGGTATGAACTAAACCTCCCATAGCTTGGGTTTTGCATCATGTATAATCTATGAATTCTAATTCGTCTATCTGAGTTTCTTTGGAAATTATATGTTTTAAATTAATATTAGCTGCTTACTCTTATATTTGTTTATGTGTTTTGATTTAATGACTGTTTTCCTTGCTAGTGCACGAGTATAGGATTACCTTATTAGTAGTTAGATGATCGCCTTAGCTGGGTGTCTAATTATTGAAACACCACATAACGTCTAGTGTCGATATTAGTTCTAACAAAACATGATTCTAACTAGATAGTCATTAGGGTTTGTTTTAATCACCATATCACCAATTGATTGAAGTGTTTGCTTAGGGCCTTGGTAGCGCTTGATAACCCTATTTGAAACCACGTCTTGGTTGTGCCGTAGCCCCCTTAGTCGCTCTCAAGGTCTAAGGTATGGGAATTTAGAATCCTGACTAAGTATACAAGAGCTAATATTCTCCCTTATAAACTAGATCTAATAGATAGAATTAGAATGATTAGTGCATACTAGCAAAACCTAAGCTATATCTCTCATCTCATATTCTTCGTATTTACTTTATTGTCTTTTATTTTCTTAGTTTAAATTCTTAATTTCGAAATCTCCTAGCTTTTATTTTCTGTCTTTAATTATTTACTGTTACTCGTTATTCCTACCCACGTGATTAACACACTTAAGTCCCTGAGAATGAACTCAACTTATCAACTAAAACTTGCATACGTCCTGTAATACTTGGAGTACTGTGCCTGTCTAGGGTGAGAGTGCGTAGTTTCCTAGACTTTATTTTATCTTATTTTTATCACACCCTAGGCGACACCAGTAATTTTGCACGTTTAATCTGCATTTTAGCCCTACAAACATGCTTCTACCCATATAATGTTGGAAGAATCGAATGGTCTGCGGTTGGAGTTTCTAAAGATCTTGAAAAACTAAGAAATTACAACTGGGCAGGTGACATGGCTAATAGACTCATGAAATATCATTGTCATCCAAGAAAAGTCACAATCTTAAAGGACCTGGTTGTATACTTGTGGTAAGTATCTTATTATATATAGATAGATAGGATTTGATTAAGTAATGTACATCTACTAAACATGTTATCATCTATGATTGTAGCTGTTTTTTTAGCATGTCAATAAATGTAAACCAACCAAAGATCACGTTTATCCTCGTATTTTCAAATGGCTAGATGTGATTCATCTAAAAGATAAAGAGACATTCAAGTCAAAGTATATTGATAAAGTTACCTCTGATAATGTAAGTTTTTTGTTTTTGTTGTTCTATTTGTTGTATTTTGAGTTATGGAACTTTAAGTCAAGGGATTTTGTTTTGGATTAAGTTACAATTGATACAGTTAAATTTCTAAAATTGTATATCTGCAAGTACTAATAAACTACAAAACTGTACTTTTAAAATGACGAAATTATACTTGTAGAATTACAAAGATGTACTTACAAAAGTACAAATCTGTACTTGCCTAGTGGTGTGAAGTATTCCTAATCATATTTCATATGAAAAAACACGTAACTTAATCATTTTTGACACATTTAAACTTACATAATGTCTAAAACTGTAACAAGTCAAATTTAGTCAATGAATTTTCCCATAACTTCAGTTATATTCAGTTATATGCAATTTAAAAAAGGAAAAAAAATATGACAGTCTGAGTTATGGGAAAATTCCCACAACTATTACTTACCCTTGATAACGTAAGTTTTTTGTTTATGTTGTTCTATTTATTGTATTTTGAGTTATGTGATTTTAGGTTAAGGGATTTTTTTTTGGATAAAGTTACCCGTGATACATTTAAGTCTTTAAAACTGTATTTCTGCAAGTACAAATAAACTACAAAACTGTACTTATAGAATCACAAAAATGTACTTGTGAAAGTACAAAAATGTACTTGTCTAGTGGTGGGAAGTGTTCCCAGAACTCATATTTTATATCAACAAACTCGTAGCCTAACATTTTTCACACATTTAAACTTACATAATGTCTAAAATTATAACAAGTCAACTTTATTCAGTGAATTTTCGCATAAGTTAACTTATATTCAGTTATATGTAATTTAAAAAGTAAAAAAACATGACAATTTGAGTAATGGGAAGTATTCCCATCACTGGACTATGTTTGAGAAAACTTAAAATGGTGTGTAAAATGTCAACATATGAGAAATTTGTGTAGTAAATTTTAATATATTTTAATGTTTTACAGGTAAGAATTGGATCCTTAGTAATTAAGAAATCAGAGAATAAGAAAATCAGTATTGCACTTGGCAATGAATTAAGTGAAAATAAGGATGAGGATGATGAAGAAGAAGAAGAAGAAGAAGAAGAAGAAGATGAAGATGATGAAGAAGAAGAAATTGAAAATAATGAAAGTGATGATGATGATGATGATGATGATGATGATCAAATTGAAAATGATGATGATGACAATAATAATGATGATGAAAATGATGATGAAATTGATACTGATGATGAAGACAATAACAAAAATGATTGTGGTAATGATTATCAAGATAATACTGTTGATGATAGAAATGATGATACTCAACCTATAGAAAATATACATACTGATGGAGGTCCACTTGAGAGCTCTGACTTGGGTCTATCACAACTTGATAGTTCTATTGGTAAAGCTATTAATTATGGATTTATGGGACAAACAAGCTTGGATAATCAAGATCAGTCTACTAATCAAGAGAAAATAAGTTCGATGGGGGCAAAGATTAGTGCAATTGAGGAAAATTTGCACGCGGTACTAGATGATAATAATAAACTAGAAGAGGAGTTAAGATCGAAAGCCTACCTACAAAATTAAAAGATTGGAGAGTCAATTAAGAGAAGTTGTTGATAATAATAAATGGTTGACAGAAAATGCAGATCAATTCAAGATTGAGAAGAATAATATGGTGGAGAAATATGTCAAAATGGCTGATGAGAACAAATCGTTGAAGTCTGATATACGAACCAAGGAAGATGAGATGGGAGAATTAAGAATCAGAATTGGTGATTTGGAGATGAGACAAACAAAATGGGTGTAGATGTCTATAGAGAAAAGATGAAACAATGGAAAGATATGTTAGACAAAGAGATGAAAACCAACAAAGAGTTAATTCAAGCTAACCGTCTTTTGAGGAAAAAAATATTAAATTTTTTAATGAAAATGAATCATTGAAAGAAAGTCTTTATGCAGAACCCATATCACAAGTTGTCTGATGAAGATACTGAGATTGTGAGAAGTGGTTCCAGAGTAAAGAAAATGGCAAATAAGAAAAACAAATCGTCAAAAATGAGTAAAGAAAATATCGTTGAAAAGGAAAATATAGCTGTAGAGGAAAAGACAGATGGAGATGAGGAAAATGTTGATGGTTTGGCACTTGTATGTTTAGAGAAAAATATTTGTGAACAAAAAAATATAAAGGAACCTATAGCTCATGAGTCATCTAAACGGAAAAAAAATTAAGATAAAACAAGCAAAATAAATTATAGCAGAAAGAAAGCACGAACCGATGCGAGTTCAACTTTTGTTCCACTACACCTTGCTTGTTCTACTGATACTTATGGTTTACTAGTGAAACTGAAAAAGAATAATCCCGAAACTGAAATTATTTTGAAGAAAAATGGTTTACAGATAATTGTAGCTGATTCAATGAAAGTTGCCCAAATAGGAGGACAAATTCCAATAGTGGTATGTAGAATTAAGCCTGTTAATTTTATGAATTTTTGTCAAACACAATTAATTTCTTGATTTTTTTTATTGTAATCTCATTACTGGTATAACTCAAGTTTTGAGATTTTTTTATTGTAATCTCATTTTTTTAACTTCTTTTTTTAGGTTATAGCTGCAGTACTAGATATGATGGTAACAAAGTTTACAGGTAGTTACATTAAAGATCCAAAAGCAAAAAAATTTACACACATCAACATAGCAAACGAGGTCATTTACCTTTAACTCAGATTACATTTTGATTTTATTTTTGTCTTTATATTATGTTTAAAGTGGAATATTTATATTTATGTTAAAAGTTTATTGTTAAAATATAATAGATGTATGTGTTTATAGCATTTGAAGTGAAATTAGGTTGTGGGAAACTTCCCAGAACGGACTTGTATCTGTAAAAGATATAGTTGCGCAGGAACAATATTGTACTTGTGAAAGTACATATCTCTAGTTGCATGGTCTAGTAGTACATATGTTGATTGATATATATTTTTTTGCATTTTCTTTAGGTATTTAACAATGATGATGATATTGATGCACAACACACATACATAACGGAGGAGTTTAAGAAACCGTACATGAGTTACTAACTGTGTTATTGCCTATAATGACGTTAACTCCACGAAACACATTTTGGACACTCATGGTCTATCACAAAAGTGAGAAAGCATTTTATCACTATACCCCACTACCTCATACGAAAGAGAATTCAATGGGATGGAAGACAGTGAATTAATGGAATTGCCTCATAATAAATTAATGAAATTGTTGATTTCATATGTGAAAACTAATATTGATACTATTTTGCAAATAGATAAAATTACATAAACATGTTTCGTTAACATTGACTCAGGAGTAGCTTTACTTTTTAATGTTGCAGAGCATTATAAGAGTCAGCGCATAAGTAATCGATACAATAAAAGTGTCATTGAACAATTTAGGTGTTGCCTCTTGAATTGGTTGATGCGAGAAAATTGTGATAAGAATAGATGTCAATGCATGCATTTCAATGAAGCCTTGTAGTATGGTCCACGAATGTAGATCGTATTTTAATACTGATTTGTTGTTTTTTAGTGTAATTAATTTAAACTTTTATGTCTTAGAATCTTCCAAGTTAACCTAACTGTAGTTCCTTTGAATTATCAATATTTGTGTTTACAATTATTTTTAGAGAAGTCTCATGAAACACAAAAAAATCCCACAACTCTAAAAAAAAAAATCACATCAACGCTATTGTGTCCTTCTAGAAATAAAATTCTTTTTTTGAAGTGTTGTAATTCTGTGTAACGCATATAAAATACATTTTCATCATGAACCTTTCTGTAATTCTTCGATTTTTTTTTATCTCAATAGCACCCTCTTCTTCAAAATAGAGTAACCATGGAAGCAAATAGTTGAATTCATAGTAAAAAACCTGAAAATTGATTCGTCTAGTTGAAAGTTTTAAGCAAAAATAGAAAATCAATGAGCGATGGGAATTTTCCCAGTACTCAACAAATTGCAAAAAAATCAACCGTATATGAAAGCCATCAATAACACAGACAAATTAAAAACGAAACATTAAGAATTACACAGTATTGACACAACAAAAAACAACGCTATACATGAGCAAATATATTATGAAAAAATTGTAAAAAACAGATAATCAAATTTAAACATGCAAAAACGAAGCGTAAACAACTATTTAAACACAGAAGAAGCAAAAATAGAGTAACGATGGAAGCAAATAGTTGAATTCATAGTAAAAAAACCTGAAAATTGATTCGTACAGTTGAGAGTTGAAAGCTGAAAAATATGATTTTTTGGAAAATATAAAGATAGAAGCGAGATGAATTTAACGTATTGAATTGCAAAAAGAATCGATAAAGAAATTCAAACAAGAATTCGACATCAATTTAACGTGTGATTTGAAAAAAAGTTGTTGTTGAAGAACCATAACGAAGACTGAGAGAAAGAGAAAGACAGAAGAGAATATATAGTTATATATAACTAACGCCAGTAAACAGTAGTAAACGGAGTGAAGTAACGGCTGACGAGTGAGGGGGTATTATTGGAAAGTAAATAAATTGCAGTGCCTTTTATTGGCAAAAAGAGAGCGGCGGGAGTGAGTGAGAATTAAATCTGAATTGGGGTGTTTCTTGGGCGTTAATCCTTTATTTTATTAGATTTTATATTATTTAATATATAGTTTTTTTTAACAACAAAAATATATGTTATTTTGTATGGAAAAATAAATTTTATCAAATAATTCAAAATTAAGATTTAGACTTATATTGCAATCTTTGCACAATATAGGAATTTATAATGCATTTTTGCATTATATAAAGACTTATTTTACAATTTTTGCATAATATATAGTTTTATAGTGTAAATACGGCAAAAAAAAGTTTCGGGGACGAAACCAGAAATTTTTAGTAAGGGTCCAATAGGGTTCGGAGACAACACTTCAGAATTTTTTAAAAAAAAATTATTTGCACTATAGATCCATATATTATAAAAGATTTAAATTTTGATATTATATAGCACTGTATTATAAGTCCTAATATAATTTTTAATTGATTATTTTTTATTTGTTACAAAATAACATATAATTTTTTAATTGATTATTTTTTATTTGTTACAAAATAACATATAATTTATTAAAATAATAATATAATTATAAGTTTAATAAATTACTTAAAAAAAGTTAAAAAAATTAAATCAAGATTCTGAAAATTTAAGAGGTCTAAATTTTGAAACAGATTATGGGGTCTAAATAAATGTTTTGAAAATTTAGGAGATTAAATAAAGTTTTTGAAAATTTAAAAAATAAGTTAATATATAATTAATTTTTTTTTAAATGACCCAGAGATCATGGCACCCTTACTCTTCGCGTGGCTCCGCCAAAGCTACTGGGTAGGTGATAGATGATATAAGAAATTAAGTTGGATATTTAAAATAAGCACATGTTGTCTAAAGAAACCCAATCAGGATACTAAAATCATCAATCGAGAGACGTACCAATTTCTTGAGAAGAAAGAGGAGCACTTAAGGGATCCTCTATTAACAATAAAATTACATAAAATAAATAGACTTTTACTGATGAATAGTGAATACAATGAATAATAAATAAGTTAAATTTTGTTAGAATAAAAAGTAATACTCAGTTGTGGCCTTCCGAATGCATTCCTTTAAGGGATTTTTTTTTTTTGTCAAAAGAGAGATACTATTATAGATATCTGGTACATTTCGAATATACATTATTGATATATTCACTAAATTCTACTACCGCATTAGTAGGACAATTAGATAAATCTAAATTGAGTCTAATACTCTTAGCTAGGATATCCGCAATTCTATTATATTTCTTTTGAATGTGGTTGACTTTCCAATCCGGGATTTTTCCTATCCATCTCCATGCCTCCGAGATCATGGGACGGATTCTCCAGTCAATTCCTCGTCTTCCTTTAATACCTTGAATTACCTCAAGGTTATCCGAGTAGAAAGAGCTACTCTTGGCGCCAATGCTAGCCGCCGATCTCATGGCTAATAATATTGCCCACATTTCACCTTCCAAGCTACTATTCACTCTTGCCCTTTTAGAATTAATGTTACTAATTCCCCCATCTTTGTTAACTGCAATCGACACCATACTAGTCGGTTCCCAACTTTTCGTATGTGATGCATCGCAAAACCAAACCAAATCCGCCTCATCATCGTATATCGGGTTGCAATCATCATCCGCATCAATACTTTCCTTCTTATTATTCTTACCCACATTGTCCACTGTTTTCTTTGTATCAAAAAGATATTTCATGGTAAATTTTGTTTTTTCTAAGATTTCCTGGATCACTCATTTCTTTTTTTCAAAAAGTCCTTTCATTCTCGCTTTCCATATATTCCAAAGAGTAAGTAAAACAACCGCAGTTACGTACCTTTTATCCCAACCATTCTTAGCATAACTCTCAACAATTTTAATAATCCAATCACCAATTTTTAAATCCACTTTCTCCTCAATCTTAATTTGTAATTGGCAATTAGCCCATACGCTTCTGCTAAAATGACACTCCAAAAATATATGTTCCACATTTTCACATCCATTCTCACACCATTCACATACATCTTCCACCATACATTTCCTTTTCTTCAAATTATTTTTTGTTGGAATCGCATTGTTATGAATTTTTCAAATGAAATTTCTCACTTTAGCCGGTACATTAGATTTCCAGATGATGTTAAATAGTTCATTATTAATTACTTCCCCATCTTTGGACGATGACCCTCTTTTTTCTTCTTCCCTTTGCACCAATCTATGATATCCTGATTTTGTAGAATATTTTCCATCTCTTGTTGCTGTCCAGACGATTTCATCTTCTTTCTCCAAATTCATTATTGGAATTTTCTTGATTTCCATCATATCTCTTTTAGTACAAAAATTATTAAGCGTATCAAAGTTCCAATTTGTCATCTCGTTGTTAAAACATTCCGCCACCTTTTTTAGCTTACAACTTATCGGTTTTTTCAACCTATATCCTTCCCTGATCCAAATATCATCCCATAAGCTTACTCTTTGTCCATTACCAATTTGCCATAGACTTTCATTTTTAATGAATTGTAGCCCTTTATAAATGCTAGCCCAGCTCCAAGATCTTTTATTTTTTAATTTTGTATTCCACATATCAGTATTCGGAAAATAAATACCTTTGAGAACCTTCATAACCAATGAGTCTTGATTCTTCAATAATCTCCATGCTTGGTTTGCAAGAAGCGCTAGATTCATTTTCTGAAAATCTCTAAAACCAATACCACCTACCTTCTTTGCTCTCGCCATTTTCTTCCATGCTATCCAATGAATTTTCTTCTTATTACCCGCATCCCACCAGAAATTTGCAATCATGCTACTCATTGCCTTACATACGGTAGTCGGAAATTCAAAAATAGACACCGCATAGTTTGGAATTCCTTGCAAAACCGCTTTGATAAGTGTCTCCTTCCCTCCATCAGATAGAAGATTAGCCACCCAGCTAGCGGATTTATTAAGCACTCTATCCTTAATATACTTAATTTCTCCACTTTCGATCTTGTCAAGGTAAGTGGAATTCCCAAATATTTCCCAAGATCATTAGTACGCCTTATATTAAGCTTCTCAGCTATCTCAATACTTTTCTCCTCAGCAAAGCCTTTACTAAACATAATTGATGATCCCTTTGCTAAACATGTATATTTTCTGGAGTGGGTGTCATATTCCATATAATAATGACGACCTCTAGTAAATCTCAGTTTATCCAAATTTGGTGAGATATGTGCTTTAGTCTTACACGGAGGAAATTTCTTAAGAAAATCCAGATAAATACAACACCCAAACATTTTTTTTTTACATCGGAGATCCTCAGATCGTGATTATGAAAACAAAGATTAAAACTACTCTATTACATCATTAAGCAGCTCAGGGTTATAAATTGCTCGCGGCATCTTGTATCCTATACGGTCGTTAGTGAGGAGACTCCAAATGCCGTCCAGAGGGTCTCCCAAAAGCTCAAACTCATCTCTATTTCTCCAACTTGATTTCGCCAACCAATCCGCACAATTGTTAGACTCTCTATATATGCTCCTCATGCTAAAGCTCTTGTTCTTTTCGAGAATCAAACGTATTTGCCTAATCCATACCGCTCCCGGTCCTCGCCCATCCCTTGCTCTTCTAACTAAGTCGATTGCCTCTCTTGAGTCCGATTCAACAATCACCTCTTGGAAATTCTACCAATTTCAAGCCTTCGCATAGTGCTATTAACTCCACAATTACTGGGGAGTCGTTGTAAATCTTCATGCTAAAACCGCTAATCCAATCGCCATTACAATCTCTTATAAGTCCGCCTCCACCTCCAATCATTCTCCATGTATTGTAGCTTCCGTCCGTGTTCAATTTGACCCCTCTAGTGGGTTTTGTCCACCCGACTAAGGAAATCATACTATTCTTCGAAACTTTCATGCCAGGCATCCGTCTCCACGCTCTAGTAGTCTTAATAGCTACCCACTTCGCTTTTCTTACTATCTCTACTTCATTAGGGAATCTTCACCTTCGAATACAACTTGGTTCCTTTGCTTCCAAATTGTGTCTAAAAGCGCTCCAAAGAATACATTCCATTGTACTCCGGCAAAAACCATGTTATTAGCAATGTTTCGTATCCACCATTCTCGATCCATTGAAGCTAACAAAACACTGTCTTCCTCTGTGTCAAAAATCTGCTGCGTCCCTTCTTCCTGCTGCTGCTGTTGGATAATTACTGTATTATGAATTGCATCTCCGTCAGCTAGCTGCTCCGTCCGCCTGGCCACTGATCTGTAGCAGTGCTGATTTGTTTCCCTGGTCTCGGCAATGTTCAGCTGCTGATCAGACCTGCAGGTCCCCTCCTCAAGCTGATAGCACCATCTGTTCGCTGCACTATTTTCATCTGAGGACCTGTTGTGCAATAAATCAAAAATTGTTAGATGCTCCAGCCCCCCAACCCCTGTATCCCTATCCAAAACCTGAACAAAAGCTTCAAAAGAACCCTCTACCTGTGAAGGTTCCACTCCATCCCTCAATCCAAATTTCAGCACCTCTTTTTTAATAATTGTCCAGACTTTTCTAACTTTCTCGCATCTTCTAAAAATGTGAGCCGCGCTTTCAATTTCCATACCACATAGCGGACAAGATTCCGTGACCTCCAAACCCCTCTTAGCTAAATTCCCTCGTGTAGCAATTCTCTCACGCACCGCCCTCCATATGAAAACTCGGATTCTTTGTGACGTCTTTAGACTCCAAATCCTCTTCCAAAGAATATCCATATTCGGATCACTCGGGCACCTTTCCCACCCTACTGACCTTACCGAAAATTCACCATTCGCTTCGTGTAACCAAGATACGATATCACGGGACTCTCCTTCCACTTCCAAGCGAAATTCGGCAATTTCTAGTAACTTAGACGGTGTAAAATACCCTTGAAATTTCATCCAATCCCATGACCCATCTTGTTTAATGTAGTCGCTAACTCTTTTATCCAATTCACTAACTTCAAACACCCCTAAAACATGATTGATAAGAGGTGAATCTCCGATCCATAAATCACACCAAAAAGACACATCTCTTCCACTATGTACTATCCAACGAGATCCTCTCCTAACCACCTCAATACCAATCATAATGGCTCGACACATCCTAGAGTCCGTTTGTTTACTCAAATATTGCATGGGCGGCCCCTTGAAATATTTTTCTTTCATTACCCTAGGCCACAAGGTGGAGGTATCATGTATTACCTTCCATCCTAATTTTCCCAAGAATGCTTTATTCATGTCTTCCGCTAATCGAAACCCTAAGCCTCCCTCTTCTTTAGGCTTACACACATCTTTCCAAGCGACCCAGTTAATGCACCTTTTGTCTTCCGAGGAACCCCAAATAAATTCCCTTCTAATTCTATCAATTTCCTCACACACATAGCTCGGTAGCTTCTCAACTTGCATGATGTACATTGGAGTTTCACTAAGAACTGATTGAGCTAATGTTATCCGACCCGCTAGCGCTAGTGTATTTCCTTTCCATTTTGCCAACTTGCCACGTAAATTATTTATGAACTCATCATAGAAGCCCTTCGGTCGACGGCCCGAGAGAATATTAACACCAAGATACTTACCAAGTCCATCACATTTTTTATACCCACTACGCTGAGTTATACTTCTAGCCACCTCCTCTTCAACATTCTTTGAAAAATAAATAATCGATTTCTCTTTATTTATCGTTTGACCCGCATCTCTACAAAAAATATCCATGGACTCCTGTAACAATATAAAATTATCAACAGAAGATTCTGCAAATAAAATCAAATCATCAGCAAAAAATATATGAGAGATAGGGCCCCCCCCTGGACTAAGATAGATAGGCTTCCACGAGCCATTCCCCACAAGGCTTTGGATAAGCAGCGACAAACGTTCCATACAAATAACAAACAAATAAGGCGATATAGGATCGCCTTGCCGAATCCCTCTCTCAGGCTTGATAGATTTTAGCGGAGAGCCTCTCCATAAGATACTTAACTCATTATCCTCCATCCCTGACATAATGACTGATACCCACATAGGAGGCAAACCCAGAAGCTCTAGAGAATCCTTGATAAAACTCCATCTAATTTTATCATACGCTTTGGCCAAATCCACTTTAATTGCCATATACCCCTTCTTACCTTTCGCATGTCTCATAACAAAATCCACTTCGTTCACTAGTACTATGTTATCAATGGTGGATCTATTCGGTAAAAAGCTACTTTGATAAGGACCAATATTCTTCGCTAGAAGGGGGCGCAACCTATTGACCAGAATCTTCATACATATCTTATAACAAACATTAATCAAGCTGATGGGTCGAAATTGTGTGATGTATTCAGGACTTCCTAACTTCGGACAAATGAATAAGCGTACCCAAAACCTCTTTAGGGAATCTATCACTCGCAAGTGCACCCCGAATCATACCACAGACTGACGGACCCACTATATCCCAACACTGCTGATAAAAACCTGCTGTTAATCCATCCGGACCCGGGGCTTTATGGGGTGCCATCTGAAAAACTGCTACACGTACCTCTTCATCCATAACCGCCTCTTCCAGCGTCTCAATATCCCTTGTCTCGAATCTATTCAGGTGGGGTAGCTCACAAACATTAATCGAACCATCCTCATGTGAAAATAACTCTTCAAAAAAGCCACGCACCGATTGTTTCTCAATCTCCCTATCTTCAATCCACTCTTGGTTATCATTTCTAATACGTACCTCTTCCACCTTTAACTTCTTAATTTGTGCTGCACAGTGATAAAATCGTGTGTTTCGCTCCCCAGAATTAATCCATTCAGTATGAGCTCTCTGAAACCAAAACATCTCTTCCTGTTCTAAAAGACTTTCGAACTCTCCAATTAGCCTCGCCTCTAACTTGATAAGTGATGAATTATGAACTATCTGAACTGATCTCTGAATGCCCCCAATCCTCGCCAAAAGTCTACGCTTTTTCCGAAATATATCTCCAAAAAATTCAAATTTCCATATCTCCAACTCTTGCCGCATAATTTCTATATTCTCACTAAGGCTTCTCCCTTCCATCTTCCAATTTTTTTTCTACCAAGTCTCTAAATCCCTCGTGCCAGCACCACGCAGCTTCAAAACGGAAACGCTTCGTACTAGTGGACCTTATCGTAGGTGTAGCTAGAGTAACCATAATAGGTGCATGATCGGAGTGCACCCTAGGAAGGTGTGAGACCCTAGACATTCCGAAATTTTCAAACCAAAGCCGATTGCCATAAGCTCTATCTAAACGCTTTAGAATTCGGATCCCCGAACGCCACGAATCACTCCATGTAAACCTCGGTCCCACAAATCCCATATCCTCAAGTCCACACTGATCTCTCCATCTCTCAAATTTGACCATACTGCGATTCACACCCTCCGTTCCACCGACCTGGTCTTCAGGGACCCCTATCTGATTGAAATCCCCTAGTACCAACCATGTTTCCACGATTTGATGTGAAGCCTCCTCCAAAGCATCCCATAAGGAGTCCCTAATCCAGCTCTTCGGACTCGCATATACTGCGGAAAGCAACCAAGAAGTACATGAGTTTCGAAGAATTCTAAGGTTAATTACCTGATTACTAGCCGATAAAAGCTGGACCGATACTTCATTTTGGTTCCAAAGGACCCAAATACCCCCAACAAAACCAACCGCGTCCACTCGAAAAGACTTCTCCATACGTAGGGACTTGATTATTTTCGTTTCCTCTGATCTTGAGGCTTTAGTCTCCACAACAATCGCAATTATCGGCTTATGTCTATTCCTAAGATCCTTGAAAGCTCGTCTAAATACATCGCTATTTGCACCTCTACAATTCCAAAATAACACGTTAACTGGATGGTTGGTCGAAGACCAACTTCCCCTAGGATTAGTATTCGCTGTATAATTCATAAAAACAGAAAATAAATTTATTCTTATAAACCACAATAAAAAGACAAAAAATCTAGAAGGAAGTACAGAAAATACAATAAAAAATAAAAGACAAAACCGGAAACGCTAAACCTGGTTCAAGGATATATCAGGCCCCACGTATTCCATTTCAATATCCTTGGGATTTTGTGCTCCACGTTCATCCATTTCGCCACCCCTTGAAGGCGGCTGCTGTACCATCTCACTGATAGGACCTCCCAAGTCCACGGCTTCCAAAACCTCTACATCAGAAGCCAAAAATTTCGAACCAGGTTGATCCTCCATCGACTGATCAAGAAGGACCTGGTGCGAAGTGTTGACTCCATCAGGTGGATGTGGGCCGAGCTGAATAGCTTTGTCAGGTCCTCTTTTCCAGGTACAAGAAGTATTCTCAGCATCTGATACAGTTTCTGGGTGTTCATTAGCATCAAGCATGACCCCAGAAGTTTTGGAAATTGCAGAAAAGCCCCCCTCTCTAATTTCAGCTACTGTAGTTCCCCTTTGATCCCTATTGCTGCCCAACTCACCTCTTTCTACCTTTTCCAAACCATTCAAAGCCCCATTACCCTCCCCCAACGGCACCTGATTGTCCTTGCTCACCATAGCTCTCGATCCAAACGGGTCAACGGACTCCAATTGAAGTACCTCATTCGAAGGCTGGTCATTCTTTTTTAAATTCTTTTTCTCCTTACGACTCAAGGTTGGTCCAAAAAGTGCCCCATCAATGATCACTTGATTATTTTCATTGAAGAAGCCACCCTTTAGCTCATTCGAAGTTAAATCAATCACCCCATGCTGCACTTCTTTTTCCAATACATTCACTCCCTTCTCGGTTACTCTCCCAACAGTCACTCCCTCGGTCCCATCATTTTTTCCACTCCCACTCGTTTCACCTCCACCTAGAGAGTTCAAAATTTCATATCTCGACCCATTTACGCGATCAACATTCAAACCATTCCTCTTCTTGTTAGGTGTCATCCCCACCTTTCTTATATCCCCGCTACTACCCCTTTGGTTATTTTTCTGATTTTGACCACCCCCGGTATTTCGCGGCCTACCTCTAGTCCTATCCACCGTCATCCACTCCCCGTACATCGGTGTCGTCTTATTTGTCCCATCCACATTCTCCCTAGCTACTGTATCTCCGTTAAGCCTCACGTCAGCGGTCACCTGTACCCCCTTTTGTACTCCACATTCGTCCTTAACATGTCCGAACTTGCCACAACTAAAGCAAATACGATGAAGCCCCTCATATTCTACCTTCTGAAGGTGATTTTGAATTCGAATAATCGGCACCAATGGCTTGTCAAGTTCCACTTCCACCGCAATTCGGGCAAAATTGCCTCGGGCGCGTGACTTCGTAAATGGATCCACGCGAACCATTTTTCCAATAAGATTCCCAATCGACGTTAAGATCTCTTCATTGTAATTCATTAGTGGCAACCAAGACAACCTTACCCAAACAGTAGTTCTTATAATCGGGGCGTCTTGCGGCATAAAATAGGGGTCCCAAGGTCTAACTATCAGATATCTGTCCAGAATCATCCATGGTCCCCCGTTTAGTACTTTGTCATAATCCTCTACATTACTAAACTGAGCCATAAAATACCCAAAGCCAACTTCGACAAGTTCCATGTGTGCTTTAGGCGACCAAATTTGGCTTGGCTTATTCGCGAGATATTTAAATCCTACGGTGTGTCCAAGTAATCGAATAATTAGAGTGTTCTTCCATACCTTACATCCCCGATTTTTTTGCTCTGCCGTTCGAATAAGTTGCGGGTAAGTATCATCACTTATCAGAATATCATCTTCCATTTCGAAATCAAGCGCATTAACTGACTTATTAATCGAGTCCCCAGTACTACCATGTTCGCCAGTTTTATCAGAGCCGTGTTCTTGAGCTACAGTTCCGCCAGTTGCATTCTTAAAGGTGTCTAAAAAGGAACGCGCCCTACCCCTACTAACCTCGTCGGCCAAGGATGTTCTTTGCAGCTGCTGTGGTCCTCCAGAAAGCTCCTTTTCCACTGAATCTGCAGCAACGTAAATACTATCATTAGTAGATATATCAGGAGGAAGATGTAGCGAGAACCAATTCATTTCGAAAATCCTGAGGGAGCTTGATTTTCATGGAGCTTTTCCCATCCAAGGTAAATCGTATTATATCTGATTTTTCCACATCTTGTGAACAAAAACTCAAAGCGTAACAAACTTCATTGTGGTATACTAAGTATGGTTCACTTTGATCACACAATAGAGTAATATCAAGGGATTGATAATTACTCGAATCATCCTCACATCCAATACTTACCATAGTAACACTTATATCAGTTACTTTTTTTCCTTCTTTCCGGAAAAAACTAATCATCTTATTAATACCAGTTGATGAATCGAAACACAGTATGGCTTTACACCTTTTTGAAATTACTGATTTGTCCTCCTCCTCCACTTGAAATACTTGTTTAGTGACAGGGTTTCTTATGCGATACTCAAGTGTCTTTTGATTCATCTCCAGCACTAAGCCATTGAAGCAATCTTGAAAAACAAATATTTCACCATTTGTATGTACTCCCATATTGGTAAATCATTTGGGAGCTTTTATTCAGCCTATTCTCATACGTGTCAATGAAAAACTTTTGCTGAGTAAACAATTTCCATGACTTGCAAACACATCTGCATATTAATACCTCTCTTACTTTTAACCGGCTCAAAATATTAGCAATTACATCATCAGGCATCATCATTAAAGATTCACCGCCCTCCATGTTTGGCATCTGTTAAATATTTAAACTTAATTCATCAATATCAAACTTTATACTTCTTCATAAAGCATACTCCAATAGTTCATGGAATTTTTTCTATTAATCAAA
This sequence comes from Nemophila menziesii, assembly GCA_029959085.1. NCBI lineage: Eukaryota > Viridiplantae > Streptophyta > Magnoliopsida > Boraginales > Hydrophyllaceae > Nemophila > Nemophila menziesii. Next base: position 22,698,730 of record JARWIR010000018.1, on the reverse strand, counting down.
ACTTACCCTACGATTCTATTTTTATCAGAAATCCTGTTGCAAGCATTTAAATTTTGATTTTAATATGTTTTGTAACCGTAAGTAGAACTCTAATAAATAAAAGTGTACAATAATTGCAGATGATTCTAAACTAAAATACGTGGTAAAAAACAGAAGATGGTTGATATGTACTACTACTATATATAAAACAAACAGATTATGATAAGAAGAGTAACTCATTAATTACCATAGATGATCGACATGATCGACGACTCCTTTTTCGAGACGCCATTCTTCTGGAACAAGACAAGCTGCTAACTCAATTGACCAAATCTAATAGACATATTTATAGAGAAACCGAACTGGGTCGGTACATTCTCCGCTTGCTTTTCTAGACAGGCCCATTGGTTTATTTGTGAATTCATGGTCTACTATTCTATCAGACCCACCTTATTTTATGTAATGGACCGGATTAACTTTTACAGAGTTTAAACTCATTAAAATTTTAAGAACCAATTATAGATTAATGATTATTAAAAACTTATTTAAAAAAAAAAGTTGCCTTGAATAAAATATTTTATAGAAACAGTCTTATCCCAAACTACCCCTATAATTAACAAAACAAAAACTTATAAACACACGCGCGCATTCGTGAATTTTTTTTAAAATCGTCATAACTAATTCTAAAAAAAATCAAAAAAATCAAAAATTTATATATTTGGATAAAGCAAATTAATATTTACGTCTATGATTTTTTTCAGAATTTTTTGATTTTTTTTTATTCCTAGATACGGAATTCCATATTTTTAACATGCAATTTCATGTTTTAAACATGGAATTTCGTGTCTGTGAAAAAAATAAAAAAAATCATATTAATTTGCTTTATCCAAAAAATTTAATTTTCTGATTTTTTTTGAATTAGTTATGACGATTTTAAAAAAAATTAACGGACGCGCGCGTGTGATGAAATTAGTAGTAGTAGGTGGTGGTGGTGGTGGTGGTGGTGGAGGTGGTGATGGTTGTGGTGGTGGTAGAAATACCCTATTATTTGTTTAATATTTAAAAATAAATATTGTATTAAAAATAAAATAATATATTTAATAATAAGGATAGTAAATGTATAAAAAATATAAGGGGGGTGTTTTCAATAAATAATTATGCTATTAGGTATTTTTTATTAAATAAATAATTGAAAGCTTAAAAAAAATATTAGGCTACTCTACGAGGCATTTATCTCTAATTACCCCAAATTTTAATTTGATTCATTAAAATATAAAACTATGTTTTTCTAACCCTAAACATCCTAAATTTGTTTGTTTACTTAAATAATCTTTGTGTGTATAATTATAAATAGTCTCCTAGATAATAGTATACAAGATTTGATATATTTGTAATCCGTTTAAGTTTTGAAAGAAGTGAATAGGACACTTATCTTTATAATTCTGGATGCTTTTGGTATTATGTTATATCTTTTAATTTATATGGATAACATGTTGCTTATTTGTAATTTATGCAGAAAATTAACCAGCTAAAGGTTAATCTTAATTCTGAGTTTGATATGAAAGATATTGACAATGCTAAGAAAATGGTATGTACACTGAAATTACATAAAAAACCTTATTTGCTTAAGTTGGTTGAAAGATATAGGAATTTATAATGTAAATTTGTTGATATTCCTTCAACAGGTCATTTTGTACTTAGTAAAATTCAGTGTCCTAAATCTCTTTCTAAAAAGGTAAAATTAAGTCACTTTACTTATACAAATGTGATAGGATCACTTATGTATGCTATGATTAGCACTAAACATGGTATGTCTTATGTAATTTCACTTTTGAGTAGATATATGTCCAATCCTGGATTAGATCATTGGTATGCTTTAAAATGGGTAGTTGTTTATATCAATTAAACCATTAATATTAGGTTATGTTATGAAAACTGGAATCCCCTTAGTTGGTTGTGTAGATGATGACTTTGCTGCTAATAGAGACTTTAGGAAGTCAACAACTTCCTACTGTTTCACACTTGGCTGAAATTGCATTACTTAGAAATTTTAATCACAGTCCCTAGTTGTTTTATCTACTACTAAATCTGAACATGTGGCTATTTGTGACTATTTTAATGAGTTACATAGCTATAGTGATTGGCTAATGCATTAAATTTGACCAAGTCAGTTGTTACTACTTATAGTGATAGTCAAAGTGTCATATACTTGAGTAAAAATTATGTTTGTCATGAAAAGAGAAAACATGTTGATGTTAAGTTTTATTTTATGAGAAACTGGTTTTCTTTCGAGGTAATTAAATTGTGTAAAATTTCTACCGAGGATAATCCAACAGATTTCGGCACTAAGATCTAGACTGTTAGCAAGTTTAAACATTGTTTAAATTTGTTAAAGGTTGAGCAATGTTTTTTCTTACGTTTTACGTGTTAAAGAAATTATAGAATAGAAGCCTGAATGCACTATGGATGATGAAAGGCACTAATGATTGATCTAGAAGGCTAAGAGGTAATTGGACTTCAAGATGGAGATCGTTGAATATTAAGTCCAATGAACTATATGGGCTGTTATAATTGCTTAAGTGTTTTAATTGTAATTTGGGTTACGTTAATGTCTTGGGCTAAGTAAAATTGCGCGCGCGGAATTTGTTTACTTATGTTCGACTCATTAAGTAAAACAGTAGCGTTTTTACTAAACCGAATTAATATATGGCTCACTCATATACGTTGATCTTATCCCACATTGCACGTACAAGATTAAAGCCCTAAGATGCCCATATATATACGCCTCTATTCAGTATTTGGTCAGTCTTGTTCCCGTCTTTTGACTCTTCTTCTCTCTCGTTCTCTCTCTGCTTTAGAATACCTAAGGGTTCTTAAATCTTTTCCTAATTATAAAGGATTGAGATTAGATTTAGTGTATGTTAGTTTCTTGCTTGCATGTATTGAGTTTGTATTGTTCTCAATAGTTGGCTAACATTTTTGATTGAAATTTTAGGGTTTGTATCCAACTCTGTAATAGTTGATAGATCTAAGGTTGTAATCACATTATATAAGTGAATGAAGCATCTTTTATAGGTTGCTTCAATGTGGATGTAGGTCTTAGTGTTGAATCACGATAAAACCTTATGTTCTTTTTTCTTTATACACTTTTATATTTAGGCCTTTTATTTTCTAATATTAAAACGCTATTTGCTTATCTATCTTAACAAAACTAAGAAATCAAGCTATCCTAATATATTTACAACAAACTATTTCTTATATAGAAAGTGACTATGAGTCTACTAAAAGTCATTATGAAGATAATAATTGAAAAAATATAAAGTTTCTTTAGAAAAATAGGCTAAAAATAGTGAAATTTAGTAGTAAATATCTTACAAAGATGAAGAACCTAGTCAATTCATGGTTGAAGCATGTATGAGCTCAAAGGAAAACATTATCTCTTTTGTGTCATACCTGCGAGAATAAATAAGTCTTATGATATATTTTTCTGTTTGATTGATTAATTAATTTTTGCTGTAGAAACTTTGACAAACATATGTGATATAAACTCTATTGAAATGTCTAGTAACAAGTGGAAGGAAACTTGAGAGTGCTTTATGAAAGGTGACTTTTCTTTACTGATCAGGATTTTTTTTTGTGTAGTTCAAGCATGTATCTTATAAATGGCAAAGATATCCCAAAAGTTATAGAAAATTTGCCAATACCTTTGGGTATTTCATCATTACACACAAGCTTATCTAATTGGAGACTTGGGGTAAAAACTCAACAACCAGACAACAATCCTTTAACCTATTGTTTAGTTATTCAGTCAATACAAAAATTCTTACTTCCTAGAAGTATAGAAATAGCTAAAATCCCTATTACAAGTCAAATTACAAACATCTCTAAAGCGAGTGGTAATATTTGATTTAGGACTACATGAAAAATTGTTTTTTACTTTTTAAATTTGACTTTTATAAATATGACTTTAGTACAACTTCCCGGAGTCCACTAAAGATGAAAATTATGGTCTCAAGCCAAAATTGTTATAGCATGGTTAAAGAACTACCAGGATTCTGGAGCCAACAGTGTGAGATATTTAAATAAGGGAGAGAGAGAGAGAAAAGAGAAGAGAGAAATAATATATTATTAATAGAAAGAGCCATAAGGCTAAAGAACAAGAGAATTCTAGAGACTACATTGTGAATGAGTTGATTGATCTAATACAATAGAATGAAATCCTATTTATAGGACTAACTACTTGGTGAACAAGAAAGGTAAAACTATGCTAAATAGGAAACAAATATAATATGGAATAAACTAGTCTAATAAGGTAATAATATATTATTATAATTTAACACCCTTCTCAAACCCAAGTAGGTTGGAAAGAGAGCAACTTGAGTTTGAAATATGGATTGTTGATGACGTATCTTGAGCGTTTGTTGATCGAGAAGCCTGACATAGGAGTTGGTGTGGTGACATTGTTGATGTTGTGGCGTCGAGGTGGAGTGGTGACTCGAGCTGCGAGAACTGTTAACAAAAAACCAAGTGATGAGTGAATTACTGAAATGAGACCATGGAAGGTCTAAGGAGATGAGACTACTGATGGGTTTAACGAGACGGGACCACTGAAGGGCCTAACGAGACGGGACCACTGAAGGGCCTAACGAGACGGGACCACTGAAGGGCCTATCGAGACGGGACCACTGAAGGGCCTAACGAGACGGGACCACTGAAGGGCCTAACGAGACGGGACCATTGAAGGGCCTAACGAGACAGGACAACTGAAGGGCCTAACGAGACGAGACCACTGAATGACCTAACGAGACGGGACCACTGAAGGGCCTAACGAGACGGGACCACTGAATGGCCTAACGAGACAGGACCACTGAATGGCCTAACGAGATGTGACTATTGAATGGTCTAACGACTTGCGGAAGCGAACAAAACGATAACGGGAAACCACTTTGGATTGTGGCTCTGCTACCATGTGAGATATTTGAATTAAGTGGGATATTTAAATAAGGGGAAGAGAGAAAAGAGAAGAAATAAATAATATATTATTAATAGAATGAGCCATAAGGCTAAAGAAAAAGAGATTACTAGAGACTATATTGTGAATGAGTTGATTGATCTAATATAATATAATGAAATCCTATTTATAGGATTAACAACTTGGTGAACAAGAAAGGTAAAATGATGCTAAATAGGAAACAAATATAATATGGAATACTCTAGTCTAATTAGATAATGATATAATAAGGTAATAATATATTATGCTAATAATATATTATAATAATAATGTATTTAACAAACCGTTCCAATTCATCTAAAGAAAAGATTAAGGGTCTGATTGATACGTAAGAATGGATTTGGGTATGAATGGAATAAGAACCCAACTTTTAGGAATGGGCTAATACCAGGGGAGGTGGATGAAATGGATATTACCTTATTTATGGGATTATATATCCTACGGTAATAAGAATCCCAACTTTTTTAACTCGTACCAAATATAGGAATAAAATTCCGTAATTATTAGCATTCCATTACTAAGACTATTACCGCATACCAATCGGACCCTACATGCTTTGTTTTTCTGGCACATTCTAGGATTATGCTGTACAATATTCAAATTAATACCTAAATGTTAAATTTCTAAACAGTTAAAGTCTTTAATTAATAAGTGGCAAACAATATTATGCAGTTGAATCATCATATCTTCAGAACTAGAGATCATATGAAGAAGAATTCTCATTTCTCAACCATGATAAATTTCTTGACTAGGGGGTACGTGGTTTCAATTTTGCCAAATCAAAATAAAATTCACAAAATGTTATGATAAAATATAATAAACTTGTCATTGTACATTCAATCTATGCTTTTAACTACAAGTTCATCCAGCAAGTACAGAAATGCTCTTGACATATCAGTCCTAAACAATTCACTATTTCTATATAACTTTTTGAATTTAGCATCATTCTTCAAATAGTAAGCCCAATGACCAATTTCGCGATCATACATATTATCTGCAACAGATTTTTCAAATTTAGGGATTGCATCCCACAAAACCTCAAATAATTCCTTGAAATACCAATTCATGATCGTTCCTACAGATTCCTTTTTCGTATCTGCTTCTTTAGAAGATGGTAAATTTTTGCGCATTTGGTTCCATCGACCCAAAAGTAGTTTTGGGTTTCCCCTGCTCTTAAACAAACTAGAGTACCTGGCTTTGCCATATATTGCTTTGAACCTGAAAAAGTAGTTGTAGAATTATATTTTGTATCGAAAATATGAAAATACGCATACCAAGGTTTTATTACTTACATATCACGCTTGTATGCATTAAAAAATACTGCCTCAATAAGTCTCTCGGATGCATAACCTGTCCATACTTTACCTTTGCCCCATAACTCTACATTTCCATTGTACTGAAACTGAAAATAATATACAAAGTAACAAAATCAGGTCACAAGAAAAAGTCAGTTTGGATATTTAATATAGTAATTACCTTGTGCCAGTATTTAGCAGCTTCCGATTTGAGATTTGGCGGAATAGGCACCAAGTCTTGAGTTTGAACCACAGTCGTAATAGTCACACTGACGAGGCCTGGTAATTCAGCAGAACCAGGTAACACGTGGGTCCTACCCTCACGTAGTATCCAAGGAGATTTGGTAAAGCTTGAACGAATGAAGTCCTTAAATGAAATAAATAAAAATTAAGATTATATAATAAACAATAAAGATGATACACAAAGTTTTTTACCGTAAGTTGTTCCACAGTTTCAACTTTTTGGTCTTTGGGAACACCACAAGACACATTCTCCATGGTCAAGGGTAAAAAGGGTATTTCAACTTCAAAGCCATTTTCTGCTTCTTCTCCTAATAGTGCTGCAGGAACTTTAAAAGCAGTCCTATCTATAATGATTGAAAATACTACCCCACTTACTCCCTGTAATTTCACAGTATTAGCAAGTTCTTCGTCTGATCCTTCAATCTTGATTTTACGCTTACACCACTTTGATGTCCACTTTGATACCAGACGTAGCTTAAAATAAAAATTTATAATGTTAGGTAAAAAATTAAATAATTATATGTTATAATTATGAGTTTACCATTAGGCCATCCCATGTTAGAACTCTATCAACTGGATATTCCGCAACAAACTTATATACGAAAATCTTTCCACCATAAAATTCGTCATATCCATCTGTTTATCAAAGTAATTACACTCATTAAGAAGCAATTACACTCACCACACACTCAAACACTCAACATACTATATTGAATTTGAATACATATATTGAAGCAGGGAGATATTATTAATATATTGACGCCCTATAAGAATACTATACATAAATTGAATCAGAATACATATATTGAAGTAGAGAGGCATTAATTAAATTTGATTTTAAATTGATAGAGATGAGAGATATGAGCAAAGCAGTACCTTACTACCTTTGATGAAAGCAACCGATTATGTAGAAGAGAGACTAAAATAAATAACCTAGGAAAAAAAGAATATTTGGTATTTTAAGTACTAGTAGTATTTATAGTAGTATTTTAGAGAATGTAATTTAGGTCGTATTCTGTTGCACTGAGTCGAGGAAAAACGAACGTAAAGAGAAGGAAAGAAATCCTATGGGCCTAACAGAAAAGCGACTTAAATAAGGTTATTTATAAATTTTGTCTATTAAGAATCTACGCTTCCAATTTATAAATAACGTAATTAATTAGATGTTCTTCTTCACATAATTTATTTGTTGTAGATTAATACCGACCTTCTAGGTTTGTGCTGAACGTAGTTTAGAATTGTCGATATTTCACGCTGCAATTTATAGCATTAAATCTGATTCGATTATTGTACACTTATATTTTTTATATTAGGTGGATAACTAATATTAATATGTTATTTTTTAACAAAATACAATTATTTGTTGTTGATACTATTTATTTAACAGATGACAGATATGGAGGCTGGTGAATCTGAAATAATGATGACACCTGATGATTTAATAGTTGATATTTTGAGTCGGTTAGATGTAAAAAATGTATAAAGATACATATGTGTTTGCAAGTCCTAGAAAATAATTACCCATCAAAAGTTTTTCAATGAGAAGTATAGGAAGAAGCTGAATAAATGCTCCCTAATTGTTTCCCAACATGAAAATGTACATAGATCAAAAGGTAAAACACATGTTTACATAGATTGCTGAAATATGGTTAGTACTGGAGTTGAATAATAAGACACGTGAGTATCGGATAAGAAACCCAACAACTAAACAAGTGCTTCAATTGATGGTGGACAAACAACACTAACTGAAAGTTATGGTAAAGCCCTGCTGGGTTTCGATTCATCAACGGGTAATTATAAAATAATGAATATAGCGGTGTTTATAAATGAGAAAGAAAAAGGACTAGGTGTTAGGATGGTAACTATTGGAAGTGGTGGTTTGAGTTATCAATCCCTTGATGTTAAACTATCATGTATAGGTAGTAAGATAAATGCCATAAGTCACAAGGATGTTTGTTACGCTATTGAAATGGAGAAATCAGATATAATTCGATTTACTTTGGATGGGATGAAAAGATTATTCTTTTCGATTCTATCAAGGACTTTCCAAATTATTATTTGATACATGTGCATACCTCACCAAATTTAGGTCTACTGCGTTTTACTATCGCTTATTGTGTACTAGATTATGATTCTCACTCCAAAAAAATACAATTATAGCCAAGACATGTGTAGATACACCCCAGCGTATTATCTAACTCATAGTCTTGTATACCTCAAAGGAATGTATTTCAAAGACTCAACTTATTAATGGTTTCTTGTTTATATTCACAAAATTTTACAAATTTATCATTATATTGACCGTGTTCACAAATAAACTATAACACTAAACACTCTATCGTATTTTTATTATTGTAATTTTTTTGTTTATGGTTGATTAACATTATTTTGTCATTATATTATCCCTTTTCTTGTAAACCACACTAGCCAATCAAGCTTTCATTCCAGGGTCATCCAATGTCTTGATAACTAGGTTATATCTCCTGTAGAGAAGAGGATGTAATTTGATATGACCCATTTGGCATCAACAAACCAAGGGAATTTTGTCTGAGCAACTAAATTACCTGCTCCATAAAAAATCACACAACTAATTATTATAAACTTAAACGAACTCTTATTTATTTATAATAAAGAAATTTTACCATGTTAACTTGCCAACTCAACCAAAAGTCCGAACTGTTAGAAGAAAGCGGAGAACAGGTTATAGGAGATTTATACTCCAACACGCCCCCTCACGTGCATGCTTAGACGAGATGTGCATGCTTAGCAGAGGAGATTGATCGATCTAAGCAATGCACAGAAAGGAGATCGATAAGCCATGCACGTGGAGATATCGAGATGGGTGGCGGTGAAGAGACTCGAACCCAGGACCTCAAGTACCTGGAGATCTGATACCATGTTAACTTGCCAACTCAACCAAAAGTCTGAACTGTTAGAAGAAGGCGGAGAACAGGTTATAGGAGATTTATACTCCAACATACCATACCAGGCTTCTCATAATGAACATGAAATGCTTCAAGAGCTCATGGTTAAACACATTATACTAATCCCAATAGAGCAAGTGAAGTATAGGAAACCATCATACTGCAGGGAAAAAACTAGAGATGTATGGACCACAATATTTTATATTGATATGATCAGATTAATATGCTCTAATTTATATAAATAAATTGATTCTATACCATGCATTAAATTATTTGTCCTAATAATTAGTCATAAGTTTCCAAGTATATTAGGAAAAGAAAATATTTAATTATAATCGTCTTTGAAAGCAAAATTCAATGATGTGTTAAAGTGTGTATATACTTAGGCAAACTTTAAAATTTAAAGTCTCACGCAAGTGATAACTAGAGATGAATGAACCACATACAAATACGAGAGTGCCTTATCGGAGTAACTATATATATATATATATATATATATATATATATATATACACTAGGAAATGCCCCGTACCTAAAGGTACTTGGGCTAAAAGAAATTTATAATTAAATATATTGTGCAAATCATAATTGAATTATATATAAAAGAAGTGCGAATCTTGTCTAAATATCCGAAGATACGGAAATACACACATAATTTTACTTGTACTAGAGTCTCATAGTTACAATCGTGTTTTATGTGTGCAAAGAAATAAAAGAAAAAGTATACGTTGAACAAATACCTTCAAATTTTGTTGTTTGTTTCAGAAAAAAATATAACACTTACCTAAAGATAATTTTAATTCATACGTAATAATCAATTTTTGATATTTTCTTTTACATTTTTACAAAATATTATTTTTAGGTATACACATTTTCCACCGTACACATTTAGTCTCTTGATCTTTATTCGAAATTGGGTGAAGATCAATTTATTAAGTAATATTATAAATCTGGATAGTGGAAACTGATTCAATCATTTCAGAAAATAAAATCTGATATCCCCAATTCTTTAATTATAAAAAGATTTATGGATTAGTAGGGGTAAACATCACACATATTAATTAAATTGGCAGAAAACATCATATTACATATGTTTTTTTAATTGTATTTTGTTCTTCAAACTTTGGCCAAACAGTTGAAAAGCAATAGACTATTCTACATATATCATCACATCAAAGCAAGCACATGGATCTTTCCAAAAAGTAATTACCAAAATTTGAAAAACCATCATATCCATTCGTATGTGAAGGCAATATTTGCATTATTTGATTTAATAAATTGCAAAAAAAATGACAAATACACAAACACAAAATCAAATTAATCTTCTGAATATATGTCTTTTTCACAAAAGATAATATATGTTTCAGAAAACTGCAGTGACCTTGCAGCAAGAACACGCTCTTGTCTTTCAACATATCCAAAAGGAAACCAACATGTCTTTCCCTTTCATTCACCTTCTGCCCACCCATTGTTTGAGACCTGCATCACCCAAACTCCCAATTTATAATATAGTTTAGGGGTTAAAAAAGATACTTGGGTATAGTTTAGGGTTTATTGCATGTAGCCCAAAAAAATAATTCATTAGAAAAACCAAAGCAAGTAAGTTGAAGAAGCTAACAAACAAACCTTTCGTACGACAATTTAATCATCAATTGACAAATTAAGCTCAGTATGAGAATCTGCTTGATATGAGTACATAACCTGTAATAGTAAAACAAAAATACATAATGAAGATGAATTTTCTCACATAATTACAAAATCACATATACTTACTTCCCCAAGAAAATAATGAATGAGTATAAGTGGATCCATTTTGCAATGGAGAAGCAGAAACACCATTAAACTCTTCATATGGTGGAGGCGGAGGCATAGGCATACTACTATTGTTCAGGCAAGGGATAGGAGTTGGAGATGCTTTGACTCTCTGATATCATCTTTTCAATAAAAAACCAAAAAAAAAAATCAAAAAAAAAATCATTTAGATTGTCAAGTTAAAATTGGTTCATATAGGGATGGAAATCGGATCCAAGAATGGCTTTGGGAACACCACAAGACACATTCTCCATGGTCAAGGGTAAAAAGGGTATTTCAACTTCAAAGCCGTTTTCTACTTCTTCTCTTAATAGTGCTGCAAGAACTTTAAAAGCAGTCCTATCTATAATGATTGAAAATACTACCCCACTTACTCCCTGTAATTTCACAGTATTAGCAAGTTCTTCGTCTGATCCTTCAATCTTGATTTTACGCTTACACCACTTTGATGTCCACTTTGATACCAGAAGTAGCTTAAAATAAAAATTTATAATGTTAGGTAAAAAATTAAATAATTATATGTTATAATTATGAGTTTACCATTAGGCCATCCCATGTTAGAACTCTATCAACTGGATATTCCGCAACAAACTTATATACGAAAATCTTTTCACCATAAAATCCATCATCAGCAATATCCATCTGTTTATCAAAGTAATTACACTCATTAAGAAGCAATTACACTCACCACACACTCAAACACTCAACATACTATATTGAATTTGAATACATATATTGAAGCAGGGAGATATTATTAATATATTGAAGCCCCATAAGAATACTATACATAAATTGAATCAGAATACATATATTGAAGTAGAGAGGCATTAATTAAATTTGATTTTAAATTGATAGAGATAAGAGATATGAGCAAAGCAGTACCTTACTACCTTTGATGAAAGCAACCGATTATGTAGAAGAGAGACTAAAATAAATAACCTAGGAAAAAAAGAATATTTGGTATTTTAAGTACTAGTAGTATTTATAGTAGTATTTTAGAGAATGTAATTTAGGTCGTATTCTGTTGCACTGAGTCGAGGAAAAACGAACGTAAAGAGAAGGAAAGAAATCCTATGGGCCTAACAGAAAAGCGACTTAAATAAGGTTATTTATTAATTTTGTCTATTAAGAATCTACGCTTCCAATTTATAAATAACGTAATTAATTAGATGTTCTTCTTCACATAATTTATTTGTTGTAGATTAATACCGACCTTCTAGGTTTGTGCTGAACGTAGTTTAGAATTGTCGATATTTCACGCTGCAATTTATAGCATTAAATCTGATTCGATTATTGTACACTTATATTTTTTATATTAGGTAGATACCTAATATTAATATGTTACTTTTTAACAAAATACAATTATTTGTTGTTGATACTATTTATTTAACAGATGACAGATATGGAGGCTGGTGATACTGAAATAATGATGACACCTGACGATTTAATAGTTGATATTTTGAGTCGGTTAAATGTAAAAAATGTACTAAGATGCAGATGTGTTTGCAAGTCCTAGAAAATAATTACCCATCAAAAGTTTTTCAATGAGATGTATAGGAAGAAGCTGAATAAATGCTCCCTAATTGTTTCCCAACATGAAAATGTATATAGATAAAAAGGTAAAACACATGTTTACATAGATTTCTGAAATATGGTTAGTACTGGAGTTGAATAATAAGACACGTGAGTATCGCATAAGAAACCCAACCACTAAACAAGTGCTTCAATTGATGGTGGACAAACAACACTAACTGAAAGTTATGGTAAAGCCCTGCTGGGTTTCGATTCATCAACGGGTAATTATAAAATAATGAATATAGCGGTGTTTATAAATGAGAAAGAAAAAGGACTAGGTGTTAGGATGGTAACTATTGGAAGTGGTGGTTTGAGTTATCAATCCCTTGATGTTAAACTATCATGTATAGGTAGTAAGATAAATGCCATAAGCCACAAGGATGTTTGTTACGCTATTGAAATGGAGAAATCAGATATAATTCGATTTACTTTGGATGGGATGAAAAGATTATTCTTTTCGATTCTATCAAGGACTTTCCAAATTATTATTTGATACATGTGCATACCTCACCAAATTTATTTGGGAACACCACAAGACACATTCTCCATGGTCAAGGGTAAAAAGGGTATTTCAACTTCATTGCCATTTTCTGCTTCTTCTCCTAATAGTGCTGCAGGAACTTTAAAAGCAGTCCTATCTATGATGATAAAAAATACTACACCACGTACTCCGCGTAGTTTCACACTATTAGCAAGTTCTCCGTCTGATCCTTCAATCTTGATTTTACGATTACACCACTTCGATGTCCACTTTGATACCAGACGTAGCTTAAATTAAAAAATTTATAATGTTAGGTAAAAAATTAAATAATTATATGTTATAATTATGAGTTTACCATTAGGCCATCCCATGTTAGAACTCTATCAACTGGATATTCCGCAACAAACTTATATACGAAAATCTTTCCACCATAAAATCCACCATCAGCAATATCCATCTGTTTATCAAAGTAATTACACTCATTAAGAAGCAATTACACTCACCACACACTCAAACACTCAACATACTATATTGAATTTGAATACATATATTGAAGCAGGGAGATATTATTAATATATTGAAGCCCCATAAGAATACTATACATAAATTGAATCAGAATACATATATTGAAGAAGAGAGGCATTAATTAAATTTGATTTTAAATTGATAGAGATAAGAGATACAAGCAAAGCAGTACCTTACTACCTTTGATGAAAGCAACCGATTATGTAGAAGAGAGACTAAAATAAATAACCTAGGAAAAAAAAAATATTTGGTATTTTAAGTACTAGTAGTATTTATAGTAGTATTTTAGAGAATGTAATTTAGGTCGTATTCTGTTGCACTGAGTCGAGGAAAAACGAACGTAAAGAGAAGGAAAGAAATCCTATGGGCCTAACAGAAAAGCGACTTAAATAAGGTTATTTATTAATTTTGTCTATTAAGAATCTACGCTTCCAATTTATAAATAATGTAATTAATTAGATGTTCTTCTTCACATAATTTATTTGTTGTAGATTAATACTGACCTTCTAGGTTTGTGCTGAACGTAGTTTAGAATTGTCGATATTTCACGCTGCAATTTATAGCATTAAATCTGATTCGATTATTGTACACTTATATTTTTTATATTAGGTAGATACCTAATATTAATATGTTATTTTTTAACAAAATACAATTATTTGTTGTTGATACTATTTATTTAACAGATGACAGATATGGAGGCTGGTGATACTGAAATAATGATGACACCTGACGATTTAATAGTTGATATTTTGAGTCGGTTAGATGTAAAAAATGTACTAAGATGCAGATGTGTTTGCAAGTCCTAGAAAATAATTACCCATCAAAAGTTTTTCAATGAGATGTATAGGAAGAAGCTGAATAAATGCTCCCTAATTGTTTCCCAACATGAAAATGTATATAGATAAAAAGGTAAAACACATGTTTACATAGATTTCTAAAATATGGTTAGTACTGGAGTTGAATAATAAGACACGTGAGTATCATAAGAAACCCAAACACTAAACAAGTGCTTCAATTGATGGTGGACAAACAACACTAACTGAAAGTTATGGTAAAGCCCTGCTGGGTTTCGATTCATCAACGGGTAATTATAAAATAATGAATATAGCGGTGTTTATAAATGAGAAAGAAAAAGGACTAGGTGTTAGGATGGTAACTATTGGAAGTGGTGGTTTGAGTTATCAATCCCTTGATGTTAAACTATCATGTATAGGTAGTAAGATAAATGCCATAAGCCACAAGGATGTTTGTTACGCTATTGAAATGGAGAAATCAGATATAATTCGATTTACTTTGGATGGGATGAAAATATTATTCTTTTCGATTCTATCAAGGAGTTTCCAAATTATTGTTTGATACATGTGCATACCTCACAAAATTTATTTGGGAACACCACAAAACACATTCTCCATGGTCAAGGGTAAAAAGGGTATTTCAACTTCATTGCCATTTTCTGCTTCTTCTCCTAATAGTGCTGCAGGAACTTTAAAAGCAGTCCTATCTATGATGATAAAAAATACTACACCACGTACTCTGCGTAGTTTCACACTATTAGCAAGTTCTCCGTCTGATCCTTCAATCTTGATTTTACGATTACACCACTTCGATGTCCACTTTGATACCAGACGTAGCTTAAAATAAAAAATTTATAATGTTAGGTAAAAAATTAAATAATTATATGTTATAATTATGAGTTTACCATTAGGCCATCCCATGTTAGAACTCTATCAACTGGATATTCCGCAACAAACTTATATACGAAAATCTTTCCACCATAAAATCCATCATCAGCAATATCCATCTGTTTATCAAAGTAATTACACTCATTAAGAAGCAATTACACTCACCACACACTCAAACACTCAACATACTATATTGAATTTGAATACATATATTGAAGCAGGGAGATATTATTAATATATTGAAGCCCCATAAGAATACTATACATAAATTGAATCAGAATACATATATTGAAGTAGAGAGGCATTAATTAAATTTGATTTTAAATTGATAGAGATAAGAGATATGAGCAAAGCAGTACCTTACTACCTTTGATGAAAGCAACCGATTATGTAGAAGAGAGACTAAAATAAATAACCTAGGAAAAAAAGAATATTTGGTATTTTAAGTACTAGTAGTATTTATAGTAGTATTTTAGAGAATGTAATTTAGGTCGTATTCTGTTGCACTGAGTCGAGGAAAAACGAACGTAAAGAGAAGGAAAGAAATCCTATGGGCCTAACAGAAAAGCGACTTAAATAAGGTTATTTATAAATTTTGTCTATTAAGAATCTACGCTTCCAATTTATAAATAACGTAATTAATTAGATGTTCTTCTTCACATAATTTATTTGTTGTAGATTAATACCGACCTTCTAGGTTTGTGCTGAACGTAGTTTAGAATTGTCGATATTTCACGCTGCAATTTATAGCATTAAATCTGATTCGATTATTGTACACTTATATTTTTTATATTAGGTAGATACCTAATATTAATATGTTACTTTTTAACAAAATACAATTATTTGTTGTTGATACTATTTATTTAACAGATGACAGATATGGAGGCTGGTGATACTGAAATAATGATGACACCTGACGATTTAATAGTTGATATTTTGAGTCGGTTAGATGTAAAAAATGTACTAAGATGCAGATGTGTTTGCAAGTCCTAGAAAATAATTACCCATCAAAAGTTTTTCAATGAGATGTATAGGAAGAAGCTGAATAAATGCTCCCTAATTGTTTCCCAACATGAAAATGTATATAGATAAAAAGGTAAAACACATGTTTACATAGATTTCTGATATATGGTTAGTACTGGAGTTTAATAATAAGACACGTGAGTATCGCATAAGAAACCCAACCACTAAACAAGTGCTTCAATTGATGGTGGACAAACAACACTAACTGAAAGTTATGGTAAAGCCCTGCTGGGTTTCGATTCATCAACGGGTAATTATAAAATAATGAATATAGCGGTGTTTATAAATGAGAAAGAAAAAGGACTAGGTGTTAGGATGGTAACTATTGGAAGTGGTGGTTTGAGTTATCAATCCCTTGATGTTAAACTATCATGTATAGGTAGTAAGATAAATGCCATAAGCCACAAGGATGTTTGTTACGCTATTGAAATGGAGAAATCAGATATAATTCGATTTACTTTGGATGGGATGAAAATATTATTCTTTTCGATTCTATCAAGGACTTTCCAAATTATTATTTGATACATGTGCATACCTCACCAAATTTATTTGGGAACACCACAAGACACATTCTCCATGGTCAAGGGTAAAAAGGGTATTTCAACTTCATTGCCATTTTCTGCTTCTTCTCCTAATAGTGCTGCAGGAACTTTAAAAGCAGTCCTATCTATGATGATAAAAAATACTACACCACGTACTCCGCGTAGTTTCACACTATTAGCAAGTTCTCCGTCTGATCCTTCAATCTTGATTTTACGATTACACCACTTCGATGTCCACTTTGATACCAAACGTAGCTTAAAATAAAAAAATTATAATGTTAGGTAAAAAATTAAAGAGTAATGATATATGTCACCCCTTCTCATGTCACCCTTTTATCACCCTTCTATATATATGTATTGATTTCCTTGAATAGAAGATAGAGAAAAATTAAATAGGATAGAGAAATCAATTCATTGGTCCATGTAGGCATACACGTAGGAGGTGATAAATGGGTGATACAAAAAGGGTGACAAATATCATTACTCAAAATTAAATAATTATATGTTATAATTATGAGTTTACCATTAGGCCATCCCATGTTAGAACTCTATCAACTGGATATTCCGCAACAAACTTATCTACGAAAATCTTTCCACCATAAAATCCGTCATCGGCCATAGCCATCTGTTTCTCAAAGTAATTACACTCATTAAGAAGAAGCAATTACACTCACCACACGCTCAAACACTCAACATACTATATTGAATTTGAATACATATATTGAAGCAGAGAGATATTATTAATATATTGAAGCCCTATAAGAATACTATACATAAATTGAATCAGAATACATATATTGAAGTAGAGAGGCATTAATTAAATTTGATTTTAAATTGATAGAGATGAGAGATATGTGCAAAGCAGTACCTTACTACCTTTGATGAAAGCAACCGATTATGTAGAAGAGAGACTAAAATAAATAACCTAGGAAAAAAAGAATATTTGGTACTTTAAGTACTAGTAGTATTTATAGTAGTATTTTAGAGAATGTAATTTAGGTCGTATTCTGTTGCACTGAGTCGAGGAAAAACGAACGTAAAGAGAAGGAAAGAAATCCTATGGGCCTAACAGAAAAGCGACTTAAATAAGGTTATTTATAAATTTTGTCTATTAAGAATCTACGCTTCCAATTTATAAATAACGTAATTAATTAGATGTTCTTCTTCACATAATTTATTTGTTGTAGATTAATACCGACCTTCTAGGTTTGTGCTGAACGTAGTTTAGAATTGTCGATATTTCACGCTGCAATTTATAGCATTAAATCTGATTCGATTATTGTACACTTATATTTTTTATATTAGGTAGATACCTAATATTAATATGTTACTTTTTAACAAAATACAATTATTTGTTGTTGATACTATTTATTTAACAGATGACAGATATGGAGGCTGGTGAATCTGAAATAATGATGACACCTGACGATTTAATAGTTGATATTTTGAGTCGGTTAGATGTAAAAAATGTACTAAGATGCAGATGTGTTTGCAAGTCCTAGAAAATAATTACCCATCAAAAGTTTTTCAATGAGATGTATAGGAAGAAGCTGAATAAATGCTCCCTAATTGTTTCCCAACATGAAAATGTATATAGATAAAAAGGTAAAACACATGTTTACATAGATTTCTGAAATATGGTTAGTACTGGAGTTGAATGATAAGACACGTGAGTATCGCATAAGAAACCCAACCACTAAACAAGTGCTTCAATTGATGTGGACAAACAACACTAACTGAAAGTTATGGTAAAGCCCTGCTGGGTTTCGATTCATCAACGGGTAATTATAAAATAATGAATATAGCGGTGTTTATAAATGAGAAAGAAAAAGGACTAGGTGTTAGGATGGTAACTATTGGAAGTGGTGGTTTGAGTTATCAATCCCTTGATGTTAAACTATCATGTATAGGTAGTAAGATAAATGTCATAAGCCACAAGGATGTTTGTTACGCTATTGAAATGGAGAAATCAGATATAATTCGATTTACTTTGGATGGGATGAAAAGATTATTCTTTTCGATTCTATCAAGGAGTTTCCAAATTATTATTTGATACATGTGCATACCTCACCAAATTTATTTCGGAACACCACAAGACACATTCTCCATGGTCAAGGGTAAAAAGGGTATTTCAACTTCATTGCCATTTTCTGCTTCTTCTCCTAATAGTGCTGCAGGAACTTTAAAAGCAGTCCTATCTATGATGATAAAAAATACTACACCACGTACTCCGCGTAGTTTCACACTATTAGCAAGTTCTCCGTCTGATCCTTCAATCTTGATTTTACGATTACACCACTTCGATGTCCACTTTGATACCAGACGTAGCTTAAAATAAAAAAATTATAATGTTAGGTAAAAAATTAAATAATTATATGTTATAATTATGAGTTTACCATTAGGCCATCCCATGTTAGAACTCTATCAACTGGATATTCCGCAACAAACTTATCTACGAAAATCTTTCCACCATAAAATCCATCATCGGCCATAGCCATCTGTTTCTCAAAGTAATTACACTCATTAAGAAGAAGCAATTACACTCACCACACGCTCAAACACTCAACATACTATATTGAATTTGAATACATATATTGAAGCAGAGAGATATTATTAATATATTGAAGCCCTATAAGAATACTATACATAAATTGAATCAGAATACATATATTGAAGTAGAGAGGCATTAATTAAATTTGATTTTAAATTGATAGAGATGAGAGATATGTGAAAAGCAGTACCTTACTACCTTTGATGAAAGCAACCGATTATGTAGAAGAGAGACTAAATAAATAACCTAGGAAAAAAAGAATATTTGGTACTTTAAGTACTAGTAGTATTTATAGTAGTATTTTAGAGAATGTAATTTAGGTCGTATTCTGTTGCACTGAGTCGAGGAAAAACGAACGTAAAGAGAAGGAAAGAAATCCTATGGGCCTAACAGAAAAGCGACTTAAATAAGGTTATGTATAAATTTTGTCTATTAAGAATCTACGCTTCCAATTTATAAATAACGTAATTAATTAGATGTTCTTCTTCACATAATTTATTTGTTGTAGATTAATACCGACCTTCTAGGTTTGTGCTGAACGTAGTTTAGAATTGTCGATATTTCACGCTGCAATTTATAGCATTAAATCTGATTCGATTATTGTACACTTATATTTTTTATATTAGGTAGATACCTAATATTAATATGTTATTTTTTAACAAAATACAATTATTTGTTGTTGATACTATTTATTTAACAGATGACAGATATGGAGGCTGGTGAATCTGAAATAATGATGACACCTGATGATTTAATAGTTGATATTTTGAGTCGGTTAGATGTAAAAAAATGTATAAAGATACAGATGTGTTTGCAAGTCCTAGAAAATAATTACCCATCAAAAGTTTTTCAATGAGAAGTATAGGAAGAAGCTGAATAAATGCTCCCTAATTGTTTCCCAACATGAAAATGTACATAGATCAAAAGGTAAAACACATGTTTACATAGATTGCTGAAATATGGTTAGTACTGGAGTTGAATAATAAGACACGTGAGTATCGGATAAGAAACCCAACCACTAAACAAGTGCTTCAACTGATGGTGGACAAACAGTAACTGGAAGTTATGGTAAAGCCCTGCTAGGTTTCGTGTCATCAACAGGTAATTATAAAATAATTAATATAGCAGTGTTTATGAATGAAAAAGAAAAAGGACTAGGTGTTAGGATGGTAACTATGAAGTGATGGTTTGAGTTATCAATCCCTTGATGTTTAACTATCGTGTATAGGTAGTCAGATATATTCCATAAGCCAAGAGGATGTTTGTTACGCTATTGAAATGGAGAAATCAGATATAATTCGATTTACATTTTATCATGGATTTTCCAAATTATTATTATGTGCATACCTCACCAAATTTAGGTCTACTGCGTTTTACTATCTCTTATTGTGTACTAGATTATGATCCTCACTCCAAAAAATACAATTATAGCCAAGACATGTATAGATACAACCCCAACGTATTATCTAACTCCTAGTCTTGTATACCTCAAAGGAATGTATTTCGAAGACTCAACTTATTAATGGTTTCTTATTTATATTCACAAAATTTTACTTATTTATCATTTTCTTGACCGTGTTCACAAATAAACTATAACACTGAACACTCTATCGTATTTTTATTATTGTAATTTTTTGTTTATGGTTGATTAACATTATTTTGTCATTATATTATCCCTTTTCTTGTAAACCACACTAGCCAATCAAGCTTTCATTCCAGGGTCATCCACTGTCTTGATAGCTAGGCTATATCTCCTGTAGAGAAGAGGATGTAATTTGATATGACCCATTTGGCATCAACAAACCAAGGGAATTTTGTCTGAGCAACTAAATTACTGCTCCATCAAAAATCACACAACTAATTATTATAAACTTAAAATAACTCTTATTTATTTATAATAAAGAAATATACCATACCAGGCTTCTCATAATGAACAAGAAATGCTTCAAGAGCTCATGGTTAAACACATTATACTAATCCCAATAGAGCAAGTGAGATATAGGAGACTATCATACTGCAGGGAAAAATCTGGAGATGTATGGACCACAATATTTTATATTGATATGATCAGATGACAATGCTCTAATTTATATATATATATAAATTGATTCTATACCATGCATTAAATTATTTGTCCTAATAATTAGTCATAAGTTTCCAAGTATATTAGGAAAAGAAAATATTTAATTATAATTGTCTTGAAAGCAAAATTCAATGATGTGTTAAAGTGTGTATATATTCAGGCAAACTTTAAAATTTAAAGTCTCACGCACGTGATAACTAAAGATGAATGAACCACATCTACAAATACGAGAGTGCCTTATCAGAGTACCTATGACAAAAAGCAGCACTTGGGATGTTATATCCCGTAGCTTTCAATTAGTTTTAATCAAAATTAATAACAATGCAAGGCTAAAAGGTCAAATATGTAACTTTAAAATTCTACTTGCCAGTTAAGCACGGTTATACTCTGTATATATATTATATGAGACAAGTCGGAAGTCAAAGAGTGGCCAAGATTTATCTAGAGCAAAAATATATGGCATCTAAAACCATCTAGATCTTGCCACATGTATTCTAACCATAATACATCCCACTACTATCACCACTACTTCCTTCCTAAGTACAGAATATCTATTTTATTCTATTTTATTCTATATTTAATGGATCAATGGCCAAATATGTAATGTTTTTGAGAATTCTTCATTTTTGAGAATCTTTCATAATATTAGAAAACTACATTTTTCGAAAACATAAATATGGAAATATAATTTAATGATTTTGGATTTGTAACTATATTGTCAGATTTTTAATTGGAAAAAATAATGACAATTTTTTTTAAGATGTTGTAATTATATTTTTCTTTTATAATTTTTTGGTTGGATATATAAGACAATTTGATTTTTTACTACATGGACAACAAATTTCACTTGCTTATTTTATATAGGAGTTCTATATATTTAACAGATCGATGACCAAATATGTAATGTTTTTCAACTAAGTAATATTTTTTGTGTAGAAGAAATACTTAGTGTTTATTTATGATTAATGTTAATTATCAGTTAACCTGATATATGAGTTCTCTATTTTTTAAGACCAAGTATAGTCCATGTTTATAATAAATTATATCTTAACCTGATATATGAGTTTTCTATTTTTTTTAACTAAATTAAGTTAGAGACATGGATGACCAAATATGTAATTTTATTTATGTACAAAACGTAAAAATTATATTTATTTGAATATATAATCAATTGTGCATCGTCTAACCTTTAAAAAATACGTTATTCTGAGTAAGTAGATGGTAAATTTATACATATTTATATATATTTATTTGAATATAGAATTTAATATGTTTTTAAAATTATAATTATTTTCTACTTTGTATGTTTTCTATTGTTTTCAAATGTTCTACATTTAAGATAACTATTATTTCTTACTCAATGTAGTTTATTATGTTATATCGTTTAAGTAGTTTTGTCTTATATAGTTAGCATAGTTTTGTCTTAAAGTGAACTGGATTTATTTGCTACATTTTTTCGATAATTTATTGATCAATGAACTAAAGTTACTGACTATGCAAAAACCATACGGATGTTAATATTACGTGGAAGTAACAATAACTTCCTTTTTTTTGTGACTAATAAGAATTATGTAGGGCTATAGATTTAGTGAAGGGTAAATATATTTTAAGTTTCTAATATTGTAACGCGCTTCATTGATTTGCAAAAAAAAAATTATTATAAGATACTAGACATTCTTGAGGGAAATACCACGTATTTTTATTCATATGGGGTATATGTAAATAGTTTAACGACTCAATGTAGTTTTAAGGATTAACTATTAACATTAGATACTATTTGATTTTATTAATTGGAATAGTAGAACATTGTTATCTATATAAGAATGATAGACTAATAATTATTCTAATGTAAGTTTGTTTACCAAATTAATATTTACAGTCAAATTAATTATAAACTAATACTTTAAATATCCACCAATTGTTAACCCAATTGTGTAACAAGTATTTGAGCAAACCTAGGCTCACTCAAGAATATAAAAGTTATAAAATTATCAAATTTACTCCAACCTTGGCCAATCGCGATATTAGTCAAAATTTGATCAAATGATCAAACATTGGCCAACCGCGATTTTAACGATAATGTGATTAAAGGATCGAACATTGTCATAATATTCAATTATAGACTTATGATTTAGATATCCACCAACTTCCATTTGTGAAATAACTATTTGAGCACTCCCAAGATCACTCAAGAATATATAAGTTATGAAATTATTTAATCTACTCATTTCTTAGTCAATCGAGATATTAATCTCCATTTCTAAAATATTATATTATACAATACATATTAATTGAAAATAGAATTTTCATTGAACAGACCTGATGAATGTTCATTCTATTTTTTTTTTAAATAAAATATTTTTTTTATTTCTTTTGATATAAAAATCTACTCAATACTAATGAAAAATATTTGAATATAATTTTTAGAAGTTTCATTATAATTATCATACTCATTAAATAAACTTTTTATTTATGTACTTTTGTAAATGTAACGAATTATGTATTATTAAATTAAATTATAAGAAAATAAAATAAGAAAGATATTTTATTTATTTAATTAATTAAAAAATAGATCAAGTTTTGTATAGTGTCCTTTCGTGCCTTCTGGTTATATCTAGTATATATATATATATATCTTAGCCTGATGCAAGTTTATAAGAAAAATTTGAGAAAATACGCATAATTTTCATGGATATTGATCATTTGAGTGTTGGTCAGAGGAGAGGATGTTTAGTTTAATAACTATTCTATAGTTTAGACGTATTACCCGAATAAAAAACCATGAATACAAATAAAACCTTTTTTTTCCTTTTTCAAAAAATACACATAAACCGATGGGCCTAATAGTACGGTTTATTTATAGTCTTCTTTTCTATTAGGAATTTAGGTTAGCAATACTCTCCTAGCCGCCTATAAAGACCATTTCTAGTTCCAGAAGAATGTAAGTTCGAAAAAAGGGTTGTCAATCGATTCTGGTAATTAATTAGATGATCTTATTCACATAATTTGTTTGTGGTCGATTAGTATCAATCATCTAGGTTTGTACTAAACGTTTTAGAATTGTCTATTTTGTTTCGCAAAACATTTAAATGCTTGCAACGTTACATTAAAATTTTGTATGTGTTTGAAATTAGGAGGGATTTTTTAAACAGAAGAAGAATATTGCAAAGCTATAGAGTCGTTAAGTTGACAACTATAAGTTTTAGAGTAAATATATCCGGCCCATGCACGGTCGTTATCTATGTTGTATTAGAGCCCGATCTTGTTAACGGTTCCATATGGTCTAAATTAGAACCAAAACTTTCATTTGTATCATGAATATATATTTATGATGTTGTGTAATGAATATAATTTTTTTTCCCGTACTATTTATTTAACAGATGTCAAATATGGAGGCCTGTGGATCTAAAATGATGATGATGCCTTATGATGTAATTGAGGATATTTTGAGCCGGTTGGAAGTAAAAATTGTACTAAGATGCAGATGTGTTTGCAAGTCATGGAAATTGTTTACTCAACAAAAGTTTTTCATAGAGAAGCATGAGAAGAAGCTGAAGAATAAAAGCCCCGTAATAGTTATCCAAAATGACATTGTATGTGAATCAAAAGGTGAAAAATACGTTTACCAAGATTGCTGCAATGGCTTAGTGCTAGAGGTAAAGGAAAAGAGTAGTGAGTATCGCATTAGAAACCCAGTCACTAAAGAAGTGCTTCAAGTGGTGGAGGATAAATCAGTAGTTTACAAAAGAAGAAGCTGTAAAGCCCTTTTGAGTTTTGATTCATTAACTGGTAACTATAAGATTATTATTTTTTACAGAAAAAAAGGAAGAGAAAATATATGTGTGATGATGGTAACTATTGGAAATGATGGTTTAAGTTATCAATCCTTTGATGTTACGCTATCTTGTGAGGAAAATTGTTCATTCTATGTATGCCACAATGATATTGTTTGTTACGGTATGACTTTGTGTTTTCAAAATTTGACAATATCAGATTTGATACGATTTACCTTGGATGGGAAGAGCTCCATGAAGATCAAGCTCCCTCTGGATTTTCGAAATGGATGGCGTCTATATTTGCCCTATGATAATACTGGGTATTTTCGGTTCCAGTTCCATATGTTTATTGTAGATGACGACAAGCTGTCATTTGGGTTCTTATTCTTTAGTGACTATGAGCTCCGTGTGTGGGTTTTGGAGAATTACGATAAACACCTGTGGTCTGAGGAAAAGATTATTCGTCTGGATTTTATCGAGGATCTTCCAAATGTTTGTGGAATTTCTGTGCATAACTCACTAAATTTAGGTTTACTACGTGTTACTATCGGTAAGAGATTACTGGAATATGATGATCACTCCAAAAAATATACATGTTTAGCCAAGGCAAGTCGATACGAACCCTCACAGTACCATCTAACTCCTACTCTTGTATCCCTCAAAGGAATGCGTCCCGAAGTTCGAAAAAATAGAAAAAAAATGTGTTCCTAAGGTCACAACTGATTCACGGTTTCTTGTTTTTATTCACAAAATTTAAATTTTTTTAATCATTGATTGATTGTATTCAGAAATAAACCATAAGACTCTAGAGTCTATTGTTATGTGATTTTTTTTTGTTTATGGTTGATTATCATATTTTGTCTTTATATAATAACTTCTCTTATGCCGGTTTTGATGATTCTAATGCCACTTGTGCATTTCTTTTAAAGGTGTTATTTAATATTATTGGCATGCCTTGTAGGGTTGTGAAGGGTAGTCATTACACTGTTGAGAATGATGTTTTCAGTATGATAAGTTCCAAATGCCAGCGATTATTACAGAATGGTTTTCTATGACTTGCATTAGCATACCAATAACTCTTATTTGCACCATCGAAGGAATACAAATTGAAAGTGACTGCAATTAGAGAATCAAAGAATCTATCGAAGATGTTGGTATACGAGCTTACAGTACAAATGCATGTGTGCCCATGTGTACTTTGCAAGGTCGTTGATTAATTTCTTACGAATCACAATCATTGAGGATTAATCATATGCGATATTATCAATTACAATATTTATGCCTCTTTACCACTAACGTGGTATCAAGGATCGATTCACTGAAAAATGGGAGGAATGCTCTGTCTAAGTTGTACCATCTAGATTCACTAATGGAAGGATTTTATACAATTGAACTGTAAACTGAACTTTACTAATGGGATTGAACTAAAACTAAAGTGAGATAAGTGATGAGAGAATGGTCTGGAATGTTATATGGATAGCAATTCTAACTCAGGATGTGATTATTTATAGATTTCCGTGTTTGGTTATATCATGAAATTATTACTTACTAGTATGGACTTGTCACGGATTTTCGTTCTTATTGTAGAGAAATAATAGAATTGTAGTTTTAAGTAGAATTAGTTACTTTTGTAAGGACTTGTCACGGATTTTCTTTTTTATTGTAGAGAAATAATAGAATTGGAGTTTTAAGTAGAATTAGTTACTTTTTGTAAGTTTAAAATATAGGTATGTGTATAAATATAATTGATGAAGAATTATTTAATATCTGATGGAAGAATTTTTCTTTAAAGATATTAGTCATTCAACAGAATATATATTAAATTTAAGATAAGGGTATAGTATAAATATAGTTCTACAAGAATTTTATAGATAATGTAATATGCAAAAGATGGAATTAGGTTATTAATAGAGGTTAGAGGATGTTTGGTAAATTATCTTTAATAACTATTCTATAGTTTAGACTTTAGAGGTACTATGCCAATACAAAGAATATACATACGCATAAAACTTTTTTTTTTCCTTCAAATACAACAGATTGGCCTAATAGAAGAGCAGAGAAGAAAGGGACTTACCGAACTGACAGACCCATAGTACGTTTTTTTTTCCTAATATAGTACGGTTTATTTATGGACTTCTATTCTATTAGGAATGAGTAATGATATACCATTCAAATTCATACCACATACTTGAAAAAAAGATATAAATAATCAATCAAATGGAGAAAATAGAAAGAAACCCA
This sequence comes from Nemophila menziesii, assembly GCA_029959085.1. Classification (NCBI taxonomy): domain Eukaryota; kingdom Viridiplantae; phylum Streptophyta; class Magnoliopsida; order Boraginales; family Hydrophyllaceae; genus Nemophila; species Nemophila menziesii. Next base: position 22,670,987 of record JARWIR010000018.1, on the reverse strand, counting down.
CTCAACTTGTACAGAGGTAAAACAATTAGATTATAAGGATATTCTCTTAAATAAAAGAAAGCTATCGGCAGGAATAGAGCTTAAATACTATAAACCCGTGAAAGGAGAAATGTTACAACTCTTAAAAAGCGATGTATTAACTATTAAACAAACTTTTGACTTTTCACTAATTGGATATGTTCTCTGAAAGAAATCGCCGGATATAGAAGACATAAGAAGGATTGTAAAGGAATGGAATATTGAATGCAAAGTTCGAAAACATCCCACCGGGTGGTTAATATTTAAGTTTGGAAAATATGAAGATAAAGGAGTATCCTTTCTAAAAGGCCTTTTCTTTTGTATGGGCGTCTCTCCTTCTTCTCACGGAGATTCTGGGATTTTTTTGATTTTAGAAACCTTGAGATTAGTAAGATACCTACTTGGGTCATACTAAAGAAACTTCCGGAACAAGTTATAACAAATGATGAATTAGCTAAAAATCGTTTTGCAAGTTAAAAAACCAATGCACGCATATATTATTATTTTCGAAAATGAGGATATTAGTTTCGCGAGAGTTCTTATTGAATTGAATTTGAGCAAGAATAAGAAATTTAGGGTGGAATTTGGATCATATAAGGGTAAAAAGTATTAGATAGAGGACGAGTGCGGAAATTTACTCCTATAATGTTCTAAATGTAAAATATTTGGACACGAGGGTAGTAAGTGTTTATAATATTTTTTATGGAGAAGATCGGAATAAAAACAATAGGGGTTTCTTGAAAAATAACAAAGAAAAGAAAACTGCAAATATTCAGGGACCTTTATTGCAAGTTACAAAAACTTTTGGAAAAAATAAAAAGTTGCAGCAAATAACTCCAGCTCATGAAAAGAAGCAGCTGCAGATAAGTGTCACACTTATGGGACCCAAGCTCCCCCCTATTCGACAGCAGCTTAGTACCATCAAAGTAGCAGACTCTCGGTTGCACTATAGCACACCTTCAGGCCCCACTAAACAAATGAATCACTCTCGGCTGCAACTTAATATTCCAACTCAGGAACAGTTCGAAAGTGCACCTGACCGAGGTACATCACAGAAGCACTTTCCTCTTGGAGCAGGTTCAGGCAATAAAACACAACAGGTCCAAAATAGAGAGATAGCTGGTCCGATTAATTCTGAGGCAACAATGAAGCTACCTTCACCCGAAACAGCGCAACAAAGCCGAAAAACAGCACGAAATAGTTTGGATCTTAATTCAATTCTGGGATTGGATACTAGCTGCGAGATTAGCACTCTCCAAGTGGGCTCAGAGTGGGCTCGGGTTCGCTCTCTGTTGCATTAGTAGTGTTCTCGGAATCCGAAGCGATAAAGAACTTATCCGAATATCGTGCAAGAGAGGTAAATTTTAAAGCTTCTTATGGAAAATATTTGAAAATATTAGGGGAACCGGAAGATTATAGTAAAATAATAGAGATTGAGAGTGAAAAAGACATCCGTTTCAGATGGTTATTAGTAAGAAAACCAAGAAACGCGAGGCGAGCTATAAAAAACTCACTTTTTGTAAGATGAGAGTATACATGGTAAAAGAAGCAATATTAGAAGGCTAAAAGCGCAAAACTAAGGACCGCGAATAAGTTGAAACCCTCTGTAAGTTCTTAATTACAACTTGTAACACGAGGGGTTTTGGCTCTACCCACAAGAGTCGAGGTGTAGTAGATCTTATAAGTGAAGGAAACACAATACTTGTTATATCGAATATACGCAGCGGAAAAAAAATATTGCAATCCTAAAACCATCTAGTTGCGATTTAAGAATTTAAAACAGAAATAAAACTCCGATTACATACCTTAAGCAGTTGTATGAAAATCGGATTGCCTGATTGTAGCTTCAAAACCTTGAAGCCTCCACGCTTAGCACACCGAGTTTGATCCTTGCTTTCAGAATCCAATTCTGACTTGGAGACAATGAAAACCTTTTGTTTTCTATGGTTTTCTTCTTGAGAGAAAAACTGATGGATGAAAATTCTTGCTTGTCTAATGATAACTTATTTATCATATAATAACTTTTAGAGAGAAAATGAAAAGGCAGGAGATGAAAAGTCATAAACGTATAATGAGAATTGATTATCTTGATAATCTGGTCCGCTTGGACCTCTTACATTATACAAATGATTTGACTAGCCCAGCGGTTAGTGACACATTTCACACTACTAGAGGTACGTAGTTCGATCCACGATCCTATCACCTTTTTTCTTTTTTCTCTCCCTTTTTTTTTCTCATTTTGGTTTCGTATTAGAATATTAATTTGTGCTAGCAAATTAATATACCAATATTCCAAGTATAATATTAATTAATATTTATTATCTAATAATAAAATTAATCAACGTCATGAAGCAAGATCAATGCACTCGTTAGTGTGCGACTACGTGGGTTCATCGTTAAACCGGTAGTAGTTAATTAACTTAACCACTAATCGAGGTTGGCGTCTAACAACACTCCCCAACGACCGGATAACGTGAAGTAACTTTGTACAAAGAACCCGGTGAAGGATCATATACGTATTCCCTCTATCTTTCCAGCTCCGAATTATCATGGGATATGGTATAACTGTCAAATCCCATTTAGAAAATCAACTACGTTACACGTCGATTATCAACAATTGACGAATGACCTAAGAAACACATTTCTTCTTTCATTCTATCACCTTGGCCAAGGATTTGATACAATCGTTATAATCTTATGACATCGTAGAGCTCAAACTCTTTACCTAGAGTTGATAGATTCCATCTTGACTCATCCCTAGGAGCATATATACTTAGTTGTCTCCAATATCTTTTCGACTAGCATTATGACACAATAGTAGTCCAGTATCAAAACACAACAAGCATATACACAACAATAGTGATGATCTCAGGTCAAAGGATTACAAACATAAAATTCCTTCTAGAGATTAACCTACTTGACAGTTCAAGGTAATTCACCATTAGGAATCTCTAGATTTTAGTCGGTTCAATAATCACATCTCTATGTGCATTATCTATGCACCTAACTCTGTAAACGAGAACTACCGATATTTATCCAATAAATACTTGTTAGCTACATATTAATCTAACCGGATCATCAAGGTCCTAACTCGATGATCCTACGATTAAGAACAAGTTTAGATTAAGTCCTATAAGCTAGATTCTCATTATCATAACACCTTATGATATCTAGTTCGTAACTTAATCAAGGATTTGCCTTTATATTATGTAGATTAATACCATAATCATAAAGGCTTGCCATAGATTTAAGGAAACAATTTCTTTAATCAAAACTGTAGGGATAACTATTATCGTGTACAGTAAACACTTGTGTTCAATTCATTACAAGACGATCGGGGCTAGGGCATAATTCCAACAATAAGACGTAAGAGTATCGATATCTTAGGTATTTTGGAGACTAAAATCAATACGGTTCGTGTGGATCATTTTATGAGTAGTATGGTTAGAGGTTGGATGTGTGTTAACAATTTTGATCTTGTTAAGCATGGGAGGATTCTAGTTGTTTGAGACCCGGATAAGGTGCAAGAGGAGATCATTGAGAGAACACCTCAAGTCTTTCATTGTAAAGTTGTGTGCAAGGTTACTTCTTTAAGCCTTTACACCTCTTTTATATATGGTTTAAACAGTTGTCTAAAATAAGGCCGCCTAGCCGACTAGGCGCTCCGCCTAGACGTTTTAAAGTGTGATCTGCCTTGAATTTCTATTGAAGGTAGTTCGAAGGTTCGTCTACGCATAATTTAATTAATAAACTACCCAATCTGATTAATGGATTACCCTACCTCAATACTTCGTAGTATGCTAGCCCATAAATAACTAATTAATCCAACCCCAACACATAAGAAAAATATAAACAAAAACTACATAAGTTGGAGTTTGATAACACGAGAAAATTAAGAAGGTAGGATTTTTAATTTTTAAGTCTAGAATTCTTAAATTGGTCATTTTAGATTAATAATAATGAATTATATTATTTTATAATAAAATATATGATATTTATGTTAAATTGATGTACTTTAAGTATATTAGGATGTAAATGTTATTCAAATTATTATATTGGTCATATATTTAGTATAGAATAATATAAAAACCACCTAGGTAAGGACAGTCTCCGAGTCAAGCGCTATAAGCATCTCAAAATAAATCTGTAAACGATTAAAAGATGAAATAATATCGCCGAATAAATAGTCTTTCGCCTTGTCGACCGTAGCCTAAGACGTTTTGTGAGAAACGTCAAAACTGTAACTCTCCTTTAGAATAAACTGAATTCCTCTTGGTCTAAGAGATGGATTCGCATGAACCTCATTTGAAATAACATGAGAGAAAACGCTAAAGTCCAACCTATCATGCGACAAATTCTTGTAAACATGCCTCTTAAAAACATCAAAAAATCGGAAACTCTACGCAGACGCGTCTTTAGCTTTAATATAGGGCCGGCTTAAAGTTCTACTTGCCAGTTAAGTACGGCTATACCATATATATATCTTAGCATAATGATGCAATTTTATAAGAAAAAATTGAAAAATGTGTATAGTTTTTATGGATATTGATTTTTTTTTTTGAATATATGAGAGAGTCACTTTAAACTCAGAGTAAATGATTTCAATAAGATTCGATCCCAGGACCTTTTGGTCTCTGAGAAGTAACCTAATACGGATCATTTGAGTGCTAGTTAGAGGATGTTTAGTAATTATTTTTAGAGTAATGCTGGGTATCACCCAAAAAGGTATCACCTAAACATCACCCATGATATGGCGGTTAGGTGGACCAATCATAAATTTTCTCTTTTCAGATTTACTTTTTTCTCTTTTAATAACTATTTTACGTATTATCCAATAAAAAGACCATGAATAATAAAACCTTTTTTTCTTTTTCCAAAACACACATAAATCGACGGGCCTAATAGAAGAGCAGAGAAGGAAGGTACTTATCCAATGACAGACCCATAGTACGGTTTATTTATACTTTTTTTCTATTAGGAATTTAGGTTAGCAATACTCTCCTAGACGCCTAAAAAGACCATTTCTAGTTCCAGAAGAATGTAAGTTCGAAAAAAGGGTTGTCAGTCGATTCTGGTAATTAATTAGATGATCTTCTTCACATAATTTGTTTGTGGTCAATTAGTATCAATCATCTAGGTTTGTCTATTTTGTTTAAGAATTGTCTATTTTGTTTCGCAAAACACAATCAAGATTTAAATGCTTGCAAACGATACTGATACGTTACATTACAATTTTGTATGTGTTTGGAATTAGGAGGGAATTTTAAACAAAAGAAGAATATTGCAAAGCTATAAAGCACATCAAGTTGACAACTATAAGTTTTAGAGTAAATATTTCCCACGGTCGTTCTCTATGTTGTATTAAAGCCCGTTCTTGTTTAACGGTTCCATATTGTCTAAAATAGTACCACAACTTTCATTTCATCATTTGTATCATAAATATTTATGATGTTGTGTAATGAATATAATTTTTTTTCGTACTATTTATGTAACAGATGTCAAATATGGAGGCCTGTGGATCTAAAATGATAATGATGCCTTATGATGTAATTGAGGATATTTTGAGCCGGTTAGAAGTAAAAGACGTACTAAGATGCAGATGTGTGTGCAAGTCATTGAAATTGTTTACTCAGCAAAAGTTTTTCATAGAGAAGCATGAGAAGAGGCTGAAGAATAAAAGCCCCCTAATAGTTATCCAAAATGACATTTTATGTGAATCGAAAGGTGAAAAATATGTTTACCAAGATTGCTGCAATGGCTTAGTGCTAGAGGTAAAGGAAAAGAGTAGTGAGTATCGCATTAGAAACCCAGTCACTAAAGAAGTGCTTCAAGTGGTGGAGGATAAATCAGTAGTTTACAAAAGAAAGTGTAAAGCCTTTCTGGGTTTCGATTCATCAACTGGTAACTATAAGATAATTATGTTTTACAGGAATAATAAAGGAAGAGAAGATATATGTGTGAAGATGGTAACTATTGGAAGTGATTGTTTAAGTTATCAATCCCTTGATGTTACTCTATCGGTTGAGGGAAGTAAAAGTGAGTCATTCTATGTAGGCCACAATGATGTTCGTTATGGTTTTAATTTGTACAAAAGAGATTTCACAAAATCAGATATAATACGATTTACCTTAGATGGGAAGACCTCCATGAACATCAAGCTCCCTCCGGATTTTCGAAGAGAATTGGTTCCATATACTTCTCGGTTCCAGATGTTTATTGTAGATGATGAGAAGCTGTCAATTGGCTTCTTAATCTTAGATAACTATGAGCTTTATGTGTGGGTGTTGGAGAATTACGATAAACACATGTGGTCTGAGAAAATAATTATTCGTGTGGATTTTATCAGGGACTTTCCAAATGCGTGTGGGATTTCTTTGCATACCTCACCAAATTCAGGTCAACTGCGTTTTACTATCGGTAAGCGATTACTGGAATATGATGTTCACTCCAAAAAATATACATGTTTAGCCAAGGCAAGTCGCTATGAACCCTCACAGTACTATCTAACTCCTAGTCTTGTATCCCTCAAAGGAATGCGTCCTGAAGTTCGAAAAAATAGAAAAAAAATGTGTTCCGACGGCCACGACTGATTAATTGTAATCAGAAATAAACCATAGGACTCTAGGAGTCTACTTATGTAATTTTTTTGTTTATGGTTAAGTAACATTATTTTGCCATTATATAATAACTTTTCTTATTAACGACACTTTGAGCTTTTATCCTCTTTCAGAAACTTTTAATAGTATATGTTTTGTCATTTTAGCATCATGAGTGATAAAAGTTTTGTACTCCAAGAGATTTCTTGTTTTGGCATGCCTCTTTCAAGAGATTTGTCACTTTGCATTGCCAAAGGGATATATGTATAACACAGCTATTCTCGAAATCCGTATATTCTGGATTTCTCTTACTTTTGGGTTTGAATCATAGGACTTCCAAACTTGATGATATTCAAAAGATAGTTGCTACTATTTTTAAGGTAGACAGAGCCCAACTTCTCGATCCTACTAACTTCAGCGCTCAACCTTACTAAAGGGTGCTCATCCTTAAGGATTTGAGGTTACCGTTTCAAGCTAACACACATTTTTTTAATCAGATAGAGAAGCAGTTCATTCATGTGTCTTTTAATTACGAGAAATTATTCGACATTTGTTATCAGTATGGTCTTATTTCCCATGTTATTGGTGATTATGATAACAAATAAATTCTTCCTGTGATCAAACCGGGAAATTGGTTCCGAGACATTGATTATCTAGTGGAGAAATACGTTAACAGATGCAACTATTTTTTCCTGTTCTATAGATCTACCAGAGAGTAAATTTCAACATCATATGGGTCCTGGAAATTCTTACTCATCTGGTCCTTCTGTTGGCCTTAATGTCAGTTCAAGAAATGCTTCTAAAAATGTTTCAAGGAGGTCGCGTAAGCAACAATACGAAGCAACAGGCAAATCAGTCTGAGCTGGTAGGTGAAAGTACGAATTTAAGTGACAAGGTTAGTGAGAGACCTGTTTTTTCAGGTACAAGAGATAAGATTTCCTTGGTAAAACAAAAGGGTTGTGATGTAGAACCCACTCCTACACTGATCCCATCCAGCACATTATAAATATATAGACCCAACACTCTTCATCTTTGAGGCTTCTTACAGAACTGGAAAGGCAAGAGGTGTTAGGTGTTACAAGCCCACTATTTGTAGTGTCTTTTGATGCCACAACTTTAAATCCAATCAACTCAGAGTTCGCATGTTTTCTATTTTTCCCGCCTGATTGTGACATTTGCTTCTGGTCTACTAGATGAATTTTCACCGACCTAGGCAAACATCTCTTTTGGATCAGTGGAGAAGATACAAGTACAGCCATTGTCAGAGAAGATTATCCACTCCTCCCCTTCGTTTGAAATTGCTAAGCTGGAATTTCCTATGGACCGTCTATTACGAGTCTCGCCACTGCTTCCGTGGAAAAAGCAGGCTTGATTTATACCCCCAAACCGTAATCCTAATGCTTAGAGTCCTTGAAATATTTGTGGGGAATTTAATCTTATCTTTTTGCTTCAAAAGAGTTGGGGGCTACAGGGGCAAATAGTCATGATGTAATTAGTCCTTGTTTATTTATAATTCCTATGGCTTCAAGAAAAAGAAATCTCTCTTTATCTTTCATAAGAATTCGAATAATGATACATCTTGTGTCTAGAACCCATCATTGTGTACTGGTCCCCTTTAGGTGCTGAAGAAATAGCAAGACCCTGACCAGTTGAGCTAACACAACTGGTTTTGAGCGCTTTAATTATATAGGAAGAAGTATTGGCCGGAAACATATACTTATTCGACTTAGAGAGCTAAAAACATCTGGCTTAAATTGGAAGATAGTACAGGAAATATATTTAATTTATAACAAAAGCCAGACACATCAAAAATAATAATCTCCACCTAAAATTAGAGTTTTTTAATAAAGAATAAAACTCCCCACTAGGAGACTCAATCACGGTGAAGCAATCCTTAAGATTGGAGAATCTGTTTTCTAGACTTGCCATGACCAAAATTGCTGCAACGGCTTAGTGCTGGAGGTGAATCAAAAGACACATGAGTATCGCATAAGAAACCCAACAACTAAACAAGTGCTTCAATTGATCGAGTTCACAAATAAACTAGAACACTTTATCGTCTTTTTATTTTTGTAATTTTTCTGTTTATGGTTGATTAACATTATTTTGTCATTATAGTATCACTTTTTTTGTGAACCACACTTTGTTAGCATTTTTGTTCCATTTCTTTAGTCTTTGCAGCCAAAGCCAATCAAGCTTTGATTTTAGGGTCATCCATTGTTTTGATAGGCCGAATCTCCTGTAGAGAATGGGATGTAATTTGATATGACCCATTTGGCATCAATGAAACAGAAATTTTGTATGAGCAACTTAATCACCCGCTTTATCAGAAATCATACAACTTATTATCAAACTTAAAAGAACTCTTATATATTTATAATACAGAAATTACACCATGCACATTCCACTAATCCCAAGTGAAGTATAGGAGGCTATCATTGCAGGGAAAAAACTAGAGATGCATGTATGGACCACAATATTCTATATTTGATATGATCAGATGACAATTCTCTAATTTATTTAAATATATAAATTGATTCTATACCATGCATTAATTATTTGTCCTAATAATTAGTCATAAGTTTCCAAGTATATTAGGAAAAGAAAATATTGAAATCTAACTGTTCTACTTTTTTTTGGATTAAATACTCAAATCCTTAGAAACAATGTTTCTTTTCTCTATTACTTGTCTACTATTAATAACTACAATAACTACAGAACTTGACCTTTTATTATAATTGTCTTGAAAGCAAAATTGAATGATATGTTAAAGTGTGTATATATTCAGGCAAACTTTGGAATATATATTGATACAAAATTAAAGTCTCAAGCAAGTGATAAGTAGAGATGAATGAACACATCTATGAATACCTTATCAGAGTAACTATGACAAAAAGCAGCACTTGGGATGTTATATCTCATAGCTTTCAATTAGTTTTCATCAAAATTAATAACTATGCAAGGTTAGAAGGTCAATATGTCTACTTGCCAGTTAAGCACCGTTACACCATATATATATATATATATATATATATATATATATATATCTTAGCATAATGATCGATGCAAGTTTATACGTATAATTGAGAAACAATTGAGAAAATACGTATAATTTTCATGGATACTGATTATTTGAGTGCTTGCACCCATGACTCTCCAGGGATCAATGCATAATCACGGCATGAAATTCCAACTTTACCATCCTCACGATACTCACCCAAATTCTGATCCACTCACTATTCGCACCAAGATCGTACTTGTATTGTCTTTTGCATTTGGCTCAGACACGAGCGAAGATCCACCAGAGAGATGAAGCAAAAGAATCGTCATAACCAAAATCTCCATCTCAAAAGCCATTGATTGGTGGTGGAGAAAAAGTCATAGATAATGTAATAGGGAAGTATGGGAAAAGTTATTAATGGAGGTTAGAGGATGGCAATTATCTTTGATTAATATTTTATAGTTTAGACGTATTACCCCAATAAAAAGACCATGAATAAAACCTTTTTTTCTTTTTTCAAAAAATACACATAAACCGATGGGCCTAATAGTACGGTTTATTTATAGACTTCATTTCTATTTGGAATTTAGGTTAGCAATACTCTCCTAGCCGCCTATAAAGACCATTTCTAGTTCCAGAAAAATGTAAGTTCGGAAAAAGGGTTGTCAATCTGGTAATTAATTAGATGATCTTCTTCACATAATTTGTTTGTGGTCAATTAGTATCAATCATCTAGGTTTGTCTATTTTGTTTTGTTTAAGAATTGTCTATTTTGTTTCGCAAAACATAATCAAGATTTAAATGCTTGCAAACGATGCTGATACGTTACATTACAATTTTGTATGTGTTTGGAATTAGGAGGGAATTTTAAACAAAGAAGAATATTGCAAAGCTATAAAGCACATCAAGTTGACAACTATAAGTTTTAGAGTAAATATTTCCCACGGTCGTTCTCTATGTTGTATTAAAGCCCGTTCTTGTTAACGGTTCCATATTGTCTAAAATAGTACCACAACTTTCATTTTATCATTTGTACTATAAATTTATATTTATGATGTTGTGTAAATGTAACAGATGTCAAATATGGAGGCCTGTGGATCTAAAATGATGATGATGCCTTATGATGTAATTGAGGATATTTTGAGCCGGTTAGAAGTAAAAGACGTACTAAGATGCAGATGTGTGTGTAAGTCATGGAAATTGTTTACTCAACAAAAGTTTTTCATAGAGAAGCATGAGAAGAGGCTGAAGAATAAAAGCCCCCTAATTGTTTTCCATAATGACATCATATATGAATCAAAAGGTGAAAAATATATTTACCAAGATTGCTGCAATGGCTTAGTTATGGAGGTTAAGGAAAAAAGTAGTGAGTATCGGATAAGAAACCCGATCACTAAACAAGTGCTTCAAGTAGCGGAGGACAAATCAGTAGTTTACAAAAGAAGGTGTAAAGCCTTTCTGGGTTACGATTCATCAACCGGTAACTATAAGATAATCATGTTTTACAGGAATAATATAGGAAGAGAAGATATATGTGTAAAGCTGGTAACTATTGGAAGTGATTGTTTGAGTTATCAGTCCCTTAATGTTACTCTATCGTGTGAGGGAAGTCAAAGTGAGTTATTCTATGTAGGCCACAATGATGTTGGCTATGGTATGAATTTTTACAAAAGAGATTTCACAAAATCAGATATAATAAGATTTACCTTAGATGGGAAGAGCTCCATGAAAATCAAGCTCCCTAGGGATTTCCAAAATAGATTTATTCTAGGTACTAAAGGGTTCCAGATGTATATTGTAGATGATGAGAAGCTGTCAATTGGCTTCTTAAATTTAAACAACATTGAGCTTTATGTGTGGGTGTTGGAGAATTACGATAAACACATGTGGTCTGAGCAAAAGACTATTCCTGTGGATTTTATCAGGGATTTTCCAAATGCTTGTGGGATTTCTTTGCATACCTCACCAAATTCAGGTCAATTGCGTTTTACTATTGGTAAGCGATTACTGGAATATGATGTTCACACTGAAAAATATACATGTTTAGCCAAGGCAAGTCGATATGAACCCTCGCAGTACTATCTAACTCCTAGTCTTGTATCCCTTAAAGGAATGCGTCCCGAAGTTCGAAAAAATAGATAAAAATTGTGTTCCGAAGGCCACGACTGATTAATGGTTTCTCTTGTTGATTAATTGTATTCAGAAATAAACCTTAAGACTCTGGAGTCTATTTATGTAATTTTTTTGTTTATGGTTGATTAACATTATTTTGCCATTATATAATAACTTTTCTTGTAAACGATCCTCTTTCAGAAACTTTAGAAAGTACATATTCTGTCATTTTAGTGCCAGAGTTATAAAAGTATTTTACTCCAAGAGATTTCTTGTTTTGGCGTGCCACTTTAGAGACTTTGCCATGCCAAAGTGATATATATGTACAAGAGATGAGGTAGCATAATTGATACAGCTATTCCTCGAAAAATTCTACTTCAATCCTTACAAAAAGTCCAAGCTTCGTCGCATCTTGATCTTGTTTGGAAGAATAAGCTTTATCTTGTTTTCGGAGAACACAGTATGTTGCATAAAATGGGATAAATGCTTTCAAAAATTGGGTATTTTGGATTTCTCTTACTTCCCGGTTTGAATCATAGGACTTCCAAACTTGATGATATTTAAAAGTTAGTTGCTACTATCGGTAAACTAGGCAAGGCCCAACTCCTCGATCCTACTAAATTTAACGCTCAACCTTACTAAAGGGTGCTCATCCTTAAGGATTTGAGTTTACCCTTTCGAGCTAACACACTTTTTAATCAGATAGAGGAGTCCCTTAATGTGTCTTTTAAGTATGAGAAATTATTCGACATTTATTATCAGTGTGGTCTTATTTCTCATGTTATTGGTGATTCTGATAACAAAGAAATTCTTCCTGTGATCAAACCAGAAAATTGGGTCCACAACATTGATTATCTAGTGAGGAGTTACGTTAACAAATACAACTTCTCTTTATCGTTCTATGGATGGACCAGAGAGTAAATTTCAGCATCATATGGGTCCTGGAAAATCTTACACGTCTGGTCCTTCTGATGCCAGTTCAAGAAATGCTTCTAGAAATGTTTAAGGAGGTTGCGTAAGCAACAATACAAAGAAAGAGGCAAATCAGTTCTTGGTCGGTGCCCATCGTACCAATCAGTATGAGCTGGTAGGTGAAAGTACAAATTTAAGTGACAAGGTTAGTAAGAGACCCGTTTTATAAAGTACAAGAGATAAGATTTCCTTGGTAAAACAAAAGGGTTGTGATGTAAACCCCACTCCTACTACTGATCCCATCCAGCACATTATAAATATATAGACCCAACACTCTTCATCTTTGAGGCTTCTTACAGAACTGGAAAGGCAAGAGGTGTTAGGTGTTACAAGCCCACCTTTTGTAGTGTCTTTTTATGCCACAATTTAAAATCTAATCGACTCAGACAAATGCCCAGTTCGCATATTTTCTATTCTTCCCGCCCGATTGTGACATTTGCTTCTGGTCTACTAGATGAATTTTCACCAACCAGGAAACCATCTCTTTTGGATCAGTGGAGAAGATTCAAGTACAGCCATCGTCGGAGAAGGACATCCCCTCCTCCCCTTCGTCTGAAATTGATAAGCTTGAATTTCCTATTGACCGTCTCTTACTAGTCCCGCCACTGCTTCCGTGGAAAAAGCAGGCTTGATTTATACCCCCAAACTGTAATCTTAATGCTTCGACTCCTTGAAATATTTGTGGGGAATTTAATCTTTATCTCTTTGCTTCGGAAAAGCTGGGGCTACAGGGGAAAATAGTAATGATATAATTAGTCCTTGTTTATTTATAATTCCTATGGCTTCAAGAAAAAGAAATCTCTCTTTATCTTTCATAAGAATTCGAATAATGATACATCTTGTGTCTAGAACCCATCATTGTGCACTTGTCCCCTTTAAGTGCTGAAGAAATAGCAAAACCCTGATCAGTTGAGCTAACCCAACTGGTTTTGAGCGCTTTAATTATTATAGGAAGAAGTATTGGCTGAAGAAATATACTTATTCGACTTGGAGAGCTAAAAACATTTGGCTTAAATTGGAAGATAGTAACAGGAAATATATTTAATCTATAACAAAAGCCAGACACATCAAAAATAATAATCTCCACCTAAAATTAGAGTTTTTTAATAAAAGAATAAAACTCCCCACTAGGAGACTCAATCACGGTGAAGCAATCCTTAAGATTGGAGAATCTGTTTTCTAGACTTGCCATGACCAAAATTGCTGCAATGACTTAGTGCTGGAGGTGAATCAAAAGACACATGAGTATCGCAAAAGAAACCCAACCACTAAACAAGTGCTTCAGTTGACGGTGTACAAAACAGTAACTGAAAGGTATGGTAAAGCCCTGATGGGTTTCGATTCATCACAGGTAATTATAAATGAATTAATATAGCCGCGTATAGGAATCAGAAAGTAATGGGATTGGGGGTTGGGATGGTAACTATTGGAAGTGATGGTTTGAGTTATCAATCACTTGATGTTAAACTATCGTTTATAGGTACTCAGATATATATATGCCAGAAGCCACAAGGATGTTTGTTACGCTATGGGTTTTCACATTGGAGAAATCAAATATAATTCGATTTACTTTGGACGAAAAAAGCTCCATGAACATCAAGCCCCCTAAGGGTTTTCGAAAAAAATTGGTTCCATTTTATAAATTTGTATGTTCAGTATGTATATTGTAGATGATGACAAGCTCTCAATTGGGTATGTTTTATTAAAAGAGCTCCATTTTTGGGTGTTGGAGAATTACAATAAACACATCTGGTCTGATAAAAGATTATTCTTCTTGATTTTATCAAGGATTTTCCAAATTATTTGTTGATACATGTGCATACCTCACCAAATTTAGGTCTACTGAGTTTTACTATCTCTTATTGTTTACTGGATTATGATCCTCACTCCAAAAAATCTATAATTTTAGCCAAGGCATGTGCAGATACACCCCAGCATATTATCTAACTCCTAGTCTTGTATACCTCAAAGGAATGTATTTCGAAGGCTCAACTGATTAATGGTTACTTGTATCATCTTTTTATTTTTGTAATTTTTCTGTTTATGGTTGATTAACATTATTTTGTCATTATAGTATCACTTTTCTTGTAAACCACACTTTGTTAGCATTTTTGTTCCATTTCCTTAGTCTTTGCAATTAAAGCCAATCAAGCTTTGATTTCAGGGTCATCCATTGTCTTGATAGGCTGAATCTCCTATAGAGAATGGGATGTAATTTGATATGACCCATTTGGCATCAACAAAACAGAAATTTTGTATGAGCAACTTAATCACCCGCTCCATCAGAAATCACACAACTTATTATCAAACTTAAAAGAACTCTTATATATTTATAATAAAGAAATTATACCATGCACATTCTGTTAGTCAATTGGATTTTTCCAAGTGTGGACTAACGACGTTGACTCAATTGTTTGATATTCACTTGGTTAAAACCATTGAAAAGTGAATGAGAAATTGAGTATAAAAATTTGGAGAACAAAAAGAACGAAGCTTAGAAATATATCTTCATATCCTGAGTTTTGAACACGGGACGTGTTACAAGTAAAATCCAAAATGAGATCTGTTTTGGTCACGTGTGTGTAAATAAAGTACTAAAGAAAACGTTACCAAAAAATTCTATCTTGTGACCGTTATCTAAGCGCACGTGTAAACTAAAACCTGTTATCACTGAAGCAACGTGTTGTTTCATGTAAAGTTTCAATGGTTAAATGTCTCTAAATTTGAACAGTCACGTACCCATTGAATGTGTGATTGTCTCTTATTCATTTCTATAAATAGGGAGGCCTCCCACCATTTTTAAGAACAAGAAGAAGAATCAGAGAAATAAAATCTGAAATATTTACTAGGGTTTTTTGCATATCCATATTACAAAGTTTTGAGAGAGAAAGACAATACATTTTTAGTTCGCCGTTGTCAATTTTTGTGTAGTGCTGCTATCGATTGACTTGAGTCCGTTGTATCCTGGGAGATCATTGCTATCAATTGTGAGCACCATAACAGGGCGAATAGATCTTAAGGACATTGAACCAAGTTCAAGCCTCGGAATTTCTTTTTGCATTATATACTGTAAGTTTATCAATTATATTTCTTAATTCCTGCATTTATATTTAGTTAAATCTATTTGTTTACATATTTAACACACCAGAAACAACAACTTAAGATCTATTCTGTTTTCTGTTGTGTTAATTATCGAAAAAAAAATTGTTTCTCTTATGTGAAAATTTTGTGTTTTTGGCTTTTCAACCTTGTTACTTTTTGTTTTAATATATTATCATTTTATGCAAATTTGATAGTTGTGCATTTGTTTAGTTTATCTTTCTTCTGTAATATATATTTTTTATTTTGATTTAAATCCAGTAGCTTTATAGTCTGAAACCCTTTTTTAATCAAATTACTGTCTTTTTGTACAGTAACATTTATTTACTTTTATTTGTACAGTAACATTTATGTACTTTTGTTCGTGTTTACTATCTGTTTATCCATTTTCTTTTCTGCTTTATTTGTTTTTTGCTTGTACCCCTTTAATTTCTTTTGTCTTCTACAACAAGAATATAAATAAATCTTGGGGGACTAACAAGAACATAAAAACTTGGGGAATTAAAGGATACTCTATCAATCATCCTAAACAAGAATTTATTCTTGGCGATAACATTTAGATTCCTTTTTGTTTTTTAATCATTTTTTATAAGGATCGTGTTTGTCGTTATTTGATTTTATAAAAACAATTTGTTGAATAATTGTGGTTTCTATTTGTGATAGAAACGATGTCTACTGAGATAGGCAATGCATCCGGAAATGATGGAACCGGTAACAACATACCATCAGCAATCCCGATTGTGAGGAATGCATTTGGCCCTATTGGACCCGCTGAGAAGCCTGAGAAGTTAAATGGAAATGACTTCAAGAGGTGGCAACAGAAGATGGTGTTCTATTTGACCACCTTGAGTTTAACCAAGTACTTAACGGAAGATGCACCTGCATTGGGTGAAAATCCAGACGTACATAGTTGCAGCAGTTGATGCCTGAAAAAATGCTGATTTCTTGTGTAGGAATTATATCCTAAATTCATTGGATAATACACTTTACAATGTGTATAGTCCTTACAAGACTGCTCAGGAATTGTGGGAATCTCTTGATCGAAAGTACAAAACTGAAGATGCCGGCACAAAAAAATTTGTAGTCGGAAAATTTCTTGACTTCAAGATGGTAGATTCCAAGACAGTCATGAGTCAGGTACAAGAGTTCCAATTAATATTGCATGAACTCGATGCTGAAGGCATGAAATTGGGAGAAACTTTCAAAGCGGCTACTATAGTCGAAAAACTGCCTCCTTCGTGGAAAGATTTCAAGAATTATCTGAAACACAAACGCAAGGAGATGTCAGTTGAAGACCTGATTGTGAGGCTAAGGATTGAGGAAGATAACATGATGTCTGAAAGGAGGACCAATAATCGTTTTGTGGAGTCAAAGGCAAATGTTGTGGAGCAAAACAGGCCCAATAACAAAAAACAAAAGAACTTAATCCAAGAGCAGTCAATCAACAATAAAAAGATCAAGTTCTCTGGTAACTGTTATGTGTGTGGTAAAGTAGGACACCGTGCCAAATACTGTCGAAGTCGCAAAGACAACGGAAAAGGAAATTTCAAGAAAGGAAAGCAAGGTCAAACCAACATGACAGAGATTAACGATCTGGTTGAAGATGTTAATGAGATTGATCTCGCTGCAGTTATTTCTGAAGTGAATTTGGTTGGGAATCCCAAACAATGGTGGATGGATACTGGGGCCACCCGACATGTATGCTCCGAGAAAAATATGTTCAAAACATACAAACAAGCGACAGCTGAAGAGATCTTATTTATGGGCAATTCCGCTACTTCAAAAGTACTTGGAACTGGAACCGTTGTCTTGAAGATGACTTCCGGAAAAGAGTTAAGTCTCAATAATGTTTTACATGTACCTGATATTAGAAAGAATTTAGTGTCAGGTTCCTTGTTGAGTAAAAATGGATTTAAATTAGTGTTTGAATCTGATAAGTTTGTACTCACTAAAAGTGGGATGTTTGTAGGAAAAGGGTACCTCTATGACGGTTTATTTAAGATGAATGTAATGACCGTGGTACCCAAAACTACTTGTAAGAATGTAACTGACAATGCTATTAATAATATTACTAGTTCTGCTTACTTGCTTGAGTCTCCTACTTTATGGCATAACAGATTAGGACATGTGCATTTTAAGTCTTTGCATAAACTTGTTAATTTAGGTCTAATACCTAAATTGGATCTCGATTCTCATAAGAAATGCGAGATATGTGTTGAAGCCAAATTGGCTAAAGCTCCTTTTAAATCCGTGGAAAGGAGTACTGAACCATTAGGGTTAATACATAGTGATATCTGTGATTTAAAATATGTGCAAACGAGAGGCGGTAAAAAGTATTTTATTACTTTTATCGATGACAGCACTAGGTATTGTTATGTGTATTTACTAAGAAGTAAAGATGAAGCATTTGAGGCCTTTAAGCAATACAAAAGTGAAGTTGAAAATCAACTAAGTAAGAAGATCAAAGTACTAAGGAGTGATAGAGGTGGAGAATATGTATTACCTTTCGAGAAATATTGTCAAGAGCAGGGTATTATTCATCAAATTACTGCTCCTTATTCTCCTCAACAAAACGGTATTGCAGAACGCAAAAATCGTACTCTAAAGGAAATGATGAATTCTTTGTTGATTAATTCTGGTTTACCCTAGAATTTGTGGGGGGAAGCTGTCTTAACAGCGAATCATATTCTCAATAAGTTACCCCATAAGAAACTCGAGAAAACTCCATATGATCTATGGAAAGGACGACCACCTAGCTTTCAATACTTAAAAGTGTGGGGGTGTCTAGCTAAAGTAAGAGTTCCTACTCCGAAAGAAATAAAGATTGGACCCAAAACAGTTGATTGAATCTTTATTGGATATGCGAACAATAGTTCCGCTTATCGATTTCTTGTTCATAAATCTGAAATTGATGACATTCATGTCAATACAATTTTAGAGTCAAGAAATGCATTCTTCTTTGAAGATATCTTTCCTTGTAAGTTTAGACAAGGAGAAACGTCTCTTAAAAGAACTCATGAGCAGAGTCATGATATAGAATTAGACCAAGAGTCTATAAGTGAAGATGAACCGAGACGTGGTAAAAGGGCTAGAACGGCCAAATCCTTTGGTCCAGATTTTATAACTTATTTGTTAGAAAATGAGCCCAAAACTTTTCAGGAGGCAATGTCTACTCCTGAAGCTCTTAACTGGAGAGAAGCTGTAAACAGCAAAATTGAGTCCATCATGCAAAATCATACATGGCAACTGGTGGATCTTTCTCCTGGAAATAAACCCTTAGGGTGCAAATGGATTTTCAAAAGAAAGATAAAGGCCGATGGAACAATTGATAAGTACAAGGCTAGGCTGGTAGCCAAGGGTTATAGGCAAAAAGAAGGACTTGATTATTTTGATACCTATTCACCAATTAGTCGTATAACATCCATTCGTATGTTAATTGCGATTGCTGCGATTAACAATCTTGAGATACATCAAATGGATGTAAAGACAACCTCCTTAAATGGCGATTTAGATAAAGAGATCTATATGGAACAACCTGAGGGGTTTGTGGTTCCCGGCCAAGAGAATAAGGTGTGTAAGCTTATCAAATCGTTATATGGTTTGAAACAAGCTCCTAAACAATGGCATGAGAAATTCGATCAAGTCATGTTGTCAAATGGCTTTAGAATTAATGAATGTGATAAATGTGTGTATGTAAAAGGCACGAATCATGAGTATGTGATTGTTTGTCTTTATGTGAATGATATGTTAATCATGGGAAGTAATTTAGATATCATCAAAGCGACAAAGAAGATGTTGAATACAAGGTTCGGCATGAAAGATTTAGGAGTGGCGGATGTCATTTTGGGAATGAAAATTATTAAAACATCTAATGGACTTATCCTATCTCAATCTCATTACATTGAAAAGATTCTTGATAAATTCAAGAAATATGACTCAAGTCCAGTGAAGACTCCTATAGATGTAAATTTACATCTAACTAAGAATACTGGCGAAGGAATAGCTCAGTTGGAGTATTCGCGCATTATTGGTAGTCTAATGTACTTAATGAATTGTACAAGACCCGATATTGCATATGCCGTCAGTAAGTTGAGTAGATATACTAGCAATCCAGGGCAAAACCATTGGATAGCTATTGTAAGAGTTCTTAGATATTTGAGATATACTAAGAACTATGAGTTGCATTATACAAAATATCCAGCTGTTTTAGAGGGATACAGCGATGCGAATTGGATATCAGATTCAAGTGAAACAAAATCTACTAGTGGTTATGTATTCACTTTGGGAGGTGCAGCCGTATCTTGGAAATCTTCTAAGCAAACATGCATATCTCGATCCACAATGGAATCTGAGTTCATTGCTTTGGATAAAGCTGGAGAAGAAGCAGAGTGGCTTCGAAATTTTTTAGAAGATATACCGTGTTGGACTAAGCCTGTGCCATCTATTTGTATTCATTGCGATAGTCAATCTGCGATTGGAAGGGCACAAAGTAACAATTACAATGGTAAGTCTAGACATATTCGTCGTAGACATAATACCATAAAAGAACTACTCTCTAATGGAGTTATTTCAATTGACTACGTGAGGTCAAAAGATAATATTGCGGATCCGCTTACCAAAGGGCTATCTAGAGAGTTAATTTATAATTCATCGAGGGGAATGGGTCTTAAACCTATATCTTGAAAGTTGCCATGCGGAAACTCTACCTAGTTGACTGGAGATCCCAAGATCTAGGTTCAAGGAGACAACTGGTATGTAAATTGCAACTAGTTATACACTGTAGAGGTTTTGTAAACCTCCTACCTATTCCTATGACGAGCAGACAGTGTCACCTATAAAATGTTAAGGTTAAGCTATGCTTTTAATGGTTCTTGTAGCTTGATAAATTCAAGTTGTGTAGTACATGATACTCTTAACAAGTCAACCACCTATTTGAGTAAGGAGTGGGCCGCTTCTACGAGAATTTTTAGGTTAAATTCTCCGAGAGTACTCATGAAACCAGGAGTTGTTCAGGGCCAAAATGAACACAACAATGAGAACTTCAAGAATGTATTGAGGGGTGCTGTGTGATTTCTATTGTCTTGGTATGCACAAAAAGCCGAACAGTTCAAGATATCGCGTTCACTGGTTGGCGAGTATATCCGATAGATCTCACTAGGGCAAGGTTCAAGGTCTTTGGCTACCTTTCTCGGTGCAGTATCTCTCTCCTGTCTTCTCTCTCGTGTTTTTGCATTTTTTGTTGGTTAGTCAATTTCCATTCATGTGGGGGATTGTTAGTCAATTGGATTTTTCCAAGTGTGGACTAACGACGTTGACTCAATTGTTTGATATTCACTTGGTTAAAACCATTGAGAAGTGAATGAGAAATTGAGTATAAAAATTTGGAGAACAAAAAGAACGAAGCTTAGAAATATATCTTCATATCCTGAGTTTTGAACACGGGACGTGTTACAAGTAAAATCCAAAATGAGATCTGTTTTGGTCACGTGTGTGTAAAATAAGCACTAAAGAAAACGTTACCAAAAAATTCTATCTTGTGACCGTTATCTAAGCGCACGTGTAAACTAAAACCTGTTGTCACTGAAGCAACGTGTTGTTTCATGTAAAGCTTCAATGGTTAAATGTCTCCTAATTTGAACAGTCACGTACCCATTGAATGTGTGATTGTCTCTTATTCATTTCTATAAATAGGGAGGCCTCCCACCATTTTTAAGAACAAGAAGAAGAATCAGAGAAATAAAATCTGAAATATTTACTAGGGTTTTTTGCATATCCATATTACAAAGTTTTGAAAGAGAAAGACAATACATTTTTAGTTCGCCGTTGTCAATCTTTGTGTAGTGCTTCTATCGATTGACTTGAGTCCGTTGTATCCTGGGAGATCATCGCTATCAATTGTGAGCACCATAGCAGGGCGAATAGATCTTAAGGACATTGAACCAAGTTCAAGCCTCGGAATTACTTTTTGCATTCTATACGGTAAGTTTATCAATTATATTTTTTAATTCCTGCATTTATATTTAGTTAAATCTATTTGTTTACATATTTAACACACCGGAAACAACACATTCCACTAATCCCAAGTGAAGTATGGGAGGCTATTATTGCAGGTAAAAAACTAGAGATGCATGTATGGACCGCAATATTTTATATTTGATACGATCAGATGACAATGTTCTAATTTATATAAATATGTATATATTGATTCTATATTATGCATTAAATTATTTGTCCTAATAATTAGTCATAAGTTTCCAAGTATAATTAGGAAAAGAAAATATTGAAATCTAACTATTCTACTTTTTTTTTGGGTTAAATACTTAAATCCTTACAAATACGGTTTCTTTTACTTGTCTACTATTAATAACTACGTAACTTTGTTACCATCAACCACAAAGACCTTTTATTATAATTGTCTTGAAAGAAAAATTAAATGATGTGTTAAAGTGTGCATATATTCAGGCATATTTTGGAATATATTTACAGGGCCTGTTCTGACATATTTGAGACCCAAGGCGATTTTTGTGATATAAACCCCTATATATTTATATTAAAAATAAGAAAAATAATTATAAAAAAATCGAAAACTTTTTTTATAATTTTTTTTATTAAGAGATGAGAATCGAACCTTGAATCTCTCATAAGAAAATATATCACTTACCAATAAGTTAACTTATAATTCAAACTATTTTACTGAATTCAAATATGAGGTTATTGTTGATAACATCCTCATTAAGCTCTTTAATTATTTTTTATGTCTTCAATAATTTATTTTATAAAAAAATGCCTAATAAAGTAATTATTTATAGAAAACTTCTCCTTTATATTTTTCATACCTTTACTATCCTTATTATTTTATTTTAATATAATATTAATTTTTAAATATTAAACAAATAATAGGGTACTTCTTTCTCCACCACCACCACCACCACAACAACAACCACTACCACAACCACCATGTATGTAACCACCACTACATCCACCACCACCACCACCACCACCACCTCCACCACCACAACCACCACCACCAATCCTACTACTACTAATTCCATCACACGTGCGCGCCCGTGATTTTTTTTTTAAATCGTTAAAACTAATTCAAAAAAAATCAGAAAATTAAAAAAAATTATTTTTGAATAAAGCAAATTAATATTTACTTCTATGATTTTTTTTGAATTTTTTGGTTTTTTTCGATTTTTTTAATTTTTTTTCTCGCAGACACGGAATTTCATGTTTTAAACATGGAATTCCATGTTTTAAACCGTGAAATAAACATGAAATTCCATGATTTAAACCGTGAAATAAACATGAAATTCCATGTTTTAAACCGTGAAATTCCATGTTTTAAACATGAAATTTCGTGTCTGCGAAAAAAAAAATTTAAAAAAATCAAAAAAATCAAAAAATTCTGAAAATTCCGAAAAAAATCATAGACGTAAATATTAATTTTATTTATCCAAATATAATTTTTTTTTTGATTTTTTTAGAATTAGTTACGACGATTTCAAAAAAATTTCACGGACGCGCGCGTGTTTATTAGTTTTTGTTTTGTTTTTTTTTAATTTCTTTTTTTCTAATTGTTAATTATAGGGGTAATTTGGGATGAGGCTGTTTTCAATAAAGTATCTTATTCTAGGTACCTTTTTCTAAATAAGTTTTTTAATAGGCATCAATCAACAATTGACTCTTCAAATACTATATATACGTAAAATATTTAATTTTTCCGAAACAGGGCCCTTGAAAATACCAAATTTTTGGGAGCCCAAGGCGGTTGTCTTTTAGGCCTATGC
Source organism: Nemophila menziesii (assembly GCA_029959085.1). Classification (NCBI taxonomy): domain Eukaryota; kingdom Viridiplantae; phylum Streptophyta; class Magnoliopsida; order Boraginales; family Hydrophyllaceae; genus Nemophila; species Nemophila menziesii. The sequence goes on along the minus strand of JARWIR010000018.1, from coordinate 22,647,399 downwards.
CTAGGACCGGCTTGGTATATTTATACAAAATTTAAAGTCTCAAGCAAGTGATAACTAGAGATGAATGAACCACATCAATGAATATCTTATTAGAGTAACTATGAGAAAAAGCAGCACTTGGGATGTTATACTCATAGCTTTCAATTAGTTTTCATCAAAATTAATAAATATGCAAGGTTAGAAGGTCTAAATTTAAAATTCTACTTGCCAGTTAAGCACGCTTATACCATATATATATATATATATATATATATATATATATATATATATATATATCTTAGCATAATGATGCAAGTTTATAAGAAAAAATTGAGAAAATACGTATAAATTCATGGATACTGATCATTTGAGAGCTTGCGCCCATGACTCTCCAGGGATCAATGCATAATCACGGCATGCAATTCCAACTTTACCATCCTCACAATACTCACCCAAATTCTGTTCCACTCGCTATTCGCACCAAGATCGTACTTGTATTGTCTTTTGCATTTGGCTTAGACACGAGCGAAGATCCACCAGAGAGACGAAGCAAAAGAATCGTGATAACCAAAATCTTCATCTCAAAAGCCATTCATTGGTGGTAGATAAAAAGTCATAGATAATGTAATAGGAAAAGATGGGAAAAGTTATTAATGGAAGTTAGAGGATGTTTGGTAATTATCTTTGATAACTATTAAATAGTTTAGACGTATTACCCCAATAAAAAGACCAAGAATACGCATAAAACTTTTTTTCTTTTCTAAAAAAATACACATAGACCAATGTAAAGAATAACACATAAAAGAGATTGGAAAGTATATTCTCATTCATATATCTGATCAGTATATATAGACGTACATAGAGTTTGGATTACAAATGGGATCATACATATATTTGAATTATAAAAGAGATAAGATAGATAAGATAAATATCTTATAGAGACTCGATCTTATCAAATAATATAACCACTTTGCAGGTTTATAGGAATCAGTTACGGCAATAATTCAAATATTATTATCTTGTCTAACGTCCCCCTCCAAGCTGACAGGCCGAGCTACAACAGGAAGTTTGGAGACAAAAAATTTGAAACGTGCAAAAGACAAACCTTTAGTAAATATATCTGCAATTTGATCCTGTGAACATATAAAATTTATACACAGCTTCACACGTACAACTTTTTCCCTAACATAGCGATGATCAACTTCTAAATGTTTTGCGAGAGAGTGAAAAACACGATTAGAAGCCAAAGAAATTGAAGAGATATTATCGCACCACATTTGTGGGCTGCTCAAATTTAGTTGCAAGACCCTAAACAATTATCGTAACCATGACAGTTCGGCAGCCGTGTAAGCTAATTGTATGTACTTTGCTTATGTGCTTAAACGAGACACAGTCTTTTGCTTTTTTGAACTCCAAGATATTAAGTTTGATCCCAAATAAATACAATAGCCACCCGTTGAGTGTCTCATATCAGGATCCCCAGCATAATCCGCATCAAAAAAGCATTTAATTATAATTTTCCTGCCTTGTACACCAATCCATAATCATATGTGGCCTTAACATATCTTAAGATTCTTTTTACAGCAGTCCAAGGCGTAGTCTTCTGTGAATGCATAAATTGAAACACCTGATTGATAGCATACGACAAATCCGGACGTGTAATTGTTAAATATTGTAATGCACCAAATACACTCTTGAACATTTGTGGGTCAGGATGAGGATCTCCTCCATCACGAGCACTCAACTTTTGTCCAGAAGAAAGTTGAGTTGAGATAGGCCTCACATATGTAAATTTAGTACGTGATAAGAAATCCAGTGCATATTTTGTTTGATTACGATACATATTATTTTTAAAATATGTAACTTCAATTCAAAGAAAATAGTGTAGAGGTCCCAAATCCTTCATGGAAAATAACGTTTCGAGCTTGAAAATTAAACTCTTCATTTCACCTGGATTATTTCCCGTTATCAGGATATCATCAACATATATCAACAAAATCAAATATACCCCGTTATGATTAAACAAAAATATAGAATAATCACTCATGGACTCCTGGAGTCCTAATTGTAGCAAAATCCGAGAAACTTTGAAACCAAGCGCAGGGTGCTTGTTTTAAATCGTATAAGCTTCTTTTTAATTTTTGTTTGTCAATAAAACCAGATGGTTGCCGCATGTATACCTCTTCTGTAAGATAACCATGTAAGAATGCATTTTGTAGGTCCAATTGGAGAACCAACCACTTATTAGAAATAGCTAAACTAAGGACCAAGCAAATAGTGCTATGTTTAACAACAAGGCTAGACGTTTCTTTATAATCAACCCCTTCTTGTTGGTGAAATCCATTTGCAACTAGTCTTACTTTGCGACGTTCAATTAAGCCATCAGTACACCTTTTAATTTCGAAAACCCATTTGTTTGGAAGTAGATTCATTGAAGGACTATAAGGAACTAAACTCCAAGTTCCACACCATTGTAAAACATTAAACTCCTTGACCATTGCATCTCTATATTCTTGATGCTTCACTGCCTGACTAAAACAAGTAGGTTCAAGTAGTTTTTCATTAGGATTCACATGCAATGCATATTTTCGATTTGGTTTTTGAATACCAATTTTACCACAAGTGGTCATGGTATGAGCGGGCGGTAGTGTAGCATTAGAAGTGGTAGATAAATTCAGTGTATCCAATTGTTCAGTGGATGACACAACTACTTGCTGATTTCGGACAAGTTTGTGTTGGCTATGTTATAGGTTCAGGAGAAAAAGTGGATGTTTCATGAATTGTTGTAATAGGAGTTTGTGTGATTAAAAGTGTTTGGTTATTATTCATAACATGAAACGAACCTGGTTTATCCACGCTTTCCATGGTAGGTGTGAGATTCTGAAAAGGAAAAGAGTCTTCATCGAATAATACATGGCGAGACATATAAACTCGACTTGTGGATAAGTCCAAGCATTTATTTCCTTGATGACAAGCGAGTATCCTAAGTAGACACATGGTTTTGATTTAGGCTCAAGTTTTGACTAGTATATGGTCTTAACCAGGGAAAACAGCTACTTCCAAAAACTTTAAACCATTCATAATTTGGTTTTCTGTGAAATATTTTTTCAAATGGGGAAAAATGGATATTACATGAGTGGGAAGCCTATTTATAATATAAGTAGCGGTTTGAAAGGCATCAAACCAATATTTATTTGGAACATGAGCATGAGACAACATAACTAGACCCGTCTCAACAATATGTCTATGTTTTCGTTCGGCAAGACCATTTTGTTCAGGATGATTAGGACATGAAAATCTTTGAGAAATGCCATGTAAAGCCAAAAAATTATTAAAGACACGACTTTTATATTCACCTCCTTCATTGCATTGTAGAGTTTTAATACTACAACTAAACATTTTTTCCATTTTCTTTTTGAATGTGACAAATACTTCAAAGACTTTAGATTTTTGTTAAAGAGGGAAAATCCATGAATAGCACAATAAATAATCGAAAAATAACAAATAATATGTATATCCTTCAACCGAGCATATAGGGGAACACCAGACATCAGAATGTAATAATTCTAAAGGACTCTTAGAATAGACTCTGAAGTAGTAAAAGGTAATTTTGAAATTTTTCCTAGCGGACATACTGGACAAAATTTTATGTTATTAGTTCCATGAATGGGAACTTGTTTATTGAAATAAAACACTTGATTATTGAAGATGAAGGATGGCCTAAACGAGAGTTCCATTATTGTGCGGAGACTCGAACACCTAGACTCGCTGAAGAATACTTGGACAGTCCACCACCATTATGAAACAGATATAATCCATTCTCACACCTCCCTTGGAAAAGCGTCTTCTGGGTCTTGAGGTCCTTGATATCAAAATGATAAGGAAAAATTAGTAGGTAGCAATTGTTATCAAGTGTAAATTTATGAGCAGAAATTGTTGGGTTAGTTCTTCTTGATTGGAGGACAACTCATACATTAGTATGTATAAAGCTCATTGGAACCAATTAAGTCAAACCTTGTAAACCATGAAAGAGTGTATTGGGATTACACATAATTGCTTTGGTATATTCAAGCAATTAACTCATGTCTTGAAAAGGCCTATCTCTCTCTCTCTCTCTCTCTCTCTCTCTCTCTCTCTCTCTCTCTCTCTCTCTCTCTCTCTCTCTCTCTCTCTCATGAGTACTATATAAGGAGGACCATTAGCTATCATTTTAAGCAAGTAAGAGAAAGAGTGAAACACTTAGAGATTGAGTTTTTAGAGAGCACAAAAGATAGAAATCCGTAGAGGAGTTCCGGTAAATCGCTATGCGACAGAATCGTGAGAGCCTAAGTTGCATAGTCAAATCAAGCCCGATCGAGACGAAATTTTGACACAATATTCCTAACATATTGAAGGTCAGATCCAACAGTGGAATTGTTGTTCTAACGGTTCAAACTAAATTTATAGCCTCATTTGAGGCCTGATGAGTTTGTTCCAGTTTTGTAAATTCCATTAGTTGATGTATCGTTAATCCTCTAGTGTTGTCTAGACAGAACCTCTTGTAATCCCATATTATATTGTTATAGTGGAGTATTTGGACCCTTGGTCCACCCGTGGTTTTTTACCTTCTCTTTGGAGGGTTTTCTACGTAAATCTTTGTGTCGTTTACTTTCTTTTTCTTACCTATTCATATCACACAAGTGGGGGAAAACGAGATCTAATCTATTTCCGCTACGTTTATTAGTGAACTTTCCCAACAAAAATTATGTTTGTAGAAGCGGGTGGACAATGTAAAGTATGATTGAGATTAAATGAGCAAGAAGTAGTTTTTAATTTACTTATCCAGAATGAGCAATTGAAATTCCATATTCATTACCTACACCTCCAATGTTTTCATTACCATTGTATTGTGTGGGATTGACCAACTTCTGAAGATCAGGAGTAATGTGAGCATTTGCTCATGTGTCAAGTGTAGCCAAGATTCATTATTTCCGTGATTAACGGAAAAAGATGCCATTGCAGTCAAGCGCTTTGCTGGTATACGTCCCTCAAACGCAACATTCATGCGTGGTAACAATCAAGGGCTGGATGTCCTTCTCTGCCACATATTTGACAAGTGAGGCGCTTGTTATTAGAGGGAAAACGATCAATATTTTTACCAGAATTACACTCACCATTACCACCAAAAAATTTATCACCATTACCACCAGTAACACGCGGATAGTTATTATTATTGTAGATGTTACGATTATTAGGATTTTTATAATTAAATCCTCCACGATTAGATGAAAACCCACAAACACCTCGTCTACACCACGATAGTTTACACCGCACCCTCTTGCTGCTACAAAGGCCTTTACAGGCTGACCCAACAAGTGGAATACTTTGATCTACCATTCTTTTCTCTGTAGTCAATAAAAGAGCCTCAAGAGTTGAGTATGTGATAGGTGTATCACGAGCTTGTGATACATTCACTGTCATGTCCAATGTCCAGTGCAGGGCCAAGATTATTCAAAATAATTTGAACAAGTTCTACAGGCTTACCAACTAAAGCCAATTTATCAGCAATTGAGTTCATTTTTTTCAAGGTAGTCAGCAACAGACATTTCTTCTTTCTTTGTTTGGAGTAACTCATTGCGAAGAAAAATAATAAGATTCTGAGAAGAAGAAGAAGCATACCTTTGCTCTAGTGCTTCCCAAGTTGCACGCATAGATCATTTGCTGGCAAATGTAGCCAGAACTGAGGCAGTGAACCATATAAAATAGATAGTTTGTTGTTGAATTTAAAATCTTGATACCATAAAGTATAATACAGAAGAACAATTGGAAAGTATATTCTCATTCATATATCTGATCGGTATATGTAGACGTTAGTTTGGATTACAAAAGGAATAAGACAGATATTTGAATTACAAAAAGATAAGATAGATAAGATAAATATCTTATAAAGATTCGATTTTATCAAATAATATAACCACTTTGCAGGTTTATAGGAATAAGTTGAAGCAATAATTCAAATATTATTATCTTGTCTATTAGGAATTTAGGTTAGCAATACTCTCCTTGCCGTCTATAAAGACCATTTCTAGTTCCAGAAGAATGTAAGTTCGAAAAAAGGGTTGTCAATCGATTCTGGTAATTAATTAGATGATCTTCTTCGCATAATTTGTTTGTGGTCGATTAGTATCAATCATCTAGGTTTGAACTAAACGTTTTAGAATTGTCTATTTTGTTTCGCAAAACATAATAAAGATTTAAATGCTTGCAACGTACTGATACATTAAAATTTTGTATGTGACTGGAATTAGGAGGGAATTTTTAAACAGAAGAGAATATTGCAAAGCTATAAAGCACAGATACTCTATAGAGTGGCTTCAAGTTGACAACTATAAGTTTTAGAGTAAATATTTCCCACGGTCTTTATCTATGTTGTATTAAAGCCCGTTCTTGTTAACGGTTCCATATTGTCTAAAATAGAACCACAACTTTCATTTGTATCATAAATTTATATTTATGATGTTGTGTAATGAATATAATTTTTTTTCGTACTATTTATGTAACAGATGTCAAATATGGAGGCCTGTGGATCTAAAATGATAATGATGCCTTATGATGTAATTGAGGATATTTTGAGCCGGTTAGAAGTAAAAGACGTACTAAGATGCAGATGTGTGTGCAAGTCATTGAAATTGTTTACTCAGCAAAAGTTTTTCATAGAGAAGCATGAGAAGAGGCTGAAGAATAAAAACCCCCTAATAGTTATCCAAAATGACATTTTATGTGAATCGAAAGGTGAAAAATATGTTTACCAAAATTGCTGCCATGGATTAGTGTTGGAGGTTAAGGAAAAAAGTAAAGGGTATCGGATAAGAAACCCGATCACCAAACAAGTGCTTCAAGTGGCGGAGGACAAATCAGTAGTTTACAAAAAAGGGTCTAAAGCCTTTCTGGGTTTTGATTCATCAACGGGTAACTATAAGATAATTATGCTTAACAGGAATAAGAAAGGAAGAGAAGATATATGTGTGAAGCTGTTAACTATTGGAAGTGATTGTTTGAGTTATCAATCCCTTAATGTTCCTCTTTCGTGTGAGGGAAGTGAAAGTGAGTCATTCTATGTAGGCCACAATGATGTTGGTTATGGTTTGACTTTGTACTTAAAAAATTTCACAAAATCAGATATAATACGATTTACCTTAGATGGGAAGAGCTCCATGAAAATCAAGCTCCCTAGGGATTTTCAAAATAGATTGGTTCCATATACTTTTCGGTTCCAGATGTTTATTGTAAATGATAAGCTGTCAATTGGCTTCTTATACAAATACAAGCTTTATGTGTGGGTGTTGAAGAATTACGACGAACACATGTGGTCTGAGAAAAAGATTGTTTATCTGGATTTCATCGAGGATTTTCCAAATGCTTGTGGGATTTCTTTGCATACCTCGCCAAATTCAGGTCAACTGCGTATTACTATCGGTAAGAGATTACTGGAATATGATTATCGCTCCAAAAAATATACATGTTTAGCCAAGGCAAGTCAATACGAACCCTCACAGTACTATCTAACTCCTAGTCTTGTATCCCTGAAAGGAATGCATCCTGAAGTTCGAAAAAATAGAAAAAAAATGTGTTCCGAAGGCCACGACTGATTGATGGTTTCTTGTGTTGATTCACAATATTTTACCTTTTTATCATTGATTAATTGTATTCAGAAATAAACCATAGGTCTTTGGAGTCTATTTAAGTATTTTTTTTGTTTATGGTTGGTTAACATTATTTTGCCATTATATAATAAATTTTCTTGTAAACGATCCTCTTTCAGAAACTTTAAATAGTACATGTTATTGGTGATTCTGATAACAAAGAAATTCTTCCTGTGATCAAACCGGAAAATTAGGTCCGCGACATTGATTATCTAGTGAGGAGTTACGTTATTTTTTTTTTGTTCGAAATGGAGTTACGTTAACATATACAACTTCTTTTTATCGTTCTATGGATGGACCAGAGAGTAAATTTCAGCATCATAGGTCCTGGAAAATCTTACACGTCTGGTCCTTCTGATGCCAGTTCAAGAAATGCTTCTAGAAATGTTAAAGGAGGTTGCGTAAGCAACAATGCAAAGCAAGAGGCAAATCAGTTCTTGGTAGATACCCGTCGTACCAATCAGTATGAGCTGGTAGGTGAAAGTACACATTTAAGTGACAAGGTTAGTGAGAGACCCATTTTTTCAGGTACAAGAGATAAGATTTCCTTGGTAAAACAAAAGGGTTGTGATGCACATTATAAATATATAGACCTTACACTCTTCATCTTTGAGGCTTCTTACAGAACTGGAAAGGCAAGAGGTGTTAGGTGTTACAAGCCCACCTTTTGTAGTGTCTTTTGATGCCACAACTTTAAATCCAATCAACTCAGAGTTCGCATGTTTTCTATTTTTCCGCCTGATTGTGACATTTGCTTCTGGTCTACTAGATGAATTTTCACCAACCTAGGCAAACATCTCTTTTGGATCAGTGGAGAAGATACAAGTACAGCCATTGTTGGAGAAGATTATCCACTCCTCCCCTTCGTGTGAAATTGATAAGCTTGAATTTCCTATTGACCGTCTCTTACTAGTCTCGCCACTGCTTCCGTGGAAAAGCAGGCTTGATTTATACCCCCAAACCGTAATCCTAATGCTTCGAGTCCTTGAAATATTTGTGGGGAATTTAATCTTTATCTCTTTGCTTCAAAAAAGTTGGGGGCTACAGGGGTAAATAGTAATGATATAATTAGTATTTAGTCCTTGTTTATTTATAATTCCTATGGCTTCAAAAAAATCTCTCTTTACCTTTTATAAGAATTCGAATAATGATACATCTTGTGTCTAGAACCCATCACTGTGTACTGGTCCATTTTTAAGTGCGGAAGAAATAGCAAGACCCTGACCAATTCAGCTAATCCAACTTGTTTTGAGCGCTTTAATTATTATAGGAAGAAGTATTGGCTGAAGAAATATACTTATTCGACTCAGAGGGCTAAAACATCTGGCAAAAATTGGAAGATCGTAACAGGAAATATGTTTAATCTATAACAAAAGCCAGACACATCAAAAATAATAATCTCCACCTAAAATTAGAGTTTTTTAATAAAGAATAAAACTCCCCACTAGGAGACTCAATCACGGTGAAGCAATCCTTAAGATTGGAGAATCTGTTTTTTAGACTTGCCATGACCAAAATTGCTGCAATGGCTTATTGCTGGAGGTGAAATAAAAGACACATGAGTATCGCATAAAAAACCCAACCACTAAACAAGTGCTTCAATTGACGGTGGACAAAACAGTAACTGAAAGGTATGGTAAATCCCTGATGGGTTGCGATTCATCACAGGTAATTAATATAGCCGCGTGTAGGAATCAGAAAGGAATGGGATGGGGTGTTAGGATGGTAACTATTGAAAGTGATAGTTTGAGTTATCAATCCCTTGATGTTAAACTATCGTTTATAGGTAGTCGAATATATGCCATAAGACACAAGGATGTTTGTTACGCTATGGGTTTTCACATTGGAGAAATCAAATATAATTCGATTTACTTTGGACGAAAAAAGCTCCATGAACATCAAGCCCCCTAAGGGTTTTCGAAAAAAATTGGTTCCATTTTATAAATTTGTATGTTCAGTATGTATATTGTAGATGATGACAAGCTCTCAATTGGGTATGTTTTATTAAAAGAGCTCCATTTTTGGGTGTTGGAGAATTACAATAAACACATCTGGTCTGATAAAAGATTATTCTTCTTGATTTTATCAAGGATTTTCCAAATTATTTGTTGATACATGTGCATACCTCACCAAATTTAGGTCTACTGAGTTTTACTATCTCTTATTGTTTACTGGATTATGATCCTCACTCCAAAAAATCTACAATTTTAGCCAAGGCATGTGCAGATACACCCCAGCATATTATCTAACTCCTAGTCTTGTATACCTCAAAGGAATGTATTTCGAAGGCTCAACTGATTAATGGTTACTTGTATCATCTTTTTATTTTTGTAATTTTTCTGTTTATGGTTGATTAACATTATTTTGTCATTATAGTATCACTTTTCTTGTAAACCACACTTTGTTAGCATTTTTGTTCCATTTCCTTAGTCTTTGCAATTAAAGCCAATCAAGCTTTGATTTCAGGGTCATCCATTGTCTTAATAGGCTGAATCTCCTATAGAGAATGGGATGTAATTTGATATGACCCATTTGGCATCAACAAAACAGAAATTTTGTATGAGCAACTTAATCACCCGCTCCATCAGAAATCACACAACTTATTATCAAACTTAAAAGAACTCTTATATATTTATAATAAAGAAAGTATACCATGCACATTCCACTAATCCCAAGTGAAGTATAGGAGGCTATTATTGCAGGTAAAAAACTAGAGATGCATGTATGGACCACAATATTCTATATTTGATATGATCAGATGATAATGCTCTAATTTATATAAATATATATATATATATATATATATATATATATATATATATATATATATATATATATATATATATTGATTCTATACCATGCATTAAATTATTTGTCCTAATAATTAATCAAAAGTTTCCAAGTATAATTAGGAAAAGAAAATATTGAAATCTAACTGTTCTATTTCTTTTTTGGGTTAAATACTCAAATCCTTAGAAACACTGTTTCTATTACTTGTCTACTATTAATAACTACAGAACTTTCTTACCATCAACCACAAAGACCTTTTATTATAATTGTCTTGAAAACAAAATTAAATGATGTGTTATAGTGTGTATATATTCAGGCAAAATAGGAAGAATCTGGGCTAACCACAACGGATAGTTTGTCCTATCAATTTGATATTGACAATCGTAGTCATGGATAAAGCCACTGATGAAATCATGTTTGCAGATGAGCCATTTTTGTTGTTTAGAGACATCATGAGTAAAACAAATTAGATAGTTTGTTGTTGAATTTAAGCTTTTGATATCATAAAGAATAACACCGAAGAACAATTGAAAAGTATATTCTCATTCATATATCTACGTACATTTTGGATTACAAAAGGAATAAGATAGATATTTGAATTAAAAAAGAGATAAGATAAATATCTCACAGAGATTCGATCTTATCAAATAATATAACCAATTTGCAGGTTTATAGGAATCAGTTAAAGCAATAATTCAAATATTATTATCTTGTCTAACACGATGGGCCTAATAGAAGAGCAGAGAAGGAAGGGACTTACCCAACTGACAGACCTATAGTACGGTTTATTTATAGACTTCTTTTCTATTAGAAATTTAGGTTAGCAATACTCTCCTAGCCGCCTATAAAGACCATTTCTAGTTCCAGAAGAATGTAAGTTCGAAAAAAGGGTTGTCAATCGATTCTGGTAATTAATTAAATGATATTCTTCACATAATTTGTTTGTGGTCGATTAGTATCAATCATTTAGGTTTGTACTAAACGTTTTAGAATTGTCTATTTTGTTTCGCAAAACATAATAAAGATTTAGATGCTTGCAACGATACTGATACATTAAAATTTTGTATGTGACTGGAATTAGGAGGGAATTTTTAAACAGAGGAGAATATTGCAAAGCTATAAAGCACATCAAGTTGACAACTATAAGTTTTAGAGTAAATATTTCCCACGGTCGTTATCTATGTTGTATTAGAGCCCGATCTTGTTAACGGTTCCATATGGTCTAAATTAGAACCAAAACTTTCATTTGTATATATTAATGATGTTGTATAATATATATAATTTTTTTTCCTTACTATTTATTTAACAGATGTCAAATATGGAGGCCTGTGGATCTAAAATGATGATGATGCCTTATGATGTAATTGAGGATATTTTGAGCCGGTTGGAAGTAAAAATTGTACTAAGATGCAGATGTGTGTGCAAGTCATGGAAATTGTTTACTCAACAAAAGTTTTTCATAGATAAGCATGAGAAGAGGCTGAAGAATAAAAGCCCCCTAATAGTTATCCAAAATGACATTTTATGTGAATCGAAAGGTGAAAAATATGTTTACCAAAATTGCTGCCATGGGTTAGTGTTGGAGGTTAAGGAAAAAAGTAAAGGGTATCGGATAAGAAACCCGATCACCAAACAAGTGCTTCAAGTGGCGGAGGACAAATCAGTAGTTTACAAAAAAGGGTCTAAAGCCTTTCTGGGTTTTGATTCATCAACGGGTAACTATAAGATAATTATGCTTAACAGGAATAAGAAAGGAAGAGAAGATATATGTGTGAAGCTGTTAACTATTGGAAGTGATTGTTTGAGTTATCAATCCCTTAATGTTACTCTTTCGTGTGAGGGAAGTGAAAGTGAGTCATTCTATGTAGGCCACAATGATGTTGGTTATGGTTTGACTTTGTACTTAAAAAATTTCACAAAATCAGATATAATACGATTTACCTTAGATGGGAAGAGCTCCATGAAAATCAAGCTCCCTAGGGATTTTCAAAATAGATTGGTTCCATATACTTTTCGGTTCCAGATGTTTATTGTAAATGATAAGCTGTCAATTGGCTTTTTATGCAAATACAAGCTTTATGTGTGGGTGTTGAAGAATTACGACGAACACATGTGGTCTGAGAAAAAGATTGTTTATCTGGATTTCATCGAGGATTTTCCAAATGCGTGTGGGATTTCTTTGCATACCTCGCCAAATTCAGGTCAACTGCGTATTACTATCGGTAAGAGATTACTGGAATATGATTATCGCTCCAAAAAATATACATGTTTAGCCAAGGCAAGTCAATACGAACCCTCACAGTACTATCTAACTCCTAGTCTTGTATCCCTGAAAGGAATGCATCCTGAAGTTCGAAAAAATAGAAAAAAAATGTGTTCCGAAGGCCACGAGTGATTGATGGTTTCTTGTGTTGATTCACAATATTTTACCTTTTTATCATTGATTAATTGTATTCAGAAATAAACCATAGGTCTTTGGAGTCTATTTAAGTAATTTTTTTGTTTATGGTTGGTTAACATTATTTTGCCATTATATAATAACTTTTCTTGTAAACGATCCTCTTTCAGAAACTTTAAATAGTACATGTTATTGGTGATTCTGATAACAAAGAAATTCTTCCTGTGATCAAACCGGAAAATTAGGTCCGCGACATTGATTATCTAGTGAGGAGTTACGTTATTTTTTTTTTGTTCAAAATGGAGTTACGTTAACATATACAACGTCTTTTTATCGTTCTATGGATGGACCAGAGAGTAAATTTCAGCATCATAGGTCCTGGAAAATCTTACACGTCTGGTCCTTCTGATGCCAGTTCAAGAAATGCTTCTAGAAATGTTAAAGGAGGTTGCGTAAGCAACAATGCAAAGCAAGAGGCAAATCGGTTCTTGGTCGATACCAATCAGTATGAGCTGGTAGGTGAAAGTACACATTTAAGTGACAAGGTTAGTGAGAGACCCGTTTTTTCAGGTACAAGAGATAATATTTCCTTGGTAAAACAAAAGGGTTGTGATGCACATTATAAATATATAGACCCAACACTCTTCATCTTTGAGGCTTCTTACAGAACTGGAAAGGCAAGAGGTGTTAGGTGTTACAAGCCCACCTTTTGTAGTGTCTTTTGATGCTACAACTTTAAATCCAATCAACTCAGAGTTCGCATGTTTTCTATTTTTCCGCCTGATTGTGACATTTGCTTCTGGTCTACTAGATGAATTTTCACCAACCTAGGCAAACATCTCTTTTGGATCAGTGGAGAAGATACAAGTACAGCCATTGTTGGAGAAGATTATCCACTCCTCCCCTTCGTGTGAAATTGATAAGCTTGAATTTCCTATTGACCGTCTCTTACTAGTCTCGCCACTGCTTCCGTGGAAAAGCAGGCTTGATTTATACCCCCAAACCGTAATCCTAATGCTTCGAGTCCTTGAAATATTTGTGGGGAATTTAATCTTTATCTCTTTGCTTCAAAAAAGTTGGGGGCTACAGGGGTAAATAGTAATGATATAATTAGTCCTTGTTTATTTATAATTCCTATGGCTTCAAAAAAATCTCTCTTTATCTTTCATAAGAATTCGAATAATGATACATCTTGTGTCTAGAACCCATCACTGTGTACTGGTCCATTTTTAAGTGCGGAAGAAATAGCAAGACCCTGACCAATTCAGCTAACCCAACTTGTTTTGAGCGCTTTAATTATTATAGGAAGAAGTATTGGCTGAAGAAATATACTTATTCGACTCAGAGGTCTAAAACATCTGGCAAAAATTGGAAGATCGTAACAGGAAATATGTTTAATCTATAACAAAAGCCAGACACATCAAAAATAATAATCTCCACCTAAAATTAGAGTTTTTTAATAAAGAATAAAACTCCCCACTAGGAGACTCAATCACGGTGAAGCAATCCTTAAGATTGGAGAATCTGTTTTCTAGACTTGCCATGACCAAAATTGCTGCAATGGCTTATTGCTGGAGGTGAAATAAAAGACACATGAGTATCGCATAAAAAACCCAACCACTAAACAAGTGCTTCAATTGACGGTGGACAAAACAGTAACTGAAAGGTATGGTAAATCCCTGATGGGGTTGCGATTCATCACAGGTAATTAATATAGCCGCGTGTAGGAATCAGAAAGGAATGGGATGGGGTGTTAGGATGGTAACTATTGAAAGTGATGGTTTGAGTTATCAATCGCTTGATGTTAAACTATCGTTTATAGGTAGTCAGGTATATGCCAGAAGCCACAAGGATGTTTGTTACGCTATGGGTTTTCACATTGGAGAAATCAGATATAATTCGATTTACTTTGGACGAGAAAAGCTCCATGAACATCAAGCCCCCTAAGGGTTTTCGAAAAAAATTGGTTCCATTTTATTAATTTGTATGTTAAGTATGTATATTGTAGATGATTACAAGCACCCAATTGGGTATGTATTATTAAAAGAGCTCCATTTTTGGGTGTTGGAGAATTACAATAAACACATCTGGTCTGATAAAAGATTATTCTTCTTGATTTTATCAAGGATTTTCCAAATTATTATTTGATACATGTGCATACCTCACCCAATTTAGGTCTACTACGTTTTACTACTGGATTATGATCCTCACTCCAAAAAATATACAATTTTAGCCAAGGCATGTGCAGATACACCCCAGCGTATTATCTAACTCCTAGTCTTGTATACCTCAAAAGAATGTATTTCGAAGGCTCAACTAATGGTTTCTTGTATTTATACAATTCTTTTACTTATTTATCATTCATCGATTGTGTTCACAAATAAACTAGAACACTTAGTCTTTTTATATTTGTAATTTTTCTGTTTATGGTTGATTAACATTATGTTGTCATTATAGTATCCCTTTTCTTGTAAACCACACTTTGTTAGCATTTTTATTCCATTTCTTTAGTCTTTGCAGCCAAAGCCAATCAAGCTTTGATTTCAGGGTCATCCATTGTCTTGATAGGCTAAATCTCCTATAGAGAATGGGATGTAATTTGATATGACCCATTTGGCATCAACAAAACAGAAATTTTGTATGAGCAACTTAATCACCCGCTCCAACAGAAATCACACAACTTATTATCAAACTTAAAAGAACTCTTATATATTTATAATAAAGAAAGTATACCATGCACATTCCACTAATCCCAAGTGAAGTATAGGAGGCTATTATTGCAGGTAAAAAACTAGAGATGCATGTATGGACCACAATATTCTATATTTGATATGATCAGATGATAATGCTCTAATTTATATATATATATATATATATATATATATATATTGATTCTATACCATGCATTAAATTATTTGTCCTAATAATTAATCATAAGTTTCCAAGTATAATTAGGAAAAGAAAATATTGAAATCTATCTAACTGTTCTATTTCTTTTTTGGGTTAAATACTCAAATCCTTAGAAACACTGTTTCTATTACTTGTCTACTATTAATAACTACAGAACTTTCTTACCATCAACCACAAAGACCTTTTATTATAATTGTCTTGAAAACAAAATTAAATGATGTGTTATAGTGTGTATATATTCAGGCAAAATAGGAAGTATGGCTAACCACAACAGATAGTTTGTCCTATCAATTTTGATATTGACAATCGTAGTCATGGATAAAGGCACCGATGAAATCATGTTTGCAGATGAGCCATTTTTGTTGTTTAGAGACATCACGAGTAAAACAAAATAGATACTTTGTTGTTGAATTTAAGCTCTTGACACTACAAAAAATAGTAGCATTAGCGGGAAAGCTATTACGGAAACAACTAAAATGGCCTCTAAATGATATTTTAAAAAACCAAAATGGTCTCTATTGATATTTTTAAAAACCAAAATGGCCTCTAATTATATATTTTGCGGCAATATTGGCCGCTAAAGATTAATAGAGGCAAAAACAAATAATTTGCTACTAAAGGTATCTTTAGCGAAAAACGTATAGAGGCGACAAATAATGATTATTAGCGGCAAAATTAAGATTTTTAGTGTTAAATTTTTTGCCGCTAAAGATACTATTTCTTGTAGTGTGATATCATAAAGAATAACACAGAAGAACAATTGGAAAGTATATTCTCATTCATATATCTACGTACATAGAGTTTGGATTACAAAAGGAATAAGACAGATATTTGAATTACAAAAGAGATAAGATAATTATCTCATAGAGATTCGATCCTATCAAATAATATAACCACTTTGCAGGTTTATAGGAATCAGTTGAAGCAATAATTCAAATATTATTATCTTGTCTAACACGATGGGCCTAATAGAAGAGCAGTGAAGGAAGGGACTTACCCAACTGACAGACCTATAGTACGGTTTACTTATAGACTTCTTTTCTAATTAATAGGAATTTAGGTTAGCAATACTCTCCTGGCCGCCTATAAAGACCATTTCTAGTTCCAGAAGAATGTAAGTTCGAAAAAAGGGTTGTCAATCGATTCTGGTAATTAATTAAATGATATTCTTCACATAATTTGTTTGTGGTCGATTTGTATCAATCATTTAGGTTTGTACTAAACGTTTTAGAATTGTCTATTTTGTTTCGCAAAACATAATAAAGATTTAGATACTTGAAACGATACTGATACATTAAAATTTTGTATGTGACTGGAATTAGGAGGGAATTTTTAAACATAAGAGAATATTGCAAAGCTATAAAGCACAGATACTCTATATAGAGTGGCTTCAAGTTGACAACTATAAGTTTTAGAGTAAATATTTCCCACGGTCGTTATCTATGTTGTATTAGAGCCCGATCTTGTTAACGGTTCCATATGGTCTAAATTAGAACCAAAACTTTCATTTGTATATATTAATGATGTTGTATAATATATATAAATTTTTTTCCTTACTATTTATTTAACAGATGTCAAATATGGAGGCCTGTGGATCTAAAATGATGATGATGCCTTATGATGTAATTGAGGATATTTTGAGCAGGTTGGAAGTAAAAATTATACTAAGATGCAGATGTGTGTGCAAGTCATGGAAATTGTTTACTCAACAAAAGTTTTTCATAGAGAAGCATGAGAAGAGGCTGAAGAATAAAAGCCCCCTAATAGTTATCCAAAATGACATTGTATGTGAATCGAAAGGTGAAAAATATGTTTACCAAAATTGCTGCCATGGATTAGTGTTGGAGGTTAAGGAAAAAAGTAAAGGGTATCGGATAAGAAACCCGATCACCAAACAAGTGCTTCAAGTGGCGGAGGACAAATCAGTAGTTTACAAAAAAGGGTCTAAAGCCTTTCTGGGTTTCGATTCATCAACGGGTAACTATAAGATAATTATGTTTAACAGGAATAAGAAAGGAAGAGAAGATATATGTGTGAAGATGGTAACTATTGGAAGTGATTGTTTGAGTTATCAATCCCTTAATGTTACTCTATCGTGTGAGGGAAGTGAAAGTGAGTCATTCTATGTAGGCCACAATGATGTTGGTTATGGTTTGACTTTGTACATAAAAAATTTCACAAAATCAGATATAGTACGATTTACCTTAGATGGGAAGAGCTCCATGAAAATCAAGCTCCCTAGGGATTTTCAAAATAGATTGGTTCCATATACTTTTCGGTTCCAGATGTTTATTGTAAATGATAAGCTGACAATTGGCTTCTTATGCTACGACGATGTGTTTTATGTATGGGTGTTGAAGAATTACAATGAACACATGTGGTCTGAGCAAAAGATTATTTATCTGGGTTTTATCAGGGATTTTCCAAATCCTTGTGGGATCACTTTTCATACCTCGCCAAATTCAGGTCAACTGCGTTTTACTATCGGTAAGCGATTACTGGAATATGATTATCGCTCCAAAGAATATACATGTTTAGCCAAGGCAAGTCGATACCAACCCTCACAGTACCATCTAACTCCTAGTCTTGTATCCCTCAAAGGAATGCGTCCCGAAGTTCGAAAAAATAGATAAAAAGTGTGTTCCGAAGACCACGACTGATTAATGGTTTCTTGTGTTCATTCATAAAATTTAACTTAGTTATAACATTATTTTGCCATTATATAATAACTTTTCTTGTAAACCATCCTCTTTCAGAAACTTTGAATAGTACATGTTTTGTCATTTTAGTTCCAGAGTTATAAAAGTATTATATTACTCCAAGAAATTTCTTGTTTTAGCGTGCCGCTTTAATGACTTTGCCATGCCAAAGTGATATATATGTACAAGAGATGAGGTATCATAACTGATACAGCTATTCCTCAAAAAATGCTTTCTGAAAAAACCCTCTGATCTTGATCTTGTTTGGAAGAATAAGCATTATCTTGTTTTCGGAAAACACAGTATGTTGCATAAATGGGATAAATGCTTTCAAAAACTAGGTATTATGGATTTCTCTTACTTCTGGGTTTGAATTATTGGACTTCCAAACTTGATGATATTTAAAAGTTAGTTGCTACTATTGGTAAACTAGGCAAGACCCAACTCCTCGATCCTACTAAATTTAACGCTCAACCTTACTAAAGGGTGCTCATCCTTAAGGATTTGAGGTTACCCATTCGAGCTAGCACACTTTTTAATCGGATAGAGGAGTCCATTAATGTGTCTTTTAAGTATGAGAAATTATTCGACATTTGTTATTAGTGTGGTCTTATTTCCCATGTTATTGGTGATTCTGATAACAAAGAAATTCTTCCTGTGATCAAACCTAGAAATTGGGTCTGAGACATTGATTATACAGTGAGGAATTACGTTAACAAATACAACTTCTCTTTTTCGTTCTATATGTTAGGACCAGAGAGTAAATTTCAACATCATATGGATCCTGGAAAATCTTACATGTCTGGTCCTTCTGCTGACCTTAATGCCAGTTCAAGAAATGCTTCTAGAAATGTTTCAAGGAGGTCGCGTGAGCGACAATACAAATCAAGAGGCAAATCAGTTCTTGTGGGTACCAGTCGTACTGATCAGGTGTTAAAAGCCCACATTTTGTAGTGGCTTTAGATGCCACAGCTCTAATGTATTGTTTGGATTCAAATTATCAAAGGAAAGGAAATGATAGGAATATAAAAATGTTAAAGGAATGGAAAAGAAAGTGATAATCGTGTTTGGATTATAAAATTTTTAATAAAGGAAAAGAAAGTAATTGATTAAAGAATCACTCGTTTGGATTCACATTATTAAAGGAAAGGAAAGGATTATTTTACACAAAAATACCTTTATACCCTTTTCGTGTTATGTAAAGATATTATATATTAAAATTATAAGGTTAGTTGTGTCATTTAAAAAAATAATCATTTCATTTCCTTTGAAATGACTCCAAAATGGGAGGATTAAATAATTGACGTTTTAAAAGAAAAGAAAGGATTCTGCAATCCATTGAATTACTTTCCTTTAATTAAAAAACGAATTCAAACAAAGGAAAGGAAAATTTATTCCTATCATTTCCTTTCATTTCCTTTAAAAAAATGAATCCAAACAATACATAAATCTAATCAACTCAGATAAAGGCCCAGTTCGCATGTTTTCTATTCCTCCCGCCCAATTGTGACATTTTCTCCTGGTCTACTAGATGAATTTTCACCAACCAGGCAGCCATTGTCGTGTTTAAGCTTGGATTTCCTATTGACCGTCTCTCTATGAGTCTCGCTACCTGTTTTTGCATTTAAACT